>CM017765.1:10421687-11621687 GCA_008009225.1 Acer yangbiense | reverse complement strand
TCGCATGAGATACACAAAACCAAATCTCGAGTAATCATCTATGCAGGTGATGAAGTACTCATATCCACCTCTAGCTTGAATGCTCATAGGACCACATACATCAGTGTGTATCAATCCTAAACATTCAGTGGCTCTTGCGTCTTTGGCCGAGAATGACCTTTTGGTCATTTTACCTTCCAAACAAGATTCACAAGTTGGTAGATCATCAACCTTTAAGTCACTTAAAGGTCCGCCACTTACCAATCTTTTAATCCTATTAAGGTTAATATGACCTAGGCGTAAATGCCATAGGTAAGTTTCATCTATTGATAATTTTACTCTTTTATGATTAGGTTCCGTTATTTCTGTGTCCAACAAGTGAGAGATATTTTTATGCAAAAAGAATAAGCCGTTTTCCAATGTACCTTTGCAAATAAATTTGTTATTCTTACTAATAATAAAATCTTTATTAAAAGTAACCGAATATCCAAATTTATTCAAACAAGAAACTGAAATTAAATTTCTTTTGAATTGAGGTACATAATAAATGTCTATCAAATCTAAATGCCTAAAAGAATCTAGATTAATTCTAATATCTCCCACTGCACTTGCAGACACTAACGTTCCGTTGCCCAAACGCAAGTTGATTTCATTCTTATTCAACTTTCTCCTTTCTTGGAACCCCTGTAAGGAATAGCAAACATGATTTGTGGCTCCAGAGTCTATGATCCAAGAATCTGTAGAATCTGCCAGAAAACATGTTTCAAGATAATTAATATTATCTTGTTCCTTCTTGTTCTGGGACTTTGGGCAATTTCTTTTCCAATGTCCCTTTTCACCACAAAGGAAGCACTTCCCTTTGATCTTGGTTACTTTCTTGGTCTCCTTCTTGGTAGGCCCAAGTTGCTTTTTCTTCTGTTGTTCCTTGACCTTCTGACGGGTCTTTAACAGTAGCAACTTTACCAACCATATGAATCTGGGATTCATAAGTAGGAGCATGTGGTTTAGGAGCGGACAGAATAAACTTCTGTTTTTCAGCTTGCAGCAACAACCCAATTTTCCTTTTCCATGTGACATAATTAACTCCGGTTAAAGTATTATCTTTTAAGATGTTCATTAGGTGATGGGGTCATGATTTCTGAATAAAACAAAAATATATATGAGTAAATAATCATGATAAAGCACTTTCTAATATTTATCTTGATTTAAATAAATAACTCTGTAAGGATTCCCGTTGTTTTTAATTGGCTTATTTCGTGATCAAACCATATGTGGGGGTTCTTTGTAAGGGTAGCCTAAGTATCAGTCTTATTGTTCGAAGCCCTTTGAAGACCTCGTGTTGATAAGCACCGAAGGTAAATTTCTATGTGCTTACTTTTCTTTGAAGAGATTAGTTGCACACACACACTTAACATTCATTGCATATGTGTGCATTCTCTTCATTTGTCACATTTCACACTTGCACTTATTTATTATGTTTTGTTGTGTGTAATTGTGTCATGTTGTTGTGTAATTCGTTTCCCGATAACTTTCGGAAACGTCCGTGCATGCACAAGAATGTGCTTGGTTTAGCGCGAGGACCGCCTTTGGAGAATGCCCTTGGCTTCTCCTTGGTTTTCACCTATCTAGGTGATCGGTGGTTATGATCGGCGGCCTGGCCGCCGACTGAAACCGCCGTTTCAGTCCAGATTGGTCTGAAGCATTTCTGCGGTTAAGATCGGCGGTCACGACCGCCGTTTCAAGACCTGATTGATTTATCTCTCAGTCTAATTCAGCGGTTGGATCAGCGGTCACGAAACCGCCGTTCGAAACCGCCGTTCATACCTAATTGATTTTGATCTCTCTGTTTTGATTCGGTGGTTGGAATCGGCGGTCACGGTACCGCCGAATGAACCGCAGTTTATGCTCTGTTCTTCACGAGCTCAATTCGGCGGTCATGAACGGCGGCCTGGCCGCCGAATGAAACCGCCGATCGGCGCGTTTCTTTGAAACTTACTTAAACGACCTCACTTTGATTTGGCCCCCTATATATATGCCACTTTGACTTTAGGTCAATTAAGAGAGTTGATATTCAGAATTCATACTTAGGATATTTTTCAAAGAGAAGAAAAATTCCAAGAACTCAATTCTTGATTCTCAAACACTTTTTCATGATCATTAATCATCATCTAGCATCATCTTAGATCATCTAGATGTCATCTAGCATGGAATCTTCATCATACTTTGCTTGGTAAGCTTTTCACTAATATCTTACATGTTTTGTGTTTCTCTTATCTAGCAATCTCAATTAATTACTTGTTTGTTATTTTGTATGCTTTGGATACAATATTGAGATGAGTATGATGTATGTTTGAGAAGTTATATTGTGCTTGCATATTAGGTTTTGTGCTTAATATTGATTAGCTAAACTAATTGACATGTCATTTAGTTTTGATATCTAGGATTGTTCTTAATTGCATATTAATCATCTTAGACAAGCATATAGGGTTCCCTTGCTCTATGTTGCATTTTGGATATTCACATATATTCACTTATATTCACTTAGGGTTGTATTCTCTTCATAGAGAAAGTAAGTCTTGTGTGTAGCTTCCGGTATTAGGTTGCTTAGAACGCAAGCAAATTGGACTAGGTTCACTCATACTGGGATTAGGTAGGTGTGTGAATACTTCCGGGATTAGGTTGTAATCGTTTGCACATTTAGTGGATTCGAGGTTCGAGTGTGGGTTACTTACATAGCCCGTGGTTTTTCCCGTGAGGGTTTCCACGTAAAAACCAAGTGTTGTTTTAATTTCCGCACCATATTACACTTGCTTGTTTATATTATCTTTAGGGTATTTTCGTAATTTTGACTAACACGAAAAATTGGGTAAAAAGCGTAAAATCTATTCACCCCCCTCTAGATAACTTTATACACACCGTGCTATAATTTGTTTCAATTGGTATCAGAGCGGGTTCCTAGACATACAGAGGTGATCCTTGCTTATTTTGGTGTGTTTTGCATTTTGTGTGATTTTTGATCATTCATATTTGCATTCATTTCATTCATTCATAAACACTATGAGTGGAAACGGTGGAAATGGTGGTGGCCACGAAGGAGCTTCTAGCACAAGGCCTCCACTTCTTATCGGATTGAACTATTCCCAATGGAAAGGGAAGATGGAATCCTACATATGCCAAATTCATGACCGTGCATGGATGGCGGTGGAAGACGGATATGATCTCCCTATGATGACTCCCGAGGGTGGAGGACAAGATGTTTTGAAGCCTAAGGCGCAATGGAACGCGCAAGAGTTTGAGGCTTCTAAGTGGAATAGGAAGGCTATGCATGCCATTATGTGTGCTATGGATGAGAATCAGTACAAGCTTATTCAGAATACTCAGATTGCCAAAGTGGCATGGGACATCCTTCTAGTTGCACATGAGGGAACCGAGGTGGTGAAGGAGTCCAAGCTTCAAGTCCTCCAAACTCAGTTTGAGCTACTAAGGATGGGAGAGGATGAATGCTTCAATGACTTCGAAATCAAATTGATGGACATTGTAAATCAAAGCCATCAACTCGGAGACCCGTATTTGGATAGGAGAGTCAAGCAAAAAATTATGAGATCTCTCCCCGATAGGTTTGAATCCAAGGTGACGGCCATAGAAGAAAATAGTGGCTACATGGATATGAAGCCAAGTGAGGTGATTGGGCGTCTCCTTGCATATGAGTCTAGGAGGGCTCCTAGCACCACTACTCCTCCTAAGAAGTCTAAAGGAATAGCTTTGAAAGCATCTAAGGATGCAAAGGAGGCAAAGCATGAATCGGATGAAGACCTTGCCTTATTTGTGAAAAGGTTCAACAAGGTTATGGGGTTCAAGAAGAAGAAGGGATTTGGGTCAAGAGGACAAGATTTGAAGAAAAAGAGTTCCTTCAAGAAGTTTGAGCCTAGACAAGAGAGGACCGATAGGAAAGGGGTCCGATGCTTTGAATGTGGTGGGATTGGTCACTTTGCCCCCGAATGTGCTAATCACAATGAAAAGAAGAAAAGCAAAGTGATGGCCGCCACTTGGAGTGGGAGTAGTGATGACTCCAATGAGGAAGATGAGTCTTCAAGTGAAGAAGAGCTCATGGCTAACCTCCTAGCTTTTGCCTCCTCATATAAGAGCAAAAGTGATAGTGAGAAAGAGGAAATGAGTCAAGAGGAAAATGACTCAAGTGAAGAAGAAAGTGATTCCTCGTCTAACTCTATAAGTAGTTTTGTGGAGAAAAAGGTGCTTGCTAAATGCCATGCCGAGTTTAATGATTTAGCAATCAAGAGCACAAGAAAGATCAAGATGTTGAGAGAAGAAAATCTTGAGCTTGCATCTCATAATGACCTCTTAGGTGAACAAGTTGAAAAATTCAAGAAGATAGAAGATAAGCTAAGAGAGGAGTTAGCTTTATCTAGGAGGAATGAAGAAAGTCTAAAGAGTGAGCTTGAAGAAGTTAGAAATTCTATGACTAGGATGGATTCTAGCACCAAGAAGCTTGACCATATGCTTGGTGTTGGAAAGAGTCCATGTGACAATAGGGGTCTTGGGTATGAAGATGACAAGAAGATCTCTACCTCTAACAAGACCGTGTTTGTCAAGAGCTTGAAGAGAGAAGAAACTTCATTTGTGCAAGCTCCTAGAAAGAAATTAGAAGTAGGACAATGCTCTAATGCACAAGTAAAGATGGGGCCAAGAAGCCAACCTCAAGCTCAACCCCCTAGGGTCTCTCAAGCCAACATTCCTCCTCAAATGGCTCACAAAGGAAAGAGACCTATCATGCAACCTCAAGCTAGGAAGCAACCAAGACCGGTTCAACAACGAAAAAGGATTGAACCCCTTCATCCACAAAGACAAGGACAAGGTATGATTCCTTATTTTACTCCTATATGTCATTTTTGTGGATTTGATGGTCATATTAGACCACATTGCTTTCGATATATAAAAATGTGCAAAACTAGAAGCATGATAGAGAAGAAAAAGAAAAGAGCCATGATGCATGTTCCTAGGAATGATAATATTGTTATGCATGATCCTAAGACATCTAGAGCCCATATACCAAAAACCACTAAGAAAGCTAAGATTGTTTCTAGGTGGATTAGAAAGAATGACATTGTTTGCCATGTTGCTCAAATAGCCTTGAAGGCAAATTCTTCTAATTTTTGGTATCTAGATAGTGGGTGCTCTAGGCACATGACGGGAAACAAGAGTTTCTTCGAGACTCTTGTTATGGAGGAAGGTGGATATGTCACTTTTGGTGATGGATCCAAAAAGAAAGTTGTAGGGAAAGGAACCATTTCCTTTCCCGGATTACCCTCCTTATCCGATGCTTTATTTGTTGATGGCTTGAAAGCCAATTTAATAAGCATTTCACATCTAAGTGATGAAGGATATTCCGTCTTGTTTTGTAAAGATGATTGCTCGATCCTAAAGCCCGATGGACAAACCTTATTGAAAGGTATGAGATCTAGCGACAATTACTATTGTCTTGAAGCTAGAATAGTCTCAAACAATGTGTCCATGGATGAGCAAATTGAGTTGTGGCATGAAAGACTTGGCCACATGAACTTTAGGGATCTACGGACCCTTAGAAAGTTCGAGTGTGTGCGTGGCCTCCCTAAGCTTGGGAAGAAAGCCAATGGTGTTTGTGGACCTTGCCAACAAGGAAAGCAAACTAAAAGCATGCACAAAAGGGGTAAGTATCTCACCACCAAGGAGCCTCTTGAGCTTCTCCACATGGACCTCATGGGTCCCATGCAAACCGAAAGTTTGGGTGGAAAGAGATACATTTTTGTATGTGTTGATGATTTCTCTAGGTTCACTTGGACATATTTTCTTAGAGAAAAATCTGAAACGTTTGATAAGTTTAAAATGCTTTGTAATAAACTTCAAAATGAAATGAACTCTAAAATTAAAAGCATAAAACGGATTAGAAGTGACCATGGGAGGGAATTTGAGAATGCTACCTTTGAAACCTTTTGTAATGGTTTAGGTATCTCCCATGAGTTTTCGGCTTCTAGGACACCTCAACAAAATGGAGTTGTTGAGAGGAAAAATAGGGTCCTTCAAGAGATGGCCCGTGTGATGTTGCTTAGCAACAATGTCCCTAGGAACCTATGGGCCAAAGCCGTCAATACGGCTTGCTATATAGGGAATCGTGTTTTCCTAAGGCCCGGTACTAGAAATACCTCCTATGAGTTATGGAAAGGCAAGAGGCCAAATGTTAGCTACTTCCACACTTTTGGAAGCAAATGCTACATTTTGAATGACCGTGATCAACTTGGCAAATTCGATGCTAAGAGTGATGAGGGTATCTTTATTGGTTATGCCTTGAATAGTAGAGCCTATAGAGTTTTCAATTTAAAGACTCTAAGTGTTATGGAATCATCCAATGTCATATTTGATGATACTAGGCTCAAGTCCAATGATCATGAGGATGAGGTTATTTTTAGTGATGGTTCTCCTTTGGAGAAGGTTGTGGTGCCTCCTAATGTTGGGACATCTAATGTCAACAATGATGACACACAACCTATTGCTAGAGTTTCTCTCTTGGACTCTAAAGAACCCGCTCCATGGGTTAGGAAACTCCATGATAAAGAAGATATCATTGGAGAGGTAAATGAGGGTGTTAGGACTAGACGTCAACTTGCTAATCTTATTAGCTATACTTGCTACACCTCTCAAATTGAACCCAAAAAGGTTGAAGAAGCCTTACATGATGAATTTTGGGTTCTTGCCATGCAAGAAGAGTTAAACCAATTCGAAAGGAATGAGGTTTGGACTCTAGTTCCTAGGCCTAAGACCACTAATGTCATAGGCACTAAATGGATATTTAGGAACAAATCCGATGAGGATGGCAACATAGTGCGGAACAAGGCTAGACTTGTAGCACAAGGGTACTCTCAAATTGAGGGTATCGACTTTGAGGAGACATTTGCTCCCGTTGCCCGTTTAGAGTCTATTAGGCTTCTTTTGTCCATTTCTTGTGTGCACAAGTTCAAATTGCACCAAATGGATGTCAAGAGTGCCTTCCTTAATGGCTTCTTGCAAGAGGAAGTGTTTGTTGAACAACCCAAGGGGTTTGTGGATGCTCACCACCCCAACCATGTCTATCGCCTCAAGAAGGCACTATGTGGGTTGAAACAAGCACCGAGGGCTTGGTATGAGCGCCTCACTCAATTTCTTGTTGACAATAACTACATAAGAGGTAGTGTTGACAAGACACTATTCATCAAGAGAGACAATGATGAGCTTTTCATAGCTCAAATATATGTCGATGACATAGTGTTTGGCTCCACCAACAACACCAAGGTCCAACAATTTGTTGATGTTATGTCTCATGAATTTGAGATGAGTCTTGTTGGTGAGCTTAATTACTTCCTAGGTTTGCAAATTAGGCAACTTGATAATGGGATCTTCATAACCCAAGCCAAATATGCCAAAAACCTTGTGAAGAAGTTTGGTCTTGAAAAAGCCAAACATTGTGACACTCCTATGAGCACCACTTTGAAGCTAAGCAAGGATGCTAGTGGTAAAAGTGTGGACCAAACCTTATATCGTGGCATGATAGGGAGCTTGCTCTATTTGACCGCAAGTAGGCCCGATATATCATTTAGTGTAGGAGTTTGTGCTAGGTACCAATCCGATCCCAAGGAGTCCCATCTCTCTTCGGTTAAGAGAGTCATTCGCTTTGTGAATGGGACTTCCAACTATGGGATTTGGTACTCATTTGACACTAATCCTAGTCTTGTAGGATATAGTGATGCGGATTGGGCAAGAAATTGTGATGATAGGAAGAGCACATCGGGCGGTTGCTTCTTTCTAGGCAACAACTTGGTGTCTTGGTTTTGCAAGAAGCAAAACTCGATTTCCTTGTCCACGGCGGAAGCCGAGTACATAGCCGCGGGGAGTGGATGCACTCAACTTATGTGGATGAAGCAAATGCTAGTGGATTACAGATTCAACCAAGGTACTCTCACTCTCTTTTGTGATAACATGAGTGCCATTAATATTTCCAAGAATCCGGTGCAACATTCTAGAACTAAGCATATTGACATCCGCCATCACTTCATTAGAGAGCTTGTTGAAAATAAATGCATAGTACTTGAACATGTAGGTACTAATGATCAACTTGCGGATCTATTTACTAAACCCTTAGATGCTACTCGATTTAAAACTCTTAGTAGATCTATTGGGGTATGTCTTGTGGAGTGATGTTCTATGATTGACCCCATATGGGGAACTCAAGCAAAGAGAGCTATTTTGCATTCTTGTATCTTGCAAAAAATTTGAAATATCTTATGCCTCTTCTTTTGATTGCTTGAGTAAGCTTGGTTGTACATATGTATATATGTTTTCAATTCAATAAGTGTGAACCTTGCTTGTTTACAATCCATGTCATATTTATGTTCAAACATGCATTTTTGGACTAGGAGATGTATATAGGAAGTATGATTTGAATGACCTATGATTATCTCCATGACATGATGATTCTTTAATAACATGCTAATGACAAATGAAAAAGCATGAAATTCATATAACATGCTCACATGAAAAGCATGAATTGATGATTGCATATTCTTAAAAATGCAAAACTTGTGTAAAAGCTTATGAGACTCAAAATGAATAAAGGATCTTGTATCCGTTCAAAGGAATTTATATTCCAAATGTCTCTCTTTCTTTATTGGTTGAACATGGCTACTATCATACGAATATTTTATCCGGAAAAATCAAATAGGGTGCAAAGTCGCTCATGCCATGTTTCGCTTATAAAGTTGGATATCGTTGCTCTTAAATTGAAATCAATAATCTCTATATCCTTGCTTTTCCCATGACATTGGTGAAATTGGTTTGAATTCTTATTAGAAACCTTTGTCATTTGCTTTGCCAAATACCATTGTATTTTGGACTTGAATGCTATATGTCTTGTATGCAAAGCATGTTGGATTCACACATTTTCTCAAAATAAATCTCCTTGTTTCTCTCAAATTAATTGAAGTGCATAAAGTGACTTATATGTATATGCAAATCTTGCATGCTTCTATCTCTCGTTGCTATGAGTGACCCGGTTGGGGACTACTCCTTTGCCTATATCATGACAAAAAGGGGGAGTAGGATATGGTAAGAGGAGGTGCAAAATATAGAAGTTATTGTACACTTTGGGGAGAACATACATTGAGGGGGAGTAACCCGTTGAGGGGGAGCATTGCATGCAAATGCTTGGTATTGTTCTCACATGATTAATCTCACACTTTTCTTGTATTAGAAATGTTAGAAACTCTTTTCAGGGATTGATTATTCTACAAGAGGATTGAAGACTTCAAGTTGCATTAGCTTATCTCTTTGTAATGTAGAATATCATTATAGTCCCGTAGTTTCTATTTTTTTTGTGAGGAATCATTGTGAGTGATGGTTTTGTCACGAAATAGCCAAAGGGGGAGATTGTAAGGATTCCCGTTGTTTTTAATTGGCTTATTTCGTGATAAAACCATATGTGGGGGGTTCTTTGTAAGGGTAGCCTAAGTATCGGTCTTATTGTTCGAAGCCCTTTGAAGACCTCGTGTTGATAAGCACCGAAGGTAAATTTCTATGTGCTTACTTTTCTTTGAAGAGATTAGTTGCACACACACACTTAACATTCATTGCATATGTGTGCATTCTCTTCATTTGTCACATTTCACACTTGCACTTATTTATTATGTTTTGTTGTGTGTAATTGTGTCATGTTGTTGTGTAATTCGTTTCCCGATAACTTTCGGAAACGTCCGCGCATGCACGAGAATGTGCTTGGTTTAGCGCGAGGACCGCCTTTGGAGAATGCCCTTGGCTTCTCCTTGGTTTTCACCTATCTAGGTGATCGGCGGTTATGATCGGCGGCCTGGCCGCCGACTGAAACCGCCGTTTCAGTCCAGATTGGTCTGAAGCATTTCTGCGGTTAAGATCGGCGGTCACAACCGCCGTTCGAAACCACCGTTTCAAGACCTGATTGACTTATCTCTCAGTCTAATTCGGCGGTTGGATCGGCGGTCACGAAACCGCCGTTAGAAACCGCTGTTCATACCTGATTGATTTTGATCTCTCTGTTTTGATTCGGCTGTTGGAATCGGCGGTCACGGTACCGCCGAATGAACCGCCGTTTATGCTCTGTTCTTCACGAGCTCAATTCGGCGGTCATGAACGGCAGCTTGGCCGCCGAATGAAACCACCGATCGGCGCGTTTCTTTGAAACTTACTTAAACGACCTCACTTTGATTTGGCCCCCTATATATATGCCAGTTTGACTTTAGGTCAATTAAGAGAGTTGATATTCAGAATTCATACTTAGGATATTTTTCAAAGAGAAGAAAAATTCCAAGAACTCAATTCTTGATTCTCAAACACTTTTTCATGATCATTAATCATCATCTAGCATCATCTTAGATCATCTAGATGTCATCTAGCATGGAATCTTCATCATACTTTGCTTGGTAAGCTTTTCACTAATATCTTACATGTTTTGTGTTTCTCTTATCTAGCAATCTCAATTAATTACTTGTTTGTTATTTTGTATGCTTTGGATACAATATTGAGATGAGTATGATGTATGTTTGAGAAGTTATATTGTGCTTGCATATTAGGTTTTGTGCTTAATATTGATTAGCTAAACTAATTGACATGTCATTTAGTTTTGATATCTAGGATTGTTCTTAATTGCATATTAATCATCTTAGATAAGCATATAGGGTTCCCTTGTTCTATGTTGCATTTTGGATATTCACATATATTCACTTATATTCACTTAGGGTTGTATTCTCTTCATAGAGAAAGTAAGTCTTGTGTGTAGCTTCCGGTATTAGGTTGCTTAGAACGCAAGCAAATTGGACTAGGTTCACTCATACCGGGATTAGGTAGGTGTGTGATTACTTCCGGGATTAGGTTGTAATCGTTTGCACATTTAGTGGATTCGAGGTTCGAGTGTGGCTTACTTACATAGCCCGTGGTTTTTCCCGTGAGGGTTTCCACGTAAAAACCAAGTGTTGTTTTAATTTCCGCACCATATTACACTTGCTTGTTTATATTATCTTGAGGGTATTTTCGTAATTTTGACTAACACGAAAAATTGGGTAAAAAGCGTAAAATCTATTCACCCCCCCTCTAGATAACTTTATACACACCGTGCTATAATTTGTTTCAAACTCAATCATAAAAATTCAACGGTGATCCAACACCCATAAATGTTACACCTCCTTTGGGAGTTCGCACCATTTACTGGTTAGACTAGGTCCCACCTAATTGTTAACATAACAACCATCGTTTTCAATTTTAGCCTTGCAATTTTACTGACAAGAACTCTTGGGAGGATATCAATAAAATTACATTGAGTGTGTTACCAAGATATCGACCCTCAATTTTCTCTCACGAAAATCCCTCCTTGGGGAGTAGATCTCGTTTGAGTTCATTGTCTAGTCTATCATTGTAAGGAAGTATGTTGCTAAATTCCATTCATGGACGCCCCTTGGGGGGATTACCAATAAATAATAAAGCTCAACTGACCTTGGAGGCCATAGGTGTTACAAAACACCTTCTCCCACTCAATTATTTAAGGCGTGTGATTAAATCCCATAGAATGATTTACCAAGTTATCTAGATGCCAATTTAGATACCTAAATCATTCAATGCATGTTCATACCAAAAGAGATATATGAGTGGCACTCCTATTCTATATGACATGTTATCATACAATAACAAATATTGTAATATTTATGCAAAAAATAAATAGCCACAATTTTGGTCCATCCTAGAAAAGCAAGTAAATTACAATTGTTTAGGAATACAAGATCTTCAAGTGGCCATCAACCATACGCTCATCCCTCGGCTTCCTCCCATGGGCGAGCACACCCCACAACCCCACTGTAAGGATTCCCATTAATTGATTGGCTTATTTCGTGGTCAAACCACATGTTGGGGTTTGGTTGTAAGGGTAGTCTAGGTGATTAAGGTTGAAGATCAAAGACCCTTTCCAAGACCTCAAGAGGACAAGCACCAAAGGTATATTTGTAGTGCTTACTTTGCCTTGAAGAGATATAGTTGCACACACACACAACATGCATAACTCTTATTCTTGAATGTTGTGTTTATATTTTGTGTGCATTGTGCTTTATTGAATTATTCAATATCTCTTCTTGCATGTTGAATTGATTGCATCTTGTTATATGATAATGCCATGACATGATAGGCATTAGGATGCATTCAATACCCACACTTGCACTTCATGTATGTTAACTTTTAGTGTGGAGTAATTCGTTTCCCGAAGGTTGTTCGGAAACATCCGCGCGTGCACATTGATGTGCTTTGTTTTGCGCGATGATCGCCGGTGGAGATGCCTTTGGCTTCTCCTTGGTTTCACCATTTTTGGTGAAACGGCGGTTACGTTCGGCGGCCTGGCCGCCGTTCGAAACCGTCGAATGAGACCTGATTGAAATATATCTCTCGGGTCCAAAACGGCGGTTATGATCGGCGGTTTAGAAACCGCCGAACGAAGTCGCTGAAGTTCCCCTGTTCCGCTCGGGAGCCATTCAGCGGTTCAATTCGGCGGCCTGGCCGCCGAATGAAACCGCCGATCGTGCGATTTCAGGGGTAAAATTGTCTTTTCACTTGCCATGTTCTTGATGTCTATAAATATCACACTTTCTCATTATCTGAACAAGTTCTTTGACTCTTAAGAACCCTAAACTTCAAAGATAGATTTTGAGAGAAAATCAAATCAAGAACTCACCTTTAACCACTCAAATCAAACCCCTTTTGCATCAATTTTCATATTGCATCTCCTATGTCTATATAGAGTGCATCCATGTATGGGTTTGCATCATCACAACTTGCTTGGTAAGATTTTGATTAATTTCATCTTATTGTAGTATTTTAAATACCAAGCCATCTCTGTTAATTTACTTGTATGTTTTAGATCATATGCTAAATACAAGAAAAGAGATTATTTGTGATGAATTGATTGAGTGTTGTTTTTGATAGCTAATTAGGTTTTTAATTAATCTTGATTAGCTAAGCTATTTGACATGTCATTTAGCAATTGATATCTAGGATTGATTTAAATTGATTATCTCATCATCCTAGATAAGCATCTAAGGTTACCTAGCCTTGTTTGTTAATTGAATATTCATATATATTCACATAGGTTGTTTCTCTTCATTGGGAAGTAAGTCTTGGG
The DNA here is from genome assembly GCA_008009225.1 of Acer yangbiense. Lineage (NCBI taxonomy): Eukaryota > Viridiplantae > Streptophyta > Magnoliopsida > Sapindales > Sapindaceae > Acer > Acer yangbiense. The sequence continues at coordinate 11,608,498 of CM017765.1, read as the reverse complement.
GCTAAGAGTGCTTAGGCCTCAAGCAAATTGGAATAGGGTTGCTAATAAAGGCCCGCTGGGTAGAAGTGAGGGGTTACAGACCGGAGTGTTAGACGAGGTCTACATAGGTTGTAAACTTCATTTCAATTAGTGATTTCGAGTTCCGAGTGTGGCGCACTATACAGCCCGTGGTTTTTCCCAGTGGTTGGGTTTCCACGTATATATCAAGTGTTATTTAAATTCCGCATCTTATTACACTTGTATGTATTTTTGACTAGTAGGGGCATTTTCGTAATATTGACTTGCATGCGAAAATTGGGTAATATTCGTTAAAATCTATTCACCCCCCCTCTAGATAATATTTAGAACACACCGCGTATTCTTTTCACCCACAAAGGGGCTGCTGTGTGCAGCCCATGAGACCACATAGGGCTGCCGTGCGCAGCCCACCAAGATATGGGCTGGCCATGTCCAGCCCAATCCACTCCTAGGGTGCGCACGGTGCTCGTTCTAGGTTCCAGTTGCTTCCTTTTTCTTCAAGTCTTCGAATCTTCGATGCTTGAATATATTACAACTTTATTTAACAAAATAAACTACTGCAGATTTTTTTTTTTTTTTTTTAATCACTGCAGTAATTTTTTACACAATAAAAACTGCACTAAATGATACAAAAAAAATCTACAGTATTTTTAAATACAATAAAAACTGCAGTACTTTTAATACAATAAAAAAAATAGTGAACCTAGCAACTACCAAGAAGGAACTTGTGACGGTAATAGACCACCCTTCTTATTACAAATCCGAAACAAAAAATACATTGAAATTCTAGGACCAAAATCGAGCAACAACAATCCACATAAAAACATATATAAATCCATACATCCACATGTAATTATATATGTGAATACCTAGAGTGCCATCTCTTTCTAAACATGTATAATCAGAATAAAAAGAAATAGATTCACGTATATATACGTTAATTAATTAAAAGGGTTCAACCAGGCTCTGATACCAATTGTAGGGAAAAATACCGGTCAACGCAGTGGAAGCGAGACTAAAATAGAGTTTAATATAGTTTAAAATTTTTCCATAATTTGAACCTTAACCCTCTAATTAATTAACATATAATACTAAAGATATCATACCTTTGTCGCGTGATCCGATTGACATTGCGTCGATGGTAATCCGCAAGATCTTCCAATCCAATCATGAACGTGAATCACCTAGGAGTGTGGTCTCCCTTCTCTTTGAATTGTGTACCTGAGGATGGATTAACAAAACTTTTTCTTTATCGTTAGTCACAACAAGTTCCAAGAGACAACAAAGAATGTTCCGGTCACTTTTGAATTCACAATCTTTAGATCGAAACTCGCGTGAACTTTATTCGAAATTGTGCACAAAACCTTTTGATGTAAAAGTAACTAGTGCATTATCGAAATAAGAACAAACTTTCTCTCTATTCCTCTTGGCCGAAAATCACACTAGTCTAAGAGTTGGATTCTATTTTTCTCTAGCAAAAGTGTAAGGTTCCCAAATTGTTGATTGGCTCATTTCGTGGACAAACCACATGTTGGGGGTTCTTTGTAAGGGTAGCCTAGGTATCGATGTTATTGCTCAAGCCCTTTGAAGACCTCGTCTTGATAAGCACCGAAGGTAAATTTCTATGTGCTTACTTTTCTTTAAAGAGATTAGTTGCACACACACACTTAACATACATTGCATATGTGTGCATTCTCTTTACTTGTCACATTTCACACTTGCACTTATGTGTTATATTTTGTTGTGTGTAATTGTGTCTTATTGTCTTGTAATTCATTTCCCGATAGTTTTCGGAAACGTCCGCGCATACACTAGAATGTGCTTGGTTTAGCGCGAGGACCGCCTACGGAGAATGCCCTTGGCTTCTCCTTGGTTTTCACCTTTATTGGTGATCGGCGGTTATGATCGGCGGCCTGGCCGCCGAATGAAATCGTCGTTTGCTTTCAGTAGTGTATGGAGCAATTATGCGGTTATGATCGGCGGTCTCGATCGCCGTTTGAAACCGCCGTTCAAGACCTGATTGATTTTATCTCTCGGCCTAATTCGGCGGTTGAAACGGCGGTTGAAATGGCGGTCACGTATGAAACCGCCGTTTTCATACCTGATTGATTTTTAATCTTAGGTTTGATTCGCGGTTGGATCGGCGGTCACGAAACCGCCGAATGAAACCGCCGTTAGTCCCCTGTTCCTCTTGGGCCAATTCGGCGGTTATGAACGGCGGCCTGGCCGCCGATTGAAACCGCCGATCAGTGCGTTTCAGGGGCAAACTTGTCTTTTCACATGCTCTGTTTTTCATGCCTATAAATACATCATTTTCTCTTGTTCTGAAAGGAACTCTTTAATCATCAAGAACCCTATTTTAAAAAGAGAGATTTTTAAGAGAGAAAGCAATCAAGTTTGCTCATCAAACACTCAAACCAAAATCCATTTGCATCAAAGTTCATCTAGCATTCTCTAGCATATCTAGGATGCTTGCTTGCATGGGTCTTTGATCATCACACTTGCTTTGGTATGTTTTTCACTATTATCATACATAATTAGTGTTTAATTTATTATGGCATCTCTTTTATTACTTGATTGTTCTTAGATTATATTCTAATATTCAAGATAGAGATTGTTGTGTTGCTTTGATTGAGTGTTGTTTTTATGATAGATATCTAGGTTTCTATAATCTATGATTATCTATGCTAATTGACATGTCATTTAGCTTTAATATCTAGGATTGTTTTTAATTGCATATTCATCATCTTAGATAAGCATATAGGGTTTCCCTTGCTCTATGTTGCATTTGAATATTCATATATTCACTTAGGGTGTTAATCTCTTTTTAGAGAATTAAGTCTTGTGTTGTGACCGGGATTAGGTTGCTTAATTCGAAAGCAATCGGACTAGGTTCACTCATACCGGGATTAGGTAGGTGTGTGATTACTTCCGGGATTAGGTTGAAATAGTTTACACATTTAGTGGATTCGAGGTTCGAGTGTGGCTTACTTACTAGCCCGTGGTTTTTCCCATGAGGGTTTCCACGTAAAAATCAAATGTTATTTAATTTCCGCATTTTATACTTGATTTATTGCTTTATCTATTTAGGGGTAATTTCGTAATTTGGACTAACACGAAAAATTGGGTAAAAAGCTTAAAATCTATTCACCCCTCCTCTAGATAGTTTTATATACACCGTGCTATAATTTGTTTCAATTGGTATCAGAGCGGGTTCCTAGACATACATAAGTGATCCTTGCTTATTTTGGTGTGTTTTGCATTTTGTGTGATTTTTGATCATTCATACATTTGCATTCATTTCATTCATTCATAAACACTATGAGTAGAAACGGTGGAAATGGTGGAAACGAAGGTGCTTCTAGCACAAGGCCTCCACTTCTTACCGGATTGAACTATTCCCAATGGAAAGGGAAGATGGAATCCTACATATGCCAAATTCATGACCGTGCATGGATGGCGGTGGAAGACGGATATGATCTACCCAAGAAGACTCCCGATGGTGGAGGGGAAGAAGTATTGAAGCCTAAGGCGCAATGGAACGCGCAAGAGTTTGAGGCTTCAAAGTGGAATAGGAAGGCGATGCATGCCATCTTGTGTGCTATGGATGAAAATCAATATAAATTGATTCAAAATACTAGGATAGCTAAGGAGGTTTGGGACATCCTAGAGATTGCACATGAGGGAACCGAAGTGGTGAAGGACTCTAAGCTTCAAGTCCTCCAAACTAAATTCGAGATGCTTAAGATGGAGGAGAATGAGTGCTTCAATGACTTCGAGATCAAGTTGATGGATATAGTCAACCAAAGCCATCAACTTGGTGATCCATATTCAGATAGGAGAATCAAGCAAAAGATTATGAGATCTCTACCCGATAGGTTTGAATCGAAGGTGACGGCTTTAGAAGAAAATAGTGGATATAAGGATATGAAGCCAAGTGAGGTGATAGGGAGACTTCTAGCTTATGAGTCTAGGAAAGGGCCTATCTCCACACCCACTAAAAAGCAAAAAGGAATTGCTTTAAAAATCTCCAAGGATGAAAAGGAGGCAAAGAAGGTTGACTTGGATGAAGACCTTGCCTTGTTTGTAAAAAGGTTCAACAAGGTTATGAAGTTTAGAAGAAAGGGCTTTGGATCAAAAGGTCAAGATTTGAAGAAAAATGGCTCTTTCAAGAAGTTTGAACCTAGGCAAGAAAGGACCGAAAGGAAAGGGGTCCGATGTTTCGAGTGTGGTGGCATAGGTCACTTTGCCCTCGAATGTGCAAATCACAATGAGAGGAAAAAGGGAAAAGTGATGGCCGCCACTTGGAGTGGAAGTAGTGATGACTCCATTGAGGGGGATGAGTCTTCAAGTGATAAAGAGCTCATGGCTAATCTCCTAGCTTTTGCCTCCTCCCATAAAAGCAAAAGTGCTAGTGAGAGAGAGGAAATGAGTCAAGAGGAAAATGACTTAAGTGAAGAAGAAAGTGATTCCTCTTCTAACTCCATAAATGGATTTGTGGAGAGAAAGGTGCTTGCTAAATATCATGCCGAGTTTAATGAGTTAGCAATCAAGAGCACAAGAAAGATCAAGATGTTGAGAAAAGAAAATCTTGAGCTTGCATCTCATAATGACCACTTAGGTGAACAAGTGGAAAAATTCAAGAAGATGGAAGATAAGCTAAGAGAGGAGTTAGTCTTATCTAGGAGGAATGAAGAAAGCCTAAAGAGGGAACTTGAAGAAGTAAGAGAGTCTATGACTAGGATGGATTCTAGCACCAAGAAGCTTGACCATATGCTTGGTGTTGGAAACAGTCCATGTGACAAGAGGGGTCTTGGGTATGAAGATGACAAGAAGATCTCAACCTCTAACAAGACCATATTTGTCAAGGGTTTGAAGAGCGAAGAAACTTCATATGTACAAATTCCTAGGAAGAAGTTAGAAGTAGGACAATGTTCAAATGCACAAGTGAAGATAGGGCCAAGAAGGCAAACTCAAGCTCAACCCCCTAGGGTCCATCAAGCCAATATTCCTCCACAATTGGCTCACAAAGGAAAGAGACCTATCATGCAACCTCAAGCTAGGAAGCAATCTAGACCGGTTCAACAACGAAGAAGGATTGAACCCTTTCATCCACAAAGACAAGGACAAGGTATGATTCCTTATTTTACTCCTATATGTCACTTTTGTGGATTTGATGGTCATATTAGACCACATTGCTTTCGATATATAAAAATGTGCAAAACTAGAAGCATGATAGAGAAGAAAAAGAAAAGAGCCATGATACATGTTCCTAGGAATGATAAAATTGTTATGCATGATCCTAGGACATCTAGAGCCCGATTACCAAAGACCACTAAGAAAGCAAATATTGTTTCTAGGTGGATTAGAAAGAATGAAAATGTTTGCCATGTTGCTCAAATTGCCTTAAAGGCAAATTCTTCTAATTTTTGGTATTTAGATAGTGGGTGCTCTAGGCACATGACAGGAAACAAGAGTTTCTTCGAGACTCTTGTCATGGAGGAAGGAGGATATGTCACTTTTGGTGATGGATCCAAAAAGAAAGTTATAGGGAAAGAAACCATTTCCGTTCCCAGACTACCCTCCTTATCCGATGCTTTATTTGTTGATGGCTTGAAAGCCAATTTAATAAGCATTTCACATCTAAGTGATGAAGGATATTCCATCTTGTTTTGTAAAGATGATTGCTCGATCCTAAAGCCCGATAGACAAACCTTATTGAAAGGTATGAGATCTAGCGACAATTGCTATTGTCTTGAAGCTAGAATAGTCTCAAACAATGTGTCCATGGATGAGCAAATAGAGTTGTGGCATGAAAGACTTGGCCACATGAACTTTAGGGATTTAAGAACCCTTGGAAAGTTCGAGTGTGTGCGTGGCCTCCCTAAGCTTGGGAAGAAAGCCAATGGTATTTGTGGACCTTGCCAACAAGGAAAACAAACTAAAAGCATGCACAAAAAGGGCAAGTATCTCTCCACCAAGGAGCCCCTAGAGCTTCTCCACATGGATCTCATGGGTCCTATGCAAACCGAGAGTTTAGGTGGAAATAGATACATTTTTGTTTGTGTTGATGATTTCTCTAGATTTACATGGACATATTTTCTTAGAGAAAAATCCGAAACTTTTGATAAGTTTAAAATGCTTTGTACTAAAATACAAAATGAAATGAATTCTAACATTAAAAGCATTAAACGGATTAGAAGTGACCATGGGAGGGAATTTGAGAATGCCTCATTTGAAAGCTATTGCAATAGCTTAGGCATCTCCCATGAGTTCTCGGCTTCTAGGACACCTCAACAAAATGGAGTTGTTGAGAGGAAGAATAGGGTCCTTCAAGAGATCGCCCGTGTGATGTTGCTTAGCAACAATGTCCCTAGGAACCTATGGGCCGAAACCGTCAATACGGCTTGCTATATAGGGAATCGTGTTTTCCTAAGGCCCGATACTAGAAACACCTCCTATGAGTTATGGAAAGGCAAGAGGCCAAATGTTAGCTACTTCCACACTTTTGGAAGCAAATGCTACATTTTAAATGACCGTGATCAACTTGGCAAATTTGATGCTAAGAGTGATGAGGGTATCTTTATTGGCTATGCCTTGAATAGTAGAGCCTATAGAGTTTTCAACTTGAAGACTCGAACCGTCATGGAATCATCGAATGTTGTTATTGATGATACAAGGCTCAAGTCTCATGACCATGAGGAGGAGGAAGTTTTAGAGGATGACTCTCCTTTGGAGAGGGTTGTGGTGACTCCCAATGTTGGGACGTCCAATGACATTAATGAAGTCACACAACCTATTACTAGAGTCCCTCTCTTGGACTCTAATGAACCCGCTCCATGGGTTAGAAGGCTCCATAACAAAGAGGATGTTATTGGAGATGTGAATGAGGGTGTTAGAACTAGGCGTCAAATAGCTAATCGTATTAGCTACACATGCTACACCTCTCAAATTGAACCCAAAAAGGTTGAAGAAGCCTTAAATGATGAATTTTGGGTTCTTGCCATGCAAGAAGAGCTAAACCAATTCGAAAGGAATGAGATTTGGACTCTAGTTCCTAGGCCTAAGACCACTAATGTCATAGGCACTAAATGGATATTTAGGAACAAATCCGATGAGGATGGCAACATAGTGCGGAACAAGGCTAGACTTGTAGCACAAGGGTACTCTCAAATTGAGGGTATCGACTTTGAGGAGACATTTGCTCCCATTGCCCGTTTAGAGTCTATTAGGCTTCTCTTGTCCATTTCTTGTGTGCACAAGTTCAAATTGCACCAACTGGATGTCAAGAGTGCCTTCCTCAATGGCTTCTTACAAGAGGAAGTGTTTGTTGAATGACCCAAGGGGTTTGTGGATGCTCACCACCCCAACCATGTCTATCGCCTCAAGAAGGCTCTATATGGGTTGAAACAAGCACCGAGGGCTTGGTATGAGCACCTCACTCAATTTCTTGTTGACAATGACTACACACGTGGTAGTGTTGACAAGACACTATTCATCAAAAGAAACAATGATGAGTTTTTCATAGCTCAAATATATGTTGATGATATAGTGTTTGGCTCCACTAACAACACCAAGGTCCAACAATTTGTTAATGTTATGTCTCATGAATTTGAGATGAGTCTTGTTGGTGAGCTTATTTACTTCCTAGGTTTGCAAATTAGGCAACTAGATGATGGGATTTTCATAACCCAAGCCAAATATGCCAAAAACCTAGTGAAGAAGTTTGGTCTTGAAAAAGCCAAACATTGTGATACACCCATGAGTACCACTTTAAAGCTAAGAAAGGATGCTAGTGGTAAAAGTGTGGAACAAACGTTATATCGTGGCATGATAGGTAGCTTGCTTTATTTGACCGCAAGTAGGCCCGATATCTCCTTTAGTGTGGGTGTGTGTGGTAGGTACCAAGCGGATCCTAAGGAGTCCCATCTCTCTTCCGTAAAGAGAATTATTCACTATGTGAATGGGACATCCAACTATGGGATTTGGTACTCTTTTGACACTAATGCTAGTCTTGTAGGCTTTAGTGATACGGATTGGGTAGGAAATTGTGATGATAGGAAGAGCACATCGGGCGGTTGCTTCTTTCTAGGCAATAACTTGGTGTCTTGGTTTTGCAAGAAGCAAAACTCGATTTCCTTGTCCACGGCCGAGGCCGAGTACATAGCCGCGGGGAGTGGATGCACACAACTCCTATGGATGAAGCAAATGCTAGTGGACTACGGATTCAACCAAGGTACTCTCACTCTCTTTTGTGATAACATGAGTGCTATTAATATTTCCAAGAATCCGGTACAACATTCTAGGACTAAGCATATTGACATCTGCCATCACTTCATTAGAGAGCTTGTTGAAAATAAATGCATAGTACTTGAACATGTAGGTACTAATGATCAACTTGCGGACTTATTTACTAAACCCTTAGATGCTACTCGATTAAAAACTCTTAGTAGATCTATTGGGATATGTCTTGTGGAGTGATGTTCTATGATTGACCCCATATAGGGAACTCAAGCAAAGAGAGCTATTTTGCATTCTTGTCACTTCCAAAAAATTTGAAATATCTTATGCCTCTTCTTTTAATTGTTTGAGTAAGCTTGGTTGCACATATGTATATATATTTTCAATTCAATAAGTGTGAACCTTGCTTGTTTACAATCCATGTCATATTTATGTTCAAACATGCATTTTTGGACTAGGAGATGTATATATGAAGTATGATTTGAATGACCTATGATTATCTCCATGGCATGATGATTCTTATATAACATGCTAATGTCAAATGAAAGAGCATGAAATTCATATAACATGCTCACATGAAAAGCATGAATTGATGATTGCATACTCTTAAAATGCAAAACCTTGTGTGAAAGCTTATGAGACTCAAAATGAATAAAGGATTTTGTATCCGTTCAAAGGAATTTACTTTCCAAATGTCTCTCCTTCTTTATTGGTTGACCATGGCTACTATCATACGGATATCTTATCCGAAAAAATCAAATAGGGTGCAAAGTCGCTCATGCCATGTTTCGCTTATAAAGTTGGATATAGTTGTTCTTAAATTGAAATCAATATATTCTATATCCTTGCTTTACTCATGACATTGGTGAAATTGGTTTGAATTCTTATTAGAAACCTTTATCATTTGCTTTGCCAAATACCATTGTATTTTGGGCTTGAATGCTACATGTCTTGTATGCAAAGCATGTTTGATTCACACATTTTCTTTCAAATAAATCTCCTTGTTTCTCTTCAATTAATTGAGATGCATAAAGTGACTTATATATATATGCAAATATCTTGCATGCTTTTATCTCTCGTTGCTATGAGTGACCCGGTTGGGGACTACTCCTTTGCCTATATCATGACAAAAAGGGGGAGTAGGATATGGTAAGGGGAGTTGCATATTGAGGAGAACATTCATTGAGGGGGAGTAACCCGTTGAGGGGGAGCATTGCATTCACATACATTTCATAATGTTGTGCCTAAACTTTTAAAATGCAAATGCTTGTTTTTGTTCTCACTTGATTCATCTCACTTTTTACTTGTATTGGAAATGTTAGAAACTTTCTTTTCAGGGCTTGATTATTCTACAAGAGATTGAAGACTTGAAGTTTTATTTTCTTATCTCTGTGTGTTGTAGAAAATCATAGTTGTCCCGTAGTTTCTATATCTTTGTGAGGAATCAATGTGAGCGGTGGTTTTGTCATGAAATAGCCAAAGGGGGAGATTGTAAGGTTCCCAAATTATTGATTGGCTCATTTCGTGGACAAACCACATGTTGGGGGTTCTTTGTAAGGGTAGCCTAGGTATCGATGTTATTGCTCAAGCCCTTTGAAGACCTCGTCTTGATAAGCACCGAAGGTAAATTTCTATGTGCTTACTTTTCTTTAAAGAGATTAGTTGCACACACACACTTAACATACATTGCATATGTGTGCATTCTCTTTACTTGTCACATTTCACACTTGCACTTATGTGTTATATTTTGTTGTGTGTAATTGTGTCTTGTTGTCTTGTAATTCGTTTCCCGATAGTTTTCGGAAACGTCCGCGCATGCACTAGAATGTGCTTGGTTTAGCGCGAGGACTGCCTATGGAGAATGCCCTTGGCTTCTCCTTGGTTTTCACCTTTATTGGTGATCGGCGGCCTGGCCGCCGAATGAAACCGCCGTTTGCTTCCAGTAGTGTATGGAGCAATTCTGCGGTTATGATAGGTCAAGACCTGATTGATTTTATCTCTCGGCCTAATTCGACGGTTGAAACGGCGGTCACGTATGAAACCGCCGTTTTCATACCTGATTGATTTTTAATCTTAGGTTTGATTCGGCGGTTGGATCGGCGGTCACGAAACCGCCGAATGAAACCGCCGTTGGTCCCCTGTTCCTCTCGGGCTAATTCGGCGGTTATGAACGGCGGCCTGGCCGCCGATTGAAACCGCCGATCGGTGCGTTTCAGGGGCAATCTTTTCTTTTCACATGCTCTGTTTTTCATGCCTATAAATACATCACTTTCTCTTGTTCTGAATGGAACTCTTTAATCATCAAGAACCCTATTTTAAAAAGAGAGATTTTTAAGAGAGAAAGCAATCAAGTTTGCTCATCAAACACTCAAACCAAAATCCATTTGCATCAAAGTTCATCTAGCATTCTCTAGCATATCTAGGATGCTTGCTTGCATGGGTCTTTGATCATCACACTTGCTTTGGTAAGTTTTTCACTATTATCATACATAATTAGTGTTTAATTTATTATGGCATCTCTTTTATTACTTGATTGTTCTTAGATTATATTCTAATATTCAAGATAGAGATTATTGTGTTGATTTGATTGAGTGTTGTTTTTATGATAGATATCTAGGTTTCTCTAATCTATGATTATCTATGCTAATTGACATGTCATTTAGCTTTAATATCTAGGATTGTTTTTAATTGCATATTCATCATCTTAGATAAGCATATAGGGTTTCCCTTGCTCTATGTTGCATTTGAATATTAATATATTCACTTAGGGTGTTAATCTCTTTTTAGAGAATTAAGTCTTGTGTTGTGACCGGGATTAGGTTGCTTAATTCGCAAGCAATCAGACTAGGTTCACTCATACCGGGATTAGGTAGGTGTGTGATTACTTCCGGGATTAGGTTGTAATAGTTTACACATTTAGTGGATTCGAGGTTCGAGTGTGGCTTACTTACTAGCCCGTGGTTTTTCCCGTGAGGATTTCCACGTAAAAATCAAGTGTTATTTAATTTTCGCATTTTATACTTGATTTATTGCTTTATCTATTTAGGGGTAATTTCGTAATTTGGACTAACACGAAAAATTGGGTAAAAAGCATAAAATCTATTCACCCCCCCCCCCCCCCCCCCCCCCCCCCCTCTAGATAGTTTTATACACATCGTGCTATAATTTGTTTCAAAAAGAAAAAACTCTCAAGTCCAAGACATTAAGGTTACCGAATTCTTTTCAAAGAATGTATATATATATATCTATACGTGAATTCTATTTATAAATAATATATATTTGTCAATATATATATCACGAATTTTGCATGCAACCTATAATGTATATAAGTCAAAATATATATATATCCAATATGTATCCCACATATAATATATAAGTCAGTGTATATATCTCCAATACCGCATTCCACATAAAATATATAAGTCAATGTATATATCTCCAAAACCCATGCCACATATAAATCTCCAATATATATATCCGGCCAATTGCCATATATATCTCATATATTGTGGCCGAAATCCTTTACCATGTAGGATTTGTCTTTTGACTTAAATCCTAACTCTAGGTAGATTTCCTTAGAATTCCAAACCCTAATCCAACTCTTTAGTGTATTTGTGACTATATCAAAGACTTCCTAATTTGACTAAATAAATAAATCCCCTTTATTTATCTACTTACCAAATAAAGTCTTTAATATTTAATATACTACTACCAATAGTATAACTCTAGGAAACATATTTCCTGATCAGAAAAAGATTTTGATTCTCAATTAAATGATTAACTAATAAATTAATTAATTTCCATTTAATCAATAAAATAAAATAATATTTTAGACTATTATTCTAGTCTTGCCGCCCAAACCATATACATGGGCCTAATATTATTTTCTTATTTTATTTAATCCATTAGACTTTAATTAAAAACCTCACATATGAACCAGACCCATTCTTACTAAAAGAAACAAGCCCACATGTCTTTCATGTCTTTCATTAATATATTAATATAATTGATCAGCCCATTAAATAAATAATGTGCAAATTATATTCTTAATATATTAAATACAATTATAGATGGACCCATAAATTGGTCCGGTAGAATATATCAAGTGATTCATGCAAGTTCGTGTGGATTGGGGATCTTGGCGGGCCTATCTAAATTTAAGCTCCAATAGACATAACCCAATCACAATCAACAAATGATTCACTTAGGTTCAATCTATTAATTTTAGTTCATTCCACTAAAGAACTAAAATTGCACTCTTAAATAAAGATGGAATAAGTAAATGATTATCATTCATACCCTAGACAATCTTATAGGAGATGGTGTATCCTCGTGAAGAATATCAGTAATCGCCAAGAGCTCATAGACCGCCTATAGCACTCCAAGTTACCATATTTACTCATATGACCACATTTTGAACTTGGATATTTTGACTTGTCCAGAAGCCATGTTTTAATAGACTCTATCGAAAACTTAACGTTAAGATTCAATATCCAATACCTCAAAACATCCATATGATGATATTCTACTCTCATTTAATAAATGGAGCCACGATGTCCATATCTATAAATGAAGTCCTCTATCGATTAACAAATGAATATCACCAAACTATCTAGGATAGACTATGCTATATAATCGTACTCATTGATAACTCAAATGATACCACTTGCAACCATAAGTCCATCATTTATCTCAGGATTAAGATAGACTCTCCGATTGTCCTGATAATGAAAAGACTGTTATCTATTGACAGTTCTAGATAAAGTATTTCATTGTAATCCAGTTCAATGCACCCAGTGCACTAGATTCTTTTACTCGAAGACCCTCCGATGATTTTAGACTCATCATAACTCATTTGATCCCACTCAAATGCTAGCAAAAGAATTCTACAACTTCAACAAGATAAAGGTGCCCAACCTTTAACTTAAGTTGTGAACATTATTCAAGACTAACTAAAGAATTGTGTCTACCTCATACATATACAGATGTACAAACAATTCTTCTTTTCTCATAGTTTTTTGACCTTATGATTATTTACTTTTGACAATTATAATAATTAAACTATAAATGCTATAAGATTTGTTAAACTAGAAATCACATTATTAATATGAATAGATTGTCAAAAACACTATTACACTCTTGCTATTGAGCATAATCCTAACAAGCCACCTAGTTTTCGATTCGTCCGAACCAAGTCCAGAGCCTCATTCAAGTTGCTGGGGGATTTTTGATGCCTGATGCAGTAAAATCTGTGTTCAATTTACTAAGAAAGTTCATTCACTGGGATCAGTGATTCTAACGGTCGAATGCCAATTAATCTAGCAAGGATTTACTCTAAGTGCGAAAAGACTAAATTGCAAAATGCTATTCTTTGGAAGTTTGTTAAAATCTAATATTAACCTAAATTATGAGAATCTGAACTAAAACTAAAATCAAATCAAATCATGCAAGAGATGAATATATGGAGAGAAATACTAGGGAATCGATGCACCTTTCTTAGACACTCAATGCTCTCAATCAGTCTCAATAAACACTTCAATAAAGTTTAGGGCTTGTTTTGATAAACAATTAAGAACGAATCTCTTTCCTACCACTCGAACAAAGGCCATGTGTCAAGTGATAGTAACGAAATCCTTTAGATCAAAACTCTAAGCCAAATCAATGCAACAAGGCCATGCAAACATTAACTTTCAAAATCTATTAAGCTTATGATCATGGTTTAAATGGAAAAGACCATTCACATCTAAACCCTAATCTCATGGATAAACTAAATCACAAACCCATATCAATTGAGGCCACAAAATAATATGAATAAGTAATGTAGAGCAATTAATTCAATAGATTAGACTAAAACCCAATTGATTAACAAAAGATAGACTAATTGATTACATAGAGTTGTCCAAAATTGGTTACATCAATCCCCTAATAAAGGTTTAGTTACACATCAATGGAGAGAATAAAAACATAGAAGAGATGTAGAGAAAACCCGATGTGTGGTGGTCAGAGTGATGGGGGACGGCCCCCTTTTATGGCTTAGAACCTCCCTTGGCTCTTATTTTGAATCGAAAAGAACAGGAAGTATTTATAAGTAATTTTTCCTTGTGAACCCCCAATTCTTCTTTGGTTTAGGAAATCCACCAAGAGGGAAAATAGAATGAAACAAGGAATGAGAATCCTTTCCTAACTTGGGTTTCCTATCTTGATGATTGACTCCTAATTTGAGTTTAGGAAGTTTCCCAAACATGTCTTCATCTTCTAAAGTTATTAGGATTTGATTTGGGAAGTTTTGGAATCAGTTCTGGACCAATTCGGAGTTGAAATCCGCCAAAAATACGTAATACCGCTCCTTGGGTCGCTCCGGAGGCATGTTGCCTAGGTAGCTGCAAGTCAAGCGGAAATGTTCTGTTTTGGGTCGCTACCTAGGCCGCTCCCTAGGCAAGTTGCACGGGGGGGGGGGGGGGGGGGGGGGGGGGGGGGGGGGGGGGGGGGGGGGGGGGGGGTCTGGGCCGCGGTAATTCTTTTCAGCTCTGACCTTTGGTTACTAAATCAGTCATAACTTCTTCTAGGAATATCGGAATTGCGATCCAAAAAGTGCGCCGGAAACTAGACTTCCGGGGCTTTCAATCCATGGGTTGTAGGACACACAATTCAATCGGATCTGAGAGATATGGGGCCCGCAACATAGAGGTTCTGCACTGGCTGAAAATCATATTTTCATTGTTTCTTCCAATTTGCTCCTTTTTTCCATCTTTTGACTTCTTTTCTTCCAAAATAAGATTCAACACCACTTTTATGGAATGTTACCTACACATGCTCAACAAACACATTAAACCACCTAATTCACTCGAGAACAAAGCATAAATAATAGGAAATAGGGCCTAAAACATGTATAGAAATGGACCGATCAAATACCCCCAAACCTATCTTTTACTAGTCCTCGAGCAAAACAAAACTAAAAACAAAAACAAAAAACTCTAAAAACAAAAATTAAATCTAAGCTAGGCCACTTTCGTAGGGAACACGATAGCATTGAGCGTATGCTACAAGCCTTTAAATCTCTAGGTGTCCCTAGTAGGAGGAGTATTGTCTCCTGAGGGTTTACAGCTATGCTACCCACAAACATATTTATGCAAAAAGCCAAATAAATCAAGATGCAAACTCACATGTACCATTCAAGCCAATGCATGCTAGAGCCAATAGGTAAAGACTAAAGTTAAGTCACAAATTTGAAAGCATTGCTCAATTTTAATGAAAAGCCCAAGCTCAAGACATTCTAGCTTCAAAAACACATTCGCCAAACGCCATAGATGTAATTCGCCTCAACTCTAATTCTCACAAGATATCGCTCATATTTCACACAGAACCTAGGCAAATACACTCATCAAGCATATGCGAAAGAAGTTATGCACAAGAATTTTCAAATTATAATCACATATGAATATATCATTGAAAAAACGCTTGATTTGTATGCAAAAGATCTCATCAAAAGAATCAAACATTAAGAACAAGATAGAGCACATGTTTACCTTACTCTCGAGCTAGCATCCCCAAAAGATCAATTAGGTCTTTTCTTTGGTTGTAACGGGGCCATTGGGTGAAGGCTAAGAAAGAACGGGAAAAGGATAGCAAACAAACCTAGGATCATATCGAGAAGTTCTTCGGCAATCTTCATATTCGGCTGAATTTCTTTGAATTCTTCATTCCACTTGCATCCAGGTTTCTTGAACAATTTTGTTCATCCTCCTTCTTGAGTTGACTTTGATTTCTCATCACTTCATTGTAACGCTCTTTTCCTTTTCTCTTTTATTTGATTCATCATCTCATTCATTTATCTTTTTTTTTTCTTTTTTTTTTCTTTTTTTTTAATAAAACAACTTTTCCATCTATTTCTTCTTTTCACCACTTTGGTGTTTGTTCTCTTGCTTTTTCTTTGGTACATGTACATCACGAGTCAACCATTTCAAACTCCCTTCAATCATCTTCATCACTTCCTCTATATGATCCTAAGTTATAAGGTATGGCTAAATTATGGTTTATTAGGGTGAAGTTAATGTGGGTGATGAAAGAAAAAGGCTTATTGTGTTTGGCTTCAAACAGGGCTATGGAGCACACACATAAGGTAGGAAATATTTAAGGCCTTTTAGGTGAGTTCAAGCATACATTGCCTATATCACTTCTAAAGGTTCAACCAAATCAAGAGCAAAGTCCACATGTGATATCTTTTTTATGAGAATTGTTCTTTAATGCTCAATGTACAACCTGTAGAGATCGAATCTAATGCTAAGAACCTACTGAGTGTTTAAAGAGTAGAAACAAAATATCCCTCATATCATGTCATTTATGTACGGTTTTTGGCTTAGTGAACTCACAAGGGTAGTCTCCACTATTAATTATGGCAATCCAACTAAGCATCCTATCCACTATCACATCAAGAGCATGTCATAAGTTTTGAAAACTTCAATGCAATACTCTAAGTGGCAAGAAGTTAGTTTAAACTCAGTGAATAAAGTATATATTACAGCTCTTAAAGCACTCAAAAGAAGCATCTCAACATGGAGGACAAAAATTCAAAAACTGATGACTTTTGAAATTGACCTATGTCTGTTCTTTAATGTATATCTCTCACATGAATTAACAAAAGTTAACCAAATTTTAGCACAAGATAATAGACATGGAAACACACACTTTTCATTTAGAAAATATTTCAAATTTCGCATTGAAAAAGTGAGAAAACAGATGATGAAAATAGTGCACGCATCGTTTCGCAACAACAGGGCATTGCCCATGACCTTTGGTCGAAGAAACATTCATAACGTTTTAACCACCGCCTAGAATTTTTCATTCTTTATACCATTGGATTCATATCGAAAAAACAAAAAACCTAGCGTGGACAGAAAAATTTATTTCCTCACCAATCAATACAGTTTTAACAAAACGTTTGCCTCAAAATGTTCAAAACAGGACACTTTTTCGCAGATTTATCAATGAATCGAAAAAAATCAAACAAACACGAATTCACACCCCCAAACCTAATCTAAACATTGTCCTCATTGTTTGTATGACATTAAAAGCATGGACAACGAATAAAGAAAAAGCATGGCATGTATGAACTCAACACACAAAACAAAAAACTAGAAAACTAAAAACTAAAAACTAAAAACTAAAAAAAAAAGTACCTAGGTGGGTTGCCTCCCACCAAGCGCTAAATTTAACGTCTCGGCAAGACGCGTGCAAGGACGACTCAACCAAACTCCAATGTCTCGAATTTGCGCCTATATGTGATTAGGTCTTGGAAAAAGAATTCACCCACTGGCATGTTCCTACACACAATACGCAAAGGCAAGTAAATGTTCACTATAAAGTGTGGTGAAATAAGTTCAGAAAACCACTTATTCCACTTGCTTTTGTGTATGCGGCTCGGAAAAGTAATGGGAGGGACATAAGGCTTGAGTTCCTTGTATAGGAGCGGTTCCTCGAAAGGTACATCTTCCACTTCCTTTGCTTTCTCTTCCGTCTCCTCCTTTTCTTCTTCTTCGCCTGCAACACTAGACAAATCATTAGAAAGTTCATTAGACAACTCCTTATTACTTTGTTGCAACTCTTGAATTGTTTGATGGATGGTCTGAGTAAAATTGTTCAAAGCCTCTTCAAGTGGTTGGAAGGACGAGCTCAGCTGCTTAAAGTTATTGACTTCTTTTCTTCTCCATGAGATATTTGATGCACTGTACGAATCCATCCCATGGTGCTCTTGTAGATATTTTGAATAATTTGCTTCAGCGGTACAACTATCTATCTCATGACCCAACTCACCAAAGAACCCGCAAACCACGAATCTGTCTTTTTTTTTTTTTTTTCTGAAACTATTGAAGACAATATCTTAATGTGACACTGTAGAATATCCGATTACAAAAAGAGTTCTTTAATATCTTCTTCTTCCTCCTCATATCTGTGTTGCTCGAAGAAATACATTGTACCTGAAAAGAAAGAAAAGAAAAATAAAAAGAAAACAAAATCTAAAAAGAAAAAAAAACTAATAACTAATGACACACACTACCGAACTAAACTAACTAGATTCAACTAATAGAATCTATACCAATCCCCGGCAGCGGCGCCAAAATTGATGCAGTAAAATCTGTGTTCAATTTACTAAGAAAGTTCGTTTACTGGGATCGGTGATTCTAACGGTCGAATGCCAATTAATCTAGCAAGGATTTACTCTAAGTGTGAAAAGACTTGTAAGGATTCCCATATCTTGATTGGCTTATTTCGTGGACAAACAACATGTTGGGGTTGATAATGTAAGGGTAGTTTAAGTGTTTGAACTTCATGCTCGAAGGCCCTTTCAAAACCTCAAGGGACAAGCACGCCAAAGGTATAATTTCTTGTGCTTGATTTTTTCTTTGAAGAGATTTAGTAAGCACACACACACTTAGCATATTTGCATTTGTGTGCATACTCTTCACATGTCACTTTACACACTAGCACTTTGTTTTATAACTTGTTGTGTGTTTATGTGCTTAGTAATTCGTTTCCCGATAGTGTTCGGAAACGTCCGCGTTCACACGTATGTGTGCTTGGTTTTGTGCGAAGACCACCCACGGAGAATGCCCTTGGCTTCTCCTTGGTTTTCACCATTGTTGGTGATCAGCGGTTATGATCGGCGGCCTGGCCGCCGAATGAAACCGCCATTTCAGTCTAGATTGGTCTGAAGCAATTATGCGGTCACAATCGACGGTCATGACCGCCGTTCATACCTGATCGATTTTAATCTCTCGGTTTAATTCGGCGGTTGGATCGGCGGTCACGAAACCGCCGTTGATGCTCTGTTCTTCACGGGCTCAATTCGGCGGTTGTGATCGACGGCCTGGCCGCCGATTGAAACCGCCGAACGGTGCGTTTCAGGGGCAAAATTGTCTTTTCACATGCCCAATTCTTGATGTCTATAAATATCTTACTTTCTCATTCTCTGATCAAGCTTCTTGAGTCATTAGAACCCTAAACTTTCAAGAGAGATTTTTAAGAAAAAATCAAATCAAGAACTCACCTTTAAACACTCAAATCAAATCCTTTTTGCATCACATTTCATATTGCATCCTCTATGTCTACATAGAAAGCATCTATGATTGGATTGGCATCATCACAATATGTTTGGTAAGATTTTGATTAGTTTCATCTTATTTTAGTATTTTTACTATCAAGCATATTCTCTTTTAATTTGCTTGTATGTTGTTGATCATATGATAAATACAAGAATAGAGAATTAATTGTGATGAATTAATTGAGTGTTGTTTTTGTGATAGCTAATTGGGTTTTTTTAATTAATCTTGATTAGCTAAGCTATTTGACATGTCATTTAGCAATTGATATCTAGGGTTGATTAAATTGATTATATCATCATCCTAGATAAGCATCTAAGGTTACCTAGCCTTGTTTGTTATTTGAATATTCATATATATTCACATAGGTTGTTTCTCTTCATTGAGAAGTAAGTCTTGAGGCTAAAAGTGCTTAGGCCTCAAGCAAATTGGAATAGGGTTGCTAATAAAGGCCCGCTGGGTAGAAGTGAGGGGTTACAGACCGGAGTGTTAGACGAGGTCTACATAGGTTGTAAACTTCATTTCAATTAGTGATTTCGAGTTCCGAGTGTGGCGCACTATACAGCCCGTGTTTTTTTCCCAGTGGTTGGGTTTCCACGTATATATCTTGTGTTATTTAAATTCCGCACATATTACACTTGATATATTATTTTGACTAGTTAGGGGCATTTTCGTAAAATTGACTTGCATGCGAAGATTGGGTAATAATCGTTAAAATCTATTCACCCCCCCTCTAGCTTTATATTATACACGCCTCTAGGACTTTCAATTGGTATCAGAGCGGGTTCCTAGATATACTTAGGTGATCCTAGCTCATTTTAGGTGTGTTGTGCATTTGTGTGTTTTTTGCTCATTCATACATTTTGCATACATTACATTCATTCATTTGATACAATGAGTGGATTCGGTGGCAACCATGAGGGTGCTTCAAGCACACGGCCTCCTCTCCTCACCGGTGTGAATTATGCCTTATGGAAAGGCAAGATGGAGGCATATGTGTGCCAAATCCATGATAGGGCATGGATGGCAATTGAAGATGGGTATGCACCTCCTATGATGACTCCCACGAGTGGTGGAGAAGAAGTACTCAAGCCAAAGGCCCAGTGGTCACCTGAAGAGTTTGAGACTTCAAAATGGAATAGGAAGGCATGGCATGCTCTTCTATGTGCAGTGGATGAAAATCAGTACAAACTGATTCAGAACACTAGGATAGCCAAGGAGGCATGGGATATCCTACAGGTTGCATATGAGGGAACCGATGTCGTTAAGGATTCCAAGCTACAAGTCCTTCAAACGCAATTTGAGTTGCTTAAAATGGAGGAGGACGAGTGCTTCAATGACTTTGAAGTCAAGTTGATGGATATTGTGAATCAAAGCCATCAACTCGGTGATCCTTATTCGGATAGGAGAGTTAAGCAGAAAATTATGAGGTCTCTCCCCGCTAGGTTCGAATCAAAAGTGATGGCTTTAGAGGAAAATAGCACATACAAAGATATGAAGCCGAGCGAGGTGATTGGAAGACTCCTCGCCTATGAATCTAGGAAGGCTCCTAGCATTTCACCTCCTAAAAAGCAAAAAGGAATTGCTTTGAATGCTTCCAAGGTTGTGAAGGAGGAAAAAGGTGACTCGGACGAAGACATGGCATTGTTGCTAAGAAGATTCAAGAAATTCGTCAAGTTTGAGAAGAAAGGCTTTGGATCCAAAGGCCATGACTTGAAGAAAAAGGCTCTCTTCAAGAGTTTTGAGCCTAGGCAAGAGAAAAGTGAAAAGAAAGGGGTCCAATGCTATGAATGTGGTGGTATAGGTCACATCTCACCCGATTGTGGGAACTTGAAGAACAAGATGGCAAAAGTGATGGCCACCACGTGGAGTGAAAGTGATGACTCCGGAAAGGGAGACAAGTCATCTAGTGATGATGAGCTTACCATCAACTACACGGCATTTGGGGCCACTTGTGTATAAGATAAAGTTGTTAGTAAGAATGACTTGACTAGTGATCCCATAGAAGAAAAAGATGAAGAAGTAGCTCTAGAGGTGATAGGCGAAGTTACTCATTGGGATATGGCTCTCATTGACTCAAGAGACCAAGGTGGAGGTCTAAATGAGGGAAATGACTCCATTAGTGAGAATGAGAGTGGAGGAGATAACTTAAGTGAATATGACTCCTCATCTAACTCTACAAATGGAAGTGTAGAGAAAATGGATGTAAATGACTTTATAGTCAAGTGTGAAAGTTCATTGGAGAAGAAAAATAGAAAGTTGAAGATTTTAGAGGATGAAAATCTAGAACTTTCAACACACAATGACCACTTAAGTAAACAAGTGGAGGCATCCAAGAAGATTGAAGACAAGCTAAGGGATGAGCTAGCTATGTCTAAGAGGAATGAAGAAGGGTTGAAGAGAGAGCTTGTTGAAGCCATAGAGTCATTGTCTAGGATGACTACAAGCACCAAGAAACTTGACCACATTCTTGGTAGTGGAAAGAACCCTTGTGACAAGAGAGGTATTGGGTATGAAGAAACAAAGGAGATCACTACTCCAACCAAGACCGTCTTTGTCAAGAGTTTGGGCAAGATAGAAGCCTCACCGGTGCACACTCCTAGGAAGAAAATTGATCTAGGACAATGTTCAAGAAGTGCACAAGTGAAGGTAGATCCAAAGAGACAACCTCAAGCTCAAAAAGTTCCTCAACCTAACTTCCCTAAAGCTCATATTCATCAAGGGAAGAGGCCAATCATACAAAATGAAACAAGGAAGCAAGCTAGACCGGTTCAACAATAAAGAAGATTTGAACCCGCTCAACCACAAAGTCATGGGATGGCTCCTATGCATGCACAAGGACATGGTATGAATTCTAAATTTATCCCTACATGTCACTTTTGTGGTATTAGTGGTCACATTAGATCAAATTGCTTTCATTTCATTAAATTATGTAGAATCAAAAGCATGATTGAAAAGAGAATGATAAGAGCTAGAATGCATGCTAATGGGAAGGAAAACATTCATATTCATGATCCTATTAATTCTAGAACTCTTGAACCCTTGACCACTAGGAAGAAAAAAATTATATCTATGTGGGTAAGGAAAAATGAACCCGCTTGCTACGAGACTAACAAGTCTCAAATAGGTTCATCCAAGTCAAATGGACTTGGGAGGTCCATAGGACCTCATGACCTTCATTGATGAAGGATGATATTGACCCCATATGGGGAACTCAAGCAAAGAGAGCTTATGCATGCTTGTTGCATGCAAATATTTGAAAAATCTTATGCTTCTTTGTTAATTGCTTGAGTAAGCTTGGTTGCACATATGTATATATGTTTTCAATTCAATAAGTGTGAACCATGCTTGTTTACAATCCATGTCATATTTATGTTCAAACATGCATTTTTGGACTAGGAGATTTACATAGGAAGTATGATTTGAATGACCTATAGTTATCTCCATGACATGATGATTCTTAATGACATGCTTAAAAATTGAAAAGCATGAGTTGTTTAGAACATGCTAATGACATATGAAAAGCATGAAATTCAAATAACATGCTCAAATGAAAAAGCATGAATTGATGATTGCATTTTATAAATGCAAAACTTGTGTGAAAAAGCTTATGAGACTCAAAATGAATAAAAGATCTTGTATCTGTTCAAAGGAATGTATATTCCATATTGTCTCTCTTTCTTTATTTGTTGAACATGTCTATTATCATACGGGTCTCATTCCCGGAAAAATCAAATAGGGTGCAAAGTTGCTCATGACATGTTTGACTTATAAAGATGGATATAGTTGCTCATACATTAAATCAATGAAAACTCTATATCTTTGCTTCTCTCATGACATTGGTGAAATTGGTTTGAATTCTTATTAGAAACCTTTGTCATTTGCTTTGCCAAATACCATTGTATTTTTGACTTGAATGCTACATGTCTTGTATGCAAAGCATGTTTTGTTTCACACATTTATTTCAAAATAAATCTCCTTGTTTCTCTCCATTTAATAGAGTTGCATAAAGTACATTTTATGATTATGCAAATGACTTGAATGCTATCATCTCTCTTTGCTAAGTGACCCGGTTGGGGACTACTCATTTGCCTATATCATGACAAAAAGGGGGAGTAGAATGGTGGTAAGGGGGGTTGCAATTATGCATGTTGGGGAGACAATACATTGAAGGGGAGTAACCCTTTGAGGGGGAACATTGCATTCATCATACATTGCATGATGTTGTGTTTAAATTCTTAGAAATGCAAATGCTTGTTTATGTCCTCACTTGATTCATCTCACTTTTTACTTGAATTGGAAAGTATAGAAACTTTGCTTTCAGGGATTGATTGTTCTACTTGAGATTGAAGACTTCAAGTTTATTTTTATATATCTCTTTGTAAAGTAGAAAATCTTAGTAGACCCACAGTTTCTATGATAATGTGAGGAATCAATGTGAGTGGTGGTTTTGTCACGAAATAGCCAAAGGGGGAGATTGTAAGGATTCCCATATCTTGATTGGCTTATTTCGTGGACAAACCACATGTTGGGGTTGATAATGTAAGGGTAGTTTAAGTGTTTGAACTTCATGCTCGAAGGCCCTTTCAAGACCTCAAGGGACAAGCACGCCAAAGGTATAATTTCTTGTGCTTGATTTTTTCTTTGAAGAGATTTAGTAAGCACACACACACTTAGCATATTTGCATTTGTGTGCATACTCTTCACATGTCACTTTACACACTAGCACTTTGTTTTATAACTTGTTGTGTGTTTATGTGCTTAGTAATTCTTTTCCCGATAGTGTTCGGAAACATCCGCGTTCACACGTATGTGTGCTTGGTTTTGCGCGAAGACCACCCACGGAGAATGCCCTTGGCTTCTCCTTGGTTTTCACCATTGTTGGTGATCGGCGGTTATGATCGGTGGCCTAGCCGCCGAATGAAACCGTCATTTCAGTCCAGATTGGTCTGAAGCAATTATGCGGTCACGATCGGCGGTCATGACCGCCGTTCGAAACCGCCGTTCATACCTGATCGATTTTAATCTCTCGGTCTAATTCGGCGGTTGGATCGGCGGTCACGAAACCGCCGAATGAAACCACCGTTGATGCTCTGTTCTTCATGGGCTCAATTCGGCGGTCGTGATCGGCGGCCTGGCCGCCGATTGAAACCGCCGAACGGTGCGTTTCAGGGGCAAAATTGTCTTTTCACATGCCCAATTCTTGATGTCTATAAATATCTTACTTTCTCATTCTCTGATCAAGCTTCTTGAGTCATTAGAACCCTAAACTTTCAAGAGAGATTTTTGAGAAAAAATCAAATCAAGAACTCACCTTTAAACACTCAAATCAAATCCTTTTTGCATCACATTTCATATTGCATCCTCTATGTCTACATAGAAAGCATCTATGATTGGATTGGCATCATCACAATATGTTTGGTAAGATTTTGATTAGTTTCATCTTATTTTAGTATTTTTACTATCAAGCATATTCTCTTTTAATTTACTTGTATGTTGTTGATCATATGATAAATACAAGGATAGAGAATTAATTGTGATGAATTAATTGAGTGTTGTTTTTGTGATAGCTAATTGGGTTTTTTTTAATTAATCTTGATTAGCTAAGCTATTTGACATGTCATTTAGCAATTGATATCTAGGGTTGATTAAATTGATTATATCATCATCCTAGATAAGCATCTAAGGTTACCTAGCCTTGTTTGTTATTTGAATATTCATATATATTCACATAGGTTGTTTCTCTTCATTGAGAAGTAAGTCTTGAGGCTAAGAGTGCTTAGGCCTCAAGCAAATTGGAATAGGGTTGCTAATAAAGGCCCGCTGGGTAGAAGTGAGGGGTTACAGACCGGAGTGTTAGACGAGGTCTACATAGGTTGTAAACTTCATTTCAATTAGTGATTTCGAGTTCCGAGTGTGGCACACTATACAGCCCGTGGTTTTTCCCAGTGGTTGGGTTTCCACGTATATATCTTGTGTTATTTAAATTCTGCACATATTACACTTGATATATTATTTTGACTAGTTAGGGGCATTTTCGTAAAATTGACTTGCATACGAAAATTGGATAATAATCGTTAAAATCTATTCACCCCCCCCCCCCCCCCCCCCCCCCCCCCCCCCCCGCTTTATATTATACATGCCTCTAGGACTTTCAAAACTAAATTCCATAATGCTATTCTTTGGAAGTTTGTTGAAATCTAATATTAACCTAAATTATGAGAATCTGAACTAAAACTAAAATCAAATCAAATCACACAAGAGATGAATATATGGAGAGATATACTAGGGAATCGATGCACCTTTCTTAGACACTCAATGCTCTCAATCAGTCTCAATAAACACTTCAATAAAGTTTAGGGCTTGTTTTGATAAACAATTAAGAACGAATCTCTTTCCTACCACTCGCACAAAGGCCATATGTCAAGTGATAGTGACAAAATCCTTTAGAACAAAACTCTAAGCCAAATCAATGCAACAAGGCCATGCAAACATTAACTTTCAAAATCTATTAAGTTTATGATCATGGTTTAAATGGAAAAGGCCATTCACATCTAAACCCTAATCTCATGGATAAACTAAATCACAAACCCATATCAACTGAGGCCACAAAATAATATGAATAAGTAATGTAGAGCAATTAATTCAATAGACAAGACTAAAACCCAATTGATTAACAAAAGATAGACTAATTGATTACATAGAGTTGTCCAAAATTGGTTACATCAATCCCCTAATAAAGGTTTAGTTACACATCAATGGAGAGAATAAAAACATAGAAGAGATGTAGAGAAAACCCGATGTGTGGTGGTCAGAGTGATGGGGGACGGCCCCCTTTTGTGGCTTAGAACCTCCATTGGCTCTTTTTTTGAATCGAAAAGAATAGGAAGTATTTATAGGTAATTTTTCCTTGTGAACCCCCAATTCTTCTTTGGTTTAGGAAATCCACCAAGTGGGAAAGTAGAATGAAACAAGGAATGAGAATCCTTTCCTAACTTGGATTTCTTATCTTGATGATTGACTCCTAATTTGAGTTTAGGAAGTTTCCCAAACATGTCTTCATCTTCTAAAGTTATTCGGATTTGATTTGGGAAGTTTTGGAATCAGTTTTGGAATCAGTTCTGGACCAATTCGGAGTTGAAATCCGTCAAAAATACGTAATACTGCTCCCTGGATCGCTCCGGAGGCATGTTGCCTAGGTAGCTGCACGTCAAGCGGAAATGTTCTATTTTGGGTCACTACCTAGGCCGCTCCCTAGGTAAGTTGCACGGGGGGCGGTCTGGGCCGCGGTAATTCTTTTCAGCTCTGACCTTCGGTTACTAAATCAGTTATAACGTCTTCTAAGAATATCGGAATTACGATCTGAAAAGTGCGCCGGAAACTAGACTTCCGTGGCTTTCAATCCATGGGTGGTAGGACACAAAATTCAATCAGAGATGAGAGATATGAGGCCCGCAACATAGAGGTTCTGCACTGGCCGAAAATCATCTTTTCATTGTTTCTTCCAATTTGCTCATTTTCTCCATCTTTTGACTTCTTTTCTTCCAAAATAAGATTCAACACCACTTTTATGGAATGTTACCTACACATGCTCAACAAACACATTAAACCACCTAATTCACTCGAGAACAAAGCATAAATAATAGGAAATAGGGCCTAAAACATGTATAGAAATGGACCGATCAATGCCCTAGCAAGCCTCTGGATCAGATTAATGGAGGTGGCTCCTCTCTTATTGTATTGGGCCCTTGAACGCCCAAGTGAGCCACCTAGGTCCCGATTCGTCCGAACCAAGTCCAAAGCCTCATTTTAGCTACGAGGGACTTCTTAATGTCCTAGCAAGCCTCTAGACCAACTTTTTGAAGGTGGCTCTTCTCCATTTGTACTGGGCCGTTCAACGCCCAAGTGAGCCACCAAGTTTCTAGTTCATCCAAACCAAGTCCAGAGCCCCATTTCAGTTGATTGGGACTTTTTGATGCCTTAGGAAGCCTCTGGACCAACTTGATAGAGGTGGCTCCTCACTTATTATACCGGGCCCTTCAACGCCCAAGTGAGCCACCCAGGTTCCGATTCATCTGAACCAAGTCCAGAGCCTCATTTCAGTTGCTGGGGACTGTTTGATGCCCTAGTAAACTTATGGACCAGATTGATGCAGGTGGCTCTTTTGTATCGGGCTCTTCAACGCCCAAGTGAGCCACCAAGTTTTCGATTCGTCCGAACCAAGTCCAGAGCCTCATTCAAGTTGCTGGGGGCTTTTTGATGCCCTAACAATCCTCTGGATCAGATTGATGGAGGTGGCTCCTATCTTATTGTATCAGGCCCTTCAACGCCCAAGTGAGCCACCTAGGTCCCGGTTCGTCCGAACCACGTCCAGAGCCTCATTTCAACTACTAGGGACTTCTTAATGTCCTAGCAAGCCTCTGGAACAGATTGATGGATATGGCTCCTCTCTTATTGTATCAGGCCTTTCAACACCCAAGTGAGCCACCTAGGTTCCCATTCATCCAAACCAAGTCCATAGCCTCATTTTAGTTGTTGGGGACTATTTGATGCCCTAGTAAGCCTCTGGACCAACTTGATGGAGGTGGCTACTCACACATTGTATCGGGCCATTCAACGCCCAAGTGAGCCACCTAGGTTTTGATTTGTTCGAAAAGAGTCCAAAGCCTCATTTAAGTTGTTGGGGACGTTTTGATGTTCTAGCAAGCCTCTGGACCAGATTGATGAAGGTGGCTCCTTTCTTATTGTATCGGGCCCTATAACGCCCAAGTGAGCCACCTACGTTTCGATTCGTCCGAACCAAGTCCAGAGCCTCATTCAAGTTGCTGGGGGCTTTTTGATGTCCTAGCAAGCCTCTAGACCAGATTGATGAACGTGGCTCCTCTCTTATTGTATCGGGCACTTCAACGCCCAAGTGAGCCACCTAGTTTCCGATTCATTCGAACCAAGTCCAGAGCCTCATTCAAGTTGCTGGGGGCTTTTTGATACCCTAGCAAGCCTCTGGATCAGATTGATGGAGGTGGCTCCTCTCTTATTGTATCGGGCCCTTCGACGCCCAAGTGAGCCACCTAGGTCCCGGTTCGTCCGAACCAAGTCCAGAGCCTCATTTCAGCTACTAGGGACTTCTTAATGTCCTAGCAAGCCTCTGGACCAGATTGATGGATGTGGCTCCTCTCTTATTGTATCGGGCCCTTCAACGCCCAAGTGAGCCACCTAGGTTCCGATTCGTCTAAACCAAGTTCAACGCCTCATTTCAGTTGTTGGTGACTGTTTGATGCCTTAGTAAGCCTCTGGACCAGCTTGATAGAGGTGGCTCCTCACTTTTTGTACCGGGCCAATCAACGCCCAAGCGAGCCACTAATGTCCCGATTCATTCGAGGTGGGTCCAGAGCCATATTTCAGTTGTTGGGGACTGTTTGATGCCCTAGTAAACCTCTGGACCAACTTGATGGAGGTGGCTCCTCACACATTGTATCGGGCCATTCAACGCCCAAGTGAGCCACCTAGGTTCCGATTCGTCCGAACCGAGTCCAGAGCCTCATTTTAGTTGCTGGGGACTGTTTGATGCCCTAGTAAGCCTCTAAACCAACTTGATGGAGGTGGCTCCTCACACATTGCATCGGGCCATTCAATGCCCAAGTAAGCCACCTAGGTTCTGATTCATCCAAACCAAGTCCAGAGCCTTATTCAAGTTGCCGGGGGCTTTTTGATGCCCTAGCGAGCCTCTGGATCAGATTGATGGAGGTGGCTCCTCTCTTATTGTATCGGGCCCTTCAACGCCCAAAGGAGCCATCTAGGTCCCAATTTGTCCGGACCAAGTCCAGAGCCTCATTCAAGATCTAGGGGACTATTTGATGCCCTATCAAGCTTTTGGACCAACTTGATGGAGGTGGCTTACTGATGGAGCTCATGATGGAGTTCCTCACTGATGAAGCTCCTCACTTATTGTACCGAGCCCTTCAATGCCCAAGTGAGCCACCTTGGTTTCGATTCGCCCGAATGGAGTCCAAAACTTTGTTTCAGTTACTGGGGACTATTTGATGCCCTAGCAAGCTTATGGACCAGCTTGATGGAGGTGGCTCCTCACTTATTGTATCGGGCCATTCATCGCCTAAGTGAGCCACCTAGGTTTCAATTCGTCCAAACCAAGTTCAGAGCCTAATTTCAGTTGCTACGAATCTTTTTAGGCCCTAGCAAGCCTTTGAACTAGCAACATTACTTGTGGACCGGAGTCTCATCATTCTCTCAAGTAAACTCTTAAAGAGTAGTACCTCTTACGTAAGGAGATTTGTTTAAGGGATTGATCTATAGTGAAAGCGCCTTGATGGAAATTTAATTAAGTGATTGGTCTATGATAAAGCGCCTTATTCCTTGATGAGGGTCCAATCCCGTCAAGAAGCCTTGAGCCGGGTATTGTACCCTCAAGAAGGGATCCGGAGTCGTGGCCTTGGTTGCCCACTACATTCAGAAGTTACCGGGTACCTCGGAAGAGCTACCTCGATGCCTTGAGCCGGGTATTGTCCACTCAAGAAGGGATCCGGAGTCGTGGCCTTGGTTGCCCACCGCATCCAGAAGTTACCGGGTACCTTGGACGAGCTAGCTCGATGCCTTGAGCATAGGTATTGTCCCCTCAAGAAGGGATTCAGAGTCGTGGCCTTGGTTGCCCGCCGCATCCAAGAGTTATCGGGTACCTTGGATGAGCTACCTCGATGCCTTGAGAATGGGTATTGTCCCTTCAAGAAGGGATTCAGAGTCGTGGCCCTGGTTGCCCACCGTATCCAGAAATTATCGGGTACCTCGGACGAGCTACCTCGATGATTTGAGCCAGGTATTGTCCCCTCAAGAAGGGATCCGGAGTCGTGGCCTTGGTTGCCCGCCGCATCCAGAAGTTACTGGGTACCTCGGACGAGCTACCTCGATACCTTAAGCATGGGTATTGTCCCCTCAAGAAGGGATCCGGAGTCGTGGCCTTGGTTGCCCACCGCATCCAGAAGTTACCGGGTACCTCGGACGAGCTACCTCGATGCCTTGAGCCAGGTATTGTCCCCTCAAGAAGGGATCTGGAGTCGTGGCCTTGGTTGCCCGCCGCATCCAGGAGTTACCGGGTACCTCGGACGAGCTACCTTGATGCCTTGAGCATGGGTATTGACCCCTCAAGAAGGGATCCGGAGTCGTGGCCTTGGTTGCCCGCCGCATCCAGAAGTTACCGAGTACTTCGGATGAGCTACCTCGATGCCTTGAGCAGGGTATTGTCCCCTCAAGAAAGGATCTAGAGGCGTGGCTTTGATTGCTTGCTGGACTATTTTGGTTGCTTGCTAGATCCGCTCAACGAGAATTCTCCATGTGATTTTACGGCACGCCTCCAACGTCTCCAAAGATCTCTAACATTAAAGGCTAGGGGGACTTTTGTTAACCATAAAATTTGGTCATTTATCCAATGGAGAATTCTCAAGGCATCCATCTAGGAGGACCTCTCTTTAGGCCTCCCCTACAAGAGCTCCCCTACGAGATCCCCTCCGGATCACCCCTATGGGATCTCCCCTACCGGATCCTCCCTTCTTGGTAGCGTGTCGAAACCAGTGCATCTTTTATACTTGAAGGCCCCTCTACATCAGACCTACATTTGGGTACCATGGTACTGGGGTACCGAGGTACCTGGTCCTCAAAATGGAGCAACTCCCCGACATGTCTTATAGACTGTATTCCATGAGATAATATTGGTCAAAGTGATAGGGGCCCAGCAGGTTTGAATTAAAAACAACATGAAAGCTTTCCACCAATTTGAAGGACAAATGGGGCCCACTGATGGTGACCTTTCAGCAACTTTCCAACACTTTCGAGCACTATTTATGGATCTATGACATCCCCATGTGAGAGTCATTTGGTCAAATAGCCACCTAGACATCTCCCTCCAATGGAAAGGCACCCAAATGCCACCAAAGCGCCTCGTCATCTCCACACCATCGCCACGTATGCCCTAAATCTGATGTGGCACGTCTTACACCACTTAAAGAGTGTGTTTGCATGTGGGAAGCATGTGCCCACGTGTGCCAAACACATGCCCTCCATATCACCACCTAGGCTCACTATATAAGTGAAATCCTAGGCACTTCTCAAGGGTTGGCTCCTTTACCACGAAATGGCTATCTCCTCCTCCATAAACTGACTCTCCTACATCATTTTAGAATGTTCTGCAGTACCTCTACCATGTAGAGAGGTACCTCTTCTGAAAGGGGGCAGCCCCAATACATCCCTCCTCCAAATTCCATCTCCTTTTGGGCACCTCCAAGAAATCCACCCTCTCCACTATTTTTGGTGTGTTCTGTAGCAGCTCTACCACATGGGGAGGTACCAGCTCCAAGGGGCAGCCCTTATGCATCCCTTCTTGATAGAACGAAAATGCTACTATAGGACAACTGGTTTTCTAGAGAAAACCGCTCATTGGCCTCCATGTTACTTATTTATTTATCTACTGAAACCCCCTACAATCAGCTCTAGGGAGGTATTGTAAGCTCTTCGGAGCATTTGTGTTATACTACTTTGCTACTAATGTAAGCTCTCCGGAGCACTCCTTGTTAATATATATGAAGAATGGCCTCCCTCTCCACTGGATACTATCTAGGGTTTTTCAGCATATGATCATATATGATGCTTTTTCCCCCTAGGCCAGTTCAATTCTAACAAAGAAATTGTCATTCTCCCCTCTATCTCATTTATTATTCATGTATGGAAGCTAGGCTCCGACTCTACTGGTCCTAGTGCTCTTATCCACCTATTTGTATGTCAAGTCATACATAAAAAGGGGAAAGACACTCAAGACCCGCTAGAGAGAGTCGGGTACAAGGGAGCCGAAGAGCTCCCCCGTACCTTGTCTATGGGAACGAGCAGCCCTATAGAGGATCTACCAACAGAGTTAGCGAGGCAAGGCCAAATCCATGCCAAAAACCAGAGGAGCCCCGCTAGACTCACAAGAGAACCAACCAAGCCCTACCATCTCCCCCAAGGGAGCCCGATGCCTTTTCTAAGGATTCGACATTGGGACTAGGCGGTCCTGCTCCTGCACACTCTAGAAGCTCTAAAGCACCATTAGACTAGCTAGAAGAATCGGGACGGGTTCTGGCCCCAACCGGAGGAACCAAAGCATGGAAAGAGTCATGTAGAGGTGGTCTCATCCTTTGTGATCACGTCCACCATTGAAGAGCATCTACTCCTCTTTGTATTGGGGAACTACAGAGGAAAACCGAAGAGGAGACCGGGTACCAGGGACGACAGGCAGGGTACCACGGACCGGGTACCAGGGACGACAAGCAGGGTACCGTGGACCAGGTACCAGGGACGACAGGCAGTGTGTCACGGATCAGGTACCAGGGATGACAGACAGGGTACCAAGGAGACTGACATTGTACCCAGTACCACAAACCAGAAATCAGTATCAGAGCCGCAAACGCCAATCTCCTCTCCTTACCCTCATGACCCCGCTGGGGGGCACCAGTACCTCCTGGTTGACCGTTGTTCAGAAAATCCTGACAGATTTTTCTGGATAACAACAACCTCCAGTGATCAAGTTCTCTTCTGATTCACTCTATTTGTACCACACTTATCCTACCCTCAAGCCTTTTACTAGTGAGCAAATGTCCGTACTCAACCTAGACTCGGCAAAGTCTTATATAGATTTTTCACCTAATCCAAGGCAATGATCTAAGTGTAAACTATGTAATGCAAATTATGAGGCAAAAAAATAAAAATAAAAAAAATGTCTAGATAAAAAACATTTTATGAAGAACTAGATTTTGACAAATAATATCACAAACATATGTTTCTAGTTCTTATAACATGTGATCAAAATACTAGAATAAGCAATCAAATCTCAATACAAAAATATCTAGATCTTAATACATGTCAATAAAGCTAGAAAGAGAGATCTATAACAAAATACATGTTACTAGCTTTGAAATCAAGTAGACAACCCTAGAAATAGAATCGAAAGCATTCTCCACACATATCAATAGTGTTGCAAAAGTCTCTGACTAGGGTCGATTAGGCACCGCCTAGTCTCTAGTCGGCGGTTTGTCGCCCCAACTAGGTGGTTTACTGCCTAGTTGGCCTAGTCGGTCAAAGTCAATGACTAATCGTCGTTGACTGACTAGGTTGACTTTTTTATTGACTTTTTGGAATTTAATTAGTTTGTTAGATTTTGTTTAGTTGTTTATGGATTTTGATTCTCATTATTGAGTTTTTTGGAATTTTATTTTCAATTTTAGTTTCAATATATGAAATAGTATGAACATTTACTCAATTACAACAAAAAAATATATTAAATTTTTTTTAACCAACCGCCTGCCAGTCACCGGTCGACTTCCAGCCACCCGACTAGGTGGGATAGGCGTTAGGCGGGAGGTCGCCGCCTGACTAGCGCCTAGCGCTTTCTGCAACACTGCATATCAATCTCATAACATGTGATTTAATCAATTAAACACACAATATATGAAGAGAAAGATGATTTACCTCACAAATGAACACATCATTAAAAGCTTCTGCAAATTATAAAATATGGACTCAATTAGCTCTAAAAATCCTTGGGTTTTGTTCTACTCAAAAAAACGAAGCTTTTTGAATCACTAAATTCTATTGAAAAAGAGTGAGATATGACGAAAACAAAAACTGAAATTACTTAGAAAAATTCTGCACGCGAAAATATATATATGGCATGCAAGGGGCTTAGCCAAGCCATGGCGAGGTCTGGCCTGCTTGAAGCCATGCAAGTTGCGCGCATTGTACATGCTCGCAGGCCATGCATGCTAACCTGCGCCAGCCTGCGCACTATTTTGCGTGTAAGGCTTGGCCTCCAAGTGGCATTCTATGCCAATGGGTGCAAAGCTTGGCCCCTTTTCCCATGCTAACCCGCACCGACTAGCCTTCGCCAAGGCAAATTTTGGCCTTGACTCATCCAAAAACCTAATCCTAGCAACTTTGTGAACCAAAACCAAACTTGGTTTTTGATTAACATCAAAAACATCCTAACAACTCAAAATATTTTTATAAACATTTTCGAATACCCAAAATACCATTTGTTTAAAAATTAATCCGAAATGCCTCGTAAATACTCGAAAACACTCAAGTGAGTTACTGAATTGCTTAGAACTCTATTATAGACATTTCCGCACATGGTTGGACTTGGGAATAAGAAAAAATCTCTAAAATATACTTTCTTTAAATCTGAGATTACCAACCACACAAAAACACAAACTAACACACAAAAACACAAAGACACAAGTATTCCATTTCTTAAAGCTAATTCCTAGAACATTTTCAACTAAGAATTTAATCAAATTATGAACTAATGAATGAGCATACAAAGCATGTGTGTGTAATATAAATATGCACAACGATGTAGGGACACATATGCATGAAATGTGCATGTGTGCGCCTATGCCTTGCAAGAGAAGAAGAATCTCGATACCTAAGCATTCGATGAGCAATGTCCTCTTGAAGACAAATTTGCATGAGAAGTTGCTATCCACCTTTGAAGCTCAAACCAAACACGAATCTAAGCAATTAATCAATATAAACAAAGAGAGTTTTGTTATGGAATTGTGCCAACACAAAACTAGAACCTAACACACGGGTCGAATCCACGACCACTACAACATTCTCCACTAGTTGAATAATGTGTACACCCTCAAACAATCAAATCCATGACCAACTCTTATTGGCCTATCCCACTCTACTCTACCCTCGTGCCTTTTACTAATGGAAGCTTGTAGACACTCAACCTAGACTAATCCAAATCTTATTGAGATTTTTAATCCTTTTACAAGGCTTGATCTAAGTGTCTAAAATGACAATATACAACATAGAATACATAATCAGTATACTCTATGGAAACTAGATTTCAATTAAGTACAAATCAAAGCAAATCTATTTTAAACTAGGCTAGATGAATTTAAAACACATTCAAAAATACCTAACTCTAAGGTAAAGCTAGAAAACGAGTTAAGCTTATAATCAAAAGTTAATATAGTTTAATAATGAAAGAAATACCACCAATCTATGTATGTTTAGTCACAAACATTCAAATCAAAGTAATAAACAAGGATTCATGCAAGATAAAATATATCAAGTTTAAGTTGCAATGAATACCTTGAAAATGTGAAGAAGCCTTCGCCAAAACTAGGGTAGACTCTAGAACTTGAACAATTGACTCTAAAAGTGATTGTGATTGGTAGAGCTCTTAAAAACGAATATCTGGGTCTTTGAATCATTCAAATCGGAGTTCGTATAAGTGAGAAATCAAAGATTGAATATATGAGAGACATTAGAGGCATTGGAGCCCTTGCCATGAGGTGCCCCATGCCAAGGCAGCATGCTCCCGCGCATGGGCGTGCACGTGAGGTAGCTCACGCTGCCTATGCTGCCTGACATGTGAGCCATGGCGTGACCTTGCTCACGCTGATCATGGCATACTCACGTGGGTAGCAAGGCTCCCATGGTGTGAGCTTCCTCACGCCATGACCCTATGGCCACATAGGCAGCAAGCCATGCCTGGTGTGGCCTTGCCCATGCCAAGGCCATGTGGCTACGTGGGTTGCAAAGTCACTTTGTTCTCGACGCTCAAAAACCGATTCTGACTTTTGAAATCGATCCCGTACTTCGACCAACATACAGAATGTCCCAATGGACTCAGAAATTCTCCTAATCATTTTTGAATTTCTCAAAATACCCCCGAATCATAAAATAACCCGAAAAGGCTCGGAAACACTCGAAAACACTGGTGTGAAATACCGAATGGCTTCGAACTCAACTAGGGACAAACCTAACATAGTTGAACCCGTATAAATGGAATAATCTCAGGAAAATAATTTCCATGATGAGATATTCAACTAAAAAATAAAATCAATAAAATATAAAAATTAGCAAACATGAAACCAAACATCAAAATGCACAAACACATTCAAGTGTGCCATTCCTTTATTCTAATTCCTAGAACATGTTCGACTAGGAATATTTACGAACTAATGCATGAGCATACGTTATGTGAATGTGTGTGCTACATAAAATTTGCACAACGATGTAGGGACACATATGCATGAAGTGTTTTTGTGTGTGCACCTAGAGCCTTGCAAGAGGCTAAGGTCTCATTTTACCTTAACTTGCCATTGAAGCGTATACCTCTTGAAGACTTTGTTTGCATGAAGAGTCTTCCTTCCTTTGTTGAAGCCTGATCCATTATGAGCAACCTAAAAAACTAATCGTTACAAACAAAACCATTTTGATACGGAATTTTGCCAACACAAAACATAAACCTAACAATCTCCTCCTTTGGCTTATTTTGTGTCAAAACCCTATACAAAAACAATTATAAAGAAAATATGAAGATTTGATTGCAAATCTCTACCTCACATTACAAGAGATATTTTCCTAATCTAATCTTCAACATACGAACTTCTTCTTTTCTCTCTGTATATCACCTGAAAACGTCAACCCAAAGCACAAGATATATTCAAGAGAATATTTGACAATATAATATGATCAAGCATAATGACAAACTCAAACGAACTACACAATCAAGTCCATATGGATACATGTACTCCCCCAAAATACATGCCCATAATATCCAACACAAATAAAATCTCATAGAAGTTATTATTACATGCCAAGAAGTTGAAATATAACAAAAATATAAGAAACATGATATCAAATAATCCATGTTTTTGATACCAATTACAACAAAACATCAAA
This sequence comes from Acer yangbiense, assembly GCA_008009225.1. Taxonomy (NCBI): domain Eukaryota; kingdom Viridiplantae; phylum Streptophyta; class Magnoliopsida; order Sapindales; family Sapindaceae; genus Acer; species Acer yangbiense. The sequence continues at coordinate 11,571,404 of CM017765.1, read as the reverse complement.
ATAATAAAGAAATAACATGTGCAAATAGAAAATAGGCATATCAATGTCTCACTCTTTTTGACATGGAAAAGCCAAAAAGAAAATAAATAATACCTCAAAATCAATCATGACCGCTCCCATCACTTGGTTGGATAACACTTGGAGAAACCAGAGTGGCACTTGAGAACATTAGAGAGTGGGTAAATCCGAGGAGTGAGTTCTCGGGGAACCCTAAAAGGATATCTGGGGTTAGGAGACCTAAGGGATATCAAGGGAGAAACCCAGGAGGAGATCAATGGAATATATGGGGGTGCACTCAAGAGAGATTGACATGGAGAGAGCTATGAGGTGATGCTAGGATGTAGCTCGATTGTGAGCTTGGGCTCGGTAAGGCTCGAGTGTAATTGAGGTTTGAGGTTAGAGAAAGAATATTGGAATTGTGTTGTTGTAACAATTTTCTACATTGTGATATTTTTTTCTTGTCGTCGTGACGGCCGTGATTTTTCCCTGTTTTGAGTTTTCCACGTAAAATCTTGTGTTGTGTGATTGGATTCTCCTATCTAATTTTTTCTGCTAGTGGTGAATATGACTCTCACGTCACTTTTCCCAACAGAAGATAGTCAGTAACCTATCACATACTTCTACAAAATTAAAATTGTTTGCTAAAAACTTAAATATGAAGCAATTTTGCATAAAAGTACGTGGTGGTTAAAGTGTAATATATAAAATAATGTATCTACTTATAATTAATTACTTTTGGTCCATATTTTAAAACATTGATGAATATATATACATACCCATTTAGTCAGTTCCCCGAGATCCGCTCAGGGGGATCTGTGGTGGTAACTAAAGATACCTCAGAGGCAATTTTACGCATCACCCTCTCGAGTGTGCAACCTTCAAGGTGGCTAGCCTTGACAGGACATGGTAGGGTAAGAGTCCAAGATTCACCACGCCTCTCAAGGCGAGAACCCCTACTCATGTTTTCGACGGTTTATAGCCCTCTTGTCTAATTGGCTCTGATACCATTTAGTCAGTTCCCCGAGATCCGCTCAGGGGGATCTGTGGTGGCACCTACAGACTACAGTTTATTAAAAACTCATATAAGATTCATTAAAAAAAATTAAAACATAAAAGTAAAAATAAAAATAAAAAACTCATTTCAGATTCAAATGATTGTTAAACACTAGGATTCTCGGTAGAATAACAAGAAATCGGAATCCTTAGTCTTAAAACTTTGCAAGAAATTACTATGTAGTCTCCAACCAATAAATTTATTTGTCTTTTTATTTGATTTTGTTCTAGTCAAAAACGTTATTATAAAGTAATAAATTAAAACATGCTAAAAGACAATTATATATTTAAATAAAGGGTAGTGTTAAATTTTTTTTTTTTTTTTTTTAAATTTAATGCCCTCACTTATGGTAGAGGAAAACCCCGGCAACAAACCAAGCAACAGGGAGAATACAAATAAAGAACAAAAAAACCCTCCCAAAAAAACCGAAGAAACAAAACAGGCCTATAACAAGGAAAGCAAAAAAAACTAAACAAGCCTAGATAAAACCAAAACCAACAAACCAATAAAAAACCATAAACAGATATAAACAAACCTAAAAACAATTAAAAACGAAACGAAGGAAGTCCTGAATAGTCAATCCGGACGATGCCTTTTAAAATCCGAGGAAATCTTTGAATGCTATCGTATATTTCATTTTTCCCCTTTTTCTCCTTATCGTGCTAAAAAATCTGCCGTAGAGTTTGCTTTACGGAATTGATGTGCAACCATCTATACCCTTGCACACAAGTTAAAACATGGAAAATAATATAAAATGAAAATTTTATTCAATTCAATCACTGTATTTATTCTCTTGTTTCTACCTATTGAGTTTCCTTTTATAGTTATTTTCTAGATTTTATCCCTTGTCTTAGGAACACAGATTAACACTACCCTATTGACTTATCTGGTTAGTTATATACTTATACCTTCGAGAAAGAATTAATGAAAAACCAATATTTCTATTTTATAATAACAAGAAAAATCCAACCTTCTTGTCATTTAATGCAGCATACAAAGTTACATGACCGATTTTTCTACAAATTGATTAGGACAAGGAAGTATACGGTAAACAAAATTAGCTCTTTTGTTTAAATGGAAAATATATGTACTCAATGGATTAGCTAATTTTTGTGCTGACTTCAATAGATTTAGTAATATTTATAATTAATGAACACCGTTTAATGTAATTAATTTGATGGTAAAATGTTTATTCAGTCTGGTAATATCACGGTTTGAGTCACTGTTACGGTGCCACCACATGTGGTACATTTAAAAAAAAAAAAAAAAACATCTTTAATTAATAACAAAGATTTAATTAGTTGAACTAATGTATCCAACAAGTGGCTCGTGTCAATTTTTATAAATCGAATAATTAAACTGTAAAACTTTAAAAGTACAAGATTGAATCAAAATTTGAAGTTAATATAAGCCTACAAATAATACATAAGATTAATACTAATTGATCCAAGGTTTTTGCTTCAAAACTCATATGATCATGTAGGTCATACAATAATATAGTAGTTGCAAATCATATATATAAAAATATATATATTGAAAATATTAGAATAATTCAGGGTTTTATGAGAGAGAGGGAGAGGGAGAGTCTCGAACCCACAACCTTGTGGTGTGGGTGTGAGGAGCTTTACGACCGGGTCAACTTCATCTTGTCGTTTCGAATCATATATATAATATATGTGTAGGAACTAATTAAATTCCAAAAGCTTGTTGTTTAAGAAATACCGACCTAAGCTAGAATAAACCAAGCTTGTTGGGGTTTTGAATGTAAGGGTAGTCTAAGTGATTAGTGTTGAAGATCAAAGGCCCTTCCATGACCTCAAGATACAAGCACGTAAAAGGTATAATCTCTTGTGCTTGTTTTTCTTTGAAGAGATTTAGTAGCACACACACACTTAGCATTCTTGCTATGATTGCATACTTGCTTATTTTTATGTGCATCTCTTCACATGTCACTTTACACACTAGCACTTTGGTTGATATATCTTGTTGTGTGTATATGTGCCTTATAATTCGTTTCCCGACATTGTTCGGAAACGTCCGCGCTTGCACTAATGAGTGCTTGGTTTCGCGCGAAGACCGCCTATGGAGAATGCCCTTGGCTTCTCCTTGGTTTTCACCATTGTTGGTGATCGGCGGTTATTATCGGCGGCTATTATCGGTGGCCTGGCCACCGAATGAAACCGCCGTTTCAGTCCAGATTGGTCTGAAGCAATTATGCGGTCAAGTTCGGCGGTCACGACCGCCGTTCGAAACCGCCGTTCATACCTGATCGACTTTAATCCCTCGGGTTTGATTCGGCGGTTGTATCGGCGGTCACGAAACCGCCGAATGAAACCGCCGTTAATGCTCTGTTATTCACGAGCTCAATTCGGCGGTCGTTATCGGCGGCCTGGCCGCCGATTGAAACCGCCGAACGGTGCGTTTCAGGGGCAAAAGTGTCTTTTCACATGCCCAATTCTTGATGTCTATAAATATCTTATTTTCTCAATCTCTGATCAAGTTTCTTGAGCAATTAGAACCCTAAACTTTCAAGAGAGATTTTTGAGAAAAAATCAAATCAAGAACCCACCTTTAAACACTCAAATCAAATCCTTTTTGCATCAAATTTCATATTGCATCCTCTATGTCTACATAGAAAGCATCTATGATTGGATTGGCATCATCACAATATGCTTGGTAAGATTTTGATTAGTTTCATCTTATTTTAGTATTTTTACTATCTAGCATATTCTCTTTTTATTTACTTGTATGTTGTTGATCATATGATAAATACAAGAATAGAGAATTAATTGTGATGAATTAATTGAGTGTTGTTTTTGTGATAGCTAATTAGGTTTTTGCTTAATCTTGATTAGCTAAGCTATTTGACATGTCATTTAGCAATTGATATCTAGGGTTGATTAAATTGATTATATCATCATCCTAGATAAGCATCTAAGGTTACCTAGCCTTGTTTGTTATTTGAATATTCATACATATTCACATAGGTTGCATAATCTCTTCTTAGAGAATCAAGTCTTGAGGCTAAGGTTGCTTAGGCCTCAAGCAATTGGACTAGAGCCACTTCTAAAGGCCCGAGTGGTAGAAGTGGGGGGTTATTGACCGGAGTGTTAGACGAGGTCTACATAGGTTGTAAACTCCATTTCGATTAGTGGATTTCGAGGTCCGAGTGTGGCGCACTAAACAGCCCGTGGTTTTTCCCAGTGGTTGGGTTTCCACGTATACATCAAGTGTTATTTAAATTCCGCACTATATTACACTTGTATGTATTTTTGACTAGTAGGGGCATTTTCGTAAAATTGACTTGCATGCGAAAATTGGGTAATAATAGTTAAAATCTATTCACCCCCCCTCTAGCTTTATATAGAACACGCCTCGAGTATTTGTTTCAATATATATATATATATTTTTAAAATTTTTATTTTTATACAACACAACCCCGCCGTCGGAGACCACTATCGTCGGCCAGCCGCCGCCACACTTGCCACCGTCGCTACCGAACCACCTACGCCTACCGCTAGACCACCACCACCACCACCACCACCACCACCGCTGCCGGCCACCGCCGAACTAGTCGGACCACCACCGCCTCCGCTGCCGGACCACCACAGCCGGACCACAACTGGATGCCTCCGCCGCCAGCCGCCGCCGAACCACCATCGCCGCCTGCCGCCACCAGACCACCACCGGACGCATCCACCGCTGGACCACCACCGGACGTCTCCGCCGCCGAACCACCACCACCACCGGACGTCTCCGCCGCCGAACCACCACCACCACCGGACGCCTGCCGCTGCCGGACCACCATTGCTAGACGCCTCCGCCGCCAGTCACCGCCGGACCACCTGTGATAATAATAACAATTAAATGTTGGTCTCAAGTTCAAGTCTTTACCACTTAACTAAAACCCTTATGTGTTTACAATTGAACAATATTTATATATAAACTATATGAGTTGTTAGAAATTTAGATAAATTTAAATTTATTCAACTAATCAAAATTCTAATTTCCACGGCAAACATATATTTAAAAATATTTATTAAAACTTTTAATAAAATTATATTTTTTAAAACATATATAGTCGAGTTATTGGTCAATACTCTATAGCCACGTTTGTTTACATGGTGGAATGGTAATTGGAATGAGAATGAGAATGCAAAGGAAAGGAAAACTAAGTTTTTTGTTTGGTTGGAACTTTAGAATTAGTCTCTAAATCAGTATTATTTTGTTTTGTTAATAACAGAATGGAATGGAGTTAACTGTATTTTGACCAAAATACCCCCAGGTATGAATGTATAATAGCATGATATATTATGGATAATAATAATAAAATAAAAAAGTATATTATATATATAATTATATATTATTTAATATAATAATATATTATATATATAATATATAATACATATATATGTTTATATATCGTTATATATATTATAATAATATAATATATAATAATAATATATTATTTTTGGAAAGGAGCTGAGGGTATTTTTGTAATAGAGTTGGGGCATATAAGGGTATTTATGGAATATAAATTTTAGTTTGGAATGGAATGACTTTTCATTGGTTTTTGGATAGAATGCCCATTCCACCAAAATGGTGGAATCCCCATTCAAATGGAATCATCATTCTATTGCATTTTAACAAACCAAACGAATGAAATAACTTTCTTTCCATTCCATCCATCCAACCAAACATGACCTAGGAGACTCGTGACATTAGCTGTAATAAGCATGATTTGGAATACAACTCTCACTACATGGGAGATATTTCTCAATATGCATCTTGCAATTTAATGAACAAATGTAAGACTTAGATTACTAATTTATATGGGTAATTGGATTATTAATGTGTCTCTTAGTATGAAACAAGAGGGTGCAAAATAAATAAACAATTTTTTTAAAAATTATTGTTTTGAATTTTATAAAAATAGATGATTTAAAAGTCAATTTATTAAATTTAAAATTTTACTTATCTAATATCGGTTTGCCCAAAAACCGATATCTTACTGTAAAATAAATCCATATCGGGATTTTGTTTGGTGTTGAAAATAGGAAGTAAAAGTTTAAGAAAATTATTAAAGATAATGAAAAAATTATACATTATGAATGTTTTAAAATATAATATAATATATATATATATATATATATATATTATATTATTATATTAAATAATATATATTATATATTCATAATATTTATTTAATATAATATAATATAATATATAGCAAATCACATCTAATAATATAATAATAATATATATTTATAATATTTATATAATATATAATATATATTATATATATTATATTATAAAACATTCATAATATATAATTTTTTTTTTAATCTTTAATAATGTTTTTAAACTTTTACTTCCTATTTTCAACACCAAACAAAATCCCGATATGGATTTATTTTACAGTAAGATATCGATTTTTGGACAAACCGATATTGGATAAGTAAAATTTTAAATTTAATAAATTTACTTTTAAATCATTTACTTTCAAAAAAATTCAAAAAAATAATTTTAAAAAAATTGTTTATTTATTTTGCACTCTCTTGTTTCATACTAAGAAACACATTTATAATGCAATTACCCATATAAATTAGTAATCTGAGTCTTACATTTGATCATTAAATTGCAAGAAGAATGTTGAGAAATATCTCCCATGTAATGAGAATTGTATTCCAAATCATGCTTATTACAATTGATGTCACAAGTCTCCTATAGACCATGTTTGGTTGGATAGAATGGAATGGAAAGAAAGCCATTCCATTCGTTTGATTTATTAAAATGCAATTGAATAGTGATTCCATTGGAATAGGGATTCGACCATTTTGGTTGAATGGGCATTCCATCCAAAAACCAATGGAATGCCCTTCCATTCTAAACTAAAATTTTTATTCCATAAATACCCTCATATGCCCCAACTCCATTCCAAAAATACCTTCCTTTCCAAAAATAATATATTATTATTATATATTATATTAATGATATATAAATATATATTATATATATGTATTATATATTATATATTATATTATTATAATATATAAAACGATATATAAACATATATAATATATATATAATATATATTAAATATATAATATATATATTAATAATATATATATATATATATATATATATATATATAATGTTTATTATTTGTTGACAGTTTTTAACTATCAAGAAAGTTAATATAAATTATATATATTATACTATTATATATATTATATATTATTACATATATATTATATATTTATATTATATAATATATATAATATTAATATATTAATATATATGTATTATATTATATTAATATATATATTATATATATTATATATATATATTATATATTTAATATATATTATATAATATATATAATATTAATATATTAGTATATACATGTAATACATATAATTATATATATGTATTATATATATATTATATTAGGGCTGCCCTTGGGTGCAACGTTACATGATGCAACGAAATTTGTTTAACTGTGATCATGTCTTCTTTAGTACAACCACATCAGCTAATATGTGATTGTATGTTCTAATATGCGATCACAATAATTTAATTGTGTGATCACGTGCAATTCATATGCGATAACATTATATATATTTATGATCACATGTAATCAAAGTGATCACTTACTATTTTTTAAAATTATATGGTGTCATGTTGCACTCAAGAATGAGCCATTATATTATTATATATATTATATATTATATATTTATAATATATATATTATTATATGTATTATATATAATATATATACATATTATATATATTAAATAATATATTAATAATATATATAAAAAATGTTTGTTATTTGTTGACAGTTAAAAACTGTCAATAATCCATGACAGTTAAAAACTATCAAGAAAGTTAATAACTGTCAAGGATTGTTGACAGTTAAAAACTGTCAACAAATAACTGTCAACAAAGACCAATTTTTTTGTAGTGCCAGCCACTATCAAGTTTAAGGTTTCCTAGGTATGGAAGGCACGAGGAAACCCAGAAGGCAAGGCTCTAAGAACTCCATTGTACAAGATCCTAGCACCCCTATACCATCTAGAATCCCGGTACCCCGGTATCCCGGTACCCCGGTATCCTGATACCCCGATACAACTCATACATAGTTTGAATGGATGGGGAGAAGACAAGATACTTGAGTATCCTGATCCGCCAAAAGCTAAACGGTAAGCATTAGGTTATCAAAATGGCCACGTATCGATACGAAATCCCAGTACCCCGATCCCGCCTGAAACAAGATCAGACATACCAAGAACAAGCCGGATAGAGAGACAAAGGACAAAGCACAAAGCTCCACCATTCAAGACAAGTAAGGAATTACGCTCATTCTCGCCACTAAGAGTTCTACTTGAAAGAGGAGTCAACTCCCATATAAATTGCCAATGAAGGAATCACTTGATTCTAGGGATCAAGTCCCCCGGCAAACTTGTTGATCGCCAAGGAAAGTCCCGTGAATTGCGAAAACCCTAAACCGAAGTTATAGGAGTGCATGGCAAGAAGCGAGACCTATATATACATCGTATTGTCAAAGACTAGGGGAGGCATACTGCTAGCTCTTTGTGGATCGGGATACTCAGGTATCTTACTTTCTTCCTGTTCATTTGAACTATATATCGGGGTATCGGGGTACCGGGATTCCGGATGGCAGAGGGGTGCTAGGATCTTGTAACAGTGGAGTCTTTGGAACCTTGTCTTCTGAGTTTCTTGGTACCTTCTGAGTCTAGGAACCCTTAATCTTGATCGTGGTTGGTAGGGGGTTGTATCCGGCTATTTTGTAGAGTGGCAGGGTATCGGGATGCTTCTTCCATGATATTTTTTTATCTCGATTTAGCTTCCAAGGCTGATGGAAAATTCTTCTTTGACCCCTGCCATTTTTGGCGGTTAACACCTTTCAAGAACACAACTACACATCTTAACATAATTGATAACAAGGGTAAGGCATGTGTTTAGGCTTGTGGTTATATGGTTATGTTGTGGTTCCAAATGAAAGGTAAGTGTTTGACCTCAAAGTTGGCTATAGAGCACACATTAGGGACATGGATAAGTGTTTAGGCTAAATGAAAGTTCTTAATAAATGCTCGGTGTGTTTATCAATATAAAGCTAGAGGGGGAGGGGGAGGGGGGGGGGGGGGGGGGGGGGGGGGGGGGGGGGTGAATAGATTTTATCTAATTATTACCCAATTTTCGCGTGCATGTCAATTTTACGAAAAAACCACTAGCAAGTCAAAAATACATACAAGTGTAATAAGATGCGGAAATAGTAAATGACACTTGATGTTTACGTGGAAACCCTTAACAGGGAAAAACCACGAGCTGGTAAGTGTGCCACACTCGAACCTCGAAATCCACTATATGAAAAGACGGTTACACCCTCAAGTGATTCTCGGACCCTCACCCTAGATAACCTCAGGCTATGGACACTACCAATCGCCACTCTTGGTTCAATCCCTAGTGATATCCCCTGATACACTACTCTTGGCATGAGCACCCTCTAATCTACCACGCGGGCCTTTTATAGCGGCTCTAGTCCAATTTGCTTGAGGCCTAAGCACACTTAGCCCCAAGACTTCAATCTCTCAAAAGAGATGCACAACCCTATGTGAATATGTATGAATATTCAATTAATGCAATAAGAGCTAGGGTACTCTAAATGCTTACCTAGGATTATAAGATGACAATATAATCAATCCTAGATATCACATATAGCTATATGACATGGCATATAACTTTAGCTAAGTAAAGGATAACCAATCCTAGATACAAAGCTATCATATAAAACCCACAAACATTCAAAGGATTAACTAGTTGATTAAAAAACAATCTATCAACCTAGTTATCAATACATCACACAAGAATGTTCATGGCATAGCTTTTAGGCAATAATGACCTAATCAAATAAGCTATGAAAAATAATCTCAATCAATAAATGAGATCAATTAGCTAGATGTTATATAAACATGAAAATCTAGCTAACAAATAATAACCCAATCAACACATAATCTCAATCTTATATGTAGAAATTAATCTAAACACATATAAGTAAAATATGAGATAAAATAGATAAGTAGAAACACTAATTATGTAAGATAAAAGTGTTCAACAAATCATACCATGTGTGTTGAAGAAGACCCATGCATTGGCATATGCTAGATGAACCTAGATGATGCCTAGATGATGATTTGTGCATGTGGGAATGGGTTTAGAGAATTAAAGATGTGATCTTTAAGGATTTTTCTCTCAAGTCTCTCTAAATATCTCTCTAGGGTTCTTATGATCAAAGACTTGTGTTCTGAACTAGAGATAAGGATGTATTTATAGAGACCAAAAACAGGGCAGGTGAAAATACAATTTTGCCCTTGAAACGCACCGATCGGCGGTTTCAATCGGCGGCCAGGCCGCCGAATTGAACCGCCGAATGGCTCCCGAGAGGAACAGGGGAACTTCGGCGACTTCGTTCGGCGGTTTGGAAACCGCCGATCCAAACCGCCGTTTTGGACCCGAGAGATATATTTCTGAAAGTTCTCAAATACTCGAGGTGTGTTTATCAATATAAAGCTAGAGGGGGTGAATAGATTTTATCTAATTATTACCCAATTTTCGCATGCAAGTCAATTTTATGAAAATACCCCTAGCAAGTCAACAAAACATACAAGTGTAATAAGATGCGGAAATAGTAAATGACACTTGATGTTTGCGTGGAAAACCCAACCACTGGGAAAAACCACGGGCTGTTAAGTGCGCCACACTCGGACCTCGAAATCCACTATATGAAAAGACGGTTACACCCTCAAGTGATTCTCGGACCCTCACCCTAGATAACCTCAGGCTATGGACACTACCAATCGCCACTCTTGGTTCAATCCCTAGTGATATCCCCTGATACACTACTCTTGGCGTGAGCACCCTCTAATCTACCACGCGGGCCTTTTATAGCGGCTCTAGTCCAATTTGCTTGAGGCCTAAGCACACTTAGCCCCAAGACTTCAATCTCTCAAAAGAGATGCACAACCCTATGTGAATATGTATGAATATTCAATTAATGCAATAAGAGCTAGGGTACTCTAAATGCTTACCTAGGATTATAAGATGACAATATAATCAATCCTAGATATCACATATAGCTATATGACATGGCATATAACTTTAGCTAAGTAAAGGATCACCAATCCTAGATACAAAGCTATCATATAAAACCCACAAACATTCAAAGGATTAACTAGTTGATTAAAAAACAATCTATCAACCTAGTTATCAATACATCACACAAGAATGTTCATGGCATAGCTTTTAGGCAATAATGACCTAATCAAATAAGCTATGAAAAATAATCTCAATCAATAAATGAGAACAATTAGCTAGATGGCATATGAACATTAAAACCTAGCTAACAAATAAAAACCCAATCAACACATAATCTCAATCTTATATGTAGAAATTAATCTAAACACATATAAGTAAAATATGAGATAAAATTGATAAGTAGAAACACTAATTATGTAAGATAAAAGTGTTCAACAAATCATACCATGTGTGTTGAAGAAGTCCCATGCATTAGCATATGCTAGATGATCCTAGATGATGCTTAGATGAAGATTTATGCATGTGGGAATGGGTTTAGAGAGATAAAGATATGATCTTTAAGCTTTCTCTCTCAAGTCTCTCTAAATATCTCTCTAGGGTTCTTATGATCAAAGACTTGTGTTCTGAACCAGAGATAAGGATGTATTTATAGAGACCAAAAACAGGGCAGGTGAAAATACAATTTTGCCCTTGAAAAGCACCGATTGGCGGTTTCATTCGGCGGCCAGGCCGCCGAATTGAACTGCCGAATGGCTCCCGAGTGGAACAGGGGAACTTCGGCGACTTCATTCAGCGGTTTGGAAACCGCCGATCCCAACCGCCGTTTTGGACCCGAGAGATATATTTCAATCAGGTCTCATTCGGCGGTTTCGATCGGCGGCCAGGCCGCCGAACGTAACCGCCGATTCACCAAAAATGGTGAAACCAAGGAGAAGCCAAAGGCATCTCCACCGGCGATCATCGCGCAAAACAAAGCACATTACCGTGCACGCGCGGACGTTTCCGAACATCCTTAGGGAAACGAATTACTCCACACTAAAAGCTAACATACATGAAGTGCAAGTGTGGGTATTGAATGCATCCTAATGCCTATCATGTCATGGCATTTCATATAAAAAGATGCAAACAATCTTATGCAAGAAGAGACATTGAATAAACAATAAAGCACAATGCACACAAAATATAAACACAACATTCAAGAATAAGAGTTATGCATGTTGTGTGTGTGTGCAACTATATCTCTTCAAGCCAATGTAAGCACTAGATATATACCTTTGGTGCTTGTCCTCTTGAGGTCTTGGAAAGGGTCTTTGATCTTCAACAAACACCTAGACTACCCTTACAACCAAACCCCAACATGTGGTTTGACCACGAAATAAGCCAATCTATTAATGGGAATCCTTACAATCTCCCCCTTTGGCTATTTCGTGACAAAACCACCACTCACATTGATTCCTCACAACATAATAGAAACTACGGGTCTACAATGATTTTCTACTTTACAAAGAGACAAGATAAATGGTCTTGAAGTCTTCAATCTCAAGTAGAACAATCAATCCCTGAAAGCACAGTTTCTATACTTTCCAATATAAGAAAAGGTGAGATGAATCAAGTGAGATAAAACAAGCATTTGCATTTAAGAATTTAAGTACAACATCATGCAATGTATGAATGTGCAAATGCTCCCCCTCAAAGGGTTACTCCCCCTTAATAAGTATTCTCCCCAACATGCATAATTGCTACTACAATTTGCAACTCCCCTTACCACAACATACTCCCCCTTTTTGTCATGATATAGACAAGGGAGTAGTCCCCAACCGGGTCACTCAAGGCAAAGAGAGATAGTAGCATTCTAGTATATGCATAATCAATATAAGTCACTTTATGCAATCTCAAATTTATTGGAGAGAAACAAGGAGATTTATTTAAAGAAAATGTGTGAATCAAAAAATTGCTTTGCATACAAGACATGTAGCATTTAAGTCCAAAATATCATGGTATTTGGCAAAGCAAATGACAAAGGTTTTCAATATGAATTCAAACCAATTTCACCAATGTCAAGAGAGAAGCAAGGATATAGGTTTTCATTGATTTCAATTTAAGAACAACTATATCCAACTTTATAAGCCAAACATGTCATGAGCGACTTTGCACCCTATTTGATTTTTCCGGATAAGATATCCGTATGATAGTAGACATGTTCAACCAATAAAGAAAGAGAGACATTTGGATTGTAAAATCCTTGAATGGATACAAGATCCTTTTTCATTTGAGTCTCATAAGCTTTTTCACACATTATTTGCAGTTAAGAAATGCAATCATCAAAACATGCTTTTTAAGATTAGCATTTAGCATGTCATTTTAGCAATCATCATGTCATGGAGATCATTATAGGTCATTCAAATTAAATCCTATGTATATATCTCCTAGTCCAAAAATGCATGTTTGAACATAAATATGACATGGATTGCAATACAAGCATTGATCACACTTATTGAATAGAAAATATGTATACATAGTGTAACCAAGCTTACTCAAGCAACAAAAAGAGAAGCACAAGATATTTCGAATTTTTTGCAAGTGACAAGATGCAAAATAGCTCTCTTTGCTTAAGTTCCCCATATGGGGTCAAATATCCACACCACTTCAATGAAGGGCATGTGGTCTAAAAGACTTACCAAGTCCATAGGACCTAGTTGAACCTATTTGAGACATGTTTGTCTCGTAGCAAGCGGGTTCGTCTTTTCTAATCCACTTAGGTGCCTCAAAAACATACCTAGTGGTCATAGGATCTAGAGTTCTAGATGGCAAAGAATCATGCAAATGATTTTCTTCCTTTTTAAGGACATGCATCTTAGCTCTAGCCTTTTTGTTTTCAATCATGCATATAAGATTACATATTTAAATGTAATGCAAGCAACTTGGTCTAACATGACCAACAATACCACACAAAAGACAAGAGGAGATAAGGTTAGGAATTATACCATTCCCTTGAGCATGCAAAAGTGCTTTCCCTTGTCGTTGTGGTTGTCTTGGTAGTTGGATAGGATCTCTCCTCCTTTGATGATGACCAAGACAAAGTTGCTTGCTCGGTTGAGCTTGCATGATTGAACACTTCCCTATTAAGATCGTAGGTTGAGGGAAGATAGCCTTCTTGGTTGGTTAGACCAAGATTGAGGAAGGCTTGGGCTTGAAGCTCTTTGGTGATGTGAGCAACGCCCTTTCATCTTCGTCTCCTCTCTCTCCTTAGAGGGACATCTCCTCATCGGAGTCATTTTCTTCTCTCATAAATTCACTCATAGTGTTTGCGTTGAATGAATGCAAATGAGAAGAATGCAAGATGTATGTCAAAAACAATAATCATACAAAATGCACAACACACCAAAAATGAGCAAGGATCACCTAAGTATATCTAGGAACCCGCTCTGATACCAATTGAAAGTTCTCAAATACTCGAGGTGTGTTTATCAATATAAAGCTAGAGGGGGGGTGAATAGATTTTATCTAATTATTACCCAATTTTCGTATGCAAGTCAATTTTACGAAAATACCCCTAGCAAGTCAACAAAACATACAAGTGTAATAAGATGCGGAAATAGTAAATGACACTTGATGTTTACGTGGAAAACCCAACCACTGGGAAAAACCACGGGCTGTTAAGTGCGCCACACTCGGACCTCGAAATCCACTATATGAAAAGACGGTTACACCCTCAAGTGATTCTCGGACCCTCACCCTAGATAACCTCAGGCTATGGACACTACCAATCGCCACTCTTGGTTCAATCCCTAGTGATATCCCCTGATACACTACTCTTGGCGTGAGCACCCTCTAATCTACCACGCGGGCCTTCTATAGCGGCTCTAGTCCAATTTGCTTGAGGCCTAAGCACACTTAGCCCCAAGACTTCAATCTCTCAAAAGAGATGCACAACCCTATGTGAATATGTATGAATATTCAATTAATGCAGTAAGAGCTAGGGTACTCTAAATGCTTACCTAGGATTATAAGATGACAATATAATCAATCCTAGATATCACATATAGCTATATGACATGGCATATAACTTTAGCTAAGTAAAGGATCACCAATCCTAGATACAAAGCTATCATATAAAACCCACAAACATTCAAAGGATTAACTAGTTGATTAAAAAACAATCTATCAACCTAGTTATCAATACATCACACAAGAATGTTCATGGCATAGCTTTTAGGCAATAATGACCTAATCAAATAAGCTATGAAAAATAATCTCAATCAATAAATGCGATCAATTAGCTAGATGGCATATGAACATTAAAACCTAGCTAACAAATAAAAACCCAATCAATACATAATCTCAATCTTATATGTAGAAATTAATCTAAACACATATAAGTAAAATATGAGATAAAATTGATAAGTAGAAACACTAATTATGTAAGATAAAAGTGTTCAACAAATCATACCATGTGTGTTGAAGAAGTCCCATGCATTAGCATATGCTAGATGATCCTAGATGATGCTTAGATGAAGATTTATGCATGTGGGAATGGGTTTAGAGAGATAAAGATATGATCTTTAAGCTTTCTCTCTCAAGTCTCTCTAAATATCTCTCTAGGGTTCTTATGATCAAACACTTGTGTTCTGAACCAGAGATAAGGATGTATTTATAGAGACCAAAAACAGGGCAGGTGAAAATACAATTTTGCCCTTGAAACGCACCGATTGGCGGTTTCATTCGGCGGCCAGGCCGCCGAATTGAACCGCCGAATGGCTCCCGAGTGGAACAGGGGAACTTCGGCGACTTCATTCGGCGGTTTGGAAACCGCCGATCCCAACTGCCGTTTTGGACCCGAGAGATATATTTCAATTAGGTCTCATTCGGCGGTTTCGAACGGCGGCCAGGCCGCCGAACGTAACCGCCGATTCACCAAAAATGGTGAAACCAAGGAGAAGCCAAAGGCATCTCCACCGGCGATCATCGCGCAAAACAAAGCACATTACCCTGCACGCGCGGACGTTTCCGAACATCCTTAGGGAAACGAATTACTCCACACTAAAAGCTAACATACATGAAGTGCAAGTGTGGGTATTGAATGCATCCTAATGCCTATCATGTCATGGAATTTCATATAAAAAGATGCAAACAATCTTATGCAAGAAGAGACATTGAATAAACAATAAAGCACAATGCACACAAAATATAAACACAACATTCAAGAATAAGAGTTATGCATGTTGTGTGTGTGTGCAACTATATCTCTTCAAGCCAATGTAAGCACTAGATATATACCTTTGGTGCTTGTCCTCTTGAGGTCTTGGAAAGGGTCTTTGATCTTCAACAAACACCTAGACTACCCTTACAACCAAACCCCAACATGTGGTTTGACCACGAAATAAGCCAATCTATTAATGGGAATCCTTACAATTTCAATCAGGTCTCATTCGGCGGTTTCGAACGGCGGCCAGGCCGCCGAACGTAACTGCCGATTCACCAAAAATGGTGAAACCAAGGAGAAGCCAAAGGCATCTCCACCGGCGATCATTGCGCAAAACAAAGCACATTACCGTGCACGCGCGGACGTTTCCGAACATCCTTAGGGAAACGAATTACTCCACACTAAAAGCTAACATACATGAAGTGCAAGTGTGGGTATTGAATGCATCCTAATGCCTATCATGTCATGGCATTTCATATAAAAAGATGCAAACAATCTTATGCAAGAAGAGACATTGAATAAACAATAAAGCACAATGCACACAAAATATAAACACAACATTCAAGAATAAGAGTTATGCATGTTGTGTGTGTGTGCAACTATATCTCTTCAAGCCAAAGTAAGCACAAGATATACCTTTGGTGCTTATCCTCTTGAGGTCTTGGAAAGGGTCTTTGATCTTCAACCTTAATGACCTAGACTACCCTTACAACCAAACCCCAACATGTGGTTTGACCACGAAATAAGCCAATTAACAAAAGGGAATCCTTACACTAAATATGGTAGTTAATGCACACACATTGTCTAAAATCATCTCAACCAATCCATCTATCAAGGGAATGTTGGTGTCCGTCAAGCAATCCACAAAATATGATGCATTGTCCTATGGCACAAGATGCATATGACAAGAAAAGTGTTTAAGATTAGAAAAAATGATAACACTCAAATGCATTCTTTAAGGCTTGTGTTTGTGAACTT
Organism: Acer yangbiense; assembly: GCA_008009225.1. Lineage (NCBI taxonomy): Eukaryota > Viridiplantae > Streptophyta > Magnoliopsida > Sapindales > Sapindaceae > Acer > Acer yangbiense. The sequence continues at coordinate 11,554,050 of CM017765.1, read as the reverse complement.
ACTAGGTAATCTCCACTATTAGAACAAGGCGTAGGAGCACCGAGTCCCCTCAACTTAAGCATAAAGAGGATGGGACTAGCCCATGAAACTGCAAGTGAGACCCTAGGGTGGCAACAAGCTACATCACAAGCTCATCAAGCATACGAAAACTCACCACAAGCACATGCTCAAGGCATTACACCCAAACTATTTAAAGCTCAAAAATTTGGCCATATGACAATTTTGAAAAATTTGACAAAAAAAAGACTTAAGACTCAAAACAACGACTCGCAAAGGCGGCTACACCCCCCAAACCAAAACTCAACATTGTCCCCAATATTGGAAACAAGAGAGTCCGGTCTAACGGCGCGCGCCTAACACAACACAAAAGACAAAAAACACAATGCGAAAGACCATCTTAACATAGAGGATAAAATTCCAAAAACTGATGACTTTTGAAATCGACCTATATCCGCTCTTTAGTGCATATTTTCAAATATACTTAATAAAACTTTCTCAATTGTTGGTACAGGAAAATAGACATGCAAATGCACACTTTTAATTTAGAAATCATTTCAAATTTCAAATTGGAAAAGTGTGTAAATGGACATCGAAGATGGTTCACGTGCAGATTTTCAAAATAGGGCATCGCCCATGACCTTTGGTCGAAGAAACATTCACAACTCTATAACCCCCGCCTAGAATTTTACGTTCTTTATACCGTTGAAACCGTATTGAAAAATCCAAGAATGCCTTATGAACAAAATAATTTATTTCCTCACCAAAACATATAGTTTAAATGAAACATTTGGCCTTAAAAAATTCAAAACAGGGTACTTTCGCAAAGGTCAAAGAAAAACTTGAAAAAGTGTTAAAAAAAAAAATGACTCAAATAATGAATCCACACCCCTAAACAAAATCTAAACATTGTCTTCAATTTTATATGACATGAGAAGCATGGACAATGAATAAACGAAGCATGGGAGGTGAGAACTCAAAACACAAACGACATAACAACCTAGGCACTAATCACAACATAAACAAACCACACACTTATTCTAAACAAAAAAATGTAAAAACAAAATAAAAACACATATAAACTAAGAAAGAAATGTACCTAAGTGGGTTGCCTCCCACCAAACGCACGATTTAACATCTAGGCAAGACGTGGTTTGGCGCTCCAGCTCTTCAAACTCCAAGTTGTTGCTTTTCTTCATGAAGACAAGGTTCTTGCTCTTTTTATGAGCATTCTTGGCTTGCTTGTCCCTCAAAAACTTGCAAGTTGTCATTGTCTCTTCCCAAGAGAAAAAGAACCTAGCATTCTCACACAAGCTACACAAACTAATACGAATCAAGATGCATCATCGAAGGATCCATTACATGTTCCAGTTGGGCCAATTACAAGGGGCCAAGAGGATCAAAGAAGCATTAATGATAGGCTGATTCTGAATTTGAAGTCCAAGTTCGGCCCACATAAAGACCAAATATGGGTTGAACTTCGTGGGCCTCCACAATGAGACTTCAAATTCTCACTTTAATTAGTAAATGCATCAGATCGGTTTCGAAGGGCAGTTTGGGGACTTCATAACTTTTGTTTCTAGATGAATCAGCTGACATGGCTTATTTCATTGGAAATATCAGCACTATAACTTCAATTTTGTATTTTGAATCAAGTCATTTGAAGGTCCCAAGAGAGAGTTATGACTGAATTCATTCTGGTGGCTAGATTCAACTAATCTATGGGATTTGAAAAGTTCTATTTGATATCAGCATTAGCTTTATTGTTTTCGTGTAATTTGCTTTGTCAATTAAGTCTCTTGTGTTTCCCATGCTTGGAGGGTTGTTCCAAGGAAGCTTTATATTCGGTTCTTCTCCTTTGTAAAAAGAAAGACTTTGATTATTGAGAGTGTTTTCTCTTTGGTTCTTCATTGAACTCAGAACTTATCAATGTTTTCTTCCTTGTGGCGTTCAACTAGACTTATCACTCACCTTCGTCTCTTCTTGAGTATGGGGTCTACAATACTTTTTGATACCGTTGGTGTTTATCTCCATATAGATAACGGGTCGCGGTCCTTTAATTTCTTTATTTCCTAAACTTGATTCAGAAAATGATCCTTCGTTACCATATATTGGTTCCGGGTCTCACTGCACTTGGTGAGGTTCATATCACAAACTTGCTTTCTCAAGAAGCAATAGAAATCTACACACTCACGAAGCATATTAGAAAGTTCCGGCAAATAAAATTCCACTCAATGCATGCAATTGCCAGCAAGAGCTCGAAATACCATATATTTAAGAGAAACAAACTTAAACAAAATAAACTAATCCCATAATAGATATTACCCTCAAACCTAATTCTTTATGTCCTTTCAAAACAAGCACACTTTCACATATATAAGGATAAGAGAATTATTAGCTTGGAAAAGGGAAAAATAGATTGTGCAATTTTTCAAACAAAATAAAAAATGAAAATGAAACGCACAAAGAAGATTTTCAACACTTTGCACATGTGCTAGGAATGTTATCAACTAAGGGAGGCTTTACCAAGTTTGGAAATTCACCACTTTTTACAACCCAACAAGTGTAGATGGCTTCACCATCCCTTCCTTGCTTATGTTTCTTACTTGGTCAAGTAGGTCATTCCTCACCCAATACAACAGTACGACAGTCCATGGTACCTAATACCCCATTACCAAGGTTCCTATCCCGGACCGGTCCTCCAAGCACCTCTCGACCACCTAGCATAGATGATGTTAATAAGGGAGGTTCCAATACACCATTTGTCAGACTACCAGGGATCGGTGCGCTAGGAAGCCAACCTAGAACAAAACCGTGTCCAAAGGAACGAAGCCTGTAGTATCCTCCAACCAAAAAAAGAGAAAGTTGACCTCTTCGGCCATTCACAACACCATTAATGGAGATAGTCAACCCTATTAATTGAGATATTCAACGCCATTAATGGAGATAGTCAACCCTATTAATTGAGATATTCAACGCCATTAATGGAGATAGTCAACCCTATTCATGGTGATAATCAACCCCATTAATGAAGATAGTCAACCTTATTAATAGAGATAGTCAACCCCTTTAATGAGATAATCAACCCTATTAATGAAGATAGTCAACCCCATCAATCCTACCAAAATGGAAGCCATTTACTTGATTCTAGGGAGATGGCCACCATCAACGCCAATTCCCTTAATGACTAAACGGTTGACCCAATTGACGGAATGGACAGCAAGAACTGAGACCTAAAAATAATACAGAACTCTATGAAGAGAAAGGAGATCTTTTTTACTGATTCCAGAAAGAGGCATGCCCTTCCTATTATTGTAAGTTCTCCGGAGCACCTATGTTGTATTATTTTCCTACTTGTGTAAGATCCCCGGAGCACGCCTTATTCATAAATATATAAATGATGGCACTCTCTCCACTAGATACTGCCTAGGGATTTTTCAGCATGTGATCATATGTGATGCTTTTCCCCCCCAGGCCAGTCCACTTCTATCAAAAGACTTGTCATTCTCCCCTCGTATCTCCTTTATTATGCATGTATGGGAGTTAGGCTCCAACCTTATCAGTCCTAGCTCTCTTAGGCACCTATTTGCATAACATGCCACACACATAAAGAAGGGGAAAGAAACATCGGACTAGCTAGAAGAATTGGGATGGGCTTCACCCTCGATCGAAAGGACTGGAACATGAAGAATCACTACCAGGTAGTCTCCCTTCATGACAACATCTATATCTTTGAAGAGCACTTATCGCTCTTCCTTCTTGCTTGTTATCTAGGTCGGGGAACTACAGAGGAGATCTAAAGAAGAGTACCAGATACTGGGTACCATGACTAGGGACCGGGACCGGGACCGGGGACTAGGACCAAGGACCAAGGACCATGAACCAGGGATCAAGACCAGACCCTCATACCAATGAGGGAACCCTAAGCACTATCTTTTCTCCTTATCCTCGAAGCCCCGACGGGCGGGGTACCTGTACCTCTCCCCCTCTGACCGTGGAGCACCACTCCATCTGGTCTAAACGTTGTATGGAAAAGTCTCCGTGATGATTTTTTGGATAACATTTTTGGCGCTGTCTGTGGGAAGCTCACTTGACCAACATGGCTTCCTTGTCTCTACATGAGCGTATATTTCTCCATCCCTTACATATTATCACTTTACATGTGATTTAACGCATTCCACTGTTATATTCACTACATGTTTATGCCATGATGCTATGATGCCATGATACTTTGTTTCACCCTACTAGTTCCTTATTACTAGCGTTATTACAGAAGTTCGCATGGATCTTGAAACAAATATTGCACGGTGTGTATAAAACTATCTAGAGGGGGGTGAATAGATTTTAATCGTTATTACCCAATTTTCGCATATATGTCAATATTACGAAAATGCCCATAACTAGTCAATATAAATATCAAGTGTAATAAGTGCGGAATTATAAATGACACAAGATATTTACGTGGAAACCCTCACGGGAAAAACCACGGGAAAAACCACGGGCTTTTATGTGTGCCACACACGAACCTCGAATCCACTAATTGAAATGATTACAACCTAATCTCGGTTTAATGATCTAACCCCGATCAATAATCATCACAACTACCTAATCCCAGTATAAGTGGACCTAGTCCGATTGCTTGCGAATTAAGTAACCTAATCCCGATCACAACATAAGACTTAATTCTCTAAGAAGAGATTACAACCTAAGTGAATATATAAAATATCCAAAATGCAATTTAGAGCTAGGTTACTCTATATGCTTGTCTAGAATGATGATTTTGCAATAAATTCAATCCTAGATATTAAAAGCTAGATGACATGTCAAATAGCTTAGCTAAACATAGATTATGAAAACCTAGATAGCTATCAAAATACAACACTCAATCATGTCAACACAACAATCTCTATTTTGTATCTAAAATATATTCTAAGAGCATACAAATAATATAAGAGATGTCTATGATAAATAAAACACTAATTATATATGATATTAGTGAAGAACTTACCAAAGAAAGTGTGTTGACCAAAACCCATGCAAGCAAGCATCCTAACTATGCTAGAAAATGCTTAGATGATAATTTGATGCATATGAGAATGGTTTTTGAGTGTTAAAAAAAAGTGTTCTTGATTTTATTTTCTCTCAAATATCTCTCTTTGAAGTTTAAGGTTCTTAGAGTTAAAGAACATTAATTCTGAAAATGAGAAAGTGTGATATTTATAGACATCAGGAACAGGGCATGTGAAAAGACAAGTTTGCCCTTGAAACGCACCGTTCGGCGGTTTTAATTGGCGGCCAGGCCGCCGATTCTAACCGCTGAATTGAACCCGAGAAGAACAAGGGAACAACGGCGCTTTCATTCGGTGGTTTCGTGACCGCCGATCCAACCGTCTAATCAAACCCGAGATATTATATCGATCAAGTATGAACGGCGGTTTCGAACGGCGGTCGTGACCGCCGATTGTGACCGCAGAATTAGTCCAGACACTTCTGGAAGCAAACAGTGGTTTCATTCGGTGGCCAGGCCACCGATCATAATCGCTGATCAGCAACAGAGGTGAAAACCAAAGAGAAGCCAAGGGCATTCTCCACGGGCGGTCTTCGGGCAAAACCAAGCACATTCTAGTGCATGCGTGGACGTTTCCGAACACTATTGGGAAACGAATTACAAGACACATAAATACACAACAAAATATAACAATCAAAGTGCTAGTGTGTAATGTGACATATGAAGAGAATGCACACAAATGTAAGAATGCAAAGTGTGTGTGTGCTTCTAAATCTTTTCAAAGAAAGTTAAGCACTAGAAGTATACCTTTGGAGTTCTTGTCCCTTGAGGTCTTGAAAGGGCCTTTGATTATGATCCTCAATCATCTAAACTACCCTTACATACAAACCCCAACACGTGGTTTGTCCACGAAATAAGCCAATCAAAGAATGGGAATCCTTACAATCTCCCCCTTTGGCTATTTCATGACAAAACCACCACTCACATTGATCCTCACAAACATAATTGAATCTATGGGATAACAAAGATATTCTACATTACAAAGAAATAAGAATATAAAAAAAAACTTCAAGTCTTCAATCTCTTGTAGAATTATCAACCCTTCAAAACAAAAGATTATACTTTCCAAAGCAAGAGTATGTGAGATGATCAAGTGAGAATAAAACAAGCATCTGCATATAAGACTTTTAAGCACAACATTATGCAATGTATGTGTATGCAATGCTCCCCCTCAACGGCTTACTGCCCCTTAATGTATATTCTCCCCAATATGCACAATTGCCACTACAATTTGCAACTCCCCTTACCATATCCTACTCCCCCTTTTTGTCATGATATAGGCAAAGGAGTAGTCCCTAACCGGGTCACTCATAGCAACGAGAGATAGTAGCATGCAAGATATTAGCATAATCAATATAAGTCACTTTATGCATCTCAATTAATTGGATAGAAACAAGGAGATTTATTTGATATGAATGTGTGAATCAAACATGCTTTGCATACAAGACATGTAGCATTCAAGTCCAAAATACAATGGTATTTGGCAAAGCAAATGACAAAGGTTTCTAATAAGAATTCAAACCAATTTCACCAATGTCATGAGAAAAGCAAGGATATAGATAATTTATTGATTTCAAATTTAAGAACAACTATATCCAACTTTATAAGCGAAACATGGCATGAGCGACTTTGCACCCTATTCGATTTTTTCGGATAAGATATCCGTATGATAGTAGCCATGTTCAACCAATAAAGAAAGAGAGACATTTGGAATATAAATTTCGTTGAACGGATACAAAATCCTTTATTCATTTTGAGTCTCATAAGCTTTTTCACACAAATTTTGCATTTTAAGAATATGCAATCATCAATTCATGCTTTTTCATTTGAGCATGTCATATGAATTTCATGCTTTTCAATATTCATTACCATGTTATTAAAGAATCATCATGTCATGGAGATAACTATAGGTCAATCAAATCATACTTCCTATGTAGAACTCCTAGTCCAAAAATGCATGTTTGAACATAAATATGACATGGATTGTAAACAAGCATGGTTCACACTTATTGAATTGAAAACATATATACATATGTGCAACCAAGCTTACTCAAGCAATTAAAAAAGAAGCATAAGATATTTCAAATTTTTTGCAAGTGACAAGAATGCAAAATAGCTCTCTTTGCTTTAGTTCCCCATATGGGGTCATCATTATCCTTCATCATTAAAGGTCATGAGGTCCTATGGACCTACTAAGTCCATTGGACTTAGTTGAACCTATTAGAGACAAGTTTGTCTCATAGCAAGCGGGTTCATCTTTTCTTATCCACTTAGGTGAAACAATTTTCTTCCTAGTGGTCAATGGATCTAGAGATCTAGATGTCATAGGATAATGTAAATGAATTTCTTCCTTCCTATGAGCATGCATACTAGCTCTAGCTTTCTTTTTCTCAATCATGCTTTTAACTCTACACATTTTAATGTAACGAAAGCACTTTCTAATATGACCATCAACACCACAAAAATGACATGTAGGGACAAAGTTAGGAATCATACCATGTCCTTGTGCATGCATATGAGCCTTCCCATGTCTTTGTGGTTGTCTTGGTTGTTGGATAGGATCTCTCCTTCTTTGTTGTTGACCAAGACTTGGTTGCTTCCTTGGTTGAGTTTGCATGATTGGTCTCTTCCCTTGATGGAGTTGAGTTTGAGGGAAGTTAGCATGAGGAACTCTTGTAGGTTGAACTTAAGGTTGACTTCTTGGAGCTACCTTCACTTGTGCACTATGAGAGCATTGTCCTAGATCAATCTTCTTCCTAGGAATTTGCACCGATGAAGCTTCTTTGTAGCTCAAGCTCTTGACAAACGCGGTCTTGTTAGGAGTGGAGGACTCTTTACCATCTTCAAACCCAAGACCTCTCTTGTCACAAGGACTCTTTCCAACACTTAACATGTGGTCAAGTTTTTCGGTGCTAGAAACTATCCTAGTCCTTTACCCTTTAGCCTCTTCAAGCTCTTTTTTTAATCCTTCTTCATTCCTCTTAGATAAGTCTAACTCCTTTCTTAGCTTATCTTCAATATTTTTGGATCTATCCACTTGTTCACTTAAGTGGTCAACATGAGCCAAAAGGTCTAGATTCTCTTCTCTCAATCTTAGCATCTTTTCCTTGGTCTTCATTTCTAAGTTTTTAAACTCAGCGAGGAATTCATCTAGAACCTTTTTCTCCACATATCCATGTGTGGAGTTAGATGAAGAGTCATTTTCATTAGAGTCACTTTCTTCTTGACTCTCATTCTCTTCTTTATTGTAGGAGATCGGAAAGGCAAAATAGTTGTTCTCACAATCATTTAAGCTTGAGGGACTTCCTTCAACAACTTTCACTTTGTTGTCCCGCTTGTGAGAGCAACCTAATGCCAAAAATTTTGCCACAACTTCGTCATCACTATTACTTGAAGTGGCGGCCTCCTCTCTTTCATCTTCCAAGTTAGCACAATCCTTGGAGATATGCCCGAATCCTCCACATTCGTAGCATTGAATCTTCTCTCTTGAAGACATCTCATGATATGGCTTGACATTCTTGATTGTGGTCTTCTTCTTCTTGAAGTCATTTCCCTTTGAGCCATAACCACTCTTTTGTAGATTCAAGAACTTCTTGAATCCTTTGGCAATGAGTGCCACGTCTTCATTTGAGTCATCCTCCTCCTCTTCTACCTTGAAAGTTTTCAAAGCTAGATTCTTTTTCTTTTTAGGAGGTGAGATGGTAGCCTTTCTTGATTCATAGGCTAGAAGTCTTCCAATGACTTCACTCGGCTTCATATCCTTATAGGTGTCATTTTCTTCGAAAGCCGTCACTTTGGGTTCGAACCTTTCGAGAAGTGATCACATGATCTTTTGTTTGATTCTTCTATCCGAGTAAGGATCACCAAGTTGGTGACTTTGGTTCACAATGTCCATTAGTCTCACTTGGAAGTCATTGAAGTGCTCGTGCTCTTCCATCCTAATGGTATCAAACCGAGTTTGAAGGACTTGAAGCTTTGAGTCCTTGACAACCTCGGTGCCTTCATGTGCAACTTCTAGGATGTCCCATGCCTCTTTAGCAATACTAGTAATTTGAATCAGTTTGTACTGATTTTCACTCACTGCACATCGGATGGCATGAATGGCCTTGTTGTTCCACATGGAGTCAATAAATTCTTGAGGACTCCACTGTGTCTTAGGCTTGAGAACCTCTTCTCCTCCATCCGTAGGAGTCATCATAGGTGGAGCATATCCATCTTCAACCGCCATCCACGCCCTATCATGGATTTGGCATATGTATGCTTCCATCTTCCCCCTCCATGAGGAGTAATTATCGCCGGTGAGCAACGGTGGCCTCACGCTCGACGCTTCCTCTTTGATCATCCCAAAAACACTCATAGTGTTTGGATGAATGCAAATGAGATGAATGCAAAATGTATGAATAAATCAAAAAATCACACAAGATGCAAAACACACCAAAATAAGCAAGGATCACCTATGTATGTCTAGGAACTGATCGAGCCATTTTTTTGCATTGTCCTTCAAACAAGTTGAGAAGCACCTCATTAGTAGTTGTTCCTTTGAGAGTGTACCCATCCTTGATGTAAAGGGGAAGGTCTCCACTACCCCACTAAGATCCTTCATGAATTGTAAGCAGTCTTCATTTGGTTTGCCAAGGAAGGATGGTAATTGGCTAATGTGCATGGTCTTGAGCTCATATGACTTCGTGAGCTCATCAAGAACAATGGCCGGTGGTTCATTTCCGATGATAGGTCTTGAATATTGTCCCATGGTGAGTTGTCTTGGAGGGTTTTCCATTTGTGGGTATTGTACATTTTGTGGGATATTCATTGGTGGGGGTGGATCATTGGGTTGGTTTTGGTTTTCTCTCCCGTCTTCCATATTTACCTGTGCCCTTTCAGCAGCTCTTGCTAGTCTTCCAACTTGATTAATACGATCGTTGAAGGGAAACAGAATACCTCCCCTAGAACGACGTCCGTGCATACACTAGCAACCCTGAAACACCAAAAACAAAAACTACCAAGAAGTAAAAAGATAAAAATAACACAATTAAACTACTAAACTATGTCCTAAACTAGAATAGCCAAATATAACGCTGCCGATCCCCGGCAGCGGCGCCAAATTTTGATCGGACTTTTGCAAGTACCAAAATTCCACACTCGGGATACACAAATCGAATGAGATGTATAATGGCAAGTGGGATCGTTCCTCAGGGAAAGGGAGGATATTTGGCTATAACTAATTTATGTACACTAATCTAAACTACGTGCGGAAAAGTAAAATTCATTTTGGTTTTGGAATTTGTCTTAACAATTAAACTTAATGAAATTAATTTATCTAAAAACAAGTAATGTAAAGGAAAGTGTGATATATGATGATAGATATTGGGGAATTGAGTTGACAACTAAAAGATTTCCTAATGTAATGAACTAGTCCAATTAAGCACTTTAATCCAACTCAAGGTTTGTTCTTAAATTGATTTAACTCAATACTATGCAAATTCACACCTAGACTCAAGTAAGCCCTACTATGAGTCTTGGTGGAAATAGATTCAAGCTCTTACCCAAGTGAACCCCACTATGAGTAATTGCCCAAATGATATTCTTAAGAACAAATTAAAGGTCTTGTACCAAATAACACATACATGCATCAATTTTCAATTTCATATAAGCTAAATATTGGAGAGTGAGTTGAAAGCCATTCAAACCCTAAACCACAACCTTCATATGTGAACCATTTTTACCACAAGCTAAATTGAACCCCAATATTAACTTAGTAAAGTAAAAATGGCAACTTCAAAGCAATGAAATGAAAATATACCAAGAGAGGATTGTATATATACATGACTAATTCAAATACATAGGATCATCACATAAGTTGTCTCATCAATTCCCCAATATAAGGGTTTAGTTACACATAGTGGAAATATAAATAAAGAGAGCAAAGTTGTAGAGAAAACCCATGATGGCCTTCACAAATCTTCTTGTTCCTTGATGTGCTTGAGATTCCCTTGACCTTGGTGAATCTCCTCTTCTCTCTTCAATAAATTTCCAAGATGAGATGGAAGAATGGTGGAGGATGAATTAATGGTGAGATTTAGGTAATGGAAGGTTAGAGAGAGGTTAGAGAGGTTAGGGTTTCATGAAAGTGGTGGAGAGTGGTGTGAGAAGGAGAAAAGGGGATATTTATATGTGGCCTCATGAGTTAGTGGTGAAATCCCGGTGCTGCTGACGTGGCGCGTGATCGGCGGCCAGGCCGCCGAATTTAAACCGCCGAATTGAAAATGGACCTACTGGAATTGATCGGCGGTTGGACTGTGGCCGCCGAATGCACCTGACACTTCTGGAATGAAACGGCGGTTTCAAACGGCGGCCAGACCGCCGTTTTGAACCGCCGATTTCCTCTTTTCTTGCCAAATGATCGTTTTGCCCTCAAATGCTCTCCTTTCGCCGCTTTTAGCCCAAAATCACCGGATTTCTTCGTTCTTCAGCCCAGAATGCAAAAAGTACCTGTACAATCAACATCGAGCCATAAATTTCATGAATTTACACGAAAGTCAATCAAAAGTATCGAAAATAGGGGGGAATTTCTATATATGTAATGGCTCGATCAGGAACCCACTCTGATACCAATTGAAACAAATATTGCACGGTGTGTATAAAACTATCTAGAGAGGGGTGAATAGATTTTAATCGTTATTACCCAATTTTCGCATGTATGTCAATATTACGAAAATGCCCCCCTAACTAATCAATATAAATATCAAGTGTAATAAGTGCGGAATTGTAAATGACACAAGATATTTACGTGGAAACCCTCAAGGGAAAAACCACGGGCTTTTATGTGTGCCACACACGAACCTCGAATCCACTAATTGAAATGATTACAACCTAATCCCGGTTTAATGATCTAATCATGATCAATAATCATCACAACTACCTAATCCCGGTATAAGTGGACCTAGTCCGATTACTTGCGAATTGAGTAACCTAATCCCGGTCACAACACAAGACTTAATTCTCTAAGAAGAGATTACAACCTAAGTGAATATATAAAATATCCAAAATGCAATTTAGAGCTAGGTTACTCTATATGCTTATCTAGAATGATGATTTTGCAATAAATTCAATCCTAGATATTAAAAGCTAGATGACATGTCAAATAGCTTAGCTAAACATAGATTATGAAAACCTAGATAGCTATCAAAATACAACACTCAATCATGTCAACACAACAATCTCTATTTTGTATCTAAAATATATTCTAAGAGCATACAAATAATATAAGAGATGTCTATGATAAATAAAACACTAACTATATATGATAATAGTGAAGAACTTACCAAAGAAAGTGTGTTGACCAAAACCCATGCAAGCAAGCATCCTAACTATGCTAGAAAATGCTTAGATGATAATTTGATGCATATGAGAATGGTTTTTGAGTGTTAAAAAAAAGTGTTCTTGATTTGATTTTCTCTCAAATATCTCTCTTTGAAGTTTAACGTTCTTAGAGTTAAAGAACATTAATTCTGAACATGAGAAAGTGTGATATTTATAGACATCAAGAACAGGGCATGTGAAAAGACAAGTTTACCCTTAAACGCACCATTCGGCGGCCAGGCCGCCGATTCTAACCGCCGAATTGAACCCGAGAAGAACAGGGGAACAACGGCGGTTTCATTCGGCGGTTTCGTGATCGCCAATCCAACCGTCGAATCAGACCCGAGATATTAAATCGATCAGGTATGAACGGTGGTTTCGAACGGCTGTCGTGACCGCCGATCGTGATCGTAGAATTGCTCCAGACACTTCTGGAAGCAAACGGCGGTTTCATTCGGCGGCCAGGCCACCAATCATAACCGCCGATCACCAACAGAGGTGAAAACCAAAGAGAAGCCAAGGGCATTCTCCGCGGGCGGTCTTCGTGTAAAACCAAGCACATTCTAGTGCATGCGCAGGTGTTTCCGAACACTATCGGGAAACAAATTACAGGACACATAAATACACAACAAGATATAACAATCAAAGTGCTAGTGTGTAATGTGACATATGAAGAGAATGCACACAAATGTAAGAATGCAAAGTGTGTGTGTTCTTCTAAATCTCTTCAAAGAAAGTTAAGCACTAGAAGAATACCTTTGGAGTGCTTGTCCCTTGAGGTCTTGAAAGGGCCTTTGAGTATGATCCTCAATCATCTAAAGTACCCTTACATACAAACCCCAACACGTGGTTTGTCCACGAAATAAGCCAATCAAAGAATGGGAATCCTTACAGATCTTGTGATCTAAATGAACTCCTGCTATGATTGATTGATATTTTGCCTTATATATATATATATATATTGCCACTTAAATATGTTGAACATATGAAGTGCATCATGATGTAAATCCAAGAGATCTAACTAATTTATTGCCATGCAAGCTCAACCTTCTACTATTGAGGTGATAGATTCATTATTCATGGCATATTATTCATGTGGTATATCCTTTCTCCATATTTGTATATACTGCCTATACACCACGAGTGGTGCTCACTTTGTCATTTGACGACTTTTGTTTGATGTGGAGCAAATATGATGTATGGGACTCCTAGTGGAGCCGATTTACTATGCTGCCCCGATGCAACAAGTCTGCTCGTATACTTGAAGAGCTCCTCTACAGCCGCTCTGCACTTGGACGGCTCCTCTATAGCAAATCCACCTCGGTACTTTTAGAGCTCCTATGCAACAGAGCTGCACCCGTCCTGCTTCCTTACAGCGGATTTGCTCTGGTACCAGGAAAGCTCTTATCTAGTAAATCCACCGGATTTGCATCTATACATACGGATCCCCTTATGACACCATATCCACTCTACTAAAGCTCCTAGGTAGTGGATCTACACATGTGCTTGAGAAGCCAATGCAACTAGGTGGTTATGGGGGAAGCAAGACCGGTAGGAGACCAGTGGCTCCTCACTCTTTGTACCGAGGCGGTCAATCCCCAAGTGAGCCACTGTGGTTCCGAATTGTTCAAGAAGGGTCTAGAGCTTCGCTTTAGTTGTTGCGGACTTCTAGGATCCTAAGCATGCCTCTGGACTAATATCATACCGGTGGCTTCTCTCATTTTGTACCGAGCCTTTCAACGCCCTAGTGAGCCACCGAAGTCCCGATCCATTCAAGAAGAGCTCAGAGGCTTCCCACATTTGCTAAGGCCTCATACGTGCCTAAGCAAGCCTTTAGAGCAATAGGACCACTGCAAGGCCAGTGGTTCCTCACTTCTTGTACCGGGTCGGTCAATGCCCAAGTGAGCCACTATGGTCCTAATTCGTTCGAGGAGGATCCAGAGCCTCATTTCAGCTGTTGGGGACTTCTAAGATCCCAGGCATGCTTTTGGACCAGTATCATACCGGTTGCTCCTTTCATTTTGTATCGGGCCCCCTCAATGCCTTAGTGAGCCACCGAAGTCTCGATCCATTCTAGGAAAGCTTAGAGGCTTCCCACATTTACTGAGGCCTCCTACATGCCTAAGCAAGCCTCTAGAGCAGCAACACCGCTGCAAGGCCAATGTCTCATAACTTCTTGTACTGGGCCAATCAACGCCCAAGTGAGCCACTGCGATCCCGATTCATTCAAATAGGGTCCAGAGACTTATTACAGTTGCTGGGGACTTATAAGATCCTAAGCATGCCTCTGGACTAGTGTCATACCGATGGCTCCTCTTCGTTTGTACCGGGCCCTTCAAAGCCCTAGTGAGCCATGGAAGTCCCGATTCGTTCGAGGAAAGCCTAGAGGATTCCCACTTTTGATGAGGCCTCCTGCATGCCTAAGCAAGCCCTGGAGCAGCAATACCACTGCAAGACTAGCAAATCCTCACTTTTTGTACCGGGCCCCTCATAGCGCCCTTGTGAGCTACAGGGGTCCTGGTTCGTTTAAGTGAAGTCCAGAGCCTCATTTTAATTGCCAGGGTCTTTTTGAAGCCCAAGCATGTCTCTGGACCAGTACCATCAGAAGATGACTAGCGGCTTCTCACTTTTTGTACCGAGCCACTCAACACCCCAGTGAGCTACCGAGGTCCCTATTGTTCAAGTGGAGTATTGAGCCCTATTATGATTATTGAAGACTCTTATTTGCCCTGAGCAGGCCCCTAAACTGGTTACATCACTTGGGGACTAGAAGCACAACATTTTCTCTAGTACTCCTATGGGAGGGGCGGTGGCCTCAACATGAGAAGATTTCTCCCAGTGATCGGTCCACAATAAAAAACGCCTTTGCAGAAGACTTGATCTAGTGACCGATCTATAAAAAAGCACTTGAAGACCAGGATTCCTTGTGCAAAAATGCATGATGCCTTGGAGTAGGACTACATTTCCTCCAAGAACTGATTGTGGTACTAAAGTGGCATTAGTTGCCTACCATGATCATCGCATGAAGACCGAGATTCATTATGCAGGAATGCCCGATGCCTTGGATAGGGACTATACCCCATCCAAGAAGTGATTGTGGTGCTAAAGTGGCCTTAGTTGCTTACCATGATCATTGCCTGAAGACCGGGATTCCTTATGTAGGAATGCCTGATGCCTTGGACATGACCCACCCCTCTTCAGGAACGGCTTAGTGCTAAAGTGGCCTTAGTTGCCTACCAGACCAAGGATATGGATTCGTGGCCCTGGTTGCCCACCACATCCTTAAGACCAGGAGAGCCTATACGGCACTCATGAAGCCATAGACGGAACCCAATCTCTCCAAGGAGGACCTGGTGTTAAAGTGGTCTTAGTTGCCTACCAGGATAATCACCTGAAGACCGGGATTCCTTGTGCAGGAATAACCGAAGCCTTGGACGGAACCTAATCTCTCCAAGGAGGAATTGGTGCTAAAGTGGCTTTAGTTGCCTACTAGGATTATCACCTGAAGATCGAGATTCCTTATGTAGGAATGCCCGATGCCTTGGACTGGGATTATAGACCCTCCAAGAAGTGATTATAATGCTAAAGTGGCCTCAGTTGCCTACCATGATCAACTCCTGAAGACCGGGATTCCTTGTGCAAGAATGCCTGATACCTTGGACCGGGACTACAGACACTCCAAGAAGTGATTATGGTGATAAAGTGGCCTTAGTTGCCTACCATAATCATCGCCTGAAGACCGAGATTCCTTGTGCAGGAATGCCCAATGCCTTGGACTGGGACTACACCCCTCCAAGAAGTGATCTGGTGCTAAAGTGGCTTTAGTAGCCTACTAGGATTATCTCCTAAAGACTGGGACTCTTGATGTAGGAATGTCTAGTACCCTGATTCGCCTCAGCCAAACATGATGGAAATGGTTTTCGTTTCAAGTAATGGCTACCAACAAAGTAGGATGAATAAAATCCTTCAAGAGCTACAAATATCCTGACTCCAAACCCCAATCAGCTAGCGGTGTTCAAGTAACAGGGGACTTCTGTTAACAGCCTTTTTTGGCAGGGGTCTAAACAAGGATTTTCTCTCCCTACCAAGGCTACCTAGGTTAGGTAGAAGCTACATGGAACATCATGGAAGAACCGGGATTGGTATACCTATAGCAACCATGTGCGGACTAGGACCCAGATCGAGGTCATCCCGGTTCCTTGGTACCCCAATTCCCTGGTACACAAAAATGTTGATACTGAAACAAATTATAGCACGGTGTGTATAAAACTATCTAGAGGGGGGGTGAATAGATATTAAGCTTATTACCCAATTTTTCGTGATTAGTCAAAATTACGAAATTACCCCTAAATAGATAAAGCAATAAATCAAGTATAAAATGCGGAAATTAAATAACACTTGATTTTTACGTGGAAACCTGTTAGGATTATGCTCAATAGCAAGAGTGTAATGTTGTAATTAACAATCTTTTTCATATTAATAAAGTGATTTCTGGTTTAACAAATCGTATAGCATTTATAGTTTAATATTATAATTGTCAAAGTAAATAATCATAAGGTCTAAAGACTATGAGAAAAGAAGAATTGTTCATACATCTGGATATGTATGTGGTAGACACAATTCTTTAGTTAGTCTTGAATAATGTTCACAATTTAAGTTAAAGGTTGGGCACTTTTATCTTGTTAAAGTTGTAGAATTCTTTTGCTAGCATTTGAGTGGGATCAAATGAGATATGATGAGTCTAAAATCATCGGAGTGACTTCGAGCAAAAGAATCTAGTGCATTGAACTGGATCACAATGAAATACTTTGTCTATAACCGTCTTTTCATTATCAGGACAATCGGAGAGTCTATCTTAATCCTGAGATAAATGATGGACTTATGGTTGCAAGTGATATCATTTGAGTTATCAATGAGTACGATTATATCGCATAGTCTATCCTCGATAGTTTGGTGATATTCATTTGTTAATCGATAGAGGACTTCATTTATAGATATGGACATCGTGGCTCCATTTATTAAATGAGAGTATAATATTATCATATGGATGTTTTGAGGTAATTGGATATTAAATCTCAACGTTGAGTTTTCGATAGTGTCTATTGAAAACATGGCTTCTGGACAAGTCAAAATATCCAAGTTCAAAACGTGGTCATATGAGTAAATATGGTAACTTGGAGAGTTATAGGCGGTCTATGAACTCTTGGCGATTACTGATATTAATCACGAGGATACATTATCTCCAACTTGATTGTCTAGGGTATGAATGAGGAACATCTTCCTTTTCTATCTTTATTTAAGAGTTCAATTTTAGCTCTTTAGTGGAATGAGTTAAAATTAATGGATCGGACCTAAGTGAATCATTTGTTGATTGTGATTAGGTTATGTCTATTGAAGCTTAAATTTAGATGGCCCGCCAAGATCCCCAATCCACACGGACTTGCATGGATCACTTGATATATTCTACCGGACCAATTTAAGGGTCCATCTAGAATTGCATTTAATATATTAAGAATATAATTTGTACATTATTTAAGTAATGGGCTGCTCAATTATATTAATATATTAATAAAAGACATGTGAGCTTGTTTCTTTTAGTAAGAATGGTTCTGGTTCACATGTGGGCTTTTTATTTAAAGTCCAATGGATTAAATGAAATAAGAAAATAATATTAGGCCCAATTTTATTCAAGTGGGGCGGCAAGGTTAATATTTTAACCTAAGATATTATTTTGTTTTCATTGTTTTAATTAAATAAGAATTAATTAATTTATTAATTAATTGTTTAATTAAGAAACAAATCTTTTCTGATTAGGAAATATGATTCCTAGTCTTATACTATTGTTGGTAGTATACTAAAAGTAAAAGACTTATTTGGTAAGAAAATAAATAATTAATTTTATTTATTTAATCAAATAAGAAGTCTTTTATTTTAGTCAATAAAAAGAATAAAATATCTATGAGTTGGATTAGGGTTTGAAGTCTATTCTTTTATGGAAATTAGGGTGCAACACAAACTCCTTTTAGGAGTGTGATTTGCGGCAACCCTAGGAGAAAAAGAGAGCAAGATTTCGGCAACCCTAATAGGAAAAGAGAAGAAAATTTAGGCCACCTATATATTCATATGTATAGAATTCGGCCACCCTATGCTTTGTGCTTGAGAGACAATTTTTCTTTTTCTTCTTAATTCATAGAGAGCATTATTTTTATTCTACCAAAAACATAAAAGAGTGAATAAATTATTCTTTGATGGTACACTATTTACTTGTTCATCAATAAGCTTGTGTGTACAACATCGATTTAGGTTCACGCGAGTTTCGATCATTAGATTGAGAACTCAAAAGTGACCGGAATAATTTTAGTCTTCTTTTGATTGTTTTTGTGACTAACAAAGAAAAGAAAAGTTTATTTGTCCATTCACAGGTTTGCAATTCAAAGAAAAGGGAGACCACGCTCCTAGGTGATCCACGTTCGTGCTAGGATTGAAGATCTTGCGGATTACCATCGACGTAAGTCAATCGGATCACGCGACAAAAGGTATTATTCTTTTGTTAGATAATATATATGTTTAATTGATTAAAGGGTTTAAGGTTCATAAAAGGAAATTTTTTTTAAAAGTTACTAAATCAATTTTTAGTCTCGCTTCCGCTGCGTGTACTACGGTATTTTTCCCTACAAAACCCTCACGGGAAAAACCACGGGCTAGTAAGTAAGCCACATTCGAACCTCGAATCCACTAAATGTGTAAATGATTACAACCTAATCCCGGAAGTAATCACACACCTACCTAATCCCGGTATAAGTGAACCTAGTCCGATTGCTTGCGAATTAAGCAACCTAATCCCGGTCACAACACAAGACTTAATTCTCTAAAAAGAGATTAACACCCTAAGTGAATATATGAATATTCAAATGCAACATAGAGCAAGGGAAACCTTATATGCTTATCTAAGATGATGAATATGCAATTAAAAACAATCCTAGATATTAAAGCTAAATGACATGTCAATTAGCTTAGATAATCATAGATTAGAGAAACCTAGATATCTATCATAAAAACAACACTCAATCAAATCAACACAACAATCTCTATCTTGAATATTAGAATATAATCTAAGAACAATCAAGTAATAAAAGAGATGCCATAATAAATTAAACACTAATTATGTATGATAATAGTGAAAAACTTACCAAAGCAAGTGTGATGATGAAAGACCCATGCAAGCAAGCATCCTAGATATGCTAGAGAATGCTAGATGAACTTTGATGCAAATGGATTTTGGTTTGAGTGTTTGATGAGCAAACTTGATTGCTTTCTCTCTTAAAAATCTCTCTTTTTAAAGTAGGGTTCTTGATGATTGAAGAGTCACATTCAGAACAAGAGAAAGTGATGTATTTATATGCATGAAAAATAGAGCATGTGAAAAGACAAGTTTGCCCCTAAAATGCACCGATCGGCAGTTTCGATCGGCAGTTTCAATCGGCGGCCAGGCCACCGATCATAACCGCCGAATTGGCCCGAGAGGAACAGGGGACCAACGGCGGTTTCATTCGGCAGTTTCGTGACCGCCGATCTAACCGTCGAATCAAACCTGAGATTAAAAAATCAATCAGGTATGAAAATGGCGGTTTCATTCGTGACTGCCGATTCAACCGCCGAATTAGGCCGAGAGATAAAATCAATTAGGTCTTGAACGGCGGTCGTGACCACCGATCATAACCGCAGAATCGCTCCATACACTACTGGAAGCAAACGGCGGTTTCATTCGGCGGTCAGGCCGTCGATCACCAATAAAGGTGAAAACCAAGGAGAAGCCAAGGACATTCTCCGTAGGCGGTCCTCGCGCTAAACCAAGCATATCCTAGTGCATGCGCGGACGTTTCCGAAAACAATCGGGAAACGAATTACAAGACAACAAGACACAATTACACACAACAAAATATAACAAATAAGTGCAAGTGTGAAATGTGACAAGTGAAGAGAATGCACACATATGCAATGTATGTTAAGTGTGTGTGTGCAACTAATCTCTTTAAAGAAAAGTAAGCACATAGAAATTTACCTTCGGTGCTTATCAAGACGAGGTCTTCAAAGGGCTTGAGCAATAACACCGATACCTAGGCTACCCTTACAAAGAACCCCCAACATGTGGTTTGTCCACGAAATGAGCCAATCAACAAATGGAAACCTTACAATCTCCCCCTTTGGCTATTTCGTGACAAAACCACCACTCACATTGATTCCTCACAAAGAAATAGAAACTATGGGACAACTATGATTTTCTACAACACAAAAAGATAAGAAAATAAAACTTCAAGTCTTCAATATCTTGTAGAATAACCAAGCCCTGAAAATAAGATTTCTATATTTTCCAATACAAGTGAAATGTGAGATTAATCAAGTGAGAACAAAAACAAGCATTTGCATTTTAAAAGTTTAGGCACAACATTATGAAATGTATGTGTATGCAATGCTCCCCCTCAACGGGTTACACCTTCAATGAATGTTCTCCCCAATATGCACAATTGCTTCTATATTTTGCAACTCCCTTTACCATATACTACTCCCCCTTTTTGTCATGATATCGGCAAAGGAGTAGTCCCCAACCGGGTCACTCATAGCAACGAGAGATAGTAGCATGCAAGATTTGCATAAGTAATATAAGTCACTTTACGCATCTCAATTAATTGGAGAGAAACAAGGAGATTTATTTGAAAGAAAATGTGTGAATCAAACATGCTTTGCATACAAGACATGTAGCATTCAAGTCCAAAATACAATGGTATTTGGCAAAGCAAATGACAAAGGTTTCTAATAAGAATTCAAACCAATTTCACCAATGTCATGAGTAAAGCAAGGATATAGAATATATTGATAGAATTTAAGAACAACTATAACCAACTCTATAAGCGAAACATGGCATGAGCGACTTTGCACCCTATTTGATTTTTCTGGATAAGATATCCGTATGATAGTAGCCATGTTCAACCAATAAAGAAGGAGAGACATTTGGAATGTAAATTCCTTTGAACGGATACAAGATCCTTTATTCATTTTGAGTCTGTAAGGATTCCCGTTGTTTTTAATTGGCTTATTTCGTGATCAAACCATATGTGGGGATTCTTTGTAAGGGTAGTTTAGATGTTGTTGTTATTGCTTAGGCCCTTTGAAGACCTCATAATTGACAAGCACCAAAGGTAATACTCTAAGTGCTTACTTGTCTTGAAGAGATAGTTGCACATACTCACAACTCATGCATATGTTTAATCTTTGTATGTTGTGTTTCTTTTTGTTGTGCATCAATGCCTATTTACATCTCTTCTTTGCTGGTATTATGATTGCATCTTGTGTTTATAACATCATAGCATTTAGGCTTTCAGGATGCATCTTAGTTTACCTTTGTTCCCCTTGCATGATTGCTTGTGGGGTTCAAAGTTGTGGGCTGTGCGCTGGTCCTCCTGCGCCTGACGTCTAGCGCCGCTCACCGGCGTAAAACGCCCAGTGGCGTGCCGCTGGTCGTGCGCTGGTCCACACCAGCGCAGATCATCCAGTTCTCTGTCGCCGGTCGTGCGCTGGTCTACACCAGCGCAAGGTCACCAGCGCTGATCGCCCAGTGTGGCTCCGCTGGCATGGCGCCTGTGTGAGCGCATGTCGTCCAGCGCCAATGCAAAAATGTGCGTGTGCGCTGGTCTTGCGCCTGTCGTCCAGCGCAAGGCCACCAGCGCACAGAGCAATTTTTGGTGCGTTTTTCAAAACGACCACACTTCACTTATGGCCCCTATATATATAACACTTTGACTTTAGGTCAGCCAAGAGAGTTTATATTCATATTCTATACTTAGGATATTTTTCAAGAGAAGAAAAATACACAAAGAACTCAATTTTAATCACTCAAACACTTTTTCATGATCATCAATCATCATCTAGCATCATCTTGGATCATCTAGATGTCATATTGCATGGAATCTTCATCATACTTTGCTTGGTAAGTTTTTCACTAATATCTTACATGTTTTGTGTTTCTCTTATCTAGCAATCTCAATTAATTACTTGTTGATTATTTTGTATGCTTTTGATACAATATTGAGATGAGTATGATGTATGTTTGAGAAGTTGTATTGTGCTAGCATATTAGGTTTTGTGCTTAATATTGATTAGCTAAACTAATTGACATGTCATTTAGTTTTGATATCTAGGATTGTTCTTAATTGCATATTAATCATCTTAGATAAGCATATAGGGTTTCTCTTGCTCTATGTTGCATTTTGGATATTCACATATATTCACTTAGGGTTGTATTCTCTTCATAGAGAAAGTAAGTCTTGTGTGTAGCATCCGGGATTAGGTTGCTTAGAACGCAAGCAAATTGGACTAGGTTCACTCATACCGGGATTAGGTAGGTGTGTGATTACTTCCGGGATTAGGTTGTAATCGTTTACACATTTAGTGGATTCGAGGTTCGAGTGTGGCTTACTTACATAGCCCGTGGTTTTTCCCGTGAGGGTTTCCACGTAAAAACCAAGTGTTGTTTTAATTTCCGCACCATATTACATTTGCTTGTTTATATTATCTTGAGGGCATTTTCGTAATTTTGACTAACACGAAAAATTGGGTAAAAAGCGTAAAATCTATTCACCCCCCCTCTAGATAGCTTTATACACACCGTGCTATAATTTGTCTCAGAGTCTCATAAGCTTTCACACAAGGTTTTACATTTTAAGAATATGCAATCATCAATTCATGCTTTTCATGTGAGCATGTTATATGAATTTCATGCTTTTTAATTTGACATTAGCATTTTATTTAAGAATCATCATGTCATGGAGATAATCATAGGTCATTCAAATCATACTTCCTACATACATCTCCTAGTTCAAAAATGCATGTTTGAACATAAATATGACATGGATTGTAAACAAGCAAGGTTCACACTTATTGAATTGAAAACATATATACATATGTGCAACCAAGCTTACTCAAACAATTAAAAGAAGAGGCATAAGATATTTCAAATTTTTTGCAAGTGACAAGAATGCAAAATAGCTCTCTTTGCTTGAGTTCCCCATATGGGGTCGAATAACAAAACACATCACTCCACAAGACATATCCCAATAGATCTACTTAGTGTTTTAAATTGAGTAGAATCAAAGGGTTTAGTAAATAGGTCTGCAAGTTGATCATTAGTACCTACATGTTCAAGTACTATGCATTTATTTTCAACAAGCTCTCTAATGAAATGATGGCGGATGTCAATATGCTTAGTTCTAGAATGTTGCACCGGATTCTTGGAAATATTAATGGCACTAATGTTATCACAAAAGAGAGTGAGAGTACCTTGGTTGAATCCGTAGTCTACTAGCATTTGCTTCATCCATAGGAGTTGTGTGTATCCACTCCCCTCGGCTATGTACTCGGCCTCGGCCATGGACAAGGAAATCAAGTTTTGCTTCTTGCAAAACCAAGACACCAAGTTGTTGCCTAGGAAGAAGCAACCGCCCGATGTGCTTTTCCTATCATCACAATTTCCTGCCCAATCCGCATCACTAAAGCCTACAAGACTAGCATTAGTGTCAAAAGAGTACCAAATCCCATAGTTGGAAGTCCCATTCACATAGCGAATGATTCTCTTTACGGAAGAGAGATGGGACTCCTTGGGATCCGCTTGGTACCTAGCACACACACCCACACTAAAAGATATATCGGGCCTACTTGCGGTCAAATAAAGCAAGCTACCTATCATGCCCCGATATAGAGTTTGTTCCACACTTTTACCACTAGCATCCTTGCTTAGCTTCAAAGTGGTACTCATGGGTGTATCACAATGTTTGGCATTCTCTAAACCAAACTTCTTCACTAGGTTTTTGGCATATTTGGCTTGGGTTATGAAAATCTCATCATCTAATTGCCTAATTTGCAAACCTAGGAAGTAACTAAGCTCACCAACAAGACTCATCTCAAATTCATGAGACATGACATCAATAAATTGTTGGACCTTGGTATTATAAGGATTCCCGTTTTGTTGATTGGCTTATTTCGTAGTCAAACCACATGTTGGGGTTTTGAATGTAAGGGTAGTCTAAGTGTTTAGTGTTGAAGATCAAAGGCCCTTCCATGACCTCAAGATACAAGCACGCCAAAGGTATAATCTCTTGTGCTTGTTTTTCTTTGAAGAGATTTAGTAGCACACACTCACTTAGCATTCTTGCTATGATTGCATACTTGCTTATTTTTATGTGCATCTCTTCACATGTCACTTTACACACTAGCACATTGGTTGATATATCTTGTTGTGTGTATATGTGCCTTATAATTCGTTTCCCGACATTGTTCGGAAATGTCCGCGCTTGCACTAATGAGTGCTTGGTTTCGCGCGAAGACCGCCTATGGAGAATGCCCTTGGCTTCTCCTTGGTTTTCACCATTGTTGGTGATCGGCGGTTATTATCGGCGGCCTGGTCACCGAATGAAACCACCGTTTCAGTCCAGATTGGTCTGAAGCAATTATGCAGTCAAGATCGGCGGTCACGACCGCCGTTCGAAACCGCCGTTCATACCTGATCGATTTTAATCCCTCGGGTTTGATTCGGCGGTTGTATCGGCGGTCACTAAACCGCCGAATGAAACCGCCGTTAATGCTCTGTTCTTCACGAGCTCAATTCGGCGGTCGTCATCGGCGGCCTGGCCGCCGATTGAAACCGCCGAACGGTGCGTTTCAGGGGCAAAATTGTCTTTTCACTTGCCCTGTTCTTGATGTCTATAAATATCACACTTTCTCATTATCTGAATCAGTTCTTTTGACTCTTAAGAACCCTAATCTTGAAAGATAGATTTTGAGAGAAAATCAAATCAAGAACTCATCTTTAACCACTCAAATCAAACCCCTTTTGCATCAAATTTCATATTGCATCTCCTATGTCTATATAGAGTGCATCCATGTATGGGTTTGCATCATCACAACTTGCTTGGTAAGATTTTGATTAATTTCATCTTATTGTAGTATTTTAAATACCAAGCCATCTCTTTTAAATTACTTGTATGTTTTAGATCATATGTTAAATACAAGAAAAGAGATTATTTGTGATGAATTAATTGAGTGTTGTTTTTGATAGATATCTAGGTTTTTATAATCTATGATCATCTATGCTATTTGACATGTCATTTAGCAATTGATATCTAGGGTTGATTTAAATTGAATATATCATCATCCTAGATAAGCATTTAGAGTACCCTAGCTCTTATTGCATTAATTGAATATTCATACATATTCACATAGGGTTGTATTCTCTTCAAAGAGAAAGTAAGTCTTGTGTGTAGCATCCGGGATTAGGTTGCTTAGAACGCAAGCAAATTGGACTAGAGCCGCTGTAAAAGGCCCGCGTGGTAGATTAGAGGGTGCTCACGCCAAGAGTAGTGTATCAGGGGATATCACTAGGAATTGAACCAAGAGTGGCGATTGGTAGTGTCCATAGCCTGAGGTTATCTAGGGTGAGGGTCCGAGAATCACTTGAGGGTGTAACCGTCTTTTCATATAGTGGATTTCGAGGTCCGAGTGTGGCGCACTTAACAGCCCGTGGTTTTTCCCAGTGGTTGGGTTTTCCACGTATACATCAAGTGTCATTTACTATTTCCGCATCTTATTACACTTGTATGTTTTGTTGACTTGCTAGGGGTATTTTCATAAAATTGACTTGCATGCGAAAATTGGGTAACAATTAGATAAAATCTATTCACCCCCCCTCTAGCTTTATATTGATAAACACACCTCGAGTATTTGAGAACTTTCAGTGTTGTTGGTGGAGCCAAATACAATGTCATCAACATAGATTTGATCTATAAATAACTCATCTTTGTTTCTCTTGATGAACAAGGTCTTGTCAACACTACCTCTTGTGTAGTCATTGTCAACAAGAAATTGAGTGAGGCGCTCATACCAAGCCCTCGGTGCTTGTTTCAACCCATATAGTGCCTTCTTGAGGCGATAGACATGGTTGGGGTGGTGTGCATCCACAAACCCCTTGGGTTGTTCAACAAACACTTCCTCTTGCAAGAAGCCATTGAGGAAGGCACTC
Source organism: Acer yangbiense (assembly GCA_008009225.1). NCBI lineage: Eukaryota > Viridiplantae > Streptophyta > Magnoliopsida > Sapindales > Sapindaceae > Acer > Acer yangbiense. The sequence continues at coordinate 11,527,558 of CM017765.1, read as the reverse complement.
TTGACATCCGCTTGGTGCAATTTGAACTTGTGCACACAAGAAATGGACAAGAGAAGCCTAATGGACTCTAAACAAGCAACGGGAGCAAAAGTCTCCTCAAAGTCGATACCCTCAATTTAAGAGTATTATTGTGCTACAAGTCTAGCCTTGTTCCGCACTATCTTGCCATCCTCATCGGATTTGTTCCTATAAATCCACTTAGTGCCTATCACATGAGTGTTTTTAGGCCTAGGAACTAGAGTCCAAACCTCATTCCTTTCGAACTGGTTTAGCTCTTCTTGTATGGCTAGAACCCAAAATTCATCATTTAAGGCTTCATCAACCTTTTTGGGTTCAATTTGAGAGGTGTAGCATGTGTAGCTAATTAGATTAGCTATTTGACGCCTAGTTCTAACACCTTCATTCACATCTCCAATAACATCCTCCTTGTTATGGAGCCTTCTAACCCATGGAGCGGGTTCATTAGAGTCCAAGAGAGGGACTCTAGTAATAGGTTGATTGATTTCATTAATGTCATTGGACGTCCCAACATTGGGAGTCACCACAACCCTCTCCAAAGGAGAGGCATCATCTAAAACCTCCTCCTCCTCATGGTCATGAGACTTGAGCCTTGTATCATCAATAACAACATTCGATGATTCCATGATGGTTCGAGTCTTCAAGTTGAAAACTCTATAGGCTCTACTATTCAAGGCATAGCCAATAAAGATACCCTCATCACTCTTAGCATCAAACTTGCCAAGTTGATCACAGTCATTTAAAATGTAGTATTTGCTTCCAAATGTGTGGAAGTAGCTAACATTTGGCTTCCTACCCTTCCATAACTCATAGGAGGTGTTTCTAGATCCGAGCCTTAGGAAAACAAGATTCCCTATATAGCAAGCCGTATTGACGGCTTCGGCCCATAGGTTCCTAGGGACGTTGTTGCTAAGCAACATAACTCGGGCCATCTCTTGAAGGACCCTATTCTTTCTCTCAACAACTCCATTTTGTTGAGGTGTCCTAGGAGCCGAGAACTCATGGGAGATGCCTAAGCTATTGCAATAGCTTTCAAATGAGGCATTCTCAAATTCCCTCCCATGGTCACTTCTAATCCGTTTAATGCTTTTAATGTTAGAATTCATTTCATTTTGTATTTTAGTACAAAGCATTTTAAACTTATCAAAAGTTTCGGATTTTTCTCTAAGAAAATATGTCCATATAAATCTAGAGAAATCATCAACACAAACAAAAATGTATCTCTTTCCACCTAAACTCTCAGTTTGCATAGGACCCATAAGATCCATGTGGAGAAGCTCTAGGGGCTCCTTGGTGGAGAGATACTTGCCCTTTTTGTGCATGCTTTTGGTTTGTTTTCCTTGTTGGCAAGGTCCATAAATACCATTGGCTTTCTTCCCAAGCTTAGGGAGGCCACGCACACAATTGAACTTTCCAAGGGTTCTCAAATCTCTAAAGTTCATGTGGCCAAGTCTTTCATGCCACAACTCTATTTGCTCACACATTGTTTGAGACTATTCTAGCTTCAAGACAATAACAATTGTCACTAGATCTCATACCTTTCAACAAGGTTTGTCCATCGGGCTTTAGGATTGAGCAATCATCTTTACTAAACAAGACAGAATATCCTTCATCACTTAGATGTGAAATGCTTATGAAATTGGCTTTCAAGCCATCAACAAATAAAGCATCGAATAAGGAGGGTAATCCGGGAACAGAAATGGTTCCTTTCCCTACAACCTTCTTTTTGGATCCATCACCAAAAGTGACATATCCTCCTTCCTCCATAACAAGAGTCTCGAAGAAACTCTTGTTTCTCGTCATGTGCCTAGAGCACCCACTATCTAAATTCCAAAAATTAGAAGAATTTGCCTTCAAGGCTATTTGAGCAACATGGCAAACATTTTCATTCTTTCTAATCCACCTAGAAACAATCTTAGCTTTCTTAGTGGTCTTTGGTACATGGGCTCTAGATGTCCTAGGATCATGCATAACAATTTTATCATTCTTAGGAACATGCATCTTGGCTCTATTCTTTCTCTTTTCAATCATGCTTCTAGTTTTGCACATTTTAATATATCGAAAGCAATGTGGTCTAATATGACCATCAAATCCACAAAAATGACATATAGGAGTAAAATAAGGAATCATACCTTGTCCTTGTCTATGTGGATGAATGGGTTCAATCCATCTTCGTTGTTGAACCAGTCTAGATTGCTTCCTAGCTTGAGGTTGCATGATTGGCCTTTTTCCTTTGTGAGTCAATTGTGGAGGAATGTTGGCTTGAGAGACCCTAGGGGGTTGAGCTTGAGGTTGCCTTTTTGGCCCCATCTTCACTTGTGCATTTGAACATTGTCCTATTTCTAACTTCTTCCTAGGAATTTGCACAAATGAAGTTTCTTCGTTCCTCAAACTCTTGACAAACACGGTCTTGTTAGAGGTTGAAATCTTCTTGCCATCTTCATACCCAAGACCCCTCTTGTCACATGGACTCTTTCCAACACCAAGCATATGGTCAAGTTTCTTGGTGCTAGAATCCATCCTAGTCATCGACTCTTTTACTTCTTCAAGCTCCCTCTTTAGACTTTCTTCACTCCTCCTAGATAAGACTAACTCCTCTTTTAGCTTATCTTCCATCTTCTTGAATTTTTCCACTTGTTCACTTAAGTGGTCATTATGAGATGAAAGCTCAAGATTTTCTTCTCTCAACATCTTGATCTTTCTTGTGCTCTTGATTGCTAAATCATTAAACTCGGCATGGTATTTAGCAAGCACCTTTTTCTCCATAAAACTATTTATGGAGTTAGAAGAGGAATCACTTTCTTCTCCACTTGAGTCATTTTCCTCTTGACTCAATTCCTCTCTCTCACTAGCACTTTTGCTTTTATGGGAAGAGGCAAAAGCTAGGAGGTTAGCCATGAGCTCTTCATCACTTGAAGACTCATCTCCCTCAATGGAGTCATCACTACTTCCACTCCAAGTAACGGCTATCACTTTTCCCTTCTTCTTCTCAATGTGATTTGCACATTCGGGGGCAAAGTGACCTATGCCACCACACTCGAAACATCAGACCCCTTTCCTTTCCGTCCTTTCTTGCCTAGGTTCAAACTTCTTGAAAGAGCCCTTTTTCTTCAAATCTTGACCTTTTGATCCAAAGCCCTTTCTTCTAAACTTCATAACCTTGTTGAACCTTTTTACAAACAAGGCAAGGTCTTCATCCGAGTCAATCTTCTTTGCCTCATTTTCATCCTTGGAGGTCTTCAAAGCAATTCCTTTTTGCTTTTTAGGAGGTGTGGAGATAGGACCCTTCATAGACTCATAAGCTAGAAGTCTCCCAATCACCTCACTCGGCTTCATATCCTTATATCCACTATTTTCTTCTAAAGCCGTTACTTTTGATTCAAACCTATCCGGAAGAGATCTCATAATCTTTTGCTTGATTCTCCTATCCGAATATGGATCACCAAGTTGATGACTTTGGTTGACTATGTCCATCAACTTGATCTCGAAGTCGTTGAAGCACTTATTCTCCTCCATCTTAAGCATCTCGAATTGAGTTTAGAGGACTTGAAGCTTAGAGTCATTCACCACTTCGGTTCCCTCATGGGCAATCTCTAGGATGTCCCAAGCCTCCTTAGCTATCCTAGTATTTTGAATCAATTTGTATTGATTTTCGTCCATAGCACATAAGATGGCATGCATCGCCTTCCTATTCCACTTTGAAGCCTCAAACTCTTACGCGTTCCATTGCGCCTTAGGCTTCAATACTTCTTCTCCTCCACCATCGGGAGTCATCTTGGGTAGATCATATCCGTCTTCCACCGCCATCCATGCACGGTCGTGAATTTGGCATATGTAGGATTCCATCTTCCCTTTCCATTGGGAAAAGTTCAATCCGGTAAGAAGTGGAGGCCTTGTGCTAGAAGTACCTTCGTTGCCACCACCATTTCCACCGTTTCCACTCATAGTGTTTATGAATGAATGAAATGAATGCAAATGTATGAATGATCAAAAATCACACAAAATGCAAAACACACCAAAATAAGCAAGGATCACCTATGTATGTCTAGGAACCTGCTCTGATACCAATTGAAACAAATTATAGCACGGTGTGTATAAAACTATCTAGAAGGGGGGTGAATAGATATTAAGCTTATTACCCAATTTTTCATGATTAGTCAAAATTACGAAATTACCCCTAAATAGATAAAGCAATAAATCAAGTATAAAATGCGGAAATTAAATAACACTTGATTTTTACGTAGAAACCCTCACTGGAAAAACCACGGGCTAGTAAGTAAGCCACACTCGAACCTCGAATCCACTAAATGTGTAAACGATTACAACCTAATCCCGGAAGTAATCACACACCTACCTAATCCCGGTATAAGTGAACCTAGTCCGATTGCTTGCAAATTTAGCAACCTAATCCCGGTCACAACACAAGACTTAATTCTCTAAAAAGAGATTAACACCCTAAGTGAATATATGAATATTCAAATGCAACATAGAGCAAGGGAAACCCTATATGCTTATCTAAGATGATGAATGTGCAATTAAAAACAATCCTACATATTAAAGCTAAATGACATGTCAATTAGCTTAGATAATCATAGATTAGAGAAACCTAGATATCTATCATAAAAACAACACTCAATCAAATCAACACAACAATCTCTATCTTGAATATTAGAATATAATCTAAGAACAATCAAGTAATAAAAGAGATGCCATAATAAATTAAACACTAATTATGTATGATAATAGTGAAAAACTTACCAAAGCAAGTGTGATGATGAAAGACCCATGCAAGCAAGCATCCTAGATATGCTAGAGAATGCTAGATGAACTTTGATGCAAATGGATTTTGGTTTGAGTGTTTGATGAGCAAACTTGATTGCTTTCTCTCTTAAAAATCTCTCTTTTTAAAGTAGGGTTCTTGATGATTAAAGAGTCACATTCAGAACAAGAGAAAGTGATGTATTTATAGGCATGAAAAACAGAGCATGTGAAAAGACAAGTTTGCCCCTAACACGCACCGATCGGCGGTTTCAATCGACAGCCAGGCCACCGATCATAACCGCCGAATTGGCCCGAGAGGAACAGAGGACCAACGGCGGTTTCATTCGGCGGTTTCGTGACCGCCGATCTAACCGCCGAATCAAACCTGAGATTAAAAAATCAATCAGGTATGAAAACGGCGGTTTCATTCGTGACCGCCAATTCAACCGCCGAATTAGGCTGAGAGATAAAATCAATCAGGTCTTGAACGGCGGTCGTGACTGCAGATCATAACCGCAGAATCGCTCCATACACTACTGGAAGCAAACGACGGTTTCATTCGGCGGCCAGGCCACCGATCATAACCGCCGATCACCAATAAAGGTGAAAACCAAAGAGAAGCCAAGGGCATTCTCCGTAGGTGGTCCTCGCGCTAAACCAAGCATATCCTAGTGCATGCGCGGACGTTTCCGAAAATAATCGGGAAACGAATTACAAGACAACAAGACACAATTACACACAACAAAATATAACAAATAAGTGCAAGTGTGAAATGTGACAAGTGAAGAGAATGCACACATATCCAATGTATGTTAAGTGTGTGTGTGCAACTAATCTCTTTAAAGAAAAGTAAGCACATAGAAATTTACCTTCGGTGCTTATCAAGACGAGGTCTTCAAAGGGCTTGAGCAATAACACCGATACCTAGGCTACCCTTACAAAGAACCCCCAACATGTGGTTTGTCCACGAAATGAGCCAATCAACAAATGGGAACCTTACAGATACGACGGTCCAGAGAACCCCGATGGCATGTCAAATCGGTTCCCTAATACCTAAGAGCATCGGTACGACGGTCCATGGTACCCGATACCCAATTACCAAGTTTCCTGTCCCGAACCGGTCCTCCAAGCACCTCTCAACCACCTAGCATAGAGGATGTAAGGATTCCCATATCTTGATTGGCTTATTTCGTGGACAAACCACATGTTGGGGATTGTATGTAAGGGTAGCTTAAGTGATTCATAATCAAGCTCAAGACCCTCTCATGTCCTCAAGGTTGATAAGCACCAAAGGTAAACCTCTATGTGCTTAATTGCTTTGAAGAGATAGTTGCACACACTCACAACTCATGTATAGTGTTTAATTCGTGTATGTTGTGTGTCTATATATGTGCATTAATGTTCATTAACATCTCTTCTTGCATGCTTTACATGATTGCATTTTGTATGACCAAAGTCATGTTAATTCTAGACTTAGGATTGCATTCATGGTGTTGGCGCTGTACAAAGCGCTGTTGAAGGTGCTGTACGTACAACGCCTATATGAGACCTGGTTGAAAATGCATTTTTAATGCATCAGGTCTGATGCAATTTTGGAAGGTGCTGTACGAGCGCTGTACAAAGCACTGTTCGTACAGTGCCAATCTCAGACCCGAGAGGATCAGTTTTGAGGCGCTGTTCAAGCGCTGTACAAAAGCGCTCTACGAACAGTGCCTATGAAGAATGTTCTTCACTTCCCAGGAAGGTGCTCTACAAAGCGCTGTACGTACATCACCCAAGGCAAATTTTGTGTCATTTATCAAAACGCACCACTTTGCTTTTGACACCCTGTAAATATGCCTCTTTGACTTTAGGTCAAATTGCTGAGTTCAGAATATCATATTTCACTTAGAATATTTTTCAAGCAAAGAAAAATTCAAAAGAACTCACCTTTAACCACTCAAATCAAATCCTTTGTGCATCAAGTTTCATATTGCATCTTCTATGACTATATAGAATGCATCAATGATTAGGTTTGCATCATCACAACACGCTTGGTAAGATTTTGATTTAGTTCATCTTATTTTAGTATTTTTACTATCAAGCCATCTCTTTTAAATTACTTGTATGTTTTAGATCATATGCTAAATACAAGAAAAGAGAATTGATTGTGATGAATTGATTGAGTGTTGTATTGTGATAGCTAATTAGGTTTTTGATTAATCTTGATTAGCTAAGCTATTTGACATGTCATTTAGCTATTGATATCTAGGGTTGATTTAATTGATTATATCATCATCCTAGATAAGCATCTAAGGTTCCCCAGCCTTGTTTATTATTTGAATATTCATACATATTCACATAGGTTGCATAATCTCTTCATAGAGAATTAAGTCTTGAGGCTAAGGTTGCTTAGGCCTCAAGCAATTGGACTAGAGCCACTTTTAAAGGCCCGAGTGGTAGAAGTGGGGGGTTATTGACCGAAGTGTTAGACGAGGTCTACATAGGCTGTAAACTGTATTTCAATTAGTGGATTTCGAGGTCCGAGTGTGGCGCACTAAACAGCCCGTGGTTTTTCCCAGTGGTTGGGTTTCCACGTATACATCAAATGTTATTTAAATTCTGCACTATATTACACTTGCTTGTATTTTTGACTAGTATGGGCATTTTCGTAAAATTGACTTGCATGCGAAAATTGGGTAATAATAGTTAAAATCTATTCAACCCCCTCTAGATATATATATCGAACACACCGAGCGTTATTGTATTACTTTCTGAGGACGTCAACAAAGGAGGTCCTAATACACCATTTGTTAGACTACCAGGGACAGGTGCGCTAGGAAGCAAACCTAGAACAAGACCATGTTCAAAGGAACGAAGCCTACAGTACCCTCTAACCAAAAGAAGAGAAAGTTGACCTCTCCGGCCATTCATAATGCCATTAATGGAGATAGTCAACCCTATTAATGGAGATAATCAACACCATTAATGGAGATAATCAACCCCATTAATGAAGATAGTCAACCCCATCAATCCTACCAAAATGGAAGCCATTTACTTGATTCTGGGGAGATGGCCACCATCAACGCCAATTCCCTTAATGACTAAACGGTTGACCCAATTGATGAAATGGACAGCAAGAATTAAGACCTAAAAATAATACAGAACTCTCTGAAGAGAAGGGAGATCTTTTCTATTGATTCCAAAAAGAGGCATACGCCCTGCCTATTATTGTAAGCTCTCCAGAGCACCTATGTTGTATTATTTTCTTACTTATGTAAGCTCCCCGGAGCACGCCTTATTCATAAACATATATGTAAGGATTCCCGTTTTGTTGATTGGCTTATTTCGTGGTCAAACCACATGTTGGGGTTTTGAATGTAAGGGTAGTCTAAGTGATTAGTGTTGAAGATCAAAGGCCCTTCCATGACCTCAAGATACAAGCACGCCAAAGGTATAATCTCTTGTGCTTGTTTTTCTTTGAAGAGATTTAGTAGCACACACACACTTAGCATTCTTGCTATGATTGCATACTTGCTTATTTTTATGTGCATCTCTTCACATGTCACTTTACACACTAGCACTTTGGTTGATATATCTTGTTGTGTGTATATGTGCCTTATAATTCGTTTCCCGACATTGTTCGGAAACGTCCGCGCTTGCACTAATGAGTGCTTGGTTTCGCGCGAAGACTGCCTATGGAGAATGCCCTTGGCTTCTCCTTGGTTTTCACCATTGTTGGTGATCTGCGGTTATGATCGACGGCCTGGCCGCCGAATGAAACCGCCGTTTCAGTCCAGATTGGTCTGAAGCAATTATGCGGTGAAGATCGGCGGTCACGACCGCCGTTCGAAACCGCCGTTCATACCTGATCAATTTTAATCCCTCGGGTTTGATTCGGCGGTTGGACCGGTGGTCACGAAACCGCCGAATGAAACCGCCGTTAATGCTCTGTTCTTCACGAGCTCAATTCGGCGGTCGTCATCGGCGGCCTGGCCGCCGATTGAAACCGCCGAACAGTGCGTTTCAGGGGCAAAAGTGTCTTTTCACATGCCCAATTCTTGATGTCTATAAATATCTTATTTTCTCAATCTCTGATTAAGTTTCTTGAGCAATTAGAATCCTAAGCTTTCAAGAGAGATTTTTGAGAAAAAATCAAATCAAGAACCCATCTTTAAACACTCAAATCAAATCCCTTTTGCATCAAATTTCATATTTGATCTTCTATGCCTTCATAGAATTGATCCATGCATGGTTTTGAATCATCACATCTTATTTGGTATGTTCTTCACTAATTTCATATTACTTTAGTGTTTTTCATATTAATACATCTCTTTAATTACTTGTATGCTTTTGATTATATGCTAGATACAAGTTAGAGATTATTTGTGATGAAAATGATTGAGTGTTGATTGTGATAGCTAATTAGGTTTTTGCTTAATCTTGATTAGCTAAGCTATTTGACATGTCATTTAGCAATTGATATCTAGGGTTGATTAAATTGATTATATCATCATCCTAGATAAGCATCTAAGGTTACCTAGCCTTGTTTGTTATTTGAATATTCATATATATATTCACATAGGTTGTTTCTCTTCATTGAGAAGTAAGTCTTGAGGCTAAGAGTGCTTAGGCCTCAAGCAAATTGGAATAGGGTTGCTAATAAAGGCCCGCTGGGTAGAAGTGAGGGGTTACAGACCGGAGTGTTAGACGAGGTCTACATAGGTTGTAAACTTCATTTCAATTAGTGATTTCGAGTTCCGAGTGTGGCGCACTATACAGCCCGTGGTTTTTCCCAGTGGTTGGGTTTCCACGTATACATCAAGTGTTATTTAAATTCCGCACTATATTACACTTGTATGTATTTTTGACTAGTAGGGGCATTTTCGTAAAATTGACTTGCATGCGAAAATTGGGTAATATTTGTTAAAATCTATTCACCCCCCCTCTAGCTTTATATTGAACACACTTTGAGAACTTTCAATATAAAGGATGGTCACTCTCTCCACTGGATACTACCTAGGGATTTTTCAGCATGTGATCATAAGTGATGTTTTTTCCCCCTAGGCCAGTCCACTTCTATCAAAAGACTTATCATTCTCTCCCTCGTATCTCCTTTATTATGCATGTATAGGAGTTAGGCTCCGACCCTATCGATCCTAGCTCTCTTAGCCATCTATTTGCATAACATGCCACATAAAAAAAGAAGGGGAAAGAACCTTCGGACTAGTTAGAAGAACCGGGACGGGCTCTACCCCTGACCGAAAGGACCAGAATGTGAAGAATCACTACCGGGTGGTCTCAACCTTCATGACCACATCTATATCATTGAAGAGCACCTATCCCTCCTCCTCCTTGCTTACTATCTAGGTCAAGGAACTACAGAGAAGATCTAGATAAGAGTACCAGGTACTGGGTACCATGACCGGGACCGAGTACCACGACCAGCTACCACGACTAGGGACTGGGACCAATGTCCAGGACTAGGACCAAGGCCAAGACCAAGACCAAGACCAATACCAAGACCAAGGACCAAGAAATAGGGATTAGGACCAGACCCCCATACCGGTAAGGGAACCCCAAGCACCATCTCTTCTCCTTATCCTCCCTAACGGGCGGGGTACCCTCTCCCCCTCCGATCGTGGAGCACCGCTCCATCCGGTCTAAATGTTGTACGGAAAAGTTTCCACGATGATTTTTTGGATAACAAATATATCCAATCTATTTGTGGTCAAATAAAGCAAGCTACCAATCATGCCCCGATATAGTGTTTGCTCCACACTTTTTCCACTAGCATCATTTGCTCATCCTTGGACGAATTACATGAGACAACTCTAGCTTCAAGACAATAACAATTGTCGTTAGATCCTTACTTTTTAACAAGATTTGTCCATCGGGCATTAGGATTGAGCAATCATTTTTACTAAACAAGACGGAGAGTCCTTCATCACTGAGATGAGAAATGCTTATTAAATTGGCTTTCATTTCATCAGCATATAAAGCATTGGACAAGGAGGGTAATCCAGGAACGGAGATGGTTCCTTTCCTTACAACTCTTTTTTTAGATCCATCACCAAATGTGACAAATCCCCCTTCCTCCATGACAAGAGTCTCGAAGAAACTCTTGTTTCCCGTCATGTGCCTAGAGCACCCACTATCTAAATACCAAAAATTAGAAGAATTTGTCTTTAAGGCAATTTGTGCAACATTGCAAAAGTATTCATCTATTCTAATCCATCTAGGTGAAACATTTTCTTTCCTAGTGGTCTCTAGATGTCATAGGATCATGCAAATTTATTATATTCTTACTAGGAACATGCATCTTGGCTCTACTCTTTTTCTTTTTAATCATGCTTCTAACTCTATGCATTTTAATGTAATGAAAGCAATTTGGTCTAATATGACCATCAATACCTCAAAAATTACATGTAGGGATAAAGTTAAGAATCATACCATGTCCTTGTGAGTGCATATGAGCCTTCCCGTGTCGTTATGGTTGAATTGGTTCATTGCTTCTTCATTGTTGAACCGGTCTAGCTTGCTTCCTAGGTTGAGCTTACATGATTGGTCTCTTTCCTTGGTGAGCCACTTGTTGAGGAAAGTTGGCTTGAGAAGCTCTTGTGGGTTGAGCTTGAGGTTGCCTTCTTGGCGCCACCTTCACTAGTGCACTATTTAAGCATTGTCCTAGATCAGTCTTCTTTCTAGTAGTTTGCACATGTGGAGCTTCTTTGTAGCTCAAGCTCTTAACAAACACGGTCTTGTTAGGAGTAGAGGTCTCATTGCCATCTTCAAACCCAAGACCTCTCTTGTCACAAGGGCTTTTTCCAACACTTAACATATGGTCAAGCTTCTTGATGCCAGAAGCCATCCTAGTCATTGACCCTTTAGCTTCTTTAAGCTCTGTCTTCAAGCCTTTTTCATTCCTCTTAGATAAAGCTAGCTCATCTCTTAGCTTATCTTCATTCTTCATGGATCTCACCACTTCTTCACTTAAATGGTCAACTTGCGTTGAAAGCTCTAGATTTTCTTCCTTCAATCTCCTAATTTCTCTCTTGTTTTTAATCCTTGAGCTTTCAAACTTAACTATATAGTCATGAACATCCATTTTCTCCACATTTCCATTTGTGGAGTTAGATTAGGAGTAATCTTCTCTTAAGTCATTTTCCTCTTGACTCTCTTCCTTTTCTTCACTAGTACCTTTGCTCTTGTGGGAGGAGGCAAAGGCTATGAAGTTAGCAACTTCATCTTCATCATCCGAAGATTCATCTCTCTCATCGGAGTCATCACTTCCACTCCATGTGGCGGCCATCACCTTTCCATTCTTCTTGTTCTTCAAATTTCCACAATCGAGAGCGATATGTCCTATGCCACCATATTCATAGCATTGGATCCCCTTCCTTTCATTCTTCTCTTGCCTAAGCTCAAACTTATTGAAATGAGTTTTTTTTTTCAAGTCTTGGCCTTTGGATCCAAAACCTTTCTTCTCAAATTTGATGAACTCCTTGAACCTTCTCAACAATGAGGCCATTTCTACATCCAAGTTATCATTTTCCTCCTTCTAAACTTTGGAGGCCTTCAAAGCAATTTCTTTTTTGCTTTTTAAGAGGTGTGAAGGTAAGACCCTTCCTAGACTCATAAGCTAGAAGTCTCCCAATCACCTCACTCGGCTTCATATCCTTGTAGCCACTATTCTCCTCTAAAGCCGTTACCTTGGACTCAAATCTTTCGGGGAGAGATCTCATAATTTTTTGCTTGATTCTCCTATCTGAATACATATCACCAAGTTGATGGCTTTGGTTGACTATGTCATTAACTTGATATCAGAGTCGTTGAAGCACTCGTTCTCTTCCATCTTAAGCATCTTGAATTGAGTTTAGAGAACTTGAAGCTTAGAGTCCTTAACCACTTCGGTTCCCTCATGTGTCATCTCTAGGATGTCCCACGCCTCCTTAGCGATCCTAGTGCTTTGAATCAATTTGTATTGATTCTCTTCCATAGCACATAGGATGGCGTGCATCACCTTTCTATTCCATTTTGATGCTTCAAACTCTTGCGTGTTCTATTGCGTTTTAGGCTTGAGTACATCCTCTCCTCCACCCGTAGAAGTCATCATCTGAAAATATATACTTGTGTGTGTCTAAACAACCTAGAGGGGGGGGGGGGGGGGGGGGTGAATGGGTTATTAATCGATTGTTACCAATTTTTTGATTAGTCAAAATTAATCACAATTAACCCAATTCAATAAACAATGTAAATCAAGTGTAGAGTGTGGAAAGTAAAGAACACTTGATTTTTACGTGGAAACCCACACAGGAAAAACCACGGGCTGTTATGTGCCCACACACGTTCCTTGAATCCACTATATGTAGTGGTGATTACAAGACTTAACTCTCAATGAAGAGATCAATAACCTATGTGAATATATGGCAATATCCAAAATGCAAATAATGCTAGGCTACACTAAATGCTTAGCTAGATGTTATAATGCATATCAACACTCTAGCTATCAACAATGCCTACATGTACATGCATGAGGACTCAATTAGATGCAAATAGACTCTAGCAACCTAATTGTCAACAAACAAAGCCAAATTAACACATGTTGTCAATAATCATGGCAAAGACTATAAATATGCAATTACCAAGTGCAATCAAGAAATAGTCAATCAAAATGCCAATCAACACAAGTTGTCAATGAACACGGCAAGCACAATAAATGCAATTAACAAATGCAATCAATGAGTCCTACAATCAATGTGTAAATGAAAATCATGTAGATTTAGCTAGAGGGCAAAATGGTCCTAATTGCAAGCTATCAACAAACAACTCATTTTAACCAAAATCAAAGACTCAATCATGTTATAAACAACATTAAGTAATGAGTCATGCATTTAATTAACAACTAAATGCTAATCCTAGGCAAACATGTCATAAATATAAAACAAGGAGATGCAGAACATGTAGAGATTACCTAGTCAAGGAAATCAACAAAACCCATGCTTGGATGATGCTAGATGCTCATGGGAAGTGGTTTGGTTGAGTAAATGTGAGTTCTTGGGAGCTTCTCTCTCTAGGATATAAGTTTCTCTCACTTGGTTCAGTTTTTAAGCTCTCTAAAACGAGCTAGGAAGAAGATGATACTTATATAAGAGCCCTAGATGAAGTGACGACGTTTTGAAAAAATTTGCCTGAAAGCGCGACATCGGCGGTTTCAATCGGCGGTTAGGCTGCCGAATGAAACCGTAACCATCACCACTGGATTGGATCGACGGTCGAATTATGGCCGCCGATGCAAACCACCGAATTTGGGACAGAAACCGCATATTCCAAACGACGGTTAATTCGGCGGTCAGGCCGCCGATCATGACCGCCGAATTTCGACCATTTTGAAAAATCAATCAGGTCAGAAAAGGGCGGTTTAAATTGACGGTCAAGCCATCGATCATAAACCGCCGTTTCACCACTGGTGGTGAAATCAAGGAGAAGCGAAGAGCATTATCTGAGGGCGGTCTTCGCGCAACACCATGCACACCAACGTGCAAGCGCGGACATTTCAGAATAACTTCGGCAAACGAATTACCACACACTTAAGATAAACATACATGAAGTGCAAGTGGGTGTGAGAGAATAGCATGCATGGAAAGTGATAACAACATGAAAAATCACCAAGCATATGACACACAAAAGATATGCAATATATGAAAATGCATAGGTGTGATGATAAAACATATAAACACACAATTAAGATAAACACAAATGCAATCATAAAAAAATGCAATATGAAAGTGTGTGTGTGCAACTAATCTCTTCAATAAGGGTTAAGCACAAGTGATTATACCTTCAATGAGCTCTTGTGCGTGAGGGCTTGAACTCCAAGTAAGCTTGATCATGAGCAAAGAAGCCCTAAACTATCCTTACATTTTAAACCCACAAAATATGGTTTGTCATGAAATAAGCCAATCAAAATTAAAGAACTTATAATCTCCCCCTTTGGCTATTTCATGACAAAACAATCACTCACAAAATAATCCTCACAAAAAGAAGACAAAAGCTATTGGTCAACAAAAGTAGGTTCTATGTTACAATAAGAGAACCTAAGATACTAAGTCTTCAAGGTCTTCAATCTTTTCGTAGATCATCATACCTACACACAATAGTAAGAAAGCACTTTCCAAGATCAAGTGTATGTGAGGTGATCAAATATAAAAAGCATTTGCACTAAAAAAAAAAAAGCAATGTAAAGAAATGCATGTGCAATGCTCCCCCTAAAAGGTTACTCTCTTTCAAGACTTCTCCCCAAAGCATGCACAACGCTCCCCCTATATCTCTCAAGACTTCTCACCCTTTTTGTCATGAGATAGGCAAAGGAGCTCCCCCTATCGGGTTGCTTTAGCAAAGAGAGCTACTAGCACAAAATGCATTTGCATAATCATATAGACGAACTTTATGCAACTCAAGTAATTGAGAGAGATTCAAGGAGTTTTATAAAAAAAAAATGTGTGACAAAGATGCTTTGCATGTAAGACATGTTGTATTCAAGTCCAAAATCAATGGTATTTGGCAAAGCAAACATCAAAAGGGGTTTCCAAGAGAATTCAAACCAATTTGTACCCTTTTGTCATGAATAAGCAATATATAGTTTTTCAAAAGATATTTTCGAGCTAAGAGCAACTATATCAATCCTTAAAGGCAAACCAAGACATGGATTCAAGGATCCTATTTGACTTTTCCGGATTAAACATCCGTATGATAGTAGCCTTGTTTACACCTTTAAGAAGAAAGAGAAGACTAATTTGGATATAAAATCCTTATTGATTAAGTGGATACGAGATCCTTATTGATTTAGTCTTCTTATTTGCTTTTCACACATATTTTGCATATTAGCAATCAAAAACATTTCATGCATATCATATTAAGCATGTCATAAAATTCTCATGTCATGGAGATAAATTATGGGTCATTCATATGTAGTTTCCCAAATAATTCTCCTAGTCTAAAAATGCATGTTTGAGCATAAATATGACATGGATTGCAAGTAAAGCAATTGTGCATACTTATTATAAAACAAAAAGGAACATATAAGCATATATGTGCAACCAACAATCTTAAGCAATTATCAAAAGAGCATAGATTTAAACACTTTTTGCATATGACAATTCATGCATGTTTGCTCTCTTTGCTTGAGCTCCCCTTATAGGGTCAATTTCCACCAAGTCAAAGGGAGACATAAGTCCCTATAGATTTACCAAGTCCATTGGACCTAGTTGCACCTACGGGTATCACATTGGCACAATGGCAAGCGGGTTCATTCTTTCTAACCCACCTAGGTTCCACTTTATCATTTCTAGTGGTCATAGACATATTTCTAAGTTCCCTAGGTTTATGCAAACTTGCCCTCTTTTTCAACCGTTTTTCTTTCATGCTCTCTAACCTACACCTCTTGACATAATCAAAGCAATTTGGTCTTAAGTGACCAATCATACCACAAAAATGACAAGTAGGTACAAAGTAAGAATTTATACCATTGCATTGAGATCTCATCGAGCCATTGCCATGTTGATGAGGTTGTCTTTGATGGTGCATCGGTTTGCTTCTCTTTGGAGCTTGAGCCGATTGGTGGCACCTTTGTGGTGTAGCTTGTTGAGGTGGTTGAGCCGGTTGAATGTGCCTCCTTGGTTGTGCAAAGCTTAGGTGTAGAGCTCTTGAATGTTGAGATTGAGCTTTACCCTTTGTTGGCATCTTCATTTGGCCATTCTTGGATGATTCTCCAAGATCAGTCTTCCTCCTAGGGTGTTGAGGAGGTGAAGCTAGGCTTTTTCCTTGAGCTTGAGGTTGCTTGATCTTAGCCTTCTTCAAAACTTCTAAATGCCTCATCCCTTTTTCCTTGACAATCCTTAAGGGAGCACTCTTGGAAGATTCACCAACTTCAAGAGTCTTCTGAAAGTTCTTAATTAATGCTCGGTGTGTTTATCAATATAAAGCTAGAGGGGGGTGAATAGATTTTATGTAATTATTACCCAATTTTCGCGTGCATGTCAATTTTACGAAAATACCCCTAGCAAGTCAAAGATACATACAAGTGTAATAAGATGTGGAAATAGTAAATGACACTTGATGTTTACGTGGAAAACCCAACCACTGGGAAAAACCACGGGCTGTATAGTGCGCCACACTCGGAACTCGAAATCACTAATTGAAATGAAGTTTACAACCTATGTAGACCTCGTCTAACACTCCGGTCAATAACCCCCCACTTCTACCACGCGGGCCTTTATTAGCAACCCTATTCCAATTTGCTCGATCCTCGTAGTCACTACTTGTAATGATGTTTACAGCCTAATCCCGGTCTGTAACCCACCACTACTACCCGCAGGCCTGTAATAGCAACCCTAGACCAAGACTTCAATCTCTCAATAGAGATGCACAACCCTATGTGAATATGTATGAATATTCAATTAACAAACAAGGCTAGGGAACCTTAGATGCTTATCTAGGATGATGAGATGATCAATTTAAATCAACCCTAGATATCAATTGCTAAATGACATGTCAAATAGCTTAGCTAACCAAGATTAATTAAAAACCTAATTAGCTATCACAATACAACACTCAATCAATTCATCACAATTAATTCTCTTTTCTTGTATTTAGCATATGATCTAAAACATACAAGTAAATTAAAAGAGATGGCTTGGTAGTAAAAATATTACAATAAAATGAACTTAATCAAAATCTTACCAAGCAAGTTGTGATGATGCAAACCCATACATGGATGCACTCTATATAGACATAGGAGATGCAATATGAAATTTGATGCAAAAGGGGTTTGATTTGAGTGGTTAAAGTTGAGTTCTTGATTTGATTTTTTCTCAAAATCTATCTTTGAAGATTAGGGTTCTTAAGAGTCAAAGAACTTAATCAGAGAATGAGAAAATAAGATATTTATAGACATCAAGAATTGGGCATGTGAAAAGACAATTTTGCCCCTGAAACGCACCGTTCGGCGGTTTCAATCGGCGGCCAGGCCGCCAATCACGACCGCCGAATTGAGCTCTTGAAGAACAGAGCATCAACAGCGGTTTCATTCGGCGGTTTAATGACCGCCGATCCAACCGCCGAATTAGACCGAGAGATAAAAATCAATCAGGTATGAACGGCGGTTTCGAACGGCGGTCGTGACCGCCGATCTTGACCGCATAATTGCTTCAGACCAATCTGGACTGAAACAGCGGTTTCATTCGGCGGCCAGGCCGCCGATCATAACCGTCGATCACCAACAATGGTGAAAACCAAGGAGAAGCCAAGGGCATTCTCCATAGGCGGTCTTCACGCGAAACCAAGCACTCATTAGTGCAAGCGCGGACGTTTCCGACCAATGTCGGGAAACGAATTATAAAGCACATATACACACAACAAGATATATAAACCAAAGTGCTAGTGTGTAAAGTGACATGTGAAGAGTATGCACACAATTGTAAGTATGCTAAGTGAGTGTGTGCTTACTAAATCTCTTCAAGGAAAAATCAAGCACAAGAATTTATTCCTTTGGCGTGCTTGTCCCTTGAGGTCTTGAAAGGGCCTTCGAGCTTCAACCTTAAACATTTAGACTACCCTTACATTCAAAACCCCAACATGTGGTTTGACCACGAAATAAGCCAATCAACAAAACGGGAATCCTTACAATCTCCCCCTTTGGCTATTTTGTGACAAAACCACCACTCACATTGATTCCTCACAACAAAATAAACCTATGGGTCAATGAAGATTTTCTACAATACAAAGATATATATAAAAATAAAACTTGAAGTCTTCAATCTCTTGTAGAACAATCATTCCCTGAAACAAGGTTTCTAAACTTTCCAAAACAAGAAAAGGTGAGATGAATCAAGTGAGATTAAAACAAGCATTTGCATATTTAAAAAAATTAAGTCACAACATCATGTTGTTTTATGTATGCAATGCTCCCCCTCAAAGGGTTACTCCCCCTCAAAATATATTCTCCCCAATGTGCACCAATTGCTACAACAATTTACACCTCCACTTACCACATTCTACTCCCCCTTTTTGTCATGATAAAGGCAAAGGAGTAGTCCCCAACCGGGTCACTTAAGGCAAAGAGAGATAGTAGCATTCTAGTATATGCATAATCAATATAAGTCACTTTATGCAATCTCAATTAATCGGAGAGAAACGAGGAGATTTATTAGATAAAATGTGTGAAACAAAATGCTTGGCATACAAGACATATAGCATTCAAGTCCAAAATACCATGGTATTTGGCAAAGCAAATGACAAAGGTTTCTAATAGGAATTCAAACCAATTTCACCATTGTCATGAGAGAAGCAAGGATATAGAAATTTCATTGATTTCAAATTAAGAACAACTATATCCAACTTTATAAGCTAAACATGTCATGAGCAACTTTGCACCCTATTTGATTTTTCCGGGAATGAAACCCGTATGATAGTAGACATGTTCAACCAATAAAGAAAGAGAGACATTTGGATTGTAAAATCCTTGAATGGATACAAGATCCTTTTTCATTTGAGTCTCATAAGCTTTTTCACACATTTTTTGCAGTTAAGAAATGCAATCATCAAAACATGCTTTTTAAGATTAGCATTTAGCAAGTCATTTTAGCAATCATCATGTCATGGAGATCATTATAGGTCATTCAAATTTTATCCTATGTATATATCTCCTAGTCCAAAAATGCATGTTTGAACATAAATATGACATTGATTGCAATACAAGCATTGATCACACTTATTGAATAGAAAATATATATATATACATAGTGTAACCAAGCTAACTCAAGCAACAAAAAGAGAAGCATAAGATATTTCAAATTTTTTGCAAGTGACAAGATGCAAAATAGCTCTCTTTGCTTAAGTTCCCCATATGGGGTCAAATTTCCATACCGCTTCAAAGAAGGGTATGAGGTCCTATGGACCTACCAAGTCCTTTGGACTTGGTTGAACCTATTTGAGACTTGTTAGTCTCATAGCAAGCGGGTTCATCATTTTTATTCCACTTAGGTGACACTAAGTCAATCCTAGTGGACGAAGGTTCTAGAGAACAAGATAAAAAAGGATTATGTAAATTATTTTCTTCCTTTTTATGAAGTATCTTAGCTCTAGCCTTTTTCTTGTCAAACATGCTTTTAGCTCTACACATTTCAATGTAATGCAAGCAACTTGGTCTAATTGTTAGGATTATGCTCAATAGCAAGAGTGTAATGTTGTAATTAACAATCTTTTTCATATTAATAAAGTGATTTCTGGTTTAACAAATCGTATAGCATTTATAGTTTAATATTATAATTGTCAAAGTAAATAATCATAAGGTCTAAAGACTATGAGAAAAGAAGAATTGTTCGTACATCTGGATATGTATGTGGTAGACACAATTCTTTAGTTAGTCTTGAATAATGTTCACAACTTAAGTTAAAGGTTGGGCACCTTTATCTTGTTAAAGTTGTAGAATTCTTTTGCTAGCATTTGAGTGGGATCAAATGAGATATGATGAGTCTAAATCATCGGAGTGTCTTCGAGCAAAAGGATCTAGTGCACTGGGTGCATTGAACAGGATCACAATGAAAAGCTTTATCTAGAACCGTCAATAGATAATAGTCTTTTCATTATCAGGACAATCGGACAGTCTATCTTAATCCTGAGATAAATGATGGACTTATGGTTGCAAGTGATATCATTTGAGTTATCAATGAGTACGATTATATCGCATAGTCTATCCTCGATAGTTTGGTGATATTCATTTGTTAATCGATAGAGGACTTCATTTATAGATATGGACATCGTGGCTCCATTTAATTAAATGAGAGTATAATATCATCATATGGATGTTTTGAGGTAATTGGATATTAAATCTCAACGTTGAGTTTTCGATAGTGTCTATTGAAAACATGGCTTCTGGACAAGTCAAAATATCCAAGTTCAAAACGTGGTCATATGAGTAAATATGGTAACTTGGAGAGTTATAGGCGGTCTATGAACTCTTGGCGATTACTGATATTAATCACGAGGATACACTATCTCCTATATGATTGTCTAGGGTATGAATGAGGAGCATCTTCCTTTTCTATCTTTATTTAAGAGTTCAATTTTAGCTCTTTAGTGGAATGAGTTAAAATTAATGGATCGGACCTAAGTGAATCATTTGTTGATTGTGATTAGGTTATGTCTATTGAAGCTTAAATTTAGATGGCCCGCCAAGATCCCAATCCACACGGACTTGCATGGATCACTTGATATATTCTACCGGACCAATTTAAGGGTCCATCTAGAATTGCATTTAATATATTAAGAATATAATTTGCACATTATTTAAGTAATGGGCTGCTCAATTATATTTATATATTAATGAAAGACATGTGGGCTTGTTTCTTTTAGTAAGAATGAGTCTGGTTCACATGTGGGCTTTTTATTTAAAGTCCAATGGATTAAATGAAATAAGAAAATAATATTTTGGCCCATTTATTCAAGTGGGGCGGCAAGGTTAAGTTTTAACCTAATATATTATTTTGTTTCATTTGTTTTAATTAAATAAGAATTAATTAATTTATTAATTAATTGTTTAATTAAGAAACAAATCTTTTCTGAATAGGAAATATGATTCCTAGTGTTATACTATTGTTGGTAGTATACTAAAAGTAAAAGACTTATTTGGTAAGAAAATAAATAATTAATTTTATTTATTTAATCAAATAAGAAGTCTTTTATATTTAGTCAAATAAAGGAATAAAAGATTTATGAATTCAATTAGGGTTTAAAGTCTTAAACTAAATAGGAAATAGGGTGCAATACAAACTCTTTTGAGCTTGAGAATTGCGGCAACCCTAGTCCCTTTTAGGTTGTGATTTTCGGCCACCCTAAGTGAAGGAAGAGAAGAAAATTTGGCCACCTATATAAGTGCTCTTATAGATTTCGGCCACCTTAGGTTGTTCTGGAGACAATTTTTCTTCTTCTTATCAATTCATAGAAAGCTTTTATTCTACTAAAACAAATAGGAGTGTTAGATTATTCTTTGATAGTATACTATTTGCTTAATCATCAATAAGCTTGTGTATACGATATCGATCTAGGTTCACGCGAGTTTCGATCATTAGATTGAGAACTCAAAAGTGACCGGAATAATCTCAGTCATTCTTTTGATTGTTTTTGTGACTAACAAAGAAAAGAAAGTTTGTTTTGTCCATTCACAGGTTTGCAATTCAAAGAAAAAGGGAGACCACGCTCCTAGGTGATCCACGTTCGTGCTAGGATTGAAGATCTTACAGATTACCATCGACGTAAGTCAATCGGATCACGCGACAAAAGGTATTCTACTTTTTGGTTATTGTATATGCATGTTTAATTAATTAAAGGGTTTAAGGTTCATAAAGGAAAAATTTTAAAAGTCACTAAATCTTATTTTTAGTCTCGCTTCCGCTGCGTGTACTACGGTATTTTTCCCTACAATTGGTATCAGAGCCTGGTTAAACCCTTTTAATTAATTAACGTATATATACGTGGATCTATTTCTTTTTATTGTGATTATGCATGTTTAGAAAGAGATGGCACTCTAGGTATTCGAATATATAATTACATGTGGATGTATGGATTTATATATGTTTATGTGGATTGTTATTGCTCGATTTTGGTCCTAGATTTTCAATGTATTTTTGTTATGGAATTGTAACAAGAAGGGTGGTCTATCATCGCCATAATTCCTTCTTGGTAGTTGCTAGGTTTTATTTTATTTTTTTTAATATGTGCAGTATTTTTTTTATTATTACTGCAGCAGTTTTTTTTATTAAGTTTTAGTGCAGTATTTTATGTGTAAAAGGTACTGCAGTGATTTAAAAAAAAAAAAAAAAAAAAAAATACTGCAGTATTTTATTTGTTTAAATACTGCCGTAATATATTTAGGTCTTGAAGATTCGAAGACACGAAGGAAAACGAAGCAACCAGAACCGAGAACGAGCACCGTGCGCACCCTAGGAGTGGATTGGGCTGCGCATGGCAAGCCCAAGCTTGGTGGGCTGCGCACGGCAGCCCTGGGAGTCTTCATGGGCTGCGCACAGCAGCCCCTTTGTGGGGTTGTGGGTTGTGCACGCCTATGGGGTTTGGGCCGAAGGATGAGCGTATGGTTGATGGGCCGCTTGAAGATCTTGTATTCCTAAACAATTGTAATTTACTTGTTTTTCTAGGATGGGCCAAAATTGTTGCTATTTAATTTATGCTTAAATATTACAATATTTGTTATTGTATAATAACATGACATATAGAATAGGAGTGCCACTCATATATCTCTTTTGGTATGAACATGCATTGAATGATTTAGGTATCTAAATTGGCATCTAGATAACTTGATAAATCATTCTATGGGATTTAATCACACGCCTTAAATAATTGAGTGGGAGAAGGTGTTTTTGTAACACCTATGGCCTCCAAGGTTGGTTGAGCTTTATTATTTATGGTAATCCCCCCAAGGGGCGTCCATGAATGGAATTTAGCAACATACTTCCTTACAAGGATAGACTAGACAATGGACTCAAACGAGATCTACTCCCCAAGGAGGGATTTTCATGAGAGAAAATTGAGGGTCGATATCTTGGTAACACACTCAATGTAATTTTATTGATATCCTCCCAAGAGTTCTTGTCAGTAAAATTGCAAGGCTAAAATTGAAAACGCTGGTTGTTATGTTAACAATTAGGTGGGACCTAGTCTAACTAGTAAATGGTGCGAACTCCCAAAGGAGGCGTAACATTTATGGGTGTTGGATCACCGTTGAATTTTTATGATTGAGTTATTTATTTAATTCAAGATAAATATTTAAAGTGCTTTATCATGATTATTTACTTATATATGTTTTGTTTTAATTCAGAAATCATGACCCCATCACTTATGAAAATCCCGAAAGATAACACTTTAACTGGAGATAATTATGTCACATGGAAAAGGAAAATTGGGTTGTTGCTGCAAAGTGAAAAACATAAGTTTGTTCTAACTACTCCTAAACCACCTGCTCCTAATAATGAATCAAGCATAATGTATAGAGATGAGTATAAGCAGTGGAAGACTTCAGATGATATGGCAAAATGTTACATTATGGCCACTATCTCCGACGTGTTGCAACAGCAGCATGAAGGAATGGAGTCCGCTGCTGATATTATGATGTCTCTAGAGGAGATGTTTGCTATGAAGTCTAGGACGACTAAGAGAGAGGCAGTGACTGCTTTTATGAATCTTAGGATGAAACCTGGACAGGCTGTGAAAGATCACATGATGAAAGTCATAGCACATCTCAACATTGCTGAACTGCATGACGCTGAGATAGATGGTGAGACAAAGATTGATATGGTTGTCAATTCATTGTCAGATTCCTTTGATCAGTTCAAATTGGACTACACTTTGAACAAAAAGGAATACACCTTACAAGGCCTGATACAAGATGTTCAAAGTGCTGAAAAGATCCTTGTGAAAGGCAAAGGTCAAGAGATTCATATGGTTGGTAAAGTTGCTACTGTTAAGGCCCGTCAAAAGGTCAAGAAACAACAGAAGAAAAAGCAACTTGGGCCTATCAAGAAGGACACCAAGAAAGTAACCAAGATCAAAGGGAAATGCTTCCTTTGTGGTGAAAAGGGACATTGGAAGAGAAATTGCCCAAAGTCCCAGAATGAGAAGGAAGAAGGTAATGTGAATTATCTTGAAACATGTTTTTTGGCTGATTCTACAGATTCTTGGATCATAGACTCAGGAGCCACTAATCATGTTTGTTATTCCTTGCAGGGGTTCCAAGAAAGGAGAAAGCTGAGTAAGAATGAAATCAATTTGCGCTTGGGCAACGGAACGTTAGTATCTGCAAGTGCAGTGGGAGATATTAGAGTTTATTTGGATTCTAGAAGGCATTTAGATTTGATAGACGCTTATTATGTACTTCAATTCAAGAGGAATTTAATTTCAGTTTCTTGTTTAAATAAATTTGGATATTCGGTTACTTTTAATAAAGTTTTTATTATTAGTAAGAATGACAAAATTATTTGCCAAGGTACATTGGAAAACGGTCTATACTTTTTGCATAGAAATATCTCTCACTCGTTAGACACAGAAATAACGGAACCTAATCATAAAAGAGTAAAATTATCAACAGATGAAACCTACCTTTGGCACTTACGCTTAGGTCATATTAACCTTAATAGGATTAAAAGATTGGTATGTGACGGACCTTTGAGTGACTTAAAGGTTGATGATCTACCAACTTGTGAATCTTGTTTGGAAGGTAAAATGACCAAAAGGACGTTCTCTGCCAAAGGTGCAAGAGCCACTGAATGTTTAGGATTGATACACACTGATGTATGTGGACCTATGAGCATTCAAGCTAGAGGTGGATATGAGTACTTCATCACCTTCACAGATGATTACTCGAGATTTGGTTATGTGTATCTCATGCGACATAAGTCGGATGCTTTTGACATGTTCAAAGCATTCAAAGCTGAAGTGGAAAATCAGCTTGAGAAACTCATAAAAATCTTGAGATCTGATCGTGGTGGAGAATATCTATCTGGTGAGTTTCAGCAATATCTTATTGATAATGGGATTGTTTCTCAGTTTTCTGCACCAGGTACACCTCAACAGAATGGGGTAGCAGAAAGGAGAAATAGAACTCTTTTGGATATGGTTAGGTCTATGTTGAGTTATTCAACACTTCCTATTTCTTTTTGGGGATATGCTTTACAAACTGCTATATACATTCTAAACGATGTACCATCTAGGTCTGTTCCTAAAACACCGCATGAGTTGTGGACTGGGCGCAAGCCTAGTTTACAACACTTAAGGATATTTGGTTGTCCTGCGCATGTGTTAAAAGGAAAGACAGAAAAGATGGAGTCCCGTTCAGAAACATGTATATTTGTAGGGTATCCAAAAGAAACTAAAGGATATTATTTCTATAGTCCTTCAGATATTAAAGTATTTGTTTCGACAAATGCTAAATTTCTGGAAAAGGACTATATGAATGATTTTGTGCCTAGAAGTAGAATTGTCCTGAATGAGATGTCAGGAGATACAATTCCACGAGAGGTTACACAACCTAACCCAATTGTAAGTTCCGATCCAACACAAGATCAACAACCTACCATTCCTCGTCGTAGTGGGAGGGTTAGAACACAACCCGAAAGATACATCGGTCTGGGAGAATCAGTGGAGAATCTCTCGGACGACGATGATCCCTACACGTACAAGGAAGCTATGGAGGATTTTGATAGTCGCCATTGGCAAAAGGCAATGCAATCTGAGATTGAATCTATGTTCGATAACAAAGTCTGGTCCCTTGTAGACTTGCGTAAAGGGATAAAACCCATTGGGTGCAAGTGGGTATACAAGAGGAAAAGAGGTATGGATGGTAAGGTGGAAACCTTTAAAGCTAGATTGGTAGCTAAAGGGTATACACAGAAAGAAGGTATCGACTACGAGGAAACCTTCTCTCCTGTGGCCATGCTTAAATCCATTAGGATACTCTTATCCATTGCAGCATCTTTAGATCTAGAGATTTGGCAAATGGACATCAAGACAGCTTTCCTTAATGGAAGTCTTGACGAAAGCATCTACATGATGCAACCAGAGGGATTCATTGAAAAGGGCCAAATGGAAAAGGTATGCAAGTTGCAGAAATCCATATATGGATTGAAGCAAGCATCCAGATCCTGGAACATAAGGTTTGATCAAGCTGTCAAAGGTTTTGGATTTATTCAGAATCCTGACGAACCTTGTGTATACAAAAGGATTAAGGGCGACAAGTTGGTTTTCCTGATTCTTTATGTTGATGATATACTACTCATTGGAAACGATGTAGGTGTATTGACATCAGTAAAAGAATGGTTAGCAAAACAATTTGATATGAAGGACTTAGGAGAAGCAAGTTTTATTCTAGGTATCCAAGTAATAAGGGATAGAAAGAATAGAACGATTGCATTATCCCAAGCTTCATACATAGACAAGATCTTGTCTAGGTTTTCCATGCAGGATTCCAAGAAAGGTATGTTACCTTTCAGACATGGAATCAAGCTTTCTAAGGAACAAGTTCCTAAGAATGAGCATGAAGAGCAATTCATGAGTAGAGTTCCATATGCCTCGGCAGTTGGAAGTCTCATGTATGCAATGCTCTGTACTAAACCAGATATTTGTTTTGCTGTTGGCATAGTTAGCAGGTTTCAATCGAAACCTGGTCCTGATCACTGGACGGCAGTCAAGCATATTTTCAAGTATCTTAAGAGAACGAGAGATAATATGCTTGTATACTCTGGAGGGGATTTGATTCCCGTTGGGTATACAGATTCTGATTTCCAATCAGATTCTGACTCCAGAAAATCCACATCAGGGGTTGTGTTTACTATTGGAGGAGGAGCAGTTATATGGAGGAGTATCAAGCAATCTTGTATTGCTGATTCCACCATGGAAGCTGAGTATGTTGCTGCATGCGAGGCTGCCAAAGAGGCTGTTTGGCTCCGCCAATTCTTGATTGACTTGGAAGTGGTTCCTAGTGCGAATAAGCAGATCACTATCTACTGTGACAACAGTGGAGCAGTGGCTAATTCGAAAGAACCAAGATGTCACAAGAGAGGTAAACACATTGAAAGAAAGTATCATCTTTTAAGGGAGATTGTTCAAAGAGGTGACGTAATGATTACCAAAATCGCGTCAGCAGAAAATCTAGCGGATCCCTTCACAAAGGCTCTACCTCAGAAGAGTTTCGATGGGCATCTAGAGAATTTGGGCTTGAGAGATATGACACATTTGCTATAGTGCAAGTGGGAGATTGTTAGGATTATGCTCAATAACAAGAGTGTAATGTTGTAATTAACAATCTTTTTCATATTAATAAAGTGATTTCTGGTTTAACAAATCGTATAGCATTTATAGTTTAATATTATAATTGTCAAAGTAAATAATCATAAGGTCTAAAGACTATGAGAAAAGAAGAATTGTTCGTACATCTGGATATGTATGTGGTAGACACAATTCTTTAGTTAGTCTTGAATAATGTTCACAACTTAAGTTAAAGGTTGGGCACCTTTATCTTGTTAAAGTTGTAGAATTCTTTTGCTAGCATTTGAGTGGGATCAAATGAGATATGATGAGTCTAAATCATCGGAGTGTCTTCGAGCAAAAGGATCTAGTGCACTGGGTGCATTGAACAGGATCACAATGAAAAGCTTTATCTAGAACCGTCAATAGATAATAGTCTTTTCATTATCAGGACAATCGGACAGTCTATCTTAATCCTGAGATAAATGATGGACTTATGGTTGCAAGTGATATCATTTGAGTTATCAATGAGTACGATTATATCGCATAGTCTATCCTCGATAGTTTGGTGATATTCATTTGTTAATCGATAGAGGACTTCATTTATAGATATGGACATCGTGGCTCCATTTAATTAAATGAGAGTATAATATCATCATATGGATGTTTTGAGGTAATTGGATATTAAATCTCAACGTTGAGTTTTCGATAGTGTCTATTGAAAACATGGCTTCTGGACAAGTCAAAATATCCAAGTTCAAAACGTGGTCATATGAGTAAATATGGTAACTTGGAGAGTTATAGGCGGTCTATGAACTCTTGGCGATTACTGATATTAATCACGAGGATACACTATCTCCTATATGATTGTCTAGGGTATGAATGAGGAGCATCTTCCTTTTCTATCTTTATTTAAGAGTTCAATTTTAGCTCTTTAGTGGAATGAGTTAAAATTAATGGATCGGACCTAAGTGAATCATTTGTTGATTGTGATTAGGTTATGTCTATTGAAGCTTAAATTTAGATGGCCCGCCAAGATCCCAATCCACACGGACTTGCATGGATCACTTGATATATTCTACCGGACCAATTTAAGGGTCCATCTAGAATTGCATTTAATATATTAAGAATATAATTTGCACATTATTTAAGTAATGGGCTGCTCAATTATATTTATATATTAATGAAAGACATGTGGGCTTGTTTCTTTTAGTAAGAATGGGTCTGGTTCACATGTGGGCTTTTTATTTAAAGTCTAATGGATTAAATGAAATAAGAAAATAATATTTTGGCCCATTTATTCAAGTGGGGCGGCAAGGTTAAGTTTTAACCTAATATATTATTTTGTTTCATTTGTTTTAATTAAATAAGAATTAATTAATTTATTAATTAATTGTTTAATTAAGAAACAAATCTTTTCTGATTAGGAAATATGATTCCTAGTGTTATACTATTGTTGGTAGTATACTAAAAGTAAAAGACTTATTTGGTAAGAAAATAAATAATTAATTTTATTTATTTAATCAAATAAGAAGTCTTTTATATTTAGTCAAATAAAGGAATAAAAGATTTATGAATTCAATTAGGGTTTAAAGTCTTAAACTAAATAGGAAATAGGGTGCAATACAAACTCTTTTGAGCTTGAGAATTGCGGCAACCCTAGTCCCTTTTAGGTTGTGATTTTCGGCCACCCTAAGTGAAGGAAGAGAAGAAAATTTGGCCACCTATATAAGTGCTCTTATAGATTTCGGCCACCTTAGGTTGTTCTGGAGACAATTTTTCTTCTTCTTCTCAATTCATAGAAAGCTTTTATTCTACTAAAACAAATAGGAGTGTTAGATTATTCTTTGATAGTATACTATTTGCTTAATCATCAATAAGCTTGTGTATACGATATCGATTTAGGTTCACGCGAGTTTCGATCATTAGATTGAGAACTCAAAAGTGAGCGGAATAATCTCAGTCATTCTTTTGATTGTTTTTGTGACTAACAAAGAAAAGAAAGTTTGTTTTGTCCATTCACAGGTTTGCAATTCAAAGAAAAAGGGAGACCACGCTCCTAGGTGATCCACGTTCGTGCTAGGATTGAAGATCTTACGGATTACCATCGACGTAAGTCAATCGGATCACGCGACAAAAGGTATTCTACTTTTTGGTTATTGTATATGCATGTTTAATTAATTAAAGGGTTTAAGGTTCATAAAGGAAAAATTTTAAAAGTCACTAAATCTTATTTTTAGTCTCGCTTCCGCTGCGTGTACTACGGTATTTTTCCCTACACTAATATGACCAACAATACCACAAAAATGACAAGTGGGAATAAAGTTAGGAATCATACCATTCCCTTTAGCATGGATAAGAGCTTTCCCTTGTCGTTGTGGTTGTCTCGGTTGTTGGATAGGATCTCTCCTCTTTTGTTGAAAACCAAGACGAGGTTGCTTGCTTGTCTGAGCTTGCATGATTGAACTCTTCCCATTGTGTTTTTGAGTTTGAGGGAAGATAGTGTGAGGAGCCCTTTGGGTGTGAGCTTGAGCTTGACCTTTTGGTGCCTCAAACACTTGGGCACTTCTTGAACACTCTCCGAGGTCACTTTTCTTCCTAGGTTGTTGGGGAGGAGGGGACATAATGAAGTCCATGTCCATGGCACAGGATGTCTTGCTTGTGGAGGAGGCATCCGTGTCATCAATGTAGCTAAGACCTCTCTTGTCACTTGGCTTTCTTCCAACTCCCAACATGTGGTCAAGCTTCTTGGTGCTTAAAGTCATCTTGGCCATTAAGACCTTAACTTCTTCAAGCTCTCTTGTTAGCTCTTCTTCTCTCCTCTTAGATAAGACTAGGTCTTCTTTTAGCTTATCTTCATCCGCCATGGATCTCACCACTTCTTCACACAAGTGGTCTACTAGTGTTGAAAGCTCTAGATTCTCTTCTTTTAATCTTCTAATTTCTTCCTTGTTCCTCATCATCGAGCTCTCAACTTTGACTTTGTAGTCATTAAGATCCATACACTCCACACTTCCATTTGTGGAGTTAGATGACAAATATTCAACACTTGTGTCATCTCCTCTAATCTCCATTTCACCAATGGAGTCATCTCCTTCATCAAGATCATCAAATTTTTCTCTTGATGAGGAAAGAGCCAAATCCCTATGAGTAGCTACACCAACTACTTCTATACCTAGTTCTTCTTGGGGATTACAAGGAAAAGCAACTTTGCCATCTTCTTCAACTTCTACACTCTTGGCTCCAAATTCCGTGTAGATGATGGCAAGTTCTTCATCACTTGAAGGATTTTCGTCATCTTTATATTTATCCCATAAGGTGGCCTTCGCCTTCCCTTTTCTTCTATCCTTCAAGTTTCCACACTCCGGGGAGAAATGCCCGAATCCTCCACATTCGTAGCACTGAATCCCCTCTCTTGAAGACACTCCTTGGTTTGGCTTGTTAATGAGTCCCATGTCTTCAATTGAGATACCCTCCTTCTTGTCATGCTTCAAAGTCTCCAAAGCAATTGTCTTCTTCTTCTTAGGAGGTGCGGTGGTCAACTTCTTCTTAGGTGGTGAGGTGGTTAATTTCACAAATCTCCTAAATCTCTCTAGTAAGAGAGGCATCTCCTCAACGGAGTCAATTTCTTCTCTTATAAATTCACTCATAGTGTTTGCGTTGAATGAATGCAAATGAGAAGAATGCAAAATGTATGAAGAAATCAAACAAACATACAAAATGCAAAAACACACCAAAATGAGCTAGGATCACCTAAGTATATCTAGGAACCCGCTCTGATACCAATTGAAAGTAATTAAATACTCGAGGTGTGTTTAATATATAAAGCTAGAGGGGGGGTGAATAGATTTTAACAAATATTACCCAATTTTCGCATGCAAGTCAATTTTACGAAAATGCCCCTACTAGTCAAAAATACATACAAGTGTAATATAGTGCGGAATTTAAATAACACTTGATGTATACGTGGAAACCCAACCACTGGGAAAAACCACGGGCTGTATAGTGCGCCACACTCGGAACTCGAAATCACTAATTGAAATGAAGTTTACAACCTATGTAGACCTCGTCTAACACTCCGGTCTGTAACCCCTCACTTCTACCCAGCGGCCCTTTATTAGCAACCCTATTCCAATTTGCTTGAGGCCTAAGCACTCTTAGCCTCAAGACTTACTTCTCAATGAAGAGAAACAACCTATGTGAATATATATGAATATTCAAATAACAAACAAGACTAGGTAACCTTAGATGCTTATCTAGGATGATGATATAATCAATTTAATCAACCCTAGATATCAATTGCTAAATGACATGTCAAATAGCTTAGCTAATCAAGATTAATTAAAAACCAAATTAGCTATCACAATCAACACTCAATCATTTTCATCACAAATAATCTCTAACTTGTATCTAGCATATAATCAAAAGCATACAAGTAATTAAAGAGATGTATTAATATGAAAAACACTAAAGTAATATGAAATTAGTGAAGAACATACCAAATAAGATGTGATGATTCAAAACCATGCATGGATCAATTCTATGAAGGCATAGAAGATCAAATATGAAATTTGAAGCAAAAGGGATTTGATTTGAGTGTTTAAAGTTGAGTTCTTGATTTGATTTTTTCTCAAAAATCTCTCTTGAATGTTTAGGGTTCTAATGTCTCAAAGAACTTAATCAGAGAATGAGAAAATAAGATATTTATAGACATCAAGAATTGGGCATGTGAAAAGACAATTTTGCCCCTGAAACGCACCGTTCGGCGGTTTCAATCGGCGGCCAGGCCGCCAATCACGACTGCCCAATTGAGCTTGTAAGGATTCCCGTTGTTTTTAATTGGCTTATTTCGTGATCAAACCATATGTGGGGGTTCTTTGTAAGGGTAGCCTAAGTATCGGTCTTCTTGTTCGAAGCCCTTTGAAGACCTCGTGTTGATAAGCACCGAAGGTAAATTTCTATGTGCTTACTTTTCTTTGAAGAGATTTAGAAGCACACACACACTAAACATTCATTGCATATGTGTGCATTCTCTTCATTTGTCACAATTCACACTTGCACTTATTTATTATATTTTGTTGTGTGTTATTGTGTCTTGTTGTTGTGTTAATTCGTTTCCCGATAACTTTCGGAAACGTCCGCGCATGCACGAGAATGTGCTTGGTTTAGCGCGAGGACCGCCTATGGAGAATGCCCTTGGCTTCTCCTTGGTTTTCACCTTTCTAGGTGATCGGCGGTTATGATCGGCGGCCTGGACGCCGAATTAAACCGCCGTTTCAGTCCAGATTGGTCTGAAGCTTTTCTGCGGTTAATATCGGCGGTCATGACCGCCGTTCGAAACCGCCGTTTCAAGACCTGATTGATTTATCTCTCGGTCTAATTCGGCGGTTGAAACGGCGGGCATTAAACCGTCGTTCGAAACCGCCGTTCATACCTGGTCGATTTTGATCTCTCTGTTCTGTTTCGGCGGTTGGAATCGGCGGTCACGAAACCGCCGAATTAACCGCCGTTTTTGCTCTGTTCTTCACGAGCTCAATTCGGCGGTCATGAACGGCGGCCTGGCCGCCGATTGAAACCGCCGATTGGCGCGTTTCTTTGAAACTTACTTAAACGACCACACTTTGATTTGGCCCCCTATATATATGCCACTTTGACTTTAGGTCAATTAAGAGAGTTCATATTCAGAATTCATACTTAGGATATTTTTCAAAGAGAAGAAAAATTCCAAGAACTCCATTCTTGATTCTCAAACACTTTTCATGATCATCAATCATCATCTAGCATCATCTTAGATCATCTAGATGTCATCTAGCATGGAATCTTCATCATACTTTGCTTGGTAAGCTTTTCACTAATATCTTACATGTT
Organism: Acer yangbiense; assembly: GCA_008009225.1. NCBI lineage: Eukaryota > Viridiplantae > Streptophyta > Magnoliopsida > Sapindales > Sapindaceae > Acer > Acer yangbiense. Next base: position 11,494,123 of record CM017765.1, on the reverse strand, counting down.
TTGTGTTTCTCTTATCTAGCAATCTCAATTAATTACTTGTTTGTTATTTTGTATGCTTTAGATACAATATTGAGATGAGTATGATGTATGTTTGAGATTTTATATTGTGCTTGCATATTAGGTTTTGTGCTTAATATTGATTAGCTAAACTAATTGACATGTCATTTAGTTTTGATATCTAGGATTATACTTAATTGCATATTAATCATCTTAGATAAGCATATAGGGTTTCCCTTGCTCTATGTTGCATTTTGGATATTCGCATATATTCACTTAGGGTTGTATTCTCTTAAAAGAGAAAGTAAGTCTTGTGTGTAGCATCCGGGATTAGGTTGCTTAGAACGCAAGCAAATTGGACTAGGTTCACTCATACCGGGATTAGGTAGGTGTGTGATTACTTCCGGGATTAGGTTGTAATCGTTTGCACATTTAGTGGATTCGAGGTTCGAGTGTGGCTTACTTACATAGCCCGTGGTTTTTCCCGTGAGGGTTTCCACGTAAAAACCAAGTGTTGTTTTAATTTCCGCACCATATTACAATTGCTTGGTTATATTATCTTGAGGGCATTTTCGTAATTTTGACTAACACGAAAAATTGGGTAAAAAGCGTAAAATCTATTCACCCCCCCTCTAGATAGCTTTATACACACCGTGCTATTATTTGTTTCAATTGGTATCAGAGCGGGTTCCTAGACATACATAGGTGATCCTTGCTTATTTTGGTGTGTTTTGCATTTTGTGTGATTTTTGATCTTTCATACATTTGCATTCATTTCATTCATTCATAAACACTATGAGTGGAAACGGTGGAAATGGTGGTGGCCACGAAGGAGCTTCTAGCACAAGGCCTCCACTTCTTACCGGATTGAACTATTCCCAATGGAAAGGGAAGATGGAATCCTACATATGCCAAATTCATGACCGTGCATGGATGGCGGTGGAAGACGGATATGATCTCCCTATGATGACTCCCGATGGTGGAGGACAAGATGTTTTGAAGCCTAAGGCGCAATGGAACGCGCAAGAGTTTGAGGCTTCTAAGTGGAATAGGAAGGCTATGCATGCCATTATGTGTGCTATGGATGAGAATCAGTACAAGCTTATTCAGAATACTCAGATTGCCAAAGTGGCATGGGACATCCTTCTAGTTGCACATGAGGGAACCGAGGTGGTGAAGGAGTCCAAGCTTCAAGTCCTCCAAACTCAGTTTGAGCTACTTAGGATGGGAGAGGATGAATGCTTCAATGACTTCGAAATCAAATTGATGGATATTGTAAATCAAAGCCATCAACTCGGAGACCCGTATTCGGATAGGAGAGTCAAGCAAAAAATTATGAGATCTCTCCCCGATAGGTTTGAATCCAAGGTGACGGCCATGAAAGTTCATAAAAATACTCGAGGTGTGTTCATCAATATAAAGCTAGAGGGGGGGTGAATAGATTTTATCTAATTATTACCCAATTTTCGCATGCATGTCAATTTTACGAAAATACCCCTAGCAAGTCAACAAAACATACAAGTGTAATAAGATGCGGAAATAGTAAAAGACACTTGATGTTTACGTGGAAAACCCAACCACTGGGAAAAACCACGGGCTGTTAAGTGCGCCACACTCGGACCTCGAAATCCACTATATGAAAAGACGGTTACACCCTCAAGTGATTCTCGGACCCTCACCCTAGATAACCTCAGGCTATGGACACTACCAATCGCCACTCTTGGTTCAATCCCTAGTGATATCCCCTGATACACTACTCTTGGCGTGAGCACCCTCTAATCTACCACGCGGGCCTTTTATAGCGGCTCTAGTCCAATTTGCTTGAGGCCTAAGCACACTTAGCCCCAAGACTTCAATCTCTCAAAAGAGATGCACAACCCTATGTGAATATGTATGAATATTCAATTAATGCAATAAGAGCTAGGGTACTCTAAATGCTTACCTAGGATTATAAGATGACAATATAATCAATCCTAGATATCACATATAGCTATATGACATGGCATATAACTTTAGCTAAGTAAAGGATCACCAATCCTAGATACAAAGCTATCATATAAAACCCATAAACATTCAAAGGATTAACTAGTTGATTAAAAAACAATCTATCAACCTAGTTATCAATACATCACACAAGAATGTTCATGGCATAGCTTTTAGGCAATAATGACCTAATCAAATAAGCTATGAAAAATAATCTCAATCAATAAATGAGATCAATTAGCTAGATGGCATATGAACATTAAAGCCTAGCTAACAAATAAAAACCCAATCAACACATAATCTCAATCTTATATGTAGAAATTAATCTAAACACATATAAGTAAAATATGAGATAAAATTGATAAGTAGAAACACTAATTATGTAAGATAAAAGTGTTCAACAAATCATACCATGTGTGTTGAAGAAGTCCCATGCATTAGCATATGCTAGATGATCCTAGATGATGCTTAGATGAAGATTTATGCATGTGGGGATGGGTTTAGAGAGATAAAGATATGATCTTTAAGCTTTCTCTCTCAAGTCTCTCTAAATATCTCTCTAGGGTTCTTATAATCAAAGACTTGTGTTCTGAACCAGAGATAAGGATGTATTTATAGAGACCAAAAACAGGGCAGGTGAAAATACAATTTTGCCCTTGAAACGCACCGATCGGCGGTTTCATTCGGCGGCCAGGCCGCCGAAATGAACCGCCGAATGGCTCCCGTGTGGAACAGGGGAACTTCGGCGACTTCATTCGGCGGTTTGGAAACCGCCGATCCCAACCGCCGTTTTGGACCCGAGAGATATATTTCAATCAGGTCTCATTCGGCGGTTTCGAACGGCGGCAAGGCCGCCGAACGTAACCGCCGATTCACCAAAAATGGTGAAACCAAGGAGAAGCCAAAGGCATCTCCACCGGCGATCATCGCGCAAATCAAAGCACATTACCGTGCACGCGCGGACGTTTCCGAACATCCTTAGGGAAACGAATTACTCCACACTAAAAGCTAACATACATGAAGTGCAAGTGTGGGTATTGAATGCATCCTAATGCCTAACATGTCATGGCATTATCATATAACAAGATGCAATCAATTCAACATGCAAGAAGAGATATTGAATAAATCAATAAAGCACAATGCACACAAAATATAAACACACCATACAAGAATAAGAGTTATGCATGTTGTGTGTGTGTGTGCAACTAGATCTCTTCAAAGAAAAACAAGCACAAGAGATTATACCTTTGGCGTGCTTGAATCTTGAGGTCATGGAAGGGCCTTTGATCTTCAACACTAATCACTTAGACTACCCTTACATTCAAAACCCCAACATGTGGTTTGACCACGAAATAAGCCAATCAACAAAACGGGAATCCTTACAGGCCATAGAAGAAAATAGTGGCTACATGGATATGAAGCCAAGTGAGGTGATTGGGCGTCTCCTTGCATATGAGTCTAGGAAGGCTCCTAGCACCACTACTCCTCCTAAGAAGTCTAAAGGAATAGCTTTGAAAGCATCTAAGGATGCAAAGGAGGCAAAGCATGAATCGGATGAAGACCTTGCCTTATTTGTGAAAAGGTTCAACAAGGTTATGGGGTTCAAGAAAAAGAAGGGATTTGGGTCAAGAGGACAAGATTTGAAGAAAAAGAGTTCCTTCAAGAAGTTTGAGCCTAGACAAGAGAGGACTGAAAGGAAAGGGGTCCGATGCTTTGAATGTGGTGGGATTGGTCACTTTGCCCCCGAATGTGCTAATCACAATGATAAGAAGAAGAGCAAAGTGATGGCCGCCACTTGGAGTGGGAGTAGTGATGACTCCAATGAGGAAGATGAGTCTTCAAGTGAAGAAGAGCTCATGGCTAACCTCCTAGCTTTTGCCTCCTCACATAAGAGCAAAAGTGGTAGTGAGAAAGAGGAAATGAGTCAAGAGGAAAATGACTCAAGTGAAGAAGAAAGTGATTCCTCATCTAACTCCATAAGTAGTTTTGTGGAGAAAAAGGTGCTTGCTAAATGCCATGCCGAGTTTAATGATTTAGCAATCAAGAGCACAAGAAAGATCAAGATGTTGAGAGAAGAAAATCTTGAGCTTGCATCTCATAATGACCACTTAGGTGAACAAGTGGAAAAATTCAAGAAGATAGAAGATAAGCTAAGAGAGGAGTTAGCTTTATCTAGGAGGAATGAAGAAAGTCTAAAGAGTGAGCTTGAAGAAGTTAGAAATTCTATGACTAGGATGGATTCTAGCACCAAGAAGCTTGACCATATGCTTGGTGTTGGAAAGAGTCCATGTGACAAGAGGGGTCTTGGGTATGAAGATGACAAGAAGATCTCTACCTCTAACAAGACCGTGTTTGTCAAGAGCTTGAAGAAAGAAGAAACTTCATTTGTGCAAGCTCCTAGAAAGAAATTAGAAGTAGGACAATGCTCTAATGCACAAGTGAAGATGGGTCCAAGAAGGAAACCTCAAGCTCAACCCCCTAGGGTCTCTCAAGCCAACATTCCTCCTCAAATGGCTCACAAAGGAAAGAGACCTATCATGCAACCTCAAGCTAGGAAGCAACCAAGACCGGTTCAACAACGAAGAAGGATTGAACCCTTTCATCCACAAAGACAAAGGCAAGGTATGATTTCTTATTTCATCCCTATTTGTCACTTTTGTGGTTGTGATGGTCATATTAGACCAAATTGCTTTCAATATATTAAAATGTGTAGAAAACAAAGCATGATTGAGAAGAAAAAGAAAAGAGCCATGATGCATGTTCCTAGGAATGATAATATTATTATGCATGATCCTAGGACATCTAGAGCCCATATACCAAAGACCACTAAGAAAGCTAAGATTGTTTCTAGGTGGATTAGAAAGAATGACATTGTTTGCCATGTTGCTCAAATAGCCTTGAAGGCAAATTCTTCTAATTTTTGGTATCTAGATAGTGGGTGCTCTAGGCACATGACGGGAAACAAGAGTTTCTTCGAGACTCTTGTTATGGAGGAAGGTGGATATGTCACTTTTGGTGATGGATCCAAAAAGAAAGTTGTAGGGAAAGGAACCATTTCCGTTCCCGGATTACCCTCCTTATCCGATGCTTTATTTGTTGATGGCTTGAAAGCCAATTTAATAAGCATTTCACATCTAAGTGATGAAGGATATTCCGTCTTGTTTTGTAAAGATGATTGCTCAATCCTAAAGCCCGATGGACAAACCTTATTGAAAGGTATGAGATCTAGCGACAATTGCTATTGTCTTGAAGCTAGAATAGTCTCAAACAATGTGTCCATGGATGAGCAAATTGAGTTGTGGCATGAAAGACTTGGCCACATGAACTTTAGGGATCTACGGACCCTTGGAAAGTTCGAGTGTGTGCGTGGCCTCCCTAAGCTTGGGAAGAAAGCCAATGGTGTTTGTGGACCTTGCCAACAAGGAAAGCAAACTAAAAGCATGCACAAAAAGGGTAAGTATCTCACCACTAAGGAGCCTCTTGAGCTTCTCCACATGGACCTCATGGGTCCCATGCAAACCGAAAGTTTGGGTGGAAAGAGATACATTTTTGTATGTGTTGATGATTTCTCTAGATTTACATGGACTCTAGTTGCTAGGCCTAAGACCACTAATGTCATAGGCACTAAATGGATATTTAGGAACAAATCCGATGAGGATGGCAACATAGTGCGGAACAAGGCTAGACTTGTAGCACAAGGGTACTCTCAAATTGAGGGTATCGACTTTGAGGAGACATTTGCTCCCGTTGCCCGTCTAGAGTCTATTAGGCTTCTCTTGTCCAGTTCTTGTGTGCACAAGTTCAAATTGCACCAAATGGATGTCAAGAGTGCCTTCCTCAATGGCTTCTTGCAAGAGGAAGTGTTTGTTGAACAACCCAAGGGGTTTGTGGATGCTCACCACCCCAACCATGTCTATCGCCTCAAGAAGGCACTATATGGGTTGAAACAAGCACCGAGGGCTTGGTATGAGCGCCTCACTCAATTTCTTGTTGACAATAACTACACAAGAGGTAGTGTTGACAAGACACTATTCATCAAGAGAGACAATGATGAGCTTTTCATAGCTCAAATATATGTCGATGACATAGTGTTTGGCTCCACCAACAACACCAAGGTCCAACAATTTGTTGATGTTATGTCTCATGAATTTGAGATGAGTCTTGTTGGTGAGCTTAATTACTTCCTAGGTTTGCAAATTAGGCAACTTGATAATGGGATCTTCATAACCCAAGCCAAATATGCCAAAAACCTTGTGAAGAAGTTTGGTCTTGAAAAAGCCAAACATTGTGACACTCCTATGAGCACCACTTTGAAGCTAAGCAAGGATGCTAGCGGTAAAAGTGTGGACCAAACCTTATATCGTGGCATGATAGGGAGCTTGCTCTATTTGACCGCAAGTAGGCCCGATATATCTTTTAGTGTAGGAGTTTGTGCTAGGTACCAATCCGATCCCAAGGAGTCCCATCTCTCTTCGGTTAAGAGAGTCATTCGCTTTGTGAATGGGACTTCCAACTATGGGATTTGGTACTCATTTGACACTAATCCTAGTCTTGTAGGATATAGTGATGCGGATTGGGCAGGAAATTGTGATGATAGGAAGAGCACATCGGGCGGTTGCTTCTTTCTAGGCAACAACTTGGTGTCTTGGTTTTGCAAGAAGCAAAACTCGATTTCCTTGTCCACGGCGGAAGCCGAGTACATAGCCGCAGGGAGTGGATGCACTCAACTTATATGGATGAAGCAAATGCTAGTAGATTACGGATTCAACCAAGGTACTCTCACTCTCTTTTGTGATAACATGAGTGCCATTAATATTTCCAAGAATCCGGTGCAACATTCTAGAACTAAGCATATTGACATCCGCCATCACTTCATTAGAGAGCTTGTTGAAAATAAATGCATAGTACTTGAACATGTAGGTACTAATGATCAACTTGCGGACCTATTTACTAAACCCTTAGATGCTACTCGATTTAAAACTCTTAGTAGATCTATTGGGGTATGTTTTGTGGAGTGATGTTCTATGATTGACCCCATATGGGGAACTCAAGCAAAGAGAGCTATTTTGCATTCTTGTATCTTGCAAAAAATTTGAAATATCTTATGCCTCTTCTTTTAAATTGCTTGAGTAAGCTTGGTTGTACATATGTATATATGTTTTAAAATTCCATAAGTGTGAACCTTGCTTGTCTACAATCCATGTCATATTTATGTTCAAACATGCATTTTTGGACTAGGAGATTTACATAGGAAGTATGATGTGAATGACCTATAGTTTTCTCCATGACATGATGATTCTTTAATAACATGCTAATGTCAAATGAAAAAGCATGAAATTCATATAACATGCTCACATGAAAAGCATGAATTGATGATTGCATATTCTTAAAAATGCAAAACTTGTGTGAAAACTTATGAGACTCAAAATGAATAAAGGATCTTGTATCCATTCAAAGGAATTTACATTCCAAATGTCTCTCTTTCTTTATTAGTTGAACATGGTTACTATCATACGGATAATTTTATCCGGAAAAATCAAATAGGGTGCAAAGTCGCTCATGCCATGTTTCGCTTATAAAGTTGGATATAGTTGCTCTTAAATTGAAATTCATAATCTCTATATCCTTGCTTTTCCCATGACATTGGTGAAATTGGTTTGAATTCTTATTAGAAACCTTTGTCATTTGCTTTGCCAAATACCATTGTATTTTGGACTTGAATGCTATATGTCTTGTATGCAAAGCATGTTGGATTCACACATTTCTCAAAATAAATCTCCTTGTTTCTCTCAAATTAATTGAAGTGCATAAAGTGACTTATATGTATATGCAAGTCTTGCATGCTTCTATCTCTCGTTGCTATGAGTGACCCGGTTGGGGACTACTCCTTTGCCTATATCATGACAAAAAGGGGGAGTAGGATATGGTAAGGGGAGGTGCAAAATATAGAAGCTATTGTACACTTTGGGGAGAACATACATTGAGGGGGAGTAACCCGTTGAGGGGGAGCATTGCATTTATCATACATTGCATACATTTGGTAATGTTGTGCCTAAATTCTAAAAATGCAAATGCTTGGTATTGTTCTCACATGATTAATCTCACACTTTTCTTGTATTAGAAATGTTAGAAACTCTTTTCAGGGATTGATTATTCTACAAGAGGATTGAAGACTTCTAGTTGCATTAGCTTATCTCTTTGTAATGTAGAATATCATTATAGTCCCGTAGTTTCTATTTTTTGTGAGGAATCTTTGTGAGTGATGGTTTTGTCACGAAATAGCCAAAGGGGGAGATTGTAAGGATTCCCGTTGTTTTTAATTGGCTTATTTCGTGATCAAACCATATGTGGGGGTTCTTTGTAAGGGTAGCCTAAGTATCGGTCTTCTTGTTCGAAGCCCTTTGAAGACCTCGTGTTGATAAGCACCGAAGGTAAATTTCTATGTGCTTACTTTTCTTTGAAGAGATTTAGAAGCACACACACACTAAACATTCATTGCATATGTGTGCATTCTCTTCATTTGTCACAATTCACACTTGCACTTATTTATTATATTTTGTTGTGTGTTATTGTGTCTTGTTGTTGTGTTAATTCGTTTCCCGATAACTTTCGGAAACGTCCGCGCATGCACGAGAATGTGCTTGGTTTAGCGCGAGGACCGCCTATGGAGAATGCCCTTGGCTTCTCCTTGGTTTTCACCTTTCTAGGTGATCGGCGGTTATGATCGGCGGCCTGGACGCCGAATTAAACCGCCGTTTCAGTCCAGATTGGTCTGAAGCTTTTCTGCGGTTAATATCGGCGGTCATGACCGCCGTTCGAAACCGCCGTTTCAAGACCTGATTGATTTATCTCTCAGTCTAATTCGGCGGTTGAAACGGCGGGCATTAAACCGTCGTTCGAAACCGCCGTTCATACCTGGTCGATTTTGATCTCTCTGTTCTGTTTCGGCGGTTGGAATCGGCGGTCACGAAACCGCCGAATTAACCGCCGTTTTTGCTCTGTTCTTCACGAGCTCAATTCGGCGGTCATGAACGGCGGCCTGGCCGCCGATTGAAACCGCCGATTGGCGCGTTTCTTTGAAACTTACTTAAACGACCACACTTTGATTTGGCCCCCTATATATATGCCACTTTGACTTTAGGTCAATTAAGAGAGTTCATATTCAGAATTCATACTTAGGATATTTTTCAAAGAGAAGAAAAATTCCAAGAACTCCATTCTTGATTCTCAAACACTTTTCATGATCATCAATCATCATCTAGCATCATCTTAGATCATCTAGATGTCATCTAGCATGGAATCTTCATCATACTTTGCTTGGTAAGCTTTTCACTAATATCTTACATGTTTTGTGTTTCTCTTATCTAGCAATCTCAATTAATTACTTGTTTGTTATTTTGTATGCTTTAGATACAATATTGAGATGAGTATGATGTATGTTTGAGATTTTATATTGTGCTTGCATATTAGGTTTTGTGCTTAATATTGATTAGCTAAACTAATTGACATGTCATTTAGTTTTGATATCTAGGATTATACTTAATTGCATATTAATCATCTTAGATAAGCATATAGGGTTTCCCTTGCTCTATGTTGCATTTTGGATATTCGCATATATTCACTTAGGGTTGTATTCTCTTAAAAGAGAAAGTAAGTCTTGTGTGTAGCATCCGGGATTAGGTTGCTTAGAACGCAAGCAAATTGGACTAGGTTCACTCATACCGGGATTAGGTAGGTGTGTGATTACTTCCGGGATTAGGTTGTAATCGTTTGCACATTTAGTGGATTCGAGGTTCGAGTGTGGCTTACTTACATAGCCCGTGGTTTTTCCCGTGAGGGTTTCCACGTAAAAACCAAGTGTTGTTTTAATTTCCGCACCATATTACAATTGCTTGGTTATATTATCTTGAGGGCATTTTCGTAATTTTGACTAACACGAAAAATTGGGTAAAAAGCGTAAAATCTATTCACCCCCCCTCTAGATAGCTTTATACACACCGTGCTATTATTTGTTTCAGAGCTCTTGAAGAACAGAGCATCAACGGCGGTTTCATTCGGTGGTTTCATGACCGCCGATCCAACCGCCGAATTAGACCGAGAGATAAAAATCAATCAGGTATGAACGGCGGTTTCGAACGGCGGTCGTGACCGCCGATCTTGACCGCATAATTGCTTCAGACCAATCTGGACTGAAACGGCGGTTTCATTCGGTGGCCAGGCCGCCGATCACCAATAATGGTGAAAACCAAAGAGAAGCCAAGGGCATTCTCCATAGGCGGTCTTCGCACGAAACCAAGCACTCATTAGTGCAAGCACGGACGTTTCCGACCAATGTCGGGAAACGAATTATAAAGCACATATACACACAACAAGATATATCAACCAAAGTGCTAGTGTGTAAAGTGACATGTGAAGAGTATGCACACAATTGCAAGTATGCTAAGTGAGTGTGTGCTTACTAAATCTCTTCAAGGAAAAATCAAGCACAAGAATTTATACCTTTGGCGTGCTTGTCCCTTGAGGTCTTGAAAAGGCCTTCGAGCTTCAACCTTAAATATTTAGACTACCCTTACATTCAAAACCCCAACATGTGGTTTGACCACGAAATAAGCCAATCAACAAAACGGGAATCCTTACATCTTCTTATGGTAAGAGGATTGAGGAGGCAACTTAGGAACATTTTCCTTCACAAAAGTTGTCTTGTTGGATGATGATGTGGCTTTCTCATCAACAAACCCTAGGCCTCTCATGTCACTAGGCATCTTTCCACAACCTAGCATAATGTTGAGCTTCTTCGTCCCGGAAGTGAATTTTGCAAGTGACATCCTTACTTCTTCAAGCTCTTTTTTCAACTTGTCCTCATTTTCTTTAACAAGTTTTACTTCCTTATCTAAGAGAATCACATTTTCTCTTAGTTGAAGATTATCTTCCTTCACCACAAAAATCTCCTTCTTTTTCTTCTTCAAGGAGTGATGAAAGAATGTCATAAAATCCTCATAACTCATTCTTTCCTTGTTATCAAAACTCTCCAAATCGGAGTTATCAGCATCACATGAGTATGAGCAATACTCATCACGTTACCTCTCACTAATTGAGCCAACTTCCTCATCAAGACCTTTGCCTTGGCCTTTTGATGTCATACAAGCAACTTCCTTTTGCGTAGCTACATCAATTGCACTTCTAGCTACCTTTTCATCTACTCCTTCTTCAAGGTCACAAATAGAGGCATTTTTGCCTTCATCTCCAACATCCACATGAGAGGCTTCAAAGGCCGTGTAGTAATTTGCAAGCTCTTCATCACTTGAAGAATCTTCTACACTCTCACTATCACTTGATGAGGTGGCCATCTCTTTTCCATTTCTCTTGTTCTTCAAGTTACCACAAACCTTGGAGATATGACCATATCCTCCACATTCAAAGCATTGAATGCCTTTTCTTGAAGGCTTCTCTTGGCTTGGCTCAACCTTCTTGGAGTCATTCTTTTGTAGCCTCAAGAACTTCTTGAATCTTGTCACCATTTGAGCCACGTCTTCATCCGGGTCATCATCCTTCTTTTCAACTTTGGAGGACTTCAAGGCTATTCCATTTTGTTTCTTAGGAGGTGAGGTTGTAGGAGCCTTTCTTGACTCATAGGCTTAGAGCCTTCCAATTACTTCACTCGGCTTCATCTTCTTGAAGTCACTATTCTCTTCAAGCGCCATCACCTTGGGTTCAAATCTAGAAAGTAGTGACCTCATGATCTTTTGCTTGATCCTCCTATCCAAGTATGGGTCACCTAGTTGATGGCTTTGATTGACGATGTCCATCAACTTCACCTGGAAGTCATTGAAGCACTTACGCTCTTCCATCATAATAGTCTCGAATAAAGTTTGGAGCACTTGGAGCTTAGAGTCTTTCACCACTTCGGTTCCCTCATGTGCCGTTTCCAAGATTTTCCAAGCTTCATGTGCATTTTTGGTGATTTTGATGAGTTTATATTGACTCTCATCCATTGCACTAAGCAAGGCATGCATAGCCTTATTGTTCCACTTTGAAGCTTCAAACTCTTCGGTACTCCATTAAGCCTTGGGCTTAGGCACAATGCTTCCATCTTCGGCGGTCACAGTTAGAGGTGTGAATCCATCCTCAATCACCATCCATACCCTATCATCTATCGCCGATAGATAGGACTCTATCTTCCCCTTCCACGAGGAGTAATTGTCACCCTTGAGCAATGGTGGCCTCACGCTCGACACTCCCTCTTTGCTAGTCCCAAATTCACTCATAGTGTTTGGGTGAATGTATGCAAATGAATGCAAGTGAATGTAGCAATCAAAACACACAAAAGCAAGACATACAAGCAAGAGCAAGGATCACCTAAGTATGTCTAGGAACCCGCTCTAATACCAATTGAAAATATATACTTGCGTGTGTCTAAACAACCTAGAGGGGGGGGGGGGGGTGAATGGGTTGTTAATCGATTATTACAAATTTTCCGATTAGTCAAAATTAATCACAATTAACCCATTTCAATAAACAATGTAAATCAAGTGTAAAGTGCGGAAAGTAAAGAACACTTGATTTTTACGTGGAAACCCACACGGGAAAAACCACGGGCTGTTATGTGCGCCACACACGGTCCTCGAATCCACTATATGTAATGATGATTACAACCCTAGGTTGACCTCTAGTCACACCATTCTCGGTTACTAATCCACCACTACTACCCGCAAGCCTTTTATAGCAAACCAAAATGCACCGGTAGTCACAAGACTTAACTCTCAATGAAGAGATCAATAACCTATGTGAATATATGGCAATATCCAAAATGCAAATAATGCTAGGCTACACTAAATGCTTAGCTAGATGTTATAATGCATATCAATACTCTAGCTATCAACAATGCCTACATGTACATGCATGAGGACTCAATTAGATGCAAAGAGACTTTAACAACCTAATTGTCAACAAACAAAGCCAAATCAACACATGTTGTCAATAATCATGGCAAAGACTATAAATATGCAATTACCAAGTGCAATTAAGAAATAGTCAATCAAAATGCCAATCAACACAAGTTGTCAATGAACACGGCAAGGACAATAAATGCAATTAACAAATGCAATCAATGAGTCCTACAATCAATGTCTAAATGAAAATCATGTAGACTTAGCTAGAGGGCAAAATGGTCCTAATTGCTAGCTATCAACAAACAACTCATCTTAACCAAAATCAAAGACTCAATCATGTTATAAACAACATTAAGTAATGAGTCATGCATTTAATTAACAACTAAATGCTACTCCTAGGCAAACATATCATAAATATAAAACAAGGAGATCCAGAACATGTAGAGATTACCTAGTCAAGGAAATCAACAAAACCCATGCTTGGATGATGCTAGATGCTCATGGGAAGTGGTTTGGTTGAGTAAATGTGAGTTCTTGGGAGCTTCTCTCTCTAGGATATAAGTTTCTCTCACTTGGTTCAGTTTTTAAGCTCTCTAAAATGAGCTAGGAAGAAGATGATACTTATATAAGAGCCCTAGATGAAGTGACGACGGTTTGAAAAAACTTTGCCTGAAAGCACGACATCGGCGGTTTCAGCCGGCGGTCAGGCCGCCGAATGAAACCGTAGAATTCCAACCATCACCACTGGATTGGATCGACGGTCGAATTATGGCCGCAGATGCAAACCACCGAATTTGGGACAGAAACCGCATATTCCAAACGACGGTTAATTTGGCGGTCAGGCCGCCGATCATGACCATCGAATTTCGACCATTTTGAAAAATCAATCAGGTCAGAAAATGGCGGTTTAAATCAATGGTCAAGCCACCGATCATAAACCGCTGTTTTACCACTGGTGGTGAAATCAAGGAGAAGCGAAGAGCATTATCTGAGGGCGGTCTTCGTGCAACACCATGCACACCAACGTGCAAGCGCGAACGTTTCCGAATAACTTCGGCAAACGAATTACCACACACTTAAGATAAACATACATGAAGTGCAAGTGGGTGTGAGAGAATAGCATGCATAGAAAGAGATAACAACATGAAAAATCACCAAGCATATGACACACAAAAGATATGCAATATATGAAAATGCATAGGTGTGATGATAAAGCATATAAACATACAATTAAGATAAACACAAATGCAATCATAAAAAAATGCAGTATGAAAGTGTGTGTGTGCAACTAATCTCTTCAATAAGGGTTAAGCACAAGTGATTATACCTTCAATGAGCTCTTGTGCTTGAGGGCTTGAACTCCAAGTAAGCTTGATCATGAGCAAGGAAGCCCTAAACCACCCTTACATTTTAAACCCAAAAAATATGGTTTGTCATGAAATAAGCCAATCAAAATTAAGGAACTTACATCATCGGTGGAGCATAGCCTTCTTTAACCGTCATTCAAGCCATATTATAGATTTGGCAAATGTATGACTCCATCTTGCCTTTCCAAGTGGCATAATTCAACTCGGTGAGCAATAGAGGCCTTGTGCTCGAAGCACCCTCGTTTCCAACACTGTTTTCGCTCATAGTGTTTACGAATGAATGAAATGAATGCAAGTGTATGAATAATCAAAAATTACACAAAATGCAAAACACACCAAAAATCACGAATCTTCTAAATATTTCTAGGAACCCGCTCTGATACCAATTGAAACTAATATGGCGTGTCTAATTATATCTAGAGGGGGGGGGGGGGGGGGTTTGAATAGATTTTAATCAAGTTAATTACCAACTTTTCTCGATTAGTCAATATTCAATAAATAAAAAACCCTATCTAGTCAAAACTACAATCAAGTGTAAAATGCGGAAATTAAATAACACTTGATTTTTACGTAGAAACCTTCAACAAGGAAAAACCACGGGCTAGGATATGCACCACACACGATCCTCGAATCCACTATTTGTAATGGTGTTTACAACTTAGGTTGACCACGTCAAACCCTATACAGTCACTAACCACCACTACTACCAAACGGGCCTTTAATAGCGAACCTAGATCGATTTGCTTACGGACTAAGTAACCTTAGCCACAAGACTTAATTCTCACTAAAGAGATCCACACCCTAAGTGAATATCATGATATTCGATTATGCAATTAATGCTATGTTACACTAAATGCTTATCTAGGATGAAAGATGACAATAATCACAATCCTAGATATCAATATTGCTATATGACATTGCATACAACATAGCTATCAAAGATTAAGCAATCTTAGGTTATAGCTATCACAATACAACTCTCAATCAATTAACACAATAATCTCAATCTTGTAAATAGAATTTAATCTAAAAGCACACAAGTAATAAAAGAGAATAATTGATAAGAAAGAACACTAAAATGGATGAGTATGGTGTTCAACTTACGAAATCAAGTGTGTTGAAGAAGGCCCATGCATAAATGCATCCTAGATGATGCTAGAGAATGATTGATGCATATGGGAATGATTTGAGTAATCAAAGATGAGTTCTTGGATGAATTTCTCCCTTTGAAAATGCTCTCAATGAAAAATATGGATTTTTGAGTCATTGGGACGATCTAAAGAGAAAGCAATATATATATAGGTATCCACAACAAAGAAACTCCGTTTTGACAAAACAAGGGTCGATCCCTGCAGGTACTGCTGCCAAAGCCACAGCGGTATCCATAGGGTGGACTTAAATGCAATCAGGTCAACAAAACGCTGTGCTGACTGATGTGGCTTCCACAGCTGTATGCACTGGACACAAACCAATGTGCCATCCGTTGCGGAAACCCACAGTGGTCAAGGAGCGGTCGAGACAGTTTCCTCACCGCTGTGGCTAACGCTACGGAAGCCGGCAGCGGTACCGACAACGGTCACCTTGGCCGAGCAATGCTTTAGTGAAAAATCATGCATTCTTAAGCTACTTATGGCATGGCAATAATCAAATGTATAAAGAGAGTTAAGAACATGAATGTACAAACATAAAATCACACAACATATAAAAAGTATAAATATGCATGAGTTGTGTGTGTGTGCAACTACGATCTCTTCAATGCGAATAAGCACAAGTGTTATACATTTGGAGTGCTTATCATCTTGAGGTCTTGAGAGGACCTTTGTTGAGCTTGATCATCAACAATTAAAAGCCTAGGCTACCCTTACATTTCAAACCCCAATTGTGGTTTGTCACAGAAATAAACCAATCAAACTTGAGGAACTTGCACTAATATATGTTTAGGAACCAATTAAATTCCAAAAGATTGTTGTTTAATAAATACCGACCCAAGCTAGAATAAATCAAGTATTCGAACCAGATATGAGTCAGATACGACTTACCTCCACCATATGGAGTATCCGTGCTAAATGCTTCTATACTTGAGATCTATTTTACTTTTTCTTTTTTTCACAAATGTCTATTTCACTTTTGAATATAATTATATAAAGTTTCTTGGTAAAATATAAAAACAAAATTGGAATCCTTAGTCAGAAAACTATACATGATATTACTATGTACGTAATCTCCAACCGATATAGGTTACTAAGAAGTTTACTTGTCTTTTTATTTGCTTTGTTCTAGTCAGAAACGCTACTGTAAAGAACACAATCATGCTAATAGACAATTAATTAAATAAATAAATTGACGTCTCTCGAGGTAGAAGAATTTTAGATTGGGCTCAAGGATACTCATGAATTCTCTGTTGACTAAGGCTATAACTGGAAATTAGAAAAATATACAAAGAATGAAACTGTAGCAGCCGACGTCATGTCACCACCCTGACCAAGATTTGGCCATCGCTCGGTCCCAAACCCAACCCCGTCGCTTCACCGATCCACTCCAACTTAGTCGCCACCGCTCGCCACTTCGTCGATTGCCCCTCCACACCAGTTTCGATTCACGTGGGTGGTCCGTTTGGGTGTCTCCACTGCTTAGCTTCTAGTCCGCCAGCAATCCTGTCCAGCCTTTTGCCTCCGCCGCGTAGCCGCCTCGCCGTCCTACCACCGTTCACTTACATATTCCTCTTCCGCTATGTTTTTTCCGTGAATTGAATTTTTCTATAGTAAGTTATTAACTCATAGAATATTGAATAAACTGGATATTTGTGTTTTTTTTTTTTTTTTGGTATCCGTGGGTATCCAGGCCAGCTTGCGCACACCTCGACTAATCCTACAAGGCCCTGAAGTCAACAGCCAAGTAAACCTCCAGTGGCCCCAAGAGAAATGTGGCTGCCAGGTATCGAACCCAGGATATCCGAGTTTACGGCTTACCCCAGTGACCAGCGGCACCACCCCTTGGGGTTTATATTTGTGTTTAGTTGTTTGTTTATTTAGGCTAATGGCTTCTATGGAATTATCAGATCTCTTTCCAAAGCTTAAATTGCGGGATAGAGCCCCTTCATTCCAAACAGACTCTCACATGGTTGAACTTTCGAATCCTAAACTAGTAATGAAATCTTATTCCCAAGCAATTGAACAAGCTTTTTCTATCGTTAGGAAATCGCGATTCAAAAGATGTTTAATATGAAATTCCTATGCAATGTGCTCTATGTTTTGAAAACAAGTAAAGCGGTAAGCAAAGGTTCGTTCCACAGGGATTAGGTTAGATTAATCAATTTGCGATATAATTTACGTTAGTCTAATCTAGGTGTATAAAATATAAATCATATTTTTGGTTTTTGATTGGTTAGAGATAATAAACTAGGAAAGTACATAACAATAATATAAAGAGAAGTTGAATAGATAGGAAACCAATTTCAACAATACTAGATAGGAGAATGGGTTTAACAATTAATATAGATTCTAGGGAATCGATGGAATTACAAGTGCGTATGGGTAAAGCCTTCAAAGCCTCATTAATGGACAAATCCCATATATGATAACCATTTGTTTTCTAGGTTGTGTTTAGGTCATTACTATGAACACTAAACATCTTCTCACCAAGATGCCAAACCGATTAAGGAATGGGGGTCAAGGTGGGATTGGTTGGTTACAAATAAAGGTTTAGACTAGTGTGGTTGATATACCCTCCACTAGTCTAGCCTATTCACTAAGTTCTTTAACCAATCAAGGGTGTTAATCCAAGATTAGTTTCACAACTATTTATCCCACACAAGAGTATGATCTACTAGTGATATACAGTGCAAATCATATAATATGTAGAATCTAAATATAAAGTGAATAGAAAACATATAAAGATTCAATTACAAATAGCTTAAGCAATTACCCACAACCACAAGTTCCACACATCTATCCCCTAGATTAGGGGTTTAGTTACACATAGTTACAATCAAATAAAAAGAAGTGATAGATAAGGAAATCACCCTTAGGTCTCCTTCTTTAGTGCTTGATCCTTCTTTTCCTTAGATTGCTCCTTGTGCAAAGAGTGGTGGAAGAGGGATGTGTCTTGATAGACGGTGTCTAATAGTGAGTTACAAAGGTATTAAAATGTAGAGAATGGGAAGGGAGGAATGATTTAGGTGAGGTAATCTAGTTGTTTGTTGAGAGATTGGACAGGAGAAATGGTGGGATTAGGAATGGTGGAGAAAGGAATTTCTTGGTTGAACAAGTGTATTTTCAAAGGAGAAAATGTGATGTATTTATAGGTTGGGAAAGCCAGGGTACGAAATTGGCATGTAAGGACAAGAATACCCTCTTGAAAGGTTGACATTCCAACGCTGGAATTCCAACATTGGAAGTTTAGCGACAATTGCAACGTTGGAACACCAACGCTGGAATTCCTACATTGTCGCTATATGTCAAGTGGCGACATCAAGTGGTGACAATTGACTTCTTTCTATGTCGCCATATGTCAACTGGCGACATCAAGCGGCGACGACACTTGATTGATTTAGCTTGGAATAAAACCTTTTGTCGCCATGACAACACATGTGGCGACGCTCTGTGGCGACAATGCCCTGTTTTGCCAACTTGTGCACCATTTGTACCAAATTTCTCTTCTTCTTCACAAATGCCCTTTAGGCCTAAATAAACCTGAAACACTCGATTTAACGACATTAAATACGGGGAAAATGCCCGAGAATCAAGCATAAAGAGACGGGAATGACGGCCAAAATCATACCAATTTTGGCTCGATCAGCAATCTCCTCCGTCATTGCTCTGGTTTCTTCAGTTCCGAAGAAAAAGGTGATTATGTTGTAGTCAAAGTCAACTCGAAAGCTTATGAAGAACGGTTGAAACTTTACAGTTATTCTCTTATTGGTCGAGTTGTCTTGTCAAAGGGAGAATAACCGTGGAAGATATTGGCTCTTAAAGAAAAACTACAATCTATTTGGAAATTAAATTCTCAATGGTGTCTCATCTCTCTAGGATGGGGATTCTTTCAAATTCTTTTGAATTCTGAGGAAGATAAAGCAAGAGTTTGGGGTATCAAATCACTTCCTTTGAAACCTGGAATTCTGAGACTTTAGCCACGGACTCCGAATTTTAATCCTAACACACAACGCATGACGAATGCTCAAATATGGGTGCGGTTTTATGATTAACCATGGGATTTTTGGCACCCTTAAATCCTTTCAGACATGGCACGTGGGATCGGAATTCCTCTAAAGTTTGACTAAGCTACCCTAGAGGGTGATTATGGCCACTTTGCTCGCATGCTGATTGATGTTGACCTTTCTAAACCTTTGCCTGACTCAATCATGATAGAGGTTGGGGATGATTGTTTGTCTCTAACCCTTTATTTTGAGAATGTTCAAAGTTCATACTCGGTTTGTTGCTCTATTGGTCATACGGCTGCCTCATGTCATCATGCGACCGATTTACAGCAATTGTCACAACCAAGCCAAAAGATAAGAATCCGGAAAGAGGAAGATCTAGAATTCGACAAGAGTACCGGCTGATACACAAGTCAAGAGATGTTCTGACTTTTCGAGTCTTTGAGACTATCAAATCGGGTATTAATGACAAAGACAACGCTATTAAACTCGATGATACTACAGCCTCTTTTCCAAACAAGACAACCCTAGACCCGACTGCCTCTTCTAGTTTGCTCAGGCGAATCATCCCTCCTAGATAAGGGGAGGCCTTGAAAAACACTATTTATTTGGATGATTCCACAGACCCATTACACACTGAACATGTAGAAGTTGATGCCATGACAGATCCTGTTATTGCTCATATGGAACCCTTGATAGATCCTTCCATGGTAGAGCCATTTTTTCACACTCTTGAGGGTGAAGTTAGTTCTGACATTGTTAGTGAAGGTACCAAATCAGACTTCAGTAGATTTAGTAATATTTATAATGAATGAACACCATCTAATGTAATTAATTTGATGGTAAAAATGTTTATTCAGTCTAGTAATATCACGGTTCGAGTCGCCGTCATGGTGCCACCACATGTGGTACATAAAAAAAAATCTTTAATCAATTAATAACTAAGATTTAATTAGTTGAACTAATGTATCCAGCAAGTGGCTCGTGTCAATTTTTATAATTCGAATAATTAGACTGTAAAACTTTAAAATTACAAGATTGAATCAAAATTTGAAGTTAATATAAGCCTACAAATAATACATAAGATTAATACTAATTGATCCAAGGTTTTTGTTTGAAAACTCATATGATCATGTAGGTCATACAATAATATAGTAGTTGCAAATCATATATATATAAATAAATATATTGAAAATATTAGAATAATTCGAGGTTTTATGGGGGAGGGGGAGAGTCTCGAACCCATAACCTCGTGGTGTGGGCGTGAGGAGCTTTACGATCGGGTCAACTTCATCTTGTCATTTCAAATCATATATATAATATATGTTTAGGAACTAATTAAATTCCAAAAGCTTGCTGTTTAAGAAATACCGAAGCCAAGCTAGAACAAACCAAGCTATTAAGCCACTTAATCACCTAATTTCCTAATTAAGACTCTCTCTCTCTCTCTCTCTCTCTCTTTCCATACAAAATTCAATTCTGGGTGAGAAATATAAAAAACTTTATTTTTATTAACTAGTGTGAGGGCCATTTTCTCCCCTGGTAGCAGAGCTTTGCTAGTGTAATACACCGGTTTTGTACTCCTTTGTATAACTGAATCAACACGTAACTGGTTGCTACATTCATGAGGGACAGGTATAAATATAAGGTTTCCCAGACTGTAGGTTTTGAAAGGATTGGTGCTCGCCCCAGGTATTCTTTCAATCTATGGAAAGCCTCTTGGCATTCTCGACTCCATTCGAGCCCCTTCCCTTTCTTTATTGCTCTAAAAAATGGTGTGCATTTATCCGTAGACTTGGATATGAAACGATTGAGTTAAGCAAGACATCCGATTAACCTTTGAACTTCTTTTAATGTCTTTGGCCAGACCATGTCTGTGAGAGCTTTTATCTTTTCTGGATTCACCTCTATTCCTCTTTAGTGAACCTGGAAACCTAAGAATCTTCCTGACGGTACGCCGAACACACACTTGTTCGAGTTAAGCTTCATTTTATACCTTCTCAATACGTCGAAGGTTTCTCTTAGGTCCGATGCATGTTTCTCTACCTGACACTATTGGTCAACATGTCGTCTACGTAGACCTCTATGTTCTTTCCAATTTGCCGAGCAAATATTCTGTTTACTAACCTCTAATATGTCACTCCGACATTCTTTAAGCTGAACGACATCACCGTGTAGCAATACAGTCCCTGGTCTGTTGTAAACGTTGTTCTTTCTTCATCTGCTTTGTTCATTCAGATTTGATTGTACCCGAAGTTTGCATCCATAAATTGAGCAACTCATGGCCTACAGTATTGTCCACCAATTGGTCTATCCTCAGGAGAGGAAAGCTATCATTTGGACAAGCTTTATTCAAATCTGTGAAGTCCATACACATTCTCCACTGATTATTCTTTTTCTTTACCAGTACCATGTTGGCCACCCATTATAGGTACTTGACTTCCCTTATTGATCCCGCGGCGAGCAACTTCTCAACTTCTCAACTTCTTTCTTAATTGTCTTGCTCCTTTCTGGATTGAACAATCGCCTCTTCTGGATTACTGGTCTGAACTTTTGTTCGAAGGCCAAGTAGTGTGATACTGCGATATCACTTTCATGTCTATCTCGGGCATATCTTCATGGCTCCAAGCAAACACATCTTTGTATTCTCTTAGTAAGCTGGTCAGGTCGATTTTAATGCCCTCGTGCAGGTTTGCACCTATTTTGATCACCTTGGCTGGCTTGCTATTATCTAGGGTTATATCTTTTGTCGACTCAACCTTTTGAGTTTTGGGTTCTCTCTTGGGTCAAGCTTAAATCCCTCGCGTATCTCTGCTTGGTCTTCTGACCCATCCACTTTATGGTCGGCTGATAGGACCATACATACCTGGTGGCCTTCCCTATCTTATATGTCTTTGTAAACTAAAAGGTTTGCTCTTCGTGCAATCTCTTGTGGCCCTCTGACCACTCCTATCCCATACTCCGTTAGGAATTTTATCATCAGGGTGTAGGTGGTCGTGACCGCTTTGGTCTTTTTTAGGAACGATCAGCCCAACAAGGTGTTGTAAGACCAGTTTTCTGTATCTACGACCATAAAGTCGAGTAACACTCTCTTCTGGCAAGGGGCCTTTCCAACCTTTGCTGGTAGTTTCATCGTGCCCAAAGATCTTACTTCTACTCGGCCAAACCCTCGGAGTGGGGTATGAAAAGGTTGTAGGTCTTTCCTGTCTAGCCTCAGCTGATCATACACTCCTGCACTTAGAATGTCTATCGAGCTTTCCATTGTCAATTAGTATCCGGTGAACCTCTCTATGACCAATCCAAACATTTATGACAAGTGCGTCGTTTGGTCTAACATCCACGCCGTGCGAGTCGGCTTCAGTAAATATTATTGGGTCCCAGCCTTCCTTAATTCTTTTTGGATCAGGCTTGATGGAATTCACGTTGAGGTCCCTTTTAGCCTCCATTGCTTCCCTGATTTCCTATGTTGGCCCACTAAAGATGGTGTTTATCACCTCCTCATCCTCAGCCTTCTTTGGGCTCAACTTCCTGTTGGGGTTTTTGCCCAAAAGCTTATAATTTGTAAATGTGAATTGAACATAAATAAAAGAAGTAGTTTATTCATTCAAATTGTCTCATACATTTATATATAACATGTGTACTTAACATCCAAGATTGCAGGATGTAATTTCAAACTGAGCATATGAATGTCATATACAGATGGATTCAGTTTGAAACAAGCAATCTAAAGAGTCCGTAGATAGCAAATAAAGTTGAGTACTTTATTTGCGGTTAATCTACAGCTGCGGTTCATTCCGTAATGTACAGTGATCTTATCCTGGATCATTCATATGGTGATATGAGAATGGAGGCATCTTGTATGATGTGATCATATAGGACTGGGCCACGATCTATATGAACCTCTCAATAAGATCCGTTACATGATGAGATTCATATATATTGACAAATGATGGCTATATATGGGTAATCTTAATCCTGAATGTATTATCGACTCCTTCAGGTTAGATCGTGGTTTTTGATATACCATGGGTGAGATCGGAGTTGCATTCCCAATGGAATCACGGTTTGGCTTGTGGCTAGGAAGGTTTGTACACAATAGTGGAATCCACTCCTTCTTGGGAGAAGTAGATGGTAGTTCCCTTAAGGGTTGATTCGGAGTTTGAACAATATGAGCGCTCTTCTAATTCCGTAAGGAATGTAGGATTTATTGTTCATTAGAGAATCAATGGTACTTAATGGAAAGATATAATTAGAGGGATATAACAGACATTATGACCCAGCTCTAATTATGAACTACTTGTGGAGGATCATACCATATGTAATAGCTATATCGATGGACACCGAATGTTATTGGTTTGTGTAACACTGAAGTTAATAATCATGAAATATTAATTAAAGAGTTTAATTAATTGTTTCTAATGATTATTGGAGCTCAAAATACTGTGGGTCCATTAGGTCCCCTTGCTAGCCCAATAGATTAAAGGTGACAAGGGTCACGGTTAATTAATTGGATTGTCCAATTAATCATGTTACAAAAGTGATAGGTATTTTTCAGAGATTAATTGAATAATGAGATTATTTAATTAATATGTTAATAATTAAATTAATTAAATAATTAGATTATTTAATTAATGAGTTAATAATTATGAATTATTAATTGATTATTAAATGAAGGTTGTAGATTCAAATCATGGCTGAGACATAAAATAATTAGATTATTTTATTCTTAGTTAGGTATAGTATTTAAATTTAAGTCAACTAGGGTTATGTGGGAGTTAAAATCCTACTCTACCTATGACACTTAAATACTAATTATCTTTTGAATATATGGAGATATATTTGGAAAGAGATAATGATTTAGTTTGAAAATATACATAGATATATTTTAAATAACTAAAGAAACAAAAACTGAAATAGTGATCAGTTTAACTTAATTTGGACTATATATATGCAAGCAAAAAGAAGAGTAAGAGATAACAACAACACAAGAGAGGGTGGCAGCCATCAAGAGAAAACTTTAAAGTGTTCTTCTTGAATGGCCGAACCCAAACAACAAAAAGAACAAGAGTTGTCCTTCGTGTGTCTCTACTTCAAGTTCTTGAGTACCGTGACGCGCCCATACACCGTTACCAATCCCAGGTCATAGCCAGGAAGATCTTGTGGTTCAAATTAGGAAGCATATTAAAAAGAAGAATGAGCCTACAAACGTTGGTATGAAATAGTTTCTTCTCCTTCTTATTGCATTTTATTATTACTGTACAAATGAGTTAGTTTATGATTGCATAAATTTTTTTAAAACCCTCCCGCTACGCGATCTGTAACCCAAGGTTCCAACACTTCCTTTCCCGGTTCTCTTGCTAGTTCTCTCGGTGAATGTCCACTTTCTCGGTTTTCTTCAGGATGATGTCTTTCAAATATCCCTCTTGGATGAGGGTCTCAATGTGGTCTTTGAGTTAGAAACATTTGGAGGTTTCATGGTCATTTTCCTTGTGGAACCAACAATACTTCATAGTATCCCTACGAGCAAAGTACGATTACCTCGGAGGTTCCTTTGATAAGTTCTTTTCGTCTAGGATTGCAAGAACTTCCTCCCGCTTTTTCTTCAATGGAGTGTAGTTTGCATACTTACCCTAGAACCTCTCCCTTGTTTGATCTGTCTTCGGGTCATAGTTTTGATGACCATTTCGACCATCCCGATCATTCAAGGCCTTGTTCTTCTGCTTGTCTCCTTTCTGATTCTAAGTCCTTGGTACACTATCCTTGGCTTTATGTTCCTTTGGCCATCCACCATGTACGAAGTATCCGCCTATTGCATTCTCTTCTTCCTCGGCCAATGCGTAACCCCTACCATGTCTATCATGTCCGCATAACTGGTCAGGTAGACTCTCCTTAGATCGAATGATAGCTGGCCATTCTGTAAGTTGTTGATAAATGCTACGACGATGGCTTCGTTATTCGCACTCTGAATCTCTGACAACTTCTGACCAAATCTTCCCAGATACTTTTTCAGTGACTTGTCATTCCCTTTTTGAGTTGGGAGAGGTGAGCCACTAACTTCTTTCTATGCACGTTCCCAAGGAATTGCCTTAAGAATGCCCTACTCAACTTGTTGAAACTTCCTATGCTTGTTGTGGGCAACCTCTTGAACCATCGAGATCCCAAGTCCCCAAGTGTCTGAGGAAAGTTGAGGCATAGCAGGGCATTATTCTGAACATATTGAGCTATCGCACTCTTATATCTCCTAACATGCTCTTTTGGGTCCGTGTTCATTTTGAACTGCTCCACTTGTGGTATCCTAAATCTTTCTAGGAAGGGTGTCCGGAGGACGCCATTGGTGAAAAGGCTGTTTGATTCATCATCTGACAGTTTATTGTGTCTGTAACGCCTAACCAGAGAATCCATCTACCGCCTGTTATTCTAAACTTCTCGGGTTAAAATTTGTATGAGTATGTCCCTATCGCCCTCCGGCTCTCCACCGAGATTGAAGCTCTGTCTGATGGTTAAGCTCGGCCTTTATTTGTTGATATCCTATTTTCGAGCCTCACGGTCCAGGCCATGCAAACAAATTGTTCCCCTCTAGCGTCTTCGATGATGGTGCCGGTCGCTTTCTCTGGATGATGACGACCGATTCCTCCAACGAGTACGCTTGCTGGGTCGGTTTTGATCTTGTTCCACTTGATCGAAACTGTGCTTCTAGGGGTGTTCGTCTTCCAAGGTTTCAGGCTGGTCGTTCAGTTTCTGACTCGTCTTTAGCAATGCGTCTGGTGTCAGAACAACTACTACAGAACGCAACCTGCCTTGCGGCTGGTCTAGGGTGTGTAGGTTATAGGGTGAAATTAAGCCTTATGTGGTGGAAAGGATAACCCTATGCTTAGCCACAACGGACATCAGTTGTTGTAGAGACTCCCGGAACTGCTGAGCGATCTCCTCACCGGTTAGAGGAAACTATTGAATGCTAGCCACGGTTGCTGATTGATTCTCGATCATTAGATTGGTGTCCTTGGGTCTCGTGACGTTAAGAGTGGTGTCTACCTCCATCATGTCATCCGGTAATTCCTGGCTATTTTTGGAACTGCTACTGTCTCCTTCGCCAGCAATTGTGTCACAAGGGATTTCAGAGTTAAATATTTCTAGCCCCCCTTCTTCTAGAACCAATTATTGACGGTGAATTCTCGATGGTCAACCTGTCAATGATTTAGGTCAATTAAACCTACAGGTATAAGTGTAATAAAAGCGTAATGAAAGCAAGAGTAATAAAGAGAACAAGATACGTGGTAAAACTCCGGTGATCAGAGAAACGTCTACGGGTCGTTGCCATAGCAACTGAGAGTCAAATCCACTATTTTGTAAAATAATACACACTCCGATGTCGTCTTGCTTAGGATCTTCGTAGGCCTAGGCCTATCTTCCTGTCAAGGTTTTAGGCCGGTCGATCGAGTTCTGACTCGTCTTTAGCAGTGCATCTGGTGTCGGAACAACTACTGCAGAACGCAACCTGCCTTGCGGCTAGTTTGAGGTGTGTTGGTTATAGGGTGAAGTTAAGCCTTCTATGGTGGAAAGGATAATCCCATGCCTAGCCACATCGGACATCAGTTGTTGCAGAGACTCTCGGAACCGCTACCGTTGAATGCCAGCCACGGTTGCTGATTGATTCTCGATCGTTAGATCGGTGTCCTTGGGTCTCGTGACATTAAGAGTGGTGTCAACCTCTATCGTGTCATCTGGTAATTCCTGGCTATTTTTGGAACTGATACTGTCTCCTTCACCAGCCATTGTTTCACAAGGGATTTCAGAGTTAAATACTTCTAGCCCCCCTTCTTCTAGAACCAATTATTGACAGTGAATTCTCGATGGTCAACCTGTCAATGATTTAGGTCAATTAAACCTGCAGGTATAAGTGTAATAAAAGCGTAATGAAAGCAAGAGTAATAAAGAGAACAAGATACGTGGTAAAACTCCAGTGATCGGAGAAACGTCCAAGGGTTGTTGCCTTAGCAATTGAGAGTCAAATCCACTATTCTGTAAAATAATACACACTCTAGTCTCTCTTTCTCGTTAGATTTTCACCACCTTTGTAATGTGTTTTGCAGGTGTATTTATACATGGCACTGCTAGGGTTTGGATGTGTGGCATACAAGTAGAGGGTTACAGAGTTGGATTTAGGATTCTTTTCCTATTTGGAGTTGTCATGTTTTTAATGCTGTTGATTCCGAATCCACTTAGGACTCTAATGTATCGGAGAGAAGATCTGTTTGTTTCCTTATTGAACTCCTTTTGGTTGTTTTACATTGGTTCATTTGTGACTGCTTATTACAGCTGTATAACCTTATATGCGGTGGAGAAACCCTAATATGGGGTTTTTCCTATTTGCACCAAGTAGAGCCGACCAGACATGGTTTTCTACTTGGTTTTACTCGGCATTGTTAGTCTCGTCTGGTACTTTATTAATGATGTGCTAGTGCCAGGTGGCCTATCAACGTGGAATGCCAGTCTGTCATTTGACTGATCATATGACTTTTGCTTGTGGCAAGATTGGTCCACGCTGTCTAGTGACATGTCTCCTCAGCAAATATTATGTACAACAATTAATTTTTTAAAAACGAACGGAGGAGATCAGAACTAATCCTACCATCACACAATCTGTACCTTTAAAAAAACAATAACAATTAAAAACAAAATATTTGTTTTTAAACTATTTTTTTTTATTAGATCTCTTCCTCCAAAACAAAAACATAAGGCGAAAGGATTTTGTTTTTTAAACAAAATAGTTTTTATTTTATTTTATTTTATTTAAAACGAAAAACTAAACCTGACCCAGATATCTTCCTTCAAGACTGAAATTCCTACAAAAAGGGAGCGAATTTGACAGCCAAAGATTCAATAAAAACAATCAAAAGTGTCACACTTATTGAAAAAAACAAAATTTAAATAAATAAATTTGGCATCTCTACAAAACCGGTAGTTATAGAAAATATTCTTCTCAGAAAACTATAAATAATTCGACATTTACAATAAATTCCAACACAAGCTAAGTTGATCAATTATATCGAACTATACTCTCATCAATTTCCAAGTCGAATAATTAGACGGTGAAACGTTGAAGCTATAGGATTATGAAGTTTCCAAAACATATGGAGTTAACTCATAAATAATTGCATTTATATATTTATTACTGTGTCTGATAATATCTTTAGGTATACCTGACCTGATAATTTACATATATATATAGTATATGTGTGTGTGCATGTGTGTGGGTTTAGAAACTAAATTCCAAAAGCTTGTTGTTTAATTAAGAAGTCCCGATCATGAAGCCAAGCCCGAAGAAACCAAGATATTAAGCCACTAACCTAATTCCTTGTAGGATTCTCTTTCTCTCTCTAAATACAAAATTCCGTAATTGGTCAGAAACTTTAATTAGTTTTATAAGAAAAAAAAACGTTTTGTGTGCATATATTGTATCAAAGAATTAATAATTAACTAACTCCAAATCTCCAACCTTGTTTAATTTCCTAGCTAGAATTACTATAATCTCATTCATGCTCTTTATAAATCGCCTTGAAATCATGCAAAACCTTCAACAAATTCACATCACTTCTCACACATATACAGACACTCACCCTCTCACTCTTTCACTCTTGTACACCCACAAAAACAGAAGTGAAGCAAAGTGCAGAGAAGAAAGAAATTAATGGCAAGTGGAGCAGCAAAGATGGTGCTTGGATGTGTATTCAATGGAAGTTTATCACTCCATGAGTTGAATATTGAGCGAAGGCCTTACCATAAAAACTGCAGCTGTGCTCTTCATGATTTGAAGGGTGTTTGTTCATCAAATACAAGTTCAAAGAAGAACAATTTATCTTTTCAAAAGAAACAGGTATGGAGTAGTACAGAAAACCATTCCTTGTCGTTTTCAGCTTGAAAAGCCTCTTCTCATCTTCTTCCCAGTGAGTGCTCTTCAATAGATGTTGGAAATTCATTGTAAAAATCTTGAAGCACACTGTATATTATAATGAGGATCAATTGAGTCTCCAATGTAAATTATCATGAGCTAAATTAAATACATAAACTCCACAAACATTCCTGTAAATTAATTCATGACCTCTTTCATGTTTTAGGCTTGTTTTCTTAGTTAAATTAGATTCTATTTTTGGTTAAAAGATATTTGTATCCACACAAGTTAGTTTTTTTTTTTTTTTTTCTATAATTAATTATGGCAAATATGACTAATCTTGGGCATTGCTGTATGTATATACTATATATGTTAGTGTTGACATGTCCATCTACCAGCTGAATTACGCCCCTAGGGCAGTGTTGGTATGTTTCAAATAAGAAATTAATAAAATAAAATCTTTTTAATATTAATTATAAAATATTGCTCAGAATTAAGTTTTCGTTAGAAACCACCACCCCCATGTGGTAGAGTGGTAATGAGAGTTTACTCACCATGCTAATGTTTCAGGTTCGAACCATTTGGAATAAAAAAAATATTCATTAGATTCCCGTGGTTGCCAAGTAACTTAATTAGTTAATTACATTTTCACCTAATGAAATACCAATCACTTTTCTAAATTTTTTGCATAGCTAAGCAAAGACATACCTCGAGATCGAATCTCTTTTATTTCTAGGTTTGAAGGATCCGATTTAATTCATGTAATTATTAAAAAACAAGAGTAATGCTCACATTAATTTTATAGAAATTTGGATGGTATTTTATCAAATTTGCTTTTACCTGTTTTGTGGTAAACAGTGATTTACAATGTGTTGACAGTGATTTTTAGATTTTTAAAAAGTCAATCCGTCAAACAATAACACGTAGGTAGAAAGGAGAATTTGACTGGTCAAGGTGAAAAAGATAAAATCCCTTTCTTCCACGTGGCTGCAATAGAATCGCTGAACAACTTGTTATGGGTGACCATTTCAGCGGGAATGGAAATTTAGTGGGCATTATAAAGAAAAGCAATAAAATAAGAAAAATCCAACCTTTTTTTTGACAGCTCCATAGAGCAAACAGAGAAACAAACAAACACCCCAGAAAGGGAAACCAAACAAAGAAAGGGAAACAAAGGCCTCAGCCCCGGATAAGGTCATAACCCCTCGAAAGAGCTTGACGAGCCAGTCCGAGGGCAGCCTTGTTCAACCCTTTCCGACCAGACGAAATCTCAGCCAAACCCAGCTCATTCATAATAACAAGGATATCACTCACAATGTTACCACACCGTGAACTAGAGTGATTCCGAAGATTGATATCTGCCAAGTTACTATCATAAACCGATTCCCTAAAATCCGCCAAGTCTCTCCATCGTTTCACAGTACCACCAAACTTCTCACTATCCCAAAAGACTTCATTGAAGTCACCCATACACACCCAAGGAAGATTGTTCATACCAGATAACCGTTTAAGAAGAGACCAGGAGTGCTTCCGTTGAGCCGGAATCGGGTGCCCATAAAACCCCGTAAACCTCCAGCTTCTCTGCAAACTATGGCGGATCCGAAGAAAAATCCAACCTTCTTGTCATTTAATGCAGCATACAAAGTTGCATGACCGATTTTTCTACAAATTGATTAGGACAAGGAAGTATGCGGTAAACAAAATTAGCTCTTTTGTTTAAATGGAAAATATATTTACTCAATGGATTAGCTAATTTTTGTGCGGACTTCAATAGATTTAGTAATATTTATAATTAATGAATACCGTCTAATGTAATTATTTTGATGGTAAAAATGTTTATTCAGTCTGGTAATATCATGGTTCTAGTCATCATCACGGTGCCATCACATATTGTACATAAAAAAAATATATATATATATATAAAAAAAAAAAAACTAAACATCTTTAATTAATTAATAACTAAGATTTAATTAGTTGAATTAATGTATCCAGAAAGTGGCTCATGTCAATTTTTATAAATCGAATAATTAGACTGTAAAACTTTAAAATTACAAGATTGAATCAAATTTTGAAGTTAATATAAGCCTACAGATAATACATAAGATTGATACTAATTTATCCAAGGTTTTTGCTTGAAAGCTCATATGATCATGTAGGTCATACAATATTATAGTAGGTTCAAATCATATATATATATATATATATATATTGAAAATATTATAATAATTCGGGGTTTTATGGGGGAGGGGGAGAGTCTCGAACCAACAACCTCGTGGTGTGGGTATGAGGAGCTTTACGACCGGGTAAACTTCATCTTATCGTTTCAAATCCTATATATAATATATATGTTTAGGAACTAATTAAATTCCAAAAGCTTGTTGTTTAAGAAATACCGACCCAAGCTAGAACAAACCAAGTATTCGAACTGGATACGAGTCGGATACGACTTACCTCCACCACATGGAGTATCTATGCTAAATGCTTCTATACTTGAGATATTTTTTTTTTTTTTTTTTTAACAAATATCTATTTCACTTTTGAATGTAATTATATAAAGTTTCTTGGTAAATATAAAAACAAA
Source organism: Acer yangbiense (assembly GCA_008009225.1). NCBI lineage: Eukaryota > Viridiplantae > Streptophyta > Magnoliopsida > Sapindales > Sapindaceae > Acer > Acer yangbiense. The sequence continues at coordinate 11,462,262 of CM017765.1, read as the reverse complement.
ATTGGAATCCTTAGTCGGAAAACTATACATGATATTACTATGTACGTAATCTCCAACCAATATAGGTTACTAAGAAGTTTACTTGTCTTTTTATTTGCTTTGTTCTAGTCAGAAACGCTACCATAAAGAGCTCAATATTGTTAAAAGACAATTAATTAAATAAATAAATTGACTTCTCTCATAACAGTGTGGCTCTGTTAAAGTTAGTTATACCTTCAGGAAAATATATTGTTTGATAACAACAAGAAGAATGCAACTTTCTTTTTATTTCATGCACAGAGCAATATTATACAAAGTTGCAAGACTGAAATTCCTACAAAAAGGGAGCGATTTTGACAGCCAAAGATTCAATAAAAACAATCAAAAGTGCCATACTAATTAAAAAAAAAAGAAGGAAATTGGCATCCCTACAACACCGGTAGTTATAGAAAATATTCTTCTCAGAAAACTATAAATAATTCGACATTTACAATATATTCCAACACAAGCTAAGTTGATCAATTATATCGAACTACTCTCATCAATTTCTAAGTTGAATAATTAGACGGTGAAACGTTGAAGCTATAGGATTATGAAGTTTGTTGTTTAATTAAGAAGTTTCCAAAACATATCGAGTTAACTATATATATATATATATATATATATATATATGGCACTTATTAGGTCAGGTATACTTGAAGATATTATCATGCGGTTTCACTAATTCTAGTTACTGAGAATTAGTTTAAAAAATTTACACTAAATATATTTTGCACATTTTAATGAAAGCCGTTGGATTTAAAAGATGCTTTGTTTATTTACCCAAAAAAAAAAATTTACACTATTTCTCGGTAGCGAGAATTAGTGAAACTGCACAACAATATCCTCATGTACCTGATAATTTATATATATATATATATATATAGTATATGTGTGTGTGCATGTGTGTGGGTTTAGAAACTAAATTCCAAGAGCTTGCTGTTTCAATAAGAAGTCTTGATCATGAAGCCAAGCCCGAAGAAATTAACCAAAATATTAAACGGAGGAGGAATTTTTAAGGAAAAAATCTAGAGTTCAATGGCTTAAGGTTGGTGACCGTAACACCTCCTATTTTTTCAAAGTCATCAATGGAAGATGCAATAGAAGTAAGATTCTCTCTATTGCTGGAGAAGATGGTTCTTTAATTAAAGGAGATATTCAAATCAAATCTGAGGTTGTTCATCACTTCCAAAATATTCTTGGTTGCTCAATGCCTTCTAGACATGGCTCTCGTCCTTTGAGAAATGTTACTGATAATCACATCTCCACTGATCAAGCTGATGTCATGAGTAGAGAGGATTCAAATGATGAAATTCGTGAGGTTTGCTTCTCTCTCCACCCTAATAAGGCTCCTGGTCCGGATGGTTTTAATGCTCATTTCTTCAAGAAGACGTGGCACATCGTTGGTGATGATGTTATTAACGCTGTTCAAGAATTCTTTCGTACTGTCCTTCTTCTTAAAAAGCTCAATGCTACGATTCTTACTTTGGTCCCTAAGGTCCCTAATCCCTCTAAGATGACAGATTTTAGACCAATCTCTTGTTGCAACACTCTCTATAAGATCATTGCTAAGATCATTGCCAATAGAATCAAGCTTTGTCTTCCCGACATTATTAGCCCCTCCCAATCAGTCTTTGTGGCAGGTAGGAGAATTGGAGACAACATTCTTCTTGTCCAAGAGCTAATGAGGAATTACCACAAAGACGATGGTAGGCCAAAGTTGGCCCTTAAGGTGGATTTGATGAAAGCATTTGATATGGTTGATTAAGACTTCTTACTTAACACTCTTGCTGCATTTCAGTTTCCTTTGAAAGTCATAAATTGGATTAGAGCTTGCCTCACTAGCCCTAAGTTCTCTATCTCTATTAATGGTGAGCTTGCTGGTTTCTTCTCCGGAAAGAGAGGTCTTCGTTAGGGGGACCTTCTGTCTCTATATCTTTTTGTTATGGCAATGGAGGTCCTCTCGAAACTTTTAGCCAATCATATTACGGACTCTCCTAACTTCAAATATCATTGGAAGTGCGACAAGATTAAGCTTTTCCACAATTGCTTTGCTAATGATCTCATTATGCTTTGCCATGGTTCCTATCATTCAGCTCTTGTTCTCAAATCAACCCTCGATGAGTTCTCCTTGTTGTCTGGTCTTTATGCTAATCATGCTAAGAGCAACACTTTCATTTCTAGAGTGCCCAATGCAATTAGTCAGAAGCTCATCAATCTTTTTGGTTACACGGTTGGCTCCCTTCTTATTCGTTATTTGGGGATTCCTATCATCTCTTCTAAATTGAAATTGTATGATTGCTCTCCCCTTGTTGATAAAGTTTTGAGTTGACTTTCTTCTTGGTTGAATCGGTGCCTTTCTTATGCTGGTCGTCTTTAATTTATTATCTCGATCTTAACCAGTATTCATTGGAAAGGGAACTCTCCCTCCACAATGACTAAAAAGTTTTGTCTTGCGGTGGCTATCTATTTTATTTGGAGAGAGCGAAATTGTCGTATTTTTAAGAGCTTTAGAAGGCCTAGTGCTGAGGTTGCCCGGACCAGTATTGACATTATCCGTTGCCGACTCTGTTCTATCAATTTGAAGGATTGGCCTCTCATTGCTATGAATTGGAATGTCACATCTAGATGATCCTTTGTGTTGTTGGTTTGTTTGTTTGCTCTTTCTTTTGTGTTCGTTTTTGCTTTGTTAAAGCTTTTGTTTAGCTCTTGCTTATGAGCTTTGTTGTGTTTGGTTTTTTGGGCCTTTATGCTCTGGTTTCTTTGTTTCCTGGGGTATGCACCTTGTACTTGTACTTTCTTTCCTTTTTCAATGATACAATTTATTTACCCAAAAAAAAAAAAAAAAAAAACTAATTCCTTGAAGGATTCTCATTCTCTCTCTAAATACAAAATTCAGTAGTCGGTAAGAAACTTTAATTAGTTTTATAAGAAAAAAAAGGTTTTGTGTGCATATACTGTATCAAAGAATTAATAACTAACTCCAAGTCTCCAACCTTGTTTAATTTCCTAGCTAGAATTACTACTATCTCATTCATGCTCTTTATAAACAGCCATGAAATCATGCAAAACCTTCAACAAATTCACATCACTTCTCACACATATACAGACACTCACCCACTCACTCTCTCACTCCTGTACACCCACAAAAACAGAAGAGAAGTAAAGTGCAAAGAAGAAAGAAATTAATGGCGAGTGGAGTAGCGAAGATGGTGCTTGGATGTGTATTCAATGGAAGTTTATCACTCCATGAGTTGAATATTAAGCGAAGGCCTTACCATAAAAATTGCAGCTGTGCTCTTCATGATTTGAAGGGTGTTTGTTCATCAAATACAAGTTCAAAGAAGAACATTTTATCTTTTCAGAAGAAACAGGTATGGAGTAGTACATAAAACCATTCCTTGTTGTTGTCAGCTTCAAAAGCCTCTTCTCATCTTCTTCTCAGTGAGTGCTCTTCTATAGATGTTGGAAATTCATTGTAAAAATCTTGAAGCACACTACTGTATATTATAATTAGGATCAATTGAGTCTCCAATGTAAATTATCATGAGCTAAATTAAATACATAAACTCCACAAACATTCCTTTAAATTAATTCATGACCTCTTATATGTTTTAGGCTTCTTTTTCTTAGTTAAATTAGATTCCATTTTTGGTTAAAAGATATTTGTATCCACACAAGTTAGTTTTTTTATTTATTTATTTTTATTTTATATAATTAATTATAAAAAATGTGACCAATATTGGGCATTGCTGTATGAATATACTACATATGTTTTTTTTTTTTTTGCGTAAATATATACTATATATGTTAGTGTTGGCATGTTTTTTATTTATTTTTATTTATTTTTTATTTATTTTTAGTATCTATCTATCCACCTTTCTAGACCGGATATTTTTTTGAAGCTTTTTGCCACTGATAGGATTCGAGCCGCTTACTTGGAAGTCATTTACCCAAGCCATAAGCTCGTTCATCTACCAGCTGAACTACGCCCCTAGGGGCAGTGTTGGCATGTTTCAAATGAGAAATTAATAAAATAATATCAATCATAACAACATATTGCTTTAATATTAATTATAAAATATTGCTCGGAATTACGTATTCGTTAGATACCCCCACCCCCATGTGGCAGAGTGGTAATGAGAGTTTACTCAGCATGTTAATGTTTCGAATTTGAACCATTTGGTATAAAAAAAATATTCATTAGATTCTCGTGGTTGCTGACGCACTTTGCGGCATACCTTCTAAACTAATGGTACATGCAAATGAAACTAGTGCGCGAGTATAATTGACCCTTCGCAAGTGTACGAATTGTTGTGAAGTATAGTGGACACTAGTAAGGGTATCGTTCTCACGAGGATTGGTAGCATACTTGAATTAATTTAGCTTAACTCATTAATGATTATGCTAATTTAGTAACTAAAGAGAAATGTCTAGGTTTAAATGTTCTAGAAATATGTTGAGGATACAATGATGTAAAATGCTACTAACAATTTCATAACCCAATTACTATCAACGTAAATCCATATTTAAGAGGAAGGGTCAAAAGTGTCTAATGCCATTTTTATCTGTAAGGTTCCCATTTGTTGATTGGCTTATTTCGTAAACAAACCACATGTTGAGGTTCTTTCTAAGGGTAGCTTAGGTGTTGGTGTTATTGCTCAAAGCCCTTTGAAGACCTCATTTTGATAAACACCAAAGGTAAAACTCTAAGTGCTTACTTGTCTTGAAGAGATAGTTGCACACACTCACAACTCATGCATATGGTTAAATCTTGTATGTTGTGTTTCTTATTGTTGTGCATTAATGTTCATTAACATCTCTTCTTGTATGTTTATTTTGATTTCATCTTGTATGTCCAATGCCATGCCATGCATAGACTTAGGATTCATACATAGTGAAAGGTGCTGTACAAAGCGTTGTTGAAAGCGCTGTTCGTACAGCGCCCATCAAAGCGTTGTACGGACCTGATCGATTTAAATCGGTTGCTATTGTGTCGCTGTACAAAGCGCTATTCGTACAGCGCCACTTTGTTTTCCCGAGAGAACAGAGTTGGGGCGCTATTCAGGCGCTGTACAAAAGCGCCCTACGAATAGCGCCCAAGGCAAAAACAGGGCAACTTATTCAAAACGACCACACTTTGATTTGGCCCCCCTATATATATGCCACTTTGACTTTAGGTCAATTAAGAGAGTTCATATTCAGATTTCATACTTAGAATATTTTTCAAAAACAAGAAAAATTCCAAGAACTCATTTTTGATTACTCAAACACCATTTCATGATCATCAATCATCACCTAGCATCATCTTTGATCATCTAGATGTCTTTTTGCATGGATTCTTCATCACACTTTGCTTGGTAAGCTTTTCACTAATATCTTACATATTTTGTGTTTTTCTTAACAAGCAATCTCAATTTATTACTTGTTTGTTATTTATATATATTTTGGATACAAGATTGAGATTAGTGTATTGAATGTTTGAGAAGTTGTATTGTGATAGCTAATTAGGTTTTTGCTTAATCTTGATTAGCTAAGCTATTTGACATGTCATTTAGTTTTAATATCTAGGATTGTTCTAATTGCAAATTCATCATTTTAGATAAGCATATAGGGTTTCCCTTGCTCTATGTTGCATTTGGATATTCATATATTCACTTAGGGTGTTGATCTCTTCATGGAGAACATAAGTCTTGTGTGTAGCATCCGGGATTAGGTTGCTTAGATCGTAAGCATTCAAACTAGGTTCACGCATACCGGGATTAGGTAGGTGTGTGATTGACTAGCCTCTTTAAGACTCCCGCAATAGTACGAGGTCGAAGAGTAGCACAATGAAAAATAAAAGTTCGTTCCCACAAGGATTGAGTGACCGATTACCGAAATTGATTAGTTCTAAAGCTATTCAAACAAGCAATATTCAATGATGGATTATACTACTCAATTATAACTTAAACTACACTAATGCAATAATTGAAAATAAACAAGTAAACAAACTTGAGCAAAGGCAAACACAAGCAAGTGATTGTATCTCGTATGGGAAATTAGGCTAAGACCTTGAATCCACCTACCCAATTCTCATCAATTTTAGGCACATCATTTGAAGTAAAGTATGCAAGTGTGTGTGTAGATTCGTGATACCCTCAATTAGTCTCTAACCTCTCTCAAGTGATAAAGACAATATTTATATGCACCAACAACCTATTTCTCAATGGTTATCCAAACTACATATAAATTCATTAAGTTCATGGCACACAAATTGAATCCTACAAGCTAGCATCGCATATTTCTATCTTACTAAACTTGTATCGGGCATTTCATCGAGCACGTTATGTGGTTCTCCTCTCGGTGCTTCACACAACAACCAAATATCAACCAAGTGCTAGCTAGACACCTAGAAGCATTAAGCAATTGAAATACTCATACACAACACAAGCAATAATGATAAAGTAATGGCCTTTACTAATGATTCATGAAAAAGGTTTCATCTTGACCTTAGCCAAGATGGATTTAGTTCATATTACAAGAAATGGCAACAAAAGAGATGATATTTATGTAAGCCATAACAAATTACAAATGAAAATAAAGAGAGAAAGGTGTAGAGAAAACTATATGTGAAGCTCTCCTTCTCTCTTTGTATGTTGATGTGCTTGGCTTGTTCCTCCTCTTGATGCTCTCCTTTGTGCTCCAAGGTTGGGTTTTTATAGTGGATAATGGTGGGAAAGTTGGATATTTGGTGTTTGGTGAAGTGGAATTGAAGGTGGGGTGATGGATTGAAGGTTGGATGTAGTGATTTTGTGTGGGTTTGGAAGGTAAAAATATGTTCTTGAAGTGTTTTGGATGTGGTGTGGGAGTTCAAGAGGTGTTTGGAAAAGAGAGGAAGTGAGGTATTTATAATATGTGGAGATGAGGGCACAAAAACCAAGAAAAAAATGAGCTGGAGCACTGTTGTTCGGGTTGGGCGCTGGTGGTCGTGCGCAAGTGTGGGGCGCATGACCAGCGGTGACTTTCTACCTCAATTGCGCTGGTCCGGCGCTGGTCGTCCTGCGCAATTACTTCTTCGTCAGTTTTCAGCTTTTCAGCATCGTGCACCGTTACAAAAATGGCCATAACTTTCTCTAGAAACATCAGAATCGCAATCCGTAAAAACTGTTGGAAAGTAGACAGCCGGGGCTTTCCGAATATAGGTAGCACGAAACCTAGTTCAATCTGAGGTGGGAGATATGGCCCCCAAAATGTAGGTGTACTGCATGAGTCTTTCCCATTTCAGCCTTTTTAACTTCCAAAACTCATCAATTAAGCTCAAAAACCTTAGTTATGGCAAATAACCTACAAAATGCTCACCAAACACATTAAATATACAAAAACGCTCGAAAACGAGTACAATTGATAAGAAATGGGGGCTATACCGAGTGTACAAATGGGCACGATCAGTGATTACTTCCAAGATTAGGTTGTAATTTTTATCACTTAGTGGATTCGAGGTTCGGGTGTGGCTCAGTTATTAGCCCGTGGTTTTTCCCGTGAGGGTTTCCACGTAAAAAATCAAGTGTTATTTAATTTCCGCATTTTATACTTGATTTATTGCTTTATCTAGTTAGGGGTAATTTCGTAATATTGACTTCACATGAAAAATTGGGTAATACGTTTAAAATCTATTCACCCCCCCCCCCCTCTAGATAGTTTTATACACACCGTGCAATATTTGTTTCAATTGGTATCAAAGCGGGTTCCTAGATATACTTAGGTGATCCTTGCTTATTTTGGTGTGTTTTGCATTTTATGTGATTTTTGATCATTTATACATTTGCATTCATTTCATTCATTCATAAACAGTATGAGTGGAAACGGTGGAAATGGTGGTGGCAACGAAGGTGCTTCTAGCACAAGGCCTCCGCTTCTTACCGGGTTGAATTATGCCTCTTGGAAAGGCAAGATGGAGTCGTACATATGTCAAATCCATGACCAAGCTTGGATGGGGTTGAAGACGGCTATACATCACCCATGATGACTCCTACGGGTGGAGAAGAGGATGTGCTCAAGCCTAAGGCACAATGGAATGTGCCAGAGTTTGAGGCATCAAACTGGAATAGGAAGGCGATGCATGCCATCCTATGTGCAATGGACGAAAATCAATATAAATTGATTCAAAATACTATGATAGCTAAGAAGGCATGGGACATCCTAGAGATTGCACATGAAGGAACCGAAGTGGTGAAGGACTCTATGCTTCAAGTCCTCCAAACTCAATTCGAGTTGCTTAAGATGGAGGAGAATAAGTGCTTCAACGATTTCGAGATCAAGTTAATAGACATAGTCAACCAAAGTCATCAACTTGGTGATCCTTATTCAGATAGAAGGATCAAGCAAAAGATTATGAGATCACTTCCCGATAGGTTTGAATCAAAGGTGACAGCTTTAGAAGAAAATAGTGGATATAAGGATATGAAGTCGAGTGAGGTGATTGGGAGACTTCTAGCTTATGAGTCTAGGAAAGGTCCTATCTCCACACCAACTAAAAAGCAAAAAGGAATTGCTTTGAAAGCCTCCAAGGATGAAAAAGAGGCAAAGAATGACTCGGACGAAGACCTTGCTTTATTTGTGAAGAGATTCAAGAAGGTTATGAAGTTCGAAAAAAAGGACTTTGGTTCTAAAGGTTAAAACTTCAAGAAAAGGGTTCCTACAACAAGTTTGAGCCTAGGAAAGATAAGACCGAAAGGAAAGGAGTCTGATGCTTTGAGTGTGGTGGGATAGGTCACTTTACCCTCGAATGTGCAAATCACAATGAGAAGAAAAAGGGAAAAGTGATGGTCACCACTTGGAGTGGAAGTAGTGATGACTCCAATGAGGGAGATGAGTCTTCGGATGATGAAGAGCTCATGGCTAACCTCTTAGCTTTTGCCTCCTCCCATAAAAGCAAAAGTGCTAGTGAAAGAGAGGAAATGAGTCGAGAGGAAAATGACTCAAGTGAAGAAGAAAGTGATTCCTCATCTAACTCCATAAATGGATTTGTGGAGAAAAAGGTGCTTACTAAATACCATGTCGAGTTTAATGATTTAGCAATCAAGAGCACAAGAAAGATCAAGATGTTGAGAGAAGAGAATCTTGAGCTTTTATCTCATAATGACCACTTAAGTGAACAAGTGGAAAAATTCAAGAAGATGGAAGATAAGCTAAGAGAGGAGTTAGTCTTATCTAAGAGGAATGAAGAAAGTTTGAAGAGGGAGCTTGATGAAGCTTTAGAATCATTAGCTAGGATGGATTCTAGCACCAAGAAGCTTGACCATATACTTGGTGTTGGAAAGAGTCCGTGTGACAAGAGGGGTCTTGGGTATGAAGATGACAAGAAGATCTCAACCTCTAACAAAACCGTGTTTGTCAAGAGTTTGGGGAACGAAGAAGCTTCATTGGTGCATGAAACAAATAATAGCACGGTGTGTATAAAGCTATCTAGAGGGGGGGGTGAATAGATTTTACGCTTTTTACCCAATTTTTCGTGTTAGTCAAAAATACGAAAATGCCCTCAAGATAATATAAACAAGCAAGTGTAATATGGTGCGGAAATTAAAACAACACTTGGTTTTTACGTGGAAACCCTCACGGGAAAAACCACGGGCTATGTAAGTAAGCCACACTCGAACCTCGAATCCATTAAATGTGCAAACGATTACAACCTAATCCCGGAAGTAATCACACACCTACCTAATCCCGGTATGAGTGAACCTAGTCCAATTTGCTTGCGTTCTAAGCAACCTAATCCCGGATGCTACACACAAGACTTACTTTCTCTATGAAGAGAATATACAACCTATGTGAATATATAAAATATCCAAAATACAATTAAGAGCTAGGTTACTCTATATGCTTATCTAGGATAGTGAATATGCAATTAATTCAATCCTAGATATTAAAAGCTAGATGACATGTCAAATAGCTTAGCTAAACATAGATTAACAAAACCTAGATAGCTATAAAAAATACAACACTCAATCATGTCAACACAACAATCTCTAATTTGTATCTAGAATATATTCAAGAGCATACAAATAATATAAGAAATGTCAATGATAAATAAAACACTAATTATGTATGATAATAGTGAAGAACTTACCAAAGAATATGTGTTGACCAAAACCCATGCAAGCAAGCATCCTAACTAAGCTAGAAAATGCTAGATGATATTTTGATGCATATGAGAATGGTTTTTGAGTGTTAAAAAGGTGTTCTTGATTTGATTTTCTCTCAAATGTCTCTCTTTGAAGATTAGGGTTCTTAGAGTTAAAGAACATTAAATCTGAAAATGAGAAAGTGTGATATTTATAGACATCAAGAACAGGGCATGTGAAAAGACAAGTTTGCCCTTGAAACGCACCGTTCGGCGGTTTCAATCGGCGGCCAGGCCGCCGATAATGACCGCCGAATTGAGCTCGTGAAGAACAGAGCATAAACGGCGGTTCATTCGGCAGTTTCGTGACCGCCGATCACAACCGCCGAATCAGACCCGAGAGATCGAAATCGATCAGGTATGAACGGCGGTTTCGAACGGCGGTCGTGACCGCCGATAGTGACCGCAGAATTGCTCCTGGAAGCAAACGGCGGTTCCATTCGGCGGCCAGGCCGCAGATAATAACCGCCGATCACCAACAGAGGTGAAAACCAAGGAGAAGCCAAGGGCATTCTCCGTGGGCGGTCTTTGCGCAAAACCAAGCACATTCTAGTGCATGCGCGGACGTTTCCGAACACTATCGGGAAACGAATTACAAGACACATAAATACACAACAAGATATAACAATCAAAGTGCTAGTGTGTAATGTGACATATGAAGAGAATGCACACAAATGTAAGAATGCAAAGGGTGTGTGTGCTTCTAAATCTCTTCAAAGAAAGTTAAGCACTAGAAGTATACCTTTGGAGTGCTCGTCCCTTGAGGTCTTGAAAGGGCCTTTGAGAATGATTCTCAATCATCTAAACTACCCTTACATACAAACCCCAATACGTGGTTTGTCCACGAAATAAGCCAATCAAAGAATGGGAATCCTTACAATCTCCCCCTTTGGCTATTTCGTGACAAAACCACCACTCACATTGATCCTCACAAACATAATTGAATCTACGGGATAACAAAGATAATCTACATTACAAAGAGATAAGAATAAAAAAAAACTTCGAGTCTTCAATCTCTTGTAGAACTATCAACCCTTCAAAACAAAAGATTATACTTTCCAAAGCAAGAGTATGTGAGATGATCAAGTGAGAATAAAACAAGCATTTGCATATAAGAATTTTAAGCACAATATCATGCAATGTATGTGTATGCAATGCTCCCCCTCAACGGGTTACTCCCCCTTAATGTATATTCTCCCCAAAATGCATAATTGCCCACTACAATTTGCAACTCCCCTTACCACATCCTACTCCCCCTTTTTGTCATGATATAGGCAAAGGAGTAGTCCCCAACCGGGTCACTCATAGCAACGAGAGATAGAGGCATGCAAGATAATTGCATAATCAATATAAGTCACTTTATGCATTTCAATTAATTGGAGAGAAACAAGGAGATTTATTTGGTAGAAAATGTGTGAATCAAACATGCTTTGCATACAAGACATGTAGCATTTAAGTCCAAAATACAATGGTATTTGGCAAAGCAAATGACAAAGGTTTCTAATAAGAATTCAAACCAATTTCACCAATGTCATGAGTAAATCAAGGATATAGAATATATTGATTTCAATTTAAGAGCAACTATATCCAACTTTATAAGTGAAACATGGCATGAGCAACTTTGCACCCTTTTTGATTTTTCCGGATAAGATATCCGTATGATAGTAGCCATGTTCAACCAATAAAGAAAGAGAGACATTTGGAATTTAAATTCCTTTGAATGGATACAAGATCCTTTATTCATTTTGAGTCTCGTAAGCTTTTTCACACATTATTGCAGTTAAGAAATGCAATCATCAAAACATGCTTTTCATGTGAGCATGTTATATGAATTTCATGCTTTTTCATTTGTCATTAGCATGTTATTAAAGAATCATCATGTCATGGAGATAATCATAGGTCATTCAAATCATACTTCCAATATACATCTCCTAGTCCAAAAATGCATGTTTGAACATAAATATGACATGGATTGTAAACAAGCATGGTTCACATTTATTGAATTGAAAACATATATACATATGTGCAACCAAGCTTACTCAAGCAATTAAAAGAAGAGGCATAAGATATTTCAAATTTTTTGCAAGTGACAAGAATGAAAACTAGCTCTCTTTGCTTGAGTTCCCCATATGGGGTCATCATCAACCTTCAACAATGAAGGTCATGAGGTCTTATAGACCTCCCAAGTCCATTTGACTTGGATGAACCTATTTGAGACTTGATAGTCTCGTAGCAAGCGGGTTCATTTTTCCTTATCCACATAGGTGTGACATTTTTCTTCCTAGTGGTCAATTGTTCTAGAGATCTAGATGTCATAGGATCATGTATATGAATTTCTTCCTTCCTATGAGCATGCATTCTAGCTCTAGCTTTCTTTTTCTCAATCATGCTTTTAACTCTACACATTTTAATGTAACGAAAGCACTTTGGTCTAATATGACCATCAACACCACAAAAATGACATGTAGGGACAAAGTTAGGAATCATACCATGTCCTTGTGCATGTATAGGAGCCTTCCCATGTCTTTGTGGTTGTCTTGGTTGTTGGATAGGATTTCTCCTTGTTTGTTGTTGACCAAGACTTGGTTGCTTCCACGGTTGAGTTTGCATGATTGGTCTCTTCCCTTGATGGATTTGAGTTTGAGGGAAGTTAGCATGAGGAACTCTTGTAGGTTGAGCTTGAGGTTGTCTTTTTGGAGCTACCTTCACTTGTGCACTATGAGAGCATTGTCCTAGCTCAATCTTCTTCCTAGGAGTTTGCACCGGTGAATCTTCTTTGTAGCTCAAGCTTTTGACAAACATGGTCTTGTTAGGAATGGAGGACTCCTTACTATCTTCAAACCCAAGACCTCTATTATCACACGGACTCTTTCCAACACTTAACATGTGGTCAAGTTTTTCGGTGCTAGAAACTATCCTAGTCCTTGATCCTTTAGCCTCTTCAAGCTCTCTTTTTAATTCTTCTTCATTCCTCTTAGATAAGTCTAACTCCTTTCTTAGCTTATCTTCAATATTCTTGGATCTATCCACTTGTTCACTTAAGTGGTCAACATGAGCCTCAAGGTCTAGATTCTCTTCTCTCAATCTTCGTATCTTTTCCTTGGTCTTCATTGCTAAGCTTTTAAACTCAGTGAGGTATTCATCTAGAACCTTTTTCTTCACATATCCATGTGAGGAGTTAGAAGAAGAGTCATCTTTATTAGAGTCACTTTCTTCTTGACTCTCATTCTCTTCTTCATTGTAGGAGATCGGAAAGGCAAAATAGTTGTTCTCACAATCATTCAAGCTTGAGGGACTTCCTTCAACAACTTTCACTTTGTTGTCCCGCTTGTGAGAGCAACCTAATGCCAAGAATTTTGCCACAATCTCTTCATCACTATTACTTGAAGTGGCGGCCTCCTCTCTTTCATCTTCCAAGTTAGCACATTCCTTGGAGATATGCCCGAATCCTCCACATTCGTAGCATTGAATCTTCTCTCTTGAAGACATCTCATGATATGGCTTGACATTCTTAATAGTGGACTTCTTCTTCTTGAAGTCATTCCCCTTTGAGCCATAATCACTCTTTTGAAGATTCGAGAACTTCTTGAATCCTTTGGCAATGAGTGCCATGTCTTCATATGAGTCATCCTCCTCCTCTTCCATCTTGGATGTCTTCAAGGCAATATCCTTTTTCTTCTTAGGAGGAGATGTGGTAGCCTTTCTTGATTCATAGGCTAGAAGTCTTCCAATGACTTCACTCGGCTTCATTTCCTTGTAAGTGTCATTTTCTTCTAAAGCTGTCACTTTGGGTTTGAACCTCTCGGGAAGTGATCGCATGATCTTTTGCTTGATTCTTCTATCCGAGTAAGGATCACCAAGTTGGTGACTTTGGTTCACAATGTCCATTAGTCTCACTTGGAAGTCATTGAAGTGCTCGTGCTCTTCCATCCTAATGGTCTCAAACCAAGTTTGAAGGACTTGAAGCTTTGAGTCCTTGACAACCTCGGTGCCTTCATGTGCAACTTCTAGGATGTTCCATGCCTCTTTAGCAATCCTAGTAATTTGAATCAGTTTGTACTGATTTTCACTCACTGCACATCGGATGGCATGAATAGCCTTGTTGTTCCACATGGAGTCAGCAAATTCTTGAGGACTCCACTGTGCCTTAGGCTTGAGAACTTCTTCTCCTCCATCCGTAGTGTAGGAAAAAATCGCAGTACACGCAGCGGAAGCGAGACTAAAAAAATAAGATTTAGTGACTTTTAAAATTTTTCCTTTATGAACCTTAAACCCTTTAATTAATTAAACATGCATATACAATAACCAAAAAGTAGAATACCTTTTGTCGCGTGATCCGATTGACTTACGTCGATGGTAATCCGCAAGATCTTCAATCCTAGCACGAACGTGGATCACCTAGGAGCGTGGTCTCCCTTTTCTTTGAATTGCAAACCTGTGAATGGACAAACAAACTTTTCTATTCTTTGTTAGTCACAAAAACAATCAAAAGAAATACCAAGATTATTCCGGTCACTTTTGAGTTCTCAATCTAATGATCGAAACTCGCGTGAACCTAGATCGATGTTGTATACACAAGCTTATTGATGATTAAGCAAATAGTATACCATCAAGGAATAATCTAACACTCTTTTATGTTTTAGAAAAAAAAAAATAATCTCTCTATGAATTGAGAAGAAGAAGAAAATAGAATCTCAAGCACCAAGCATTAGGTTGGCCGAATTCTATAAGTACATATATATAGGTGGCCAATTTTTCTTTCCTTCTTTCTATTAGGGTTGCCGAAATCCTTACCTAAAAACAACTAGGGTTGCCGCAAATCATATGCCAAAATAGGCTTGTGTTGCACCCTAATTTCCATCTAGTTTAAGACTTCAAACCCTAATCCAACTCATAGATATTTTATTCCTTTTTTATTTGACTAAATAAAAAGACTTCTTATTTGATTAAATAAATAAAATTAATTATTTATTTTCTTATCAAACAAGTCTTTTAATTTTAGTAAACTACTACAATAGTATTACTCTAGGAAATATATTTCCTATTCAGAAAAGATTTGTTTCTTAATTAAACAATTAATTAATAAATTAATTAATTCTTATTTAATTAAAACAATGAAACAAAATAATATATTAGGTTATAAAACCTACTTGCCGCCCCACTTAAACAAATGGGCTATATATTATTTCCTTTATTTCATTTAATCCATTGGACTTTAAATAAAAAGCCCACATGTGAACCAGACCCATTCTTACTAAAAGAAACAAGCCCACATGTCATTCATTAATATATTAATATAATTGAGCAGCCCATTACATAAATAATGTGCAAATTATATTCTTAATATATTAAATGCAATTCTAGATGGACCCTTAAATTGGTCCGGTAGAATATATCAAGTGATCCATGCAAGTCCGTGTGGATTGGGGATCTTGGCGGGCCATCTAAATTTAAGCTTCAATAGACATAACCTAATCACAATCAACAAATGATTCACTTAGGTCCGATCCATTAATTTTAACTCATTCCACTAAAGAGCTAAAACTGAACTCTTAAATAAAGATAGAAAAGGAAGATGCTCCTCATTCATACCCTAGACAATCATATAGGAGATAGTGTATCCTCGTGATTAATATCAGTAATCGCCAAGAGTTCATAGACCGCCTTTAACTCTCCAAGTTACCATATTTACTCATATGACCACGTTTTGAACTTGGATATTTTGACTTGTCCAGAAGCCATGTTTTCAATAGACACTATCGAAAACTCAACGTTGAGATTTAATATCCAATTACCTCAAAACATCTATATGATGATATTATACTCTCATTTAATAAATGGAGCCACGATGTCCATATCTATAAATGAAGTCCTCTATCGATTAACAAATGAATATCACCAAACTATCGAGGATAGACTATGCGATATAATCGTACTCATTGATAACTCAAATGATATCACTTGCAACCATAAGTCCATCATTTATCTCAGGATTAAGATAGACTCTCCGATTGTCCTGATAATGAAAAGACTATTATCTATTGACGGTTATAGATAAAGTATTTCATTGTGATCCAGTTCAATGCACCCAGTACACTAGATCCTTTTGCTCGAAGACACTCCGATGATTTTAGACTCATCATATCTCATTTGATCCCACTCAAATGCTAGCAAAAGAATTCTACAACTTTAACAAGATAAAGGTGCCCAACCTTTAACTTAAGTTGTGAACATTATTCAAGACTAACTAAAGAATTGTGTCTACCACATACATATCCAGATGTACGAACAATTCTTCTTTTCTCATAGTCTTTAGACCTTATGATTATTTACTTTGACAATTATAATATTAAACTATAAATGCTATACGATTTGTTAAACCAGAAATCACTTTATTAATATGAAAAAGATTGTTAATTACAACATTACACTCTTGCTATTGAGCATAATCCTAACAATCTCCCACTTGCACTATAGCAAATGTGTCATATCTCTCAAGCCCATGTTCTCTAGATGCCCATCGAAACTCTTCTGAGGTAGAGCCTTTGTGAAGGGATCCGCTAGATTTTCTGCTGACGCGATTTTGGTAATCGTCACGTCACCTCTTTGAACAATCTACCTTAAAAGATGATACTTTCTTTCAATGTGTTTACCTCTCTTGTGACTTCTTGGTTCTTTCGAATTAGCCACTGCTCCACTGTTGTCACAGTAGATAGTGATCTGCTTATTCGCACTAGGAACCACTTCCAAGTCAATCAAGAATTGGCGGAGCCAAACAGCCTCTTTGGTAGCCTCGCATGCAGCAACATACTTAGCTTCCATGGTGGAATCAGCAATACAAGATTGCTTGATACTCCTCCATATAACTGCTCCTCCTCCAATAGTAAACACAGCCCCTGATGTGGATTTTCTGGAGTTAGAATTTGATTGGAAATCAGAATCTGTATACCCAACGGGAATCAAATCCCCTCCAGAGTATACAAGCATATTATCTCTTGTTCTCTTGAGATACTTGAAAATATGCTTGACTGCCGTCCAGTGATCAGGACCAGGTTTCGATTGAAACCTACTAACTATGCCAACAGCAAAACAAATATCTGGTCTAGTACAGAGTATTGCATACATGAGACTTCCAATCGCCGAGGCATATGGAACTCTACTCATGAATTGCTCTTCATGCTCATTCTTAGGAACTTGTTCCTTAGAAAGCTTGATTCCATGTCTGAAAGGTAACATACCTTTCTTGGAATCCTGCATGGAAAACCTAGACAAGATCTTGTCTATGTATGAAGCTTGGGATAATGCAATCGTTTTATTCTTTCTATCCCTTATTACTTGGATACCTAGAATAAAACTTGCTTCTCCTAACTCCTTCATATCAAATTGTTTTGCTAACCATTCTTTTACTGATGTCAATACACCTACATCGTTTCCAATGAGTAGTATATCATCAACATAAAGAATCAGGAAAACCAACTTGTCGCCTTTAATCCTTTTGTATACACAAGGTTCGTCAGGATTCTGAATAAATCCAAAACCTTTGACAGCTTGATCGAACCTTATGTTCCAGGATCTGGATGCTTACTTTAATCCATATATGGATTTTTGCAACTTGCATACCTTTTCCATTTGGCCCTTTTCAATGAATCCCTCTGGTTGCATCATGTAGATGCTTTCGTCAAGACTTCCATTAAGGAAAGCTGTCTTGACGTCCATTTGCCAAATCTCTAGATCTAAAGATGCTGCAATGGATAAGAGTATCCTAATGGATTTAAGCATGGCCACAGGAGAGAAGGTTTCCTCGTAATCGATACCTTTTTTCTGTGTATACCCTTTAGCTACCAATCTAGCTTTAAAGGTTTCCACCTTTCCATCCATACCTCTTTTCCTCTTGTATACCCACTTGCACCCAATGGGTTTTATCCCTTTAGGCAAGTCTACAAGGGACCAGACTTTGTTATCAAACATAGATTCAATCTCAGATTGCATTGCGTTTTGCCAATGGCGACTATCAACATCCTCTATAGCTTCCTTGTATGTGTAGGGATCATCGTCGTCCGGGAGATTCTCCACTGATTCTCCCAGACCGATGTATCTTTCGGGTTGTGTTCTAACCCTCCCACTACGACGTGGAATGGTAGGTTGTTGATCTTGTGTTGGATCGGAACTTACAATTGGGTTAGGTTGTGTAACCTCTCGTGGAATTGTATCTCCTGACATCTCATTCAGGACAATTCTACTTCTAGGTACAAAATCATTCATATAGTCCTTTTCCAGAAATTTAGCATTTGTCGAAACAAATACTTTAAGATCTGAAGGACTATAGAAATAATATCCTTTAGTTTCTTTTGGATACCCTACAAATATACATGTTTCTGAACGGGACTCCATCTTTTGTCTTTCCTTTTAACACATGCGCAGGACAACCATATATCCTTAAGTGTTGTAAACTAGGCTTGCGCCCAGTCCACAACTCATGCGGTGTTTGAGGAACTAACTTAGATGGTACATCGTTTAGAATGTATATAGCAGTTTGTAAAGCATATCCCCAAAAAGAAATAGGAAGTGTTGAATAACTCAACATAGACCTAACCATATCCAAAAGAGTTCTATTTCTCCTTTCTGCTACCCCATTTTGTTGAGGTGTACCTGGTGCAGAAAACTGAGAAACTATCCCATTATCAATAAGATATTGCTGAAACTCACCAGATAGATATTCTCCACCACGATCAGATCTCAAGATTGTTATGTGTTTCTCAAGCTGATTTTCCACTTCAGCTTTGAATGCTTTGAACATGTCAAAAGCATCCGACTTATGTCGCATGAGATACACATAACCAAATCTCGAGTAATCATCTGTAAAGGTGATGAAGTACTCATATCCACCTCTAGCTTGAATGCTCATAGGTCCACATACATCAGTGTGTATCAATCCTAAACATTCAGTGGCTCTTGCACCTTTGGCAGAGAACGACCTTTTGGTCATTTTACCTTCCAAACAAGATTCACAAGTTGGTAGATCATCAACCTTTAAGTCACTTAAAGGTCCGTCACATACCAATCTTTTAATCCTATTAAGGTTAATATGACCTAGGCGTAAATGCCAAAGGTAGGTTTCATCTATTGATAATTTTACTCTTTTATGATTAGGTTCCGTTAATTCTGTGTCTAACGAGTGAGAGATATTTTTATGCAAAAAGAATAAGCCGTTTTCCAATGTACCTTTGCAAATAAATTTGTTATTCTTACTAATAATAAAATCTTTATTAAAAGTAACTGAATATCCAAATTTATTCAAACAAGAAACTGAAATTAAATTTCTCTTGAATTGAGGTACATAATAAACGTCTATCAAATCTAAATGCCTAAAAGAATCTAGATTAACTCTAATATCTCCCACTGCACTTGCAGACACTAACGTTCCGTTGTCCAAACGTAAGTTGATTTCATTCTTATTCAACTTTCTCCTTTCTTGGAACCCCTATAAGGAATAGCAAACATGATTTGTGGCTCCAGAGTCTATGATCCAAGAATCTGTAGAATCTGCCAGAAAACATGTTTCAAGATAATTAATATTACCTTGTTCCTTCTTGTTCTGGGACTTTGGGCAATTTCTTTTCCAATGTCCCTTTTCACCACAAAGGAAGCATTTCCCTTTGATCTTGGTTACTTTCTTGGTCTCCATCTTGGTAGGCCCAAGTTGCTTTTTCTTCTGTTGTTCCTTAACCTTTTGACGGGTCTCAACAGTAGCAACTTTACCAACCATATGAATCTGAGATTCATAAGTAGGAGCAGGTGGTTTAGGAGTAGTTAGAACAAACTTATGTTTTTCACTTTGCAGCAACAACCCAATTTTCCTTTTCCATGTGACATAATTATCTCCAGTTAAAGTGTTATCTTTTAGGATGTTCATAAGTGATGGGGTCATGATTTCTGAATAAAACAAAACATATATAAGTAAATAATCATTTTAAAGCACTTTTAAATATTTATCTTGAATTAAATAAATAACTCAATCATAAAAATTCAACGGTGATCTAACACCCATAAATGTTACGCCTCCTTTGGGAGTTCGCACCATTTACTAGTTAGACTAGGTCCCACCTAATTGTTAACATAACAACCAGCGTTTTCAATTTTAGCCTTGCAATTTTACTGACAAGAACTCTTGGGAGGATATCAATAAAACTACATTGAGTGTGTTACCAAGATATCGACCCTCAATTTTCTCTCGCGAAAATCCCTCCTTGGGGAGTAGATCTCGTTTGAGTCCATTGTCTAGTCTATCCTTGTAAGGATGTTTATTGCTAAATTCCATTCATGGACGCCCCTTGGGGGGATTACCAATAAATAATAAAGCTCAACTAACCTTGGAGGCCATAGGTGTTACAAAAACACCTTCTCCCACTCAATTATTTAAGGCGTGTGATTAAATCTCATAGAATGATTTACCAAGTTATCTAGATGCCAATTTAGATACCTAAATCATTCAATGCATGTTCATACCAAAAGAGATATATGAGTGGCACTCCTATTCTATATGTCATGTTATCATACAATAACAAATATTGTAATATTTAAGTATAAATTAAATAGCAACAATTTTGGCCCATCCTAGAAAAACAAGTAAATTACAATTGTTTAGGAATACAAGATCTTCAAGTGGCCCATCAACCATACGCTCATCCTTCGGCTTCCACCCATGGGCGACACACACCACAACCCCACAAAGGGGCTGCTGTGCGCAGCCCATGAAACCTCCCAGGGCTGCCGTGTGCAGCCCACAAAGTTTGGGCTTGCCATGCGCAGCCCAATCCACTCCTAGGGTGCGCACAGTGCTCGTACTTGGTTCCGGTTGCTTCCTTTTTCTTCGTATCTTCGAATCTTCAATACCCGAATACATTACGGCAGTATAAATAATAAAATACTGCAGTATTAATTTTTTTTTTTTTTATTCACTGCAGTACTTTTACAAAATAAAAAAACTGCACATTAAAAAAAATAAATAAATAACTGCAGTAGTATTACAAAAAAAATACTGCACTTAACAAAAAAAAAAAAAAAAAAAAAAAAAAAAAAAACCTAGCAACTACCAAGAAGGAATTATGGCGATAATAGACCACCCTTCTTGTTACAACTCCGAAACAATAATTACATTGAAAATCTAGGACCAAAATCGAGCAACAACAATCCACATAAAACATATATAAATCCATACATCACATGTAATTATATATGCGAATACCTAGAGTGCCATCTCTTTCTAAACATGCATAATCACAATAAAAAGAAATAGATCCACGTATATATACGTTAATTAATTAAGAGGGTTCAACCTAGGCTCTGATACCAATTGTAGGGAAAAATACTGTACACGCAGCGGAAGCGAGACTAAAAAAATAAGATTTAGTGACTTTTAAAATTTTTCCTTTATGAACCTTAAACCCTTTAATTAATTAAACATGCATATACAATAACCAAAAAGTAGAATACCTTTTGTCGCGTGATCCGATTGACTTACGTCGATGGTAATCCGCAAGATCTTCAATCCTAGCACGAACGTGGATCACCTAGGAGCGTGGTCTCCCTTTTCTTTGAATTGCAAACCTGTGAATGGACAAACATACTTTTCTATTCTTTGTTAGTCACAAAAACAATCAAAAGAAATACCAAGATTATTCCGGTCACTTTTGAGTTCTCAATCTAATGATCGAAACTCGCGTGAACCTAGATCGATGTTGTATACACAAGCTTATTGATGATTAAGCAAATAGTATACCATCAAGGAATAATCTAACACTCTTTTATGTTTTAGAAAAAAAAAATAATCTCTCTATGAATTGAGAAGAAGAAGAAAATAGAATCTCAAGCACCAAGCATTAGGTTGGCCGAATTCTATAAGTACATATATATAGGTGGCCAATTTTTCTTTCCTTCTTTCTATTAGGGTTGCCGAAATCCTTACCTAAAAACAACTAGGGTTGCCGCAAATCATATGCCAAAATAGGCTTGTGTTGCACCCTAATTTCCATCTAGTTTAAGACTTCAAACCCTAATCCAACTCATAGATATTTTATTCCTTTTTTATTTGACTAAATAAAAAGACTTCTTATTTGATTAAATAAATAAAATTAATTATTTATTTTCTTATCAAACAAGTCTTTTAATTTTAGTAAACTACTACAATAGTATTACTCTAGGAAATATATTTCCTATTCAGAAAAGATTTGTTTCTTAATTAAACAATTAATTAATAAATTAATTAATTCTTATTTAATTAAAACAATGAAACAAAATAATATATTAGGTTATAAAACCTACTTGCCGCCCCACTTAAACAAATGGGCTATATATTATTTCCTTTATTTCATTTAATCCATTGGACTTTAAATAAAAAGCCCACATGTGAACCAGACCCATTCTTACTAAAAGAAACAAGCCCACATGTCATTCATTAATATATTAATATAATTGAGCAGCCCATTACATAAATAATGTGCAAATTATATTCTTAATATATTAAATGCAATTCTAGATGGACCCTTAAATTGGTCCGGTAGAATATATCAAGTGATCCATGCAAGTCCGTGTGGATTGGGGATCTTGGCGGGCCATCTAAATTTAAGCTTCAATAGACATAACCTAATCACAATCAACAAATGATTCACTTAGGTCCGATCCATTAATTTTAACTCATTCCACTAAAGAGCTAAAACTGAACTCTTAAATAAAGATAGAAAAGGAAGATGCTCCTCATTCATACCCTAGACAATCATATAGGAGATAGTGTATCCTCGTGATTAATATCAGTAATCGCCAAGAGTTCATAGACCGCCTTTAACTCTCCAAGTTACCATATTTACTCATATGACCACGTTTTGAACTTGGATATTTTGACTTGTCCAGAAGCCATGTTTTCAATAGACACTATCGAAAACTCAACGTTGAGATTTAATATCCAATTACCTCAAAACATCTATATGATGATATTATACTCTCATTTAATAAATGGAGCCACGATGTCCATATCTATAAATGAAGTCCTCTATCGATTAACAAATGAATATCACCAAACTATCGAGGATAGACTATGCGATATAATCGTACTCATTGATAACTCAAATGATATCACTTGCAACCATAAGTCCATCATTTATCTCAGGATTAAGATAGACTCTCCGATTGTCCTGATAATGAAAAGACTATTATCTATTGACGGTTATAGATAAAGTATTTCATTGTGATCCAGTTCAATGCACCCAGTACACTAGATCCTTTTGCTCGAAGACACTCCGATGATTTTAGACTCATCATATCTCATTTGATCCCACTCAAATGCTAGCAAAAGAATTCTACAACTTTAACAAGATAAAGGTGCCCAACCTTTAACTTAAGTTGTGAACATTATTCAAGACTAACTAAAGAATTGTGTCTACCACATACATATCCAGATGTACGAACAATTCTTCTTTTCTCATAGTCTTTAGACCTTATGATTATTTACTTTGACAATTATAATATTAAACTATAAATGCTATACGATTTGTTAAACCAGAAATCACTTTATTAATATGAAAAAGATTGTTAATTACAACATTACACTCTTGCTATTGAGCATAATCCTAACAATCTCCCACTTGCACTATAGCAAATGTGTCATATCTCTCAAGCCCATGTTCTCTAGATGCCCATCGAAACTCTTCTGAGGTAGAGCCTTTGTGAAGGGATCCGCTAGATTTTCTGCTGACGCGATTTTGGTAATCGTCACGTCACCTCTTTGAACAATCTACCTTAAAAGATGATACTTTCTTTCAATGTGTTTACCTCTCTTGTGACTTCTTGGTTCTTTCGAATTAGCCACTGCTCCACTGTTGTCACAGTAGATAGTGATCTGCTTATTCGCACTAGGAACCACTTCCAAGTCAATCAAGAATTGGCGGAGCCAAACAGCCTCTTTGGTAGCCTCGCATGCAGCAACATACTTAGCTTCCATGGTGGAATCAGCAATACAAGATTGCTTGATACTCCTCCATATAACTGCTCCTCCTCCAATAGTAAACACAGCCCCTGATGTGGATTTTCTGGAGTTAGAATTTGATTGGAAATCAGAATCTGTATACCCAACGGGAATCAAATCCCCTCCAGAGTATACAAGCATATTATCTCTTGTTCTCTTGAGATACTTGAAAATATGCTTGACTGCCGTCCAGTGATCAGGACCAGGTTTCGATTGAAACCTACTAACTATGCCAACAGCAAAACAAATATCTGGTCTAGTACAGAGTATTGCATACATGAGACTTCCAATCGCCGAGGCATATGGAACTCTACTCATGAATTGCTCTTCATGCTCATTCTTAGGAACTTGTTCCTTAGAAAGCTTGATTCCATGTCTGAAAGGTAACATACCTTTCTTGGAATCCTGCATGGAAAACCTAGACAAGATCTTGTCTATGTATGAAGCTTGGGATAATGCAATCGTTTTATTCTTTCTATCCCTTATTACTTGGATACCTAGAATAAAACTTGCTTCTCCTAACTCCTTCATATCAAATTGTTTTGCTAACCATTCTTTTACTGATGTCAATACACCTACATCGTTTCCAATGAGTAGTATATCATCAACATAAAGAATCAGGAAAACCAACTTGTCGCCTTTAATCCTTTTGTATACACAAGGTTCGTCAGGATTCTGAATAAATCCAAAACCTTTGACAGCTTGATCGAACCTTATGTTCCAGGATCTGGATGCTTACTTTAATCCATATATGGATTTTTGCAACTTGCATACCTTTTCCATTTGGCCCTTTTCAATGAATCCCTCTGGTTGCATCATGTAGATGCTTTCGTCAAGACTTCCATTAAGGAAAGCTGTCTTGACGTCCATTTGCCAAATCTCTAGATCTAAAGATGCTGCAATGGATAAGAGTATCCTAATGGATTTAAGCATGGCCACAGGAGAGAAGGTTTCCTCGTAATCGATACCTTTTTTCTGTGTATACCCTTTAGCTACCAATCTAGCTTTAAAGGTTTCCACCTTTCCATCCATACCTCTTTTCCTCTTGTATACCCACTTGCACCCAATGGGTTTTATCCCTTTAGGCAAGTCTACAAGGGACCAGACTTTGTTATCAAACATAGATTCAATCTCAGATTGCATTGCGTTTTGCCAATGGCGACTATCAACATCCTCTATAGCTTCCTTGTATGTGTAGGGATCATCGTCGTCCGGGAGATTCTCCACTGATTCTCCCAGACCGATGTATCTTTCGGGTTGTGTTCTAACCCTCCCACTACGACGTGGAATGGTAGGTTGTTGATCTTGTGTTGGATCGGAACTTACAATTGGGTTAGGTTGTGTAACCTCTCGTGGAATTGTATCTCCTGACATCTCATTCAGGACAATTCTACTTCTAGGTACAAAATCATTCATATAGTCCTTTTCCAGAAATTTAGCATTTGTCGAAACAAATACTTTAAGATCTGAAGGACTATAGAAATAATATCCTTTAGTTTCTTTTGGATACCCTACAAATATACATGTTTCTGAACGGGACTCCATCTTTTGTCTTTCCTTTTAACACATGCGCAGGACAACCATATATCCTTAAGTGTTGTAAACTAGGCTTGCGCCCAGTCCACAACTCATGCGGTGTTTGAGGAACTAACTTAGATGGTACATCGTTTAGAATGTATATAGCAGTTTGTAAAGCATATCCCCAAAAAGAAATAGGAAGTGTTGAATAACTCAACATAGACCTAACCATATCCAAAAGAGTTCTATTTCTCCTTTCTGCTACCCCATTTTGTTGAGGTGTACCTGGTGCAGAAAACTGAGAAACTATCCCATTATCAATAAGATATTGCTGAAACTCACCAGATAGATATTCTCCACCACGATCAGATCTCAAGATTGTTATGTGTTTCTCAAGCTGATTTTCCACTTCAGCTTTGAATGCTTTGAACATGTCAAAAGCATCCGACTTATGTCGCATGAGATACACATAACCAAATCTCGAGTAATCATCTGTAAAGGTGATGAAGTACTCATATCCACCTCTAGCTTGAATGCTCATAGGTCCACATACATCAGTGTGTATCAATCCTAAACATTCAGTGGCTCTTGCACCTTTGGCAGAGAACGACCTTTTGGTCATTTTACCTTCCAAACAAGATTCACAAGTTGGTAGATCATCAACCTTTAAGTCACTTAAAGGTCCGTCACATACCAATCTTTTAATCCTATTAAGGTTAATATGACCTAGGCGTAAATGCCAAAGGTAGGTTTCATCTATTGATAATTTTACTCTTTTATGATTAGGTTCCGTTAATTCTGTGTCTAACGAGTGAGAGATATTTTTATGCAAAAAGAATAAGCCGTTTTCCAATGTACCTTTGCAAATAAATTTGTTATTCTTACTAATAATAAAATCTTTATTAAAAGTAACTGAATATCCAAATTTATTCAAACAAGAAACTGAAATTAAATTTCTCTTGAATTGAGGTACATAATAAACGTCTATCAAATCTAAATGCCTAAAAGAATCTAGATTAACTCTAATATCTCCCACTGCACTTGCAGACACTAACGTTCCGTTGTCCAAACGTAAGTTGATTTCATTCTTATTCAACTTTCTCCTTTCTTGGAACCCCTATAAGGAATAGCAAACATGATTTGTGGCTCCAGAGTCTATGATCCAAGAATCTGTAGAATCTGCCAGAAAACATGTTTCAAGATAATTAATATTACCTTGTTCCTTCTTGTTCTGGGACTTTGGGCAATTTCTTTTCCAATGTCCCTTTTCACCACAAAGGAAGCATTTCCCTTTGATCTTGGTTACTTTCTTGGTCTCCATCTTGGTAGGCCCAAGTTGCTTTTTCTTCTGTTGTTCCTTAACCTTTTGACGGGTCTCAACAGTAGCAACTTTACCAACCATATGAATCTGAGATTCATAAGTAGGAGCAGGTGGTTTAGGAGTAGTTAGAACAAACTTATGTTTTTCACTTTGCAGCAACAACCCAATTTTCCTTTTCCATGTGACATAATTATCTCCAGTTAAAGTGTTATCTTTTAGGATGTTCATAAGTGATGGGGTCATGATTTCTGAATAAAACAAAACATATATAAGTAAATAATCATTTTAAAGCACTTTTAAATATTTATCTTGAATTAAATAAATAACTCAATCATAAAAATTCAACGGTGATCTAACACCCATAAATGTTACGCCTCCTTTGGGAGTTCGCACCATTTACTAGTTAGACTAGGTCCCACCTAATTGTTAACATAACAACCAGCGTTTTCAATTTTAGCCTTGCAATTTTACTGACAAGAACTCTTGGGAGGATATCAATAAAACTACATTGAGTGTGTTACCAAGATATCGACCCTCAATTTTCTCTTGCGAAAATCCCTCCTTGGGGAGTAGATCTCGTTTGAGTCCATTGTCTAGTCTATCCTTGTAAGGATGTTTATTGCTAAATTCCATTCATGGACGCCCCTTGGGGGGATTACCAATAAATAATAAAGCTCAACTAACCTTGGAGGCCATAGGTGTTACAAAAACACCTTCTCCCACTCAATTATTTAAGGCGTGTGATTAAATCTCATAGAATGATTTACCAAGTTATCTAGATGCCAATTTAGATACCTAAATCATTCAATGCATGTTCATACCAAAAGAGATATATGAGTGGCACTCCTATTCTATATGTCATGTTATCATACAATAACAAATATTGTAATATTTAAGTATAAATTAAATAGCAACAATTTTGGCCCATCCTAGAAAAACAAGTAAATTACAATTGTTTAGGAATACAAGATCTTCAAGTGGCCCATCAACCATACGCTCATCCTTCGGCTTCCACCCATGGGCGACACACACCACAACCCCACAAAGGGGCTGCTGTGCGCAGCCCATGAAACCTCCCAGGGCTGCCGTGTGCAGCCCACAAAGTTTGGGCTTGCCATGCGCAGCCCAATCCACTCCTAGGGTGCGCACAGTGCTCGTACTTGGTTCCGGTTGCTTCCTTTTTCTTCGTATCTTCGAATCTTCAATACCCGAATACATTACGGCAGTATAAATAATAAAATACTGCAGTATTAATTTTTTTTTTTTTTATTCACTGCAGTACTTTTACAAAATAAAAAAACTGCACATTAAAAAAAATAAATAAAAAACTGCAGTAGTATTACAAAAAAAATACTGCACTTAACAAAAAAAAAAAAAAAAAAAAAAAAAAAAAAAACTAGCAACTACCAAGAAGGAATTATGGCGATAATAGACCACCCTTCTTGTTACAACTCCGAAACAATAATTACATTGAAAATCTAGGACCAAAATCGAGCAACAACAATCCACATAAAACATATATAAATCCATACATCACATGTAATTATATATGCGAATACCTAGAGTGCCATCTCTTTCTAAACATGCATAATCACAATAAAAAGAAATAGATCCACGTATATATACGTTAATTAATTAAGAGGGTTCAACCTAGGCTCTGATACCAATTGTAGGGAAAAATACTGTACACGCAGCGGAAGCGAGACTAAAAAAATAAGATTTAGTGACTTTTAAAATTTTTCCTTTATGAACCTTAAACCCTTTAATTAATTAAACATGCATATACAATAACCAAAAAGTAGAATACCTTTTGTCGCGTGATCCGATTGACTTACGTCGATGGTAATCCGCAAGATCTTCAATCCTAGCACGAACGTGGATCACCTAGGAGCGTGGTCTCCCTTTTCTTTGAATTGCAAACCTGTGAATGGACAAACATACTTTTCTATTCTTTGTTAGTCACAAAAACAATCAAAAGAAATACCAAGATTATTCCGGTCACTTTTGAGTTCTCAATCTAATGATCGAAACTCGCGTGAACCTAGATCGATGTTGTATACACAAGCTTATTGATGATTAAGCAAATAGTATACCATCAAGGAATAATCTAACACTCTTTTATGTTTTAGAAAAAAAAAAATAATCTCTCTATGAATTGAGAAGAAGAAGAAAATAGAATCTCAAGCACCAAGCATTAGGTTGGCCGAATTCTATAAGTACATATATATAGGTGGCCAATTTTTCTTTCCTTCTTTCTATTAGGGTTGCCGAAATCCTTACCTAAAAACAACTAGGGTTGCCGCAAATCATATGCCAAAATAGGCTTGTGTTGCACCCTAATTTCCATCTAGTTTAAGACTTCAAACCCTAATCCAACTCATAGATATTTTATTCCTTTTTTATTTGACTAAATAAAAAGACTTCTTATTTGATTAAATAAATAAAATTAATTATTTATTTTCTTATCAAACAAGTCTTTTAATTTTAGTAAACTACTACAATAGTATTACTCTAGGAAATATATTTCCTATTCAGAAAAGATTTGTTTCTTAATTAAACAATTAATTAATAAATTAATTAATTCTTATTTAATTAAAACAATGAAACAAAATAATATATTAGGTTATAAAACCTACTTGCCGCCCCACTTAAACAAATGGGCTATATATTATTTCCTTTATTTCATTTAATCCATTGGACTTTAAATAAAAAGCCCACATGTGAACCAGACCCATTCTTACTAAAAGAAACAAGCCCACATGTCATTCATTAATATATTAACATAATTGAGCAGCCCATTACATAAATAATGTGCAAATTATATTCTTAATATATTAAATGCAATTCTAGATGGACCCTTAAATTGGTCCGGTAGAATATATCAAGTGATCCATGCAAGTCCGTGTGGATTGGGGATCTTGGCGGGCCATCTAAATTTAAGCTTCAATAGACATAACCTAATCACAATCAACAAATGATTCACTTAGGTCCGATCCATTAATTTTAACTCATTCCACTAAAGAGCTAAAACTGAACTCTTAAATAAAGATAGAAAAGGAAGATGCTCCTCATTCATACCCTAGACAATCATATAGGAGATAGTGTATCCTCGTGATTAATATCAGTAATCGCCAAGAGTTCATAGACCGCCTTTAACTCTCCAAGTTACCATATTTACTCATATGACCACGTTTTGAACTTGGATATTTTGACTTGTCCAGAAGCCATGTTTTCAATAGACACTATCGAAAACTCAACGTTGAGATTTAATATCCAATTACCTCAAAACATCTATATGATGATATTATACTCTCATTTAATAAATGGAGCCACGATGTCCATATCTATAAATGAAGTCCTCTATCGATTAACAAATGAATATCACCAAACTATCGAGGATAGACTATGCGATATAATCGTACTCATTGATAACTCAAATGATATCACTTGCAACCATAAGTCCATCATTTATCTCAGGATTAAGATAGACTCTCCGATTGTCCTGATAATGAAAAGACTATTATCTATTGACGGTTATAGATAAAGTATTTCATTGTGATCCAGTTCAATGCACCCAGTACACTAGATCCTTTTGCTCGAAGACACTCCGATGATTTTAGACTCATCATATCTCATTTGATCCCACTCAAATGCTAGCAAAAGAATTCTACAACTTTAACAAGATAAAGGTGCCCAACCTTTAACTTAAGTTGTGAACATTATTCAAGACTAACTAAAGAATTGTGTCTACCACATACATATCCAGATGTACGAACAATTCTTCTTTTCTCATAGTCTTTAGACCTTATGATTATTTACTTTGACAATTATAATATTAAACTATAAATGCTATACGATTTGTTAAACCAGAAATCACTTTATTAATATGAAAAAGATTGTTAATTACAACATTACACTCTTGCTATTGAGCATAATCCTAACACGTAGGAGTCATCATAGGTGGAGCATATCCATCTTCAACCGCCATCCACGCCCTATCATGGATTTGGCATATGTATGCTTCCATCTTCCCCTTCCATGAGGAGTAATTATCGCCGGTGAGCAACGGTGGCCTCACGCTCGACGCTCCCTCTTTGCTCATCTCGAAACCACTCATGGTGTTTGGATGAATGCAAATGAGATGAATGCAAAATGTATGAATAAATCAAAAAATCACACAAGATGCAAAACACACCAAAATGAGCAAGGATCACCTATGTATGTCTAGGAACCCGCTCTGATACCAATTGAAACAAATAATAGCACGGTGTGTATAAAGCTATCTAGAGGGGGGGTGAATAGATTTTACGCTTTTTACCCAATTTTTCGTGTTAGTCAAAAATACGAAAATGCCCTCAAGACAATATAAACAAGCAAGTGTAATATGGTGCGGAAATTAAAACAACACTTGGTTTTTACGTGGAAACCCTCACGGGAAAAACCACGGGCTATGTAAGTAAGTCACACTCGAACCTCGAATCCACTAAATGTGCAAACGATTATGAAACAAATAATAGCACGGTGTGTATAAAGCTATCTAGAGGGGGGGTGAATAGATTTTACGCTTTTTACCCAATTTCTCGTGTTAGTCAAAATTACGAAAATACCCTCAAGATAATATAAACAAGCAAGTGTAATATGGTGCGGAAATTAAAACAACACTTGGTTTTTACGTGGAAACCCTCACGGGAAAAACCACGGGCTATGTAAGTAAGCCACACTCGAACCTCGAATCCACTAAATGTGCAAACGATTACAACCTAATCCCGGAAGTAATCACACACCTACCTAATCCCGGTATGAGTGAACCTAGTCCAATTTGCTTGCGTTCTAAGCAACCTAATCCCGGATGCTACACACAAGACTTACTTTCTCTATGAAGAGAATATACAACCTATGTGAATATATAAAATATCCAAAATGCAATTAAGAGCTAGGTTACTCTATATGCTTATCTAGGATAGTGAATATGCAATTAATTCAATCCTAGATATTAAAAGCTAGATGACATGTCAAATAGCTTAGCTAAACATAGATTAACAAAACCTAGATAGCTATCAAAAATACAACACTCAATCATGTCAACACAACAATCTCTAATTTGTATCTAGAATATATTCAAGAGCATACAAATAATATAAGAGATGTCAATGATAAATAAAACACTAATTATGTATGATAATAGTGAAGAACTTACCAAAGAATATGTGTTGACCAAAACCCATGCAAGCAAGCATCCTAACTAAGCTAGAAAATGCTAGATGATATTTTGATGCATATGAGAATGGTTTTTGAGTGTTAAAAAGGTGTTTTTGATTTGATTTTCTCTCAAATGTCTCTCTTTTAAGTTTAGGGTTCTTAGAGTTAAAGAACATTAAATCTGAAAATGAGAAAGTGTGATATTTATAGACATCAAGAACAGGGCATGAGAAAAGACAAGTTTGCCCTTGAAACGCACCGTTCGGCGGTTTCAATCGGCGGCCAGGCCGCCGATAATGACCGCCGAATTGAGCTCGTGAAGAACAGAGCATAAACGGCGGTTCATTCGGCGGTTTCGTGACCGCCGATCCCAACCGCCGAATCAGACCCGAGAGATCGAAATCGATCAGGTATGAACGGCCGTTTCTAACGGCGGTCGTGACCGCAGAATTGCTCCTGAAGCAAACGGCGGTTCCATTCGGCGGCCAGGCCGCCGATCATAACCGCCGATCACCAACAGAGGTGAAAACCAAGGAGAAGCCAAGGGCATTCTCCGTGGGCGGTCTTCGCGCAAAACCAAGCACATTTTAGTGCATGCGCGGACGTTTCCGAACACTATCGGGAAACGAATTACAAGACACATAAATACACAATAAGATATAACAATCAAAGTGCTAGTGTGTAATGTGACATATGAAGAGAATGCACACAAATGTAAGAATGCAAAGTGTGTGTGTGCTTCTAAATCTCTTCAAAGAAAGGTAAGCACATAGAAATTTACCTTCGGTGCTTATCAAGACGAGGTCTTCAAAGGGCTTCGAACATTAAGACCGATACTTAGGCTACCCTTACAAAGAACCCCACATATGTGGTTTGATCACGAAATAAGCCAATTAAAAACAACGGGAATCCTTACAATCTCCCCCTTTGGCTATTTCGTGACAAAACCATCACTCACATTGATTCCTCACAAAAAAAATAGAAACTACGGGACTATAATGATATTCTACATTACAAAGAGATAAGAGAATGCAACTTGAAGTCTTCAATCCTGTTGTAGAATAATCAATCCCTGAAAAGAGTTTCTAACATTTCTAATACAAGAAAAGTGCGAGATTAATCATGTGAGAACAATACCAAGCATTTGCATTTTTAGAATTTAGGCACAACATTACCAAATGTATGCAATGTATGATAAATGCAATGCTCCCCCTCAACGGGTTACTCCCCTCAATGTATGTTTTCCCCAAAGTGCACAAAAGCTTCTATATTTTGCACCTCCCCTTACCATATCCTACTCCCCCTTTTTGTCATGATATAGGCAAAGGAGTAGTCCCCAACCGGGTCACTCATAGCAACGAGAGATAGAAGCATGCAAGATATGCATATACATATAAGTCACTTTATGCACTTCAATTAATTTGAGAGAAACAAGGAGATTTATTTTGAGAAAATGTGTGAATTCAACATGCTTTGCATACAAGACATATAGCATTCAAGTCCAAAATACAATGGTATTTGGCAAAGCAAATGACAAAGGTTTCTAATAAGAATTCAAACCAATTTCACCAATGTCATGGGAAAAGCAAGGATATAGAGATTATTGATTTCAATTTAAGAGCAACTATATCCAACTTTATAAGCGAAACATGGCATGAGCGACTTTGCACCCTATTTGATTTTTCCGGATAAAATTATCCGTATGATAGTAACCATGTTCAACTAATAAAGAAAGAGAGACATTTGGAATGTAAATTCCTTTGAACGGATACAAGATCCTTTATTCATTTTGAGTCTCATAAGCTTTCACACAAGTTTTGCATTTTTAAGAATATGCAATCATCAATTCATGCTTTTCATGTGAGCATGTTATATGAATTTCATGCTTTTTCATTTGACATTAGCATGTTATTAAAGAATCATCATGTCATGGAGATAATCATAGGTCATTCAAATCATACTTCCTATATACATCTCCTAGTCCAAAAATGCATGTTTGAACATAAATATGACATGGATTGTAAACAAGCAAGGTTCACACTTATTGAATTGAAA
Source organism: Acer yangbiense (assembly GCA_008009225.1). Lineage (NCBI taxonomy): Eukaryota > Viridiplantae > Streptophyta > Magnoliopsida > Sapindales > Sapindaceae > Acer > Acer yangbiense. The sequence continues at coordinate 11,427,972 of CM017765.1, read as the reverse complement.
ACATATATACATATGTACAACCAAGCTTACTCAAGCAATTAAAAAAAGAGGCATAAGATATTTTAAATTTTTTGCAAGATACAAGAATGCAAAATAGCTCTCTTTGCTTGAGTTCCCCATATGGGGTCAATCATCAACCTTCAACAATGAAGGTCATGAGGTCCTATAGACCTCCCAAGTCCATTTGGCTTGGATGAACCTATTTGAGACTTGATAGTCTCGTAGCAAGCGGGTTCATTTTTCCTTATCCACATAGGTGTGACATTTTTCTTCCTAGTGGTCAATTGTTCTAGAGATCTAGATGTCATAGGATCATGTAAATGAATTTCTTCCTTCCTATGAGTATGCATTCTAGCTCTAGCTTTCTTTTTCTCAATCATGCTTTTAACTCTACACATTTTAATGTAACGAAAGCACTTTGGTCTAATATGACCATCAACACCACAAAAATGACATGTAGGGACAAAGTTAGGAATCATACCATGTCCTTGTGCATGTATAGGAGCCTTCCCATGTCTTTGTGGTTGTCTTGGTTGTTGGATAGGATTTCTCCTTCTTTGTTGTTGACCAAGACTTGGTTGCTTCCACGGTTGAGTTTGCATGATTGGTCTCTTCCCTTGATGGATTTGAGTTTGAGGGAAGTTAGCATGAGGAACTCTTGTAGGTTGAGCTTGAGGTTGTCTTCTTGGAGCTACCTTCACTTGTGCACTATGAGAGCATTGTCCTAGCTCAATCTTCTTCCTAGGAGTTTGCACCGGTGAATCTTCTTTGTAGCTCAAGCGTTTGACAAACATGGTCTTGTTAGGAGTGGAGGACTCCTTACTATCTTCAAACCCAAGACCTCTCTTATCACACGGACTCTTTCCAACACTTAACATGTGGTCAAGTTTTTCGGTGCTAGAAACTATCCTAGTCCTTGATCCTTTAGCCTCTTCAAGCTCTCTTTTTAATTCTTCTTCATTCCTCTTAGATAAGTCTAACTCCTTTCTTAGCTTATCTTCAATATTCTTGGATCTATCCACTTGTTCACTTAAGTGGTCAACATGAGCCTCAAGGTCTAGATTCTCTTCTCTCAATCTTCGTATCTTTTCCTCGGTCTTCATTGCTAAGCTTTTAAACTCAGTGAGGTATTCATCTAGAACCTTTTTCTTCACATATCCATGTGAGGAGTTAGATGAAGAGTCATCTTTATTAGAGTCACTTCCTTCTTGACTCTCATTCTCTTCTTCATTGTAGGAGATCGGAAAGGCAAAATAGTTGTTCTCACAATCATTCAAGCTTGAGGGACTTCCTTCAACAACTTTCACTTTGTTGTCCCGCTTGTGAGAGCAACCTAATGCCAAGAATTTCGCCACAATCTCTTCATCACTTTCACTTGAATTGGCGGTCTCCTCTCTTTCATCTTCCAAGTTAGCACGTAGAAATTTACCTTCGGTGCTTATCAACACGAGGTCTTCAAAGGGCTTCGAACATTAAGACCGATACTTAGGCTACCCTTACAAAGAACCCCACATATGTGGTTTGATCACGAAATAAGCCAATTAAAAACAACGGGAATCCTTACAGATTACAACCTAATCCCGGAAGTAATCACACACCTACCTAATCCCGGTATGAGTGAACCTAGTCCAATTTACTTGCGTTCTAAGCAACCTAATCCCGGATGCTACACACAAGACTTACTTTCTCTATGAAGAGAATATACAACCTATGTGAATATATAAAATATCCAAAATGCAATTAAGAGCTAGGTTACTCTATATGCTTATCTAGGATAGTGAATATGCAATTAATTCAATCCTAGATATTAAAAGCTAGATGACATGTCAAATAGCTTAGCTAAACATAGATTAACAAAACCTAGATAGCTATCAAAAATACAACACTCAATCATGTCAACACAACAATCTCTAATTTGTATCTAGAATATATTCAAGAGCATACAAATAATATAAGAGATGTCAATGATAAATAAAACACTAATTATGTATGATAATAGTGAAGAACTTACCAAAGAATATGTGTTGACCAAAACCCATGCAAGCAAGCATCCTAACTAAGCTAGAAAATGCTAGATGATATTTTGATGCATATGAGAATGGTTTTTTAGTGTTAAAAAGGTGTTCTTGATTTGATTTTCTCTCAAATGTCTCTCTTTGAAGATTAGGGTTCTTAGAGTTAAAGAACTTTAAATCTGAAAATGAGAAAGTGTGATATTTATAGACATCAAGAACAGGGCATGTGAAAAGACAAGTTTGCCCTTGAAACGCACCGTTCGGCGGTTTCAATCGGCGGCCAGGCCGCCGATAATGACCGCCGAATTGAGCTCGTGAAGAACAGAGCATAAACGGCGGTTCATTCGGCGGTTTCGTGACCGCCGATCCCAACCGCCGAATCAGACCCGAGAGATCGAAATCGATCAGGTATGAACGGCGGTTTCGAACGGCTGTCGTGACAGCCGATAGTGACCGCAGAATTGCTCCTGGAAGCAAACGGCGGTTCCATTCGGCAGCCAGGCCGTAGATAATAACCGCCGATCACCAACAGAGGTGAAAACCAAGGAGAAGCCAAGGGCATTCTCCGTGGGTGGTCTTCGCGCAAAACCAAACACATTCTAGTGCATGCGCGGAAGTTTCCGAACACTATCGGGAAACGAATTACAAGACACATAAATACACAACAAGATATAACAATCAAAGTGCTAGTGTGTAATGTGACATATGAAGAGAATGCACACAAATGTAAGAATGCAAAGGGTTTGTGTGCTTCTAAATCTCTTCAAAGAAAGTTAAGCACTAGAAGTATACCTTTGGAGTGCTCGTCCCTTGAGGTCTTGAAAGGGCCTTTGAGAATGATTCTCAATCATCTAAACTACCCTTACATACAAACCCCAATACGTGGTTTGTCCACGAAATAAGCCAATCAAAGAATGGGAATCCTTACAGTGCAAACTCCTAGGAAGAAGTTAGAACTAGGACAATGTTCAAATGCACAAGTGAAGATGGTGCCAAGAAGGCAACCTCAAGCTCAACCCTCTAGGGTCCCTCAAGTTAACATCCCTCAACAATTGGCTCACAAAGGAAAGAGACCAATCATGCAACCTCAAGATAGGAAGCAAGCTAGACTGGTTCAACAACGAAGATGGATTGAACCCACTCAACCACAAAGACATGGACAAGCTCACATGCATGCTCAAGGACAAGGTATGATTCCTTATTTTATTCCTACATGTCATTTTTATGGATTTGATGGTCATATTAGACCAAATTGCTTTCGATTTATTAAAATGTGTAAAACATGAAGCATGATTGAAAAGAGGAAGAATAGAGCCAAGATGCATGCTCCTAGGAATGACAATATTGATATGCATAATCCTAGGACATCTAGAACCTATGTACCAAAGACCTCTAAGAAAGCTAAGATTGTTTCTAGGTGGATTAGAAAGAATGAAAATGTTTGCCATGTTGCTCAAATAGCCTTGAAGGCAAATTCTTCTAATTTTTGGTATTTAGATAGTGGGTGCTCTAGGCACATGACGGGAAACAAGAGTTTCTTTGAGACTCTTGTTTTGGAGAATGGAGGATATGTCACTTTTGGTGATAGATCCAAAAAGAAAGTTGTAGGGAAATGAACCATTTCCGTTCCCAGATTGCCCTCCTTATCTAATGCTTTATTTGTTGATGGCTTAAAAGCCAATTTGATAAGCATTTCTCATCTTAGTGATGAAGGATATTCCGTCTTGTTTAGTAAAAGTGATTGTTCTATCCTAAAGCCCGATGGACAAACCTTGTTAAAAGGTATGAGATCTAGTGACAATTGCCTTGAAGCTAGAATAGTCTCAAACAATGTGTCCATGGATGAGCAAATTGAGTTGTGGCATGAAAGACTTGGCCACATGAACTTTAGGGATTTACGAACCCTTGGAAAGTTAAATTGTGTGCGTAGCCTCCCTAAGCTTGGGAAAAAAGCCAATGGTATTTGTGGACCTTGCCAACAAGGAAAACAAACCAAAAGCATGCACAAAAAGGGCAAGTATCTCTCCACCAAGGAGCCCCTAGAGCTTCTCCACATGGATCTAATGGGTCCGATGCAAACCGAGAGTTTAGGTGGAAAGAGATACATTTTTGTTTGTGTTGATGATTTCTCTAGATTTACATGGACATATTTTCTTATAGAAAAATCCAAAACTTTTGAAAAGTTTAAAATGCTTTGTACTAAAAAATGAAATGAATTCTAACATTAAAAGCATCAAACGGATTAGAAGTGACCATGAGAGGGAATTTGAGAATGCATCTTTCGAAAGCTATTGCAATAGCTTAGGCATCTCCCATGAGTTTTCGGCTCCTAGGACAACTCAACAAAATGGAGTTGTTGAGAAGAAGAATAGGGTCCTTCAAGAGATGGCCCGTGTGATGTTGCTTAGCAACAATGTCCCTAAGAACCTATGGGCCGAAGCCGTCAATACGGCTTGCTATATAGGGAATAGAGTTTTCCTAAGGCCCGGATCTAGAAATACCTCATATGAGTGACCATGAGGAGGAGGAAGTTTTAGATGATGACTCTCCTTTGGAGAGGGTTGTGGAGACTCCCAATGTTGGGACATCCAATGGTAATAATGAGGACACACAACCTCTTAATAGAGTCCCTCTCTTGGACTCTAAAGAACCAGCTCCATGGGTTAAAAGACTCCATAACAAAGAGGATGTTATTAGAGATGTGAATGAGGGTGTTAGGACTAGGTGTCAAATTGCTAATCTTATTAGCTTTACATGCTACACCTCTCAAATTGAACCCAAAAAGGTTGATGAAGCCTTGAATGATGAATTTTGGGTTCTTATGCAAAAAGAGCTAAACCAATTCGAAAGGAATGAGGTTTGGACTCTAGTTCCTAGGCCTAAAAGCACAAATGTCATAGGCACTAAGTGGATTTATAGGAACAAATTCGATAAGGATGGCAATATAGTGCGGAACAAGGCTAGACTTGTAGCACAAGGATACTCTCAAATTGAGGGTATCGACTTTGAGGAGACTTTTGCTCCCGTTTCCCGTTTAGAGTCCATTAGGCTTCTCTTGTCCATTTCTTATGTGCACAAGTTCAAATTTCACCAAATGGACGTCAAGAGTGCCTTCCTCAATGGCTTCTTGCAAGAGGAAGTGTTTGTTGAACAACCCAAGGGGTTTGTGGATGCACACCATCCCAACGATGTCTATCGCCTCAAGAAGGCTCTATATGGGTTGAAACAAGCACCGAGGGCTTGGTATGAGCGCCACACTCAATTTCTTGTTGATAATAACTACACATAGGGTAGTGTTGACAAGACCCTATTCATCAAGAAAGACAAAGATGAGCTCTTTATAGCTCAAATCTATGTTGATGATATAGTGTTTGGCTCCACCAACAACACCAAAGTCCAACAATTTGTTGATGTTATGTCTCATGAATTTGAGATGAGTCTTGTTGGTGAGTTAAGTTACTTCCTAGGTTTGCAAATTAGGCAACTAGATGATGGGATCTTCATTACCCAAGCCAAATATGCCAAAAACCTAGTGAAGAAGTTTGGTCTAGAAAATGCCAAACATTGTGATACTCCCATGAGTACCACTTTGAAGCTTAGCAAGGATGCAAGTGGAAAAAGTGTGGAACAAACTCTATATCGGGGCATGATAGGTAGCTTGCTTTATTTGATCGCAAGTAAGCCCGATATATCTTTTAGTTTGAGTGTGTGTGCTAGGTACCAAGCGGATCCTAATGAGTCCCATCTCTCTTCCGTCAAGAGAATCATTCGCTATGTGAATGGAACTTCCAACTATGGGATTTAGTACTCTTTTGACACTAATGCTAGTCTTGTAGGCTTTAGTGATGCGGATTGGGTAGGAAATTGCGATGATAGGAAGAGCACATCGGGCGGTTGCTTCTTCTTAGGCAACAACTTGGTGTCTTGGTTTTGCAAGAAGCAAAACTCGATTTCCTTGTCCACGGCCGAGGCCGAGTACATAGCCGCAGGGAGTGGATGCTCATAACTCCTATTGATGAAGCAAATGTGTAAGGATTCCCGTTTTGTTGATTGGCTTATTTCGTGGTCAAACCACATGTTGGGGTTTTGAATGTAAGGGTAGTCTAAGTGTTTAGTGTTGAAGATCAAAGGCCCTTCCATGACCTCAAGATTCAAGCACGCCAAATGTATAATCTCTTGTGCTTGTTTTTCTTTGAAGAGATTTAGTAGCACACACTCACTTAGCATTCTTGCTATGATTGCATACTTGCTTATTTTTATGTGCATCTCTTCACATGTCACTTTACACACTAGCACTTTGGTTGATATTTCTTGTTGTGTGTATATGTGCCTCATAATTCGTTTCCCGACATTGTTCGGAAACGTCCGCGCTTGCACTAATTAGTGCTTGGTTTCGCGCGAAGACCGCCTATGGAGAATGCCCTTGGCTTCTCCTTGGTTTTCACCATTGTTGGTGATCGGCGGTTATTATCGGCGGCCTGGCCGCCGAATGAAACCGCCGTTTCAGTCCAGATTGGTCTGAAGCAATTATACGGTCAAGATCGGCGGTCACGACCGCCGTTCGAAACCGCCGTTCATACCTGATCGATTTTAATCTCTCGGGTTTGATTCGGCGGTTGGATCGGCGGTCACGAAACCGCCGAATGAAACCGCCGTTAATGCTCTGTTCTTCACGAGCTCAATTCGGCGGTCGTCATCGACGGCCTGGCCGCCGATTTAAACCGCCGAACGGTGCGTTTCAGGGGCAAAAGTGTCTTTTCACATGCCCAATTCTTGATGTCTATAAATATCTTGTTTTCTCAATCTCTGAATAAGTTTCTTGAGCAATTAGAACCCTAAACTTTCAAGAGAGATTTTTGAGAAAAAATCAAATCAAGAACCTATCTTTAAACACTCAAATCAAACCCCTTTTGCATCAAATTTCATATTTGATCTTCTATGCCTTCATAGAATTGATCCATGCATGGTTTTGAATCATCACATCTTATTTGGTATGTTCTTCACTAATTTCATATTACTTTAGTGTTTTTCATATTAATACATCTCTTTAATTACTTGTATGCTTTTGATTATTTGCTAGATACAAGTTAGAGATTATTTGTGATGAAAATGATTGAGTGTTGATTGTGATAGCTAATTAGGTTTTTAATTAATCTTGATTAGCTAAGCTATTTGACATGTCATTTAGCAATTGATATCTAGGGTTGATTAAATTGATTATATCATCATCCTAGATAAGCATCTAAGGTTACCTAGCCTTGTTTGTTATTTGAATATTCATATATATATTCACATAGGTTGTTCTCTTCATTGAGAAGTAAGTCTTGAGGCTAAGAGTGCTTAGGCCTCAAGCAAATTGGAATAGGGTTGCTAATAAAGGCCCGCTGGGTAGAAGTGAGGGGTTACAGACCGGAATGTTAGACGAGGTCTACATAGGTTGTAAACTTCATTTCAATTAGTGATTTCGAGTTCCGAGTGTGGCGCACTATACAGCCCGTGGTTTTTCCCAGTGGTTGGGTTTCCACGTATACATCAAGTGTTATTTAAATTCCGCACTATATTACACTTGTATGTTTTTTTGACTAGTAGGGGCATTTTCGTAAAATTGACTTGCATGCGAAAATTGGGTAATATTAGTTAAAATCTATTCACCCCCCCTCTAGCTTTATATTGATAAACACACCTCGAGTATTTAATTACTTTCAAAATGCTAGTAGACTACGGATTCAACCTAGGTACACTCACTCTCTTTTGTGATAATATGAGTGCCATTAATATTTCCAAGAATCCGGTGCAACATTCTAGAACTAAGCATATTGACATCTGTCATCATTTCATTAGAGAGCTTGTTGAAAATAAATGCATAGTACTTGAACATGTAGGTACTAATGATCAACTTGCGGACTTATTTACTAAACCCTTAGATGCTACTCGATTTAAAACTCTTAGTAGATCTATTGGGATATGTCTTGTGGAATGATGTGATTTGTGATTGACCCCATATGGGGAACTCAAGAATATAGAGCTATTTTGCATTCTTGATACTTGCAAAAAATTTGAAATATCTTATGCTTCTTCTTTTAATTGCTTGAGTAAGCTTGGTTGCACATATGTATATATGTTTTCAATTCAATAAGTGTGAACCATGCTTGTTTACAATCCATGTCATATTTATGTTCAAACATACATTTTTGGACTAGGAGATTTACATAGGAAGTATGATTTGAATGACCCATAGTTATCTCCATGACATGATGATTCTTTTATAACATGCTAAATGTCAAATGAAAAAGCATGAAATTCATATAACATGCTCAAATGACAAAGCATGAATTGATGATTGCTATATAAATGCAAAACTTGTGTGAAAAGACTTATGAGACTCAAAATGAATAAATGATCTTGTATCCGTTTAAAGGATCTAAAAATCCAAATGTCTCTCTTTCTTTATTGGTTGAACATGGCTACTATCATACAGATATCTTATCCAGAAAATCAAATAGAGTGCAAAGTCGCTCATGCCATGTTTCGCTTATAAAGTTGGATATAGTTGCTCTTAAATTAAAATCAATGAACTTTCTATATCCTTGCTTTTCTCATGACAATGGTGAAATTGGTTTGAATTCTGAATAGAAACCTTTGTCATTTGCTTTGCCAAATACCATTGTATTTTGGACTTGAATGCTACATGTCTTGCATGCAAAGCATGTTTGATTCACACATTTTCTTCAAATAAATCTCCTTGTTTCTCTTCAATTAATTGTGATGCATAAAGTGACTTATATAATTAAGCAAATTTCTTGCATGCTACTATCTCTCTTTGCTAAAAGTGACCCGGTTGAGGACTACTCCTTTGCCTATATCATGACAAAAAGGGGGAGTAGAATGTTGTAAGGGGAGTTGCAATTTGTAGTAGCTATTGTGCATGTTGGGGAGAACATTCATTGAGGGGGAGTAACCCGTTGAGGGGGAGCATTGTATACACATACATTGCATAATGTTGTGCCTAAACTTTTAAAATGCAAATGCTTGTTTTTTGTTCTCACTTGATTAATCTCACATTTCACTTGTATTGGAAAGTATCGAAATCTTATTTTTAGGGATTGATTATTCTACAAGAGATTGAAGACTTCAAGTTGTAGTATTTAAAATATCTCTTTGTATTGTAGATAATCATTGTTGTCCCGTAGTTTCTATTTTTTTGTGAGGAATTAATGTGAGTGGTGGTTTTGTCACGAAATAGCCAAAGGGGGAGATTGTAAGGTTCCCATTTGTTGATTGGCTCATTTCGTGGACAAACCACATGTTGGGGTTCTTTGTAAGGGTAGCTTAGGTGTCGGTGTTATTGTTCAAAGCCCTTTGAAGACCTCATCTTGATAAGCACCGAAGGTAAAATTCTAAGTGCTTACTTGTCTTGAAGAGATAGTTGCACACACTCACAACTCATGCATATGGTTAATTCTTGTATTGTAAGGTTCCCATTTGTTGATTGGCTCATTTCGTGGACAAACCACATGTTGGGGTTCTTTGTAAGGGTAGCCTAGGTATCGTGTTATTGCTCAAGCCCTTTGAAGACCTCGTCTTGATAAGCACCGAAGGTAAATTTCTTTGTGCTTACTTTTCTTTAAAGAGATTAGTTGCACACACACACTTAACATACATTGCATATGTGTGCATTCTCTTTACTTGTCACATTTCACACTTGCACTTATTTGTTATATTTTGTTGTGTGTAATTGTGTCTTGTTGTCTTGTAATTCGTTTCCCGATAGTTTTCAGAAACGTCCGCGCATGCACTAGAATGTGTTTGGTTTAGCACGAGGACCGCCTACGGAGAATGCCCTTGGCTTCTCCTTGGTTTTCACCTTTATTGGTGATCGGCGGTTATGATCGGCGGCCTGGCCGTCGAATTAAACCACCGTTTGCTTCCAGTAGTGTATGGAGCAATTCTGCGGTTATGATCGGCGGTCTCGACCGCCATTCGAAACCGCCGTTCAAGACCTGATTGATTTAACCTCTCGGCCTAATTCGGCGGTTGAAACGGCGGTCACGAATGGAACCACCGTTTTCATACCTGATTGATTTTTTAATCTCAGGTTTGATTTGGCGGTTAGATTGGCGGTCACGAAACAGCCGAATGAAACCGCCGTTGGTCCCCTGTTCCTCTGGGGGCCAATTCGGCGGTTATGATCGGCGGCCTGGCCGCCGATCGGTGCGTTTCAGGCCGCCGATCATAACCGCCGATCGGTGCGTTTCAGGGGCAAACTTGTCTTTTCACATGCCCTGTTTTTCATGCCTATAAATACATCACTTTCTCTTGTTCTGAATGTGACTCTTTAATCATCAAGAACCCTACTTTAAAAAGAGAGATTTTTAAGAGAGAAAGCAATCAAGTTTGCTTATTAAACACTCAAACCAAAATCCATTTGCATCAAAGTTCATCTAGCATTCTCTAGCATATCTAGGATGCTTGCTTGCATGGGTCTTTCATCATCACACTTGCTTTGGTAAGTTTTTCACTATTATCATACATAATTAGTGTTTAATTTATTATGGCATCTCTTTTATTACTTGATTGTTCTTAGATTATATTCTAATATTCAAGATAGAGATTGTTGTGTTGATTTGATTGAGTGTTGTTTTTATGATAGATATCTAGGTTTCTCTAATCTATGATTATCTAAGCTAATTGACATGTCATTTAGCTTTAATATCTAAGATTGTTTTTAATTGCATATTCATCATCTTAGATAAGCATATAGGGTTTCCCTTGCTCTATGTTGCATTTGAATATTCATATATTCACTTAGGGTGTTAATCTCTTTTTAGAGAATTAAGTCTTGTGTTGTGACCGGGATTAGGTTGCTTAATTCGCAAGCAATCGGACTAGGTTCACTTATACCGGGATTAGGTAGGTGTGTGATTACTTCCAGGATTAGGTTGTAATCGTTTACACATTTAGTGGATTCGAGGTTCGAGTGTGGCTTACTTACTAGCCCGTGGTTTTTCCCATGAGGGTTTCCATGTAAAAATCAAGTGTTATTTAATTTCCGCATTTTATACTTGATTTATTGCTTTATCTATTTAGGGGTAATTTCGTAATTTTGACTAATCACGAAAAATTGGGTAATAAGCTTAAAATCTATTCACCCCCCTCTAGATAGTTTTATACACACCATGCTATAATTTGTTTCAATTGGTATCAGAGCGGGTTCCTAGACATACATAGGTGATCCTTGCTTATTTTGGTGTGTTTTGCATTTTGTGTGATTTTTGATCATTTATACATTTGCATTCATTTCATTCATTCATAAACACTATGAGTGGAAACGGTGGAAATGGTGGTGGCAACGAAGGTGCTTCAAGCACAAGGCCTCCACTTCTTACCGGATTGAACTATTCCCAATGGAAAGGGAAGATGGAATCCTACATATGCCAAATTCATGACCGTGCATGGATAGCGGTGGAAGACGGATATGATCTACCCAAGATGACTCCCGATGGTGGAGGAGAAGAAGTATTGAAGCCAAAGGCGCAATGGAACGCGCAAGAGTTTGAGGCTTCAAAGTGGAATAGGAAGGCGATGCATGCCATTTTATGTGCTATGGATGAAAATCAATATAAATTGATTCAAAATACTAGGACAGCTAAGGAGGCTTGGGACATCCTAGAGATTGCACATGAGGGAACCGAAGTGGTGAAGGACTCTAAGCTTCAAGTCCTCCAAACTCAATTCGAGATGCTTAAGATGGAGGAGAATGAGTGCTTCAATGACTTTGAGATCAAGTTGATGGATATAGTCAACCAAAGCCATCAACTTGGTGATCAATATTCGGATAGGAGAATCAAGCAAAAGATTATGAGATCTCTACCCGATAGGTTTGAATCGAAGGTGACGGCTTTAGAAGAAAATAGTGGATATAAGGATATGAAGCCGAGTGAGGTGATTGGGAGACTTCTAGCTTATGAGTCTAGGAAAGGGCCTATCTCCACACCCACTAAAAAGCAAAAAGGAATTGCTTTAAAAACCTCCAAGGATGAAAAGGAGGCAAAGAAGGTTGACTCGGATGAAGAACTTGCCTTGTTTGTAAAAAGGTTCAACAAGGTTATGAAGTTTAGAAGAAAGGGCTTTGGATCAAAAGGTCAAGATGTGAAGAAAAAGGGCTCTTTCAAGAAGTTTGAACCTAGGCAAGAAAGGACGGAAAGGAAAGGGGTCCGATGTTTCGAGTGTGGTGGCATAGGTCACTTTGCCCCCGAATGTGCAAATCACAATGAGAGGAAAAAGGGAAAAGTGATGGCCGCCACTTGGAGTGGAAGTAGTGATGACTCCATTGAGGGAGATGAGTCTTCAAGTGATGAAGAGCTCATGGCTAACCTCCTAGCTTTTGCCTCCTCCCATAAAAGCAAAAGTGCTAGTGAGAGAGAGGAAATGAGTCAGGAGGAAAATGACTCAAGTGAAGAAGAAAGTGATTCCTCTTCGAACTCCATAAATGGATTTGTGGAGAAAAAGGTGCTTGCTAAATATCATGCTAAGTTTAATGATTTAACAATCAAGAGCTCAAGAAAGATCAAGATGTTGAGAGAAGAAAATCTTGAGCTTGCATCTCATAATGACCACTTAGGTGAACAAGTGGAAAAATTCAAGAAGATGGAAGATAATCTAAGAAAGGAGTTAGTCTTATCTAGGAGGAATGAAGAAAGTCTAAAGAGGGAGCTTGAAGAAGTTAGAGATTCTATGACTATGATGGATTCTAGCACCAAGAAACTTGACCATATGCTTGGTGTTGGAAAGAGTCCATGTGACAAGAGGGGTCTTGGGTATGAAGATGGCAAGAAGATCTCAACCTCTAACAAGACCGTGTTTGTCAAGAGTTTGAGGAACGAAGAAACTTCATTTGTGCAAATTCCTAGGAAGAAGTTAGAAATAGGACAATGTTCAAATGCACAAGTGAAGATGGGGCCAAAAAGGCAACCTCAAGCTCAACCCCCTAGGGTCTCTCAAGTCAACATTCCTCCACAATTGGCTCACAAAGGAAAGAGACCTATCATGCAACCTCAAGCTAGGAAGCAATCTAGACCGGTTCAACAACGAAGACGGATTGAACCCCTTCATCCACAAAGACAAGGACAAGGTATGATTCCTTATTTTACTCATATATGTCACTTTTATGGATTTGATGGTCATATTAGACCACATTGCTTTCGATATATAAAAATGTGCAAAACTAGAAGCATGATAGAGAAGAAAAAGAAAAGAGCCATGATGCATGTTCCTAGGAATGATAATATTATTATGCATGATCCTAGGACATCTAGAGCCCATGTACCAAAGACCACTAAGAAAGCTAAGATTGTTTCTAGGTGGATTAGAAAGAATGAAAATGTTTGCCATGTTGCTCAAATAGCCTTGAAGGCAAATTCTTCTAATTTTTGGTATTTAGATAGTGGGTGCTCTAGGCACATGACGGGAAACAAGAGTTTCTTCGAGACTCTTGTTATGGAGGAAGGAGGATATGTCACTTTTGGTGATGGATCCAAAAAGAAAGTAGTAGGGAAAGGAACCATTTTCGTTCCCGGATTACCCTCCTTATCCGATGCTTTATTTGTTGATGGCTTGAAAGCCAATTTAATAAGCATTTTACATCTAAGTGATGAAGGATATTCCGTCTTGTTTTGTAAAGATGATTGCTCGATCCTAAAGCCCGATGGACAAACCTTATTGAAAGGTATGAGATCTAACGACAATTGCTATTGTCTTGAAGCTAGAATAGTCTCAAACAATGTGTCCATGGATGAGCAAATAGAGTTGTGGCATGAAAGACTTGGCCACATTAACTTTAGGGATTTAAGAACCCGTGGAAAGTTTGAGTGTGTGCGTGGCCTCCCTAAGCTTGGGAAGAAAGCCAATGGTATTTGTGGACCTTGCCAACAAGGAAAACAAACTAAAAGCATGCACAAAAAGGGCAAGTATCTCTCCACCAAGGAGTCCCTAAAGCTTCTCCACGTGGATCTCATGGGTCCTATGCAAACCGAGAGCTTAGGTTGAAAGAGATACATTTTTGTTTGTGTTGATGATTTCTCTAGATTTACATGGACATATTTTCTTAGAGAAAAATATGAAACTTTTGATAAGTTTAAAATGCTTTGTACTAAAATACAAAATGAAATGAATTCTAACATTAAAAGCATTAAACGGATTAGAAGAGACCATGGGAGGGAATTTGAGAATGCCTCATTTGAAAGCTATTGCAATAGCTTAGGCATCTCCCATGAGTTCTCGGCTCCTAGGACACCTCAACAAAACGGAGTTGTTGAGAGAAAGAATAGGGTCCTTCAAGAGATGGCCCGAGTTATGTTGCTTAGCAATAACGTCCCTAGGAACCTATGGGCCAAAGCCGTCAATACGGCTTGCTATATAGGGAATCGTGTTTTCCTAAGGCCCGGATCTAGAAACACCTCCTATGAGTTATGGAAAGGTAGGAAGCCAAATGTTAGCTACTTCCATACATTTGGAAGCAAATGCTACATTTTAAATGACCGTGATCAACTTGGCAAATTTGATGCTAAGAGTGATGAGGGTATCTTTATTGGCTATGCCTTGAATAGTAGAGTCTATAGAGTTTTCAACTTGAAGACTCGAACCGTCATGGAATCATCGAATGTTGTTATTGATGATACAAGGCTCAAGTCTAATGACCATAAGGAGGAGGAAGTTTTAGACGATGACTCTCCTTTGGAGAGGGTTGTGGTGACTCCCAATGTTGGGACGTCCAATGACATTAATGAAGTCACACAACCTATTACTAGAGTCCCTCTCTTGGACTCTAATGAACCCGATCCATGGGTTAGAAGGCTCCATAACAAAGAGGATGTTATTGGAGATGTGAATGAGGGTGTTAGAACTAGGCGTCAAATAGCTAATCTAATTAGCTACACATGCTACACCTCTCAAATTGAACCCAAAAAGGTTGATGAAGCCTTAAATGATGAATTTTGGGTTCTAGCCATGCAAGAAGAGCTAAACCAATTCGAAAGGAATGAGGTTTGGACTCTAGTTCCTAGGCCTAAAAACACTCATGTGATAGGCACTAAGTGGATTTATAGGAACAAATCCGATGAGGATGGCAACATAGTGCGGAACAAGGCTAGACTTGTAGCACAAGGATACTCTCAAATTGAGGGTATCGACTTTGAGGAGACTTTTGCTCCCGTTGCCCGTTTAGAGTCCATTAGGCTTCTCTTGTCCATTTCTTGTGTGCACAAGTTCAAATTCCACCAAATGGATGTCAAGAGTGCCTTCCTCAATGGCTTCTTACAAGAGGAAGTGTTTGTTGAACAACCCAAGGGGTTTGTGGATGCACACCACCCCAACCATGTCTATCGCCTCAAGAAGGCACTATATGGGTTGAAACAAGCACCGAGGGCTTGGTATGAGCGCCTCACTCAATTTCTTGTTGACAATGACTACACAAGAGGTAGTGTTAATAAGACCTTGTTCATCAAGAGAAACAAAGATGAGTTATTTATAGCTCAAATCTATGTTGATGACATAGTCTTTGGCTCCACCAACAACACAAAGGTCCAACAATTTGTTGATGTCATGTCTCATGAATTTGAGATGAGTCTTGTTGGTGAGCTTAGTTACTTCCTAGGTTTGCAAATTAGGCAATTAAATGATGGGATTTTCATAACCCAAGCCAAATATGCCAAAAACCTAGTGAAGAAGTTTGGTTTAGAGAATGCCAAACATTGTGATACACCCATGAGTACCACTTTGAAGCTAAGCAAGGATGCTAGTGGTAAAAGTGTGGAACAAACTCTATATCGGGGCATGATAGGTAGCTTGCTTTATTTGATCGCAAGTAGGCCCGATATATCTTTTAGTGTGGGTGTGTGTGCTAGGTACCAAGCGGATCCCAAGGAGTCCCATCTCTCTTCCGTAAAGAGAATCATTCGCTATGTGAATGGGACTTCCAACTATGGGATTTGGTACTCCTTTGACACTAATGCTAGTCTTGTAGGCTTTAGTGATGCGGATTGGGCAGGAAATTGTGATCATAGGAAAAGCACATTGGGCGGTTGCTTCTTCCTAGGCAACAACTTGGTGTCTTGGTTTTGCAAGAAGCAAAACTCGATTTCCTTGTCCACGGCCGAGGCCGAGTACATAGCTGCGGGGAGTGGATGCACACAACTCCTATGGATGAAGCAAATGCTAGTAGACTACGGATTCAACCAAGGTACTCTCACTCTCTTTTGTGATAACATGAGTGCCATTAATATTTCCAAGAATTCGGTGCAACATTCTAGAACTAAGCATATTGACATCCGCCATCATTTCATTAGAGAGCTTGTTGAAAATAAATGCATAGTACTTGAACATGTAGGTACTAATGATTAACTTGCGGACCTATTTACTAAACCCTTAGATTCTACTCGACTTAAAACACTAAGTAGATCTATTGGGATATGTCTTGTGGAGTGATGTTCTATGATTGACCCCATATGGGGAACTCAAGCAAAGAGAGCTATTTTGCATTCTTGTATCTTGCAAAAAATTCTAAATAACTTATGCCTCTTCTTTTAATTGTTTGAGTAAGCTTGGTTGCACATATGTATATATGTTTTCAATTCAATAAGTGTGAACCTTGCTTGTTTACAATCCATGTCATATTTATGTTCAAACATGCATTTTTGGACTAGGAGATGTATGTAAGAAGTATGATTTGAATGACCTATGATTATCTCCATGACATGATGATTCTTAAATAACATGCTAATGTCAAATGAAAAAGCATGAAATTCATATAACATGCTCACATGAAAAGCACGGATTGATGATTGCATACTCTTAAAATGCAAAACCTTGTGTGAAAGCTTATGAGACTCAAAATGAATAAAGGATCTTGTATACGTTCAAAGGAATTTACATTCCAAATGTCTCTTCTTCTTTATTGGTTGAACATGGCTACTATCATACGGATATCTTATCCGGAAAAATCAAATAGGGTGCAAAGTCGCTCATGCCATGTCTCGCTTATAAAGTTGGATACAGTTGTTCTTAAATTGAAATCAATATATTCTATATCCTTGCTTTACTTATGACATTGGTGAAATTGGTTTGAATTCTTCTTAGAAACCTTTGTCATTTGCTTTGCCAAATACCATTGTATTTTGGACTTGAATGCTACATGTCTTATATGCAAACCATGTTTGATTCACACATTTTCTTTCAAATAAATCTCCTTGTTTCTCTCCAATTAATTGAGATGCATAAAGTGACTTATATTCATTATGCAAATCTTGCATGCTACTATCTCTCGTTGCTATGAGTGACCCGGTTGGGGACTACTCCTTTGCCTATATCATGACAAAAAGGGGGAGTAGTATATGGTAAGGGGAGTTGCAAAATATAGAAGCAATTGTGCATATTGGGGAGAACATTCATTGAGGGGGAGTAACCCATTGAGGGGGAGCATTGCATACACATACATTTCATAATGCTGTGCCTAATCTTTTAAAATGCAAATGCTTATTTTTGTTCTCACTTGATTCATCTCACTTTTTACTTGTATTGGAAATGTTAGAAACTTTCTTTTCAGGGCTTGATTATTCTACAAGAGATTGAAGACTTGAAGTTTTATTTTCTTATCTCTTTGTACTATAGAATATCATAGTTATCCCGTTGTTTCTATTTTAATGTGAGGAATCAATGTGAGTGGTGATTTTGTCACGAAATAGCCAAATGGGGAGATTGTAAGGTTCCCATTGTTGATTGGCTCATTTCGTGGACAAACCACATGTTGGGGGTTCTTTGTAAGGGTAGCCTAGGTATCGTGTTATTGCTCAAGCCCTTTAAAGACCTCGTCTTGATAAGCACCGAAGGTAAATTTCTTTGTGCTTACTTTTCTTTAAAGAGATTAGTTAAACACACACTTAACATACATTGCATATGTGTGCATTCTCTTCACTTGTCACATTTCACACTTGCACTTATTTGTTATATTTTGTTGTTTGTAATTGTGTCTTGTTGTCTTGTAATTCGTTTCCCGATAGTTTTCGGAAACGTCTGCGCATGCACTAGAATGTGCTTGGTTTAGCACGAGGACCGCCTACGGAGAATGCCCTTGGCTTCTCCTTGGTTTTCACCTTTATTGGTGATCGGCCGTTATGATCGGCAGCCTGACCGTCGAATTAAACCGCCGTTTGCTTCCAGTAGTGTATGGAGCAATTCTGCGGTTATGATTGGCGGTCTCGACCACCGTTCGAAACCGACGTTCAAGACCTGATTGATTTTACCTCTCTGCCTAATTCGGCGGTTGAAACGGCGGTCACGAATGAAACCGCCGTTTTCATACCTGATTGATTTTTTAATCTCAGGTTTGATTCGGCGGTTAGATCGGCGGTCACAAAACCGCCGAATGAAACCGTCGTTGGTCACCTGTTCCTCTCGGGCCAATTCAGCGGTTATGATCGGCGGCTTGGCCGCCGATTGAAACCGCCGATCGATGTGTTTCAAGGGCAAACTTGTCTTTTCACATGCTCTGTTTTTCATGCCTATAAATACATCACTTTCTCTTATTCTAAATGTGACTCTTTAATCATCAAGAATCCTACTTTAAAAAGAGAGATTTTTAAGAGAGAAAGCAATCAAGTTTGCTCATTAAACACTCAAACCAAAATCCATTTGCATCAAAGTTCATCTAGCATTCTCTAGCATATCTAGGATGCTTGCTTGCATGGGTCTTTCATCATCAAACTTGCTTTGGTAAGTTTTTCACTATTATCATACATAATTAGTGTTTAATTTATTATGGCATCTCTTTTATTACTTGATTGTTCTTAGATTATATTCTAATATTTAAGATAGAGATTGTTGTGTTGATTTGATTGAGTGTTGTTTTTATGATAGATATCTAGGTTTCTCTAATCTATGATTATCTAAGCTAATTGACATGTCATTTAGCTTTAATATCTAGGATTTTTTTAATTGCATATTCATCATCTTAGATAAGCATATAGGGTTTCCCTTGCTCTATGTTGCATTTGAATATTCATATATTCACTTAGGATGTTAATCTCTTTTTAGAGAATTAAGTCTTGTGTTGTGACCGGGATTAGGTTGCTTAATTCGCAAGCAATCGGACTAGGTTCACTTATACCGGGATTAGGTAGGTGTGTGATTACTTCCGGGATTAGGTTGTAATCGTTTACACATTTAGTGGATTCGAGGTTCGAGTGTGGCTTACTTACTAGCCCGTGGTTTTTCCCGTGAGGGTTTCCACGTAAAAATCAAGTGTTATTTAATTTCTGCATTTTATACTTGATTTATTGCTTTATCTATTTAGGGGTAATTTCGTAATTTTGACTAATCACGAAAAATTGGGTAATAAGCTTAAAATCTATTCACCCCCCTCTAGATAGTTTTATACATACCATGCTATAATTTGTTTCATGTATGTTGTGTGTCTTATTGTTGTGCATTAATGTTCATTAACATCTCTTCTTACATGTTATTTTGATTGCATCTTGTATGTCCAAATGCCTTGCCATGCATAGCCTTGGAATTCTTGCATTGCAAAGGGCGCTGTTCAAAGCGCTCTACAGAGGCGCTGTTCGAATAGCGGCCACTTCAGACCTGATGTAAATAGTCTTTTAAATGCATTAGGTCTGATGTATTTTGGGAAGGCGCTGTACGGGCGCTGTTCAGAAGCGCGGTACGTACAGTGCCCATCTAAGACCTGAGAGAACATAGATCAGGCGTTGTTCAGGCACTGTACAGAAGCGCTGTTCAAACAGCGCCAATGAAGAACATTCTTCATTTTCCCAGGAAGGCGTTGTACAAGTCGCTCTATGTACAGCGACTCGTATAACGCCCAAGGCAAAATAAGTGTCACTTTTCAAAATGACCACACTTCAACTTGACGCCCTATATATATGCCACTTTGACTTTAGGTCAATCAAGTGAGTTGATTTTCAGATTTCATACTTAGGATATTTTTCAAAGCAAGAAAAATACACAAGAACTCACCTTTAATTACTCAAACATTATTTCCATGATCATCAATCATCATCTAGCATCATCTTTGATCATCTAGATATCATTTTGCATGGATTCTTCATCACACTTTGCTTGGTAAGTTTTTCACTAATATCTTACATATTTTGTGTTTTTCTTTGCAAGCAATCTCATTTATTTACTTGTATGTTATTCATATATATCTTTGATACAAGTTTGAGATTAGTGTTTTGAATGTTTGAGAGTTGTATTGTGATAGCTTTCTAGGTTTGCATAATCTATGATTTGCTAAGCTTTTTCACATGTCACTTAGCTCTTGATATCTAGGATTGTATTTCTTGATATATCATCATCCTAGATAAGCATATAGGGTTATCTAGCTCTTGTTGCATATTTGAGTATTTCATATATTCACTTAGGTTGTATCATCTCTTCATTGAGAAGTAAGTCTTGTGTAGCTTCCGGGATTAGGTTGCATAAATCACAAGCAAATTGAACTAGGTTCACTTATACCGGGATTAGGTAGGTGTGTGATTACTTACCGGGATTAGGTTGTAATTGGTTTACACATTTAGTGGATTCGAGGTTCGAGTGTGGCTTACTTACTAGCCCGTGGTTTTTCCCGCGAGGGTTTCCACGTAAATATCAAGTGTTGTTTATATTTCTGCACCATATTACACTTGCTTTATTTTATTGACTATTAGGGGTATTTTCGTAATCTTGATCTAACTCGAAAATTTGGTAAAATCAATTAAAATCTATTCACCCCCCTTCTAGATTAATATACTGTTAGGATTATGCTCAATAGCAAGAGTGTAATGTTGTAATTAACAATCTTTTTCATATTAATAAAGTGATTTCTGGTTTAACAAATCGTATAGCATTTATAGTTTAATATTATAATTGTCAAAGTAAATAATCATAAGGTCTAAAGACTATGAGAAAAGAAGAATTGTTCGTACATCTGGATATGTATGTGGTAGACACAATTCTTTAGTTAGTCTTGAATAATATTCACAACTTAAGTTAAAGGTTGGGCACCTTTATCTTGTTAAAGTTGTAGAATTCTTTTGCTAGCATTTGAGTGGGATCAAATGAGATATGATGAGTCTAAATCATCGGAGTGTCTTCGAGCAAAAGGATCTAGTGCACTGGGTGCATTGAACAGGATCACAATGAAAAGCTTTATCTAGAACCGTCAATAGATAATAGTCTTTTCATTATCAGGACAATCGGAGAGTCTATCTTAATCCTGAGATAAATGATGGACTTATGGTTGCAAGTGATATCATTTGAGTTATCAATGAGTACGATTATATCGCATAGTCTATCCTCGATAGTTTGGTGATATTCATTTGTTAATCGATAGAGGACTTCATTTATAGATATGGACATCGTGGCTCCATTTAATTAAATGAGAGTATAATATCATCATATGGATGTTTTGAGGTAATTGGATATTAAATCTCAACGTTGAGTTTTCGATAGTGTCTATTGAAAACATGGCTTCTGGACAAGTCAAAATATCCAAGTTTAAAACGTGGTCATATGAGTAAATATGGTAACTTGGAGAGTTATAGGCGGTCTATGAACTCTTGGCGATTACTGATATTAATCACGAGGATACACTATCTCCTATATGATTGTCTAGGGTATGAATGAGGAGCATCTTCCTTTTCTATCTTTATTTAAGAGTTCAATTTTAGCTCTTTAGTGGAATGAGTTAAAATTAATGGATCGGACCTAAGTGAATCATTTGTTGATTGTGATTAGGTTATGTCTATTGAAGCTTAAATTTAGATGGCCCGCCAAGATCCCAATCCACACGGACTTGCATGGATCACTTGATATATTCTACCGGACCAATTTAAGGGTCCATCTAGAATTGCATTTAATATATTAAGAATATAATTTGCACATTATTTAAGTAATGGGCTGCTCAATTATATTTATATATTAATGAAAGACATGTGGGCTTGTTTCTTTTAGTAAGAATGGGTCTGGTTCACATGTGGGCTTTTTATTTAAAGTCCAATGGATTAAATGAAATAAGAAAATAATATTTTGGCCCATTTATTCAAGTGGGGCGGCAAGGTTAAGTTTTAACCTAATATATTATTTTGTTTCATTTGTTTTAATTAAATAAGAATTAATTAATTGTTTAATTAATAAACAAATTTTTTCTGATTAGGAAATATGATTCCTAATGTTATACTATTGTTGGTAGTATACTAAAAGTAAAAGACTTATTTGGTAAGAAAATAAATAATTAATTTTATTTATTCAAATAAGAAGTCTTTTAATTTAGTCATTAAAAAGAATAAAATAACTATGAGTTAGATTAGGGTTAGAAGTCTATTCTTTTATGGAAATTAGGGTGCAACACAAACCTTTAGAGGTGGTGATTTGCGGCAACCCTAGTGTAAAAAGGAGAGAGATTTCGGCAACCCTAAAAGACAAGGAGAGGAAAATTTCGGCCACCTATATATTCCCACATATAGATTTCGGCCACCCTAGTGGTTCTGGAGACAATTTTTCTTCTTCTTCTCAATTCATAGAAAGCTTTTATTCTACTAAAACAAATAGGAGTGTTAGATTATTCTTTGATAGTATACTATTTGCTTAATCATCAATAAGCTTGTGTATACGATATCGATCTAGGTTCATGCGAGTTTCGATCATTAGATTGAGAACTCAAAAGTGACCGGAATAATCTCAGTCATTCTTTTGATTGTTTTTGTGACTAACAAAGAAAAGAAAGTTTGTTTTGTCCATTCACAGGTTTGCAATTCAAAGAAAAAGGGAGACCACGCTCCTAGGTGATCCACGTTCGTGCTAGGATTGAAGATCTTGCGGATTACTATCGACGTAAGTCAATCGGATCACGCGACAAAAGGTATTCTACTTTTTGGTTATTGTATATGCATGTTTAATTAATTAAAGGGTTTAAGGTTCATAAAGGAAAAATTTTAAAAGTCACTAAATCTTATTTTTAGTCTCGCTTCCGCTGCGTGTACTACGGCATTTTTCCCTACAATTGGTATCAGAGCCTAGGTTAAACCCTTTTAATTAATTAACGTATATATACGTGGATCTATTTCTTTTTATTGTGATTATGCATGTTTAGAAAGAGATGGCACTCTAGGTATTCGAATATATAATTACATGTGGATGTATGGATTTATATATGTTTATGTGGATTGTTATTGCTCGATTTTGGTCCTAGATTTTCAATGTATTTTTGTTATGGAATTGTAACAAGAATGGTGGTCTATCATCGCCATAATTCCTTCTTGGTAGTTGCTAGGTTTTATTTTATTTTTTTTAATATGTGCAGTATTTTTTTTATTATTACTGCAGCAGTTTTTTTTTTATTAAGTTTTAGTGCAGTATTTTATGTGTAAAAGTACTGCAGTGAATAAAAAAAAAAAAAAAAATTAGTACTGCAGTATTTATTATTTTATACTGCTGTAATATGTTCAAGTATTGAAGATTCGAAGACACGAAGGAAAACGAAGCAACCAGAACCGAGAATGAGCACCGTGCGCACCCTAGGAGTGGATTGGGCTGCGCATGGCAAGCCCAAGCTTGGTGGGCTGCGCACGGCAGCCCTGGGAGTCTTCATGGGCTGCGCACAGCAGCCCCTTTGTGGGGTTGTGGGTTGTGCACGCCTATGGGGTTTGGGCCGAAGGATGAGCGTATGGTTGATGGGCCGCTTGAAGATCTTGTATTCCTAAACAATTGTAATTTACTTGTTTTTCTAGGATGGGCCAAAATTGTTGCTATTTAATTTATGCTTAAATATTACAATATTTGTTATTGTATGATAACATGACATATAGAATAGGAGTGCCACTCATATATCTCTTTTGGTATGAACATGCATTGAATGATTTAGGTATCTAAATTGGCATCTAGATAACTTGGTAAATCATTCTATGGGATTTAATCACACGCCTTAAATAATTGAGTGGGAGAAGGTGTTTTTGTAACACCTATGGCCTCCAAGGTTGGTTGAGCTTTATTATTTATGGTAATCCCCCCAAGGGGCGTCCATGAATGGAATTTAGCAACATACTTCCTTACAAGGATAGACTAGACAATGGACTCAAACGAGATCTACTCCCCAAGGAGGGATATTCGTGAGAGAAAACTGAGGGTCGATATCTTGGTAACACACTCAATGTAATTTTATTGATATCCTCCCAAGAGTTCTTGTCAGTAAAATTGCAAGGCTAAAATTGAAAACGCTGGTTGTTATGTTAACAATTAGGTGGGACCTAGTCTAACTAGTAAATGGTGCGAACTCCCAAAGGAGGCGTAACATTTATGGGTGTTGGATCACCGTTGAATTTTATGATTGTGTTATTTATTTAATTCAAGATAAATATTTAAAAGTGCTTTATCATGATTATTTACTTATATATGTTTTGTTTTATTCAGAAATCATGACCCCATTACTTATGAACATCCTGAAAGATAACACTTTAACTGGAGATAATTATGTCACATGGAAAAGGAAAATTGGGTTGTTGCTGCAAAGTGAAAAACATAAGTTTGTTCTAACTACTCCTAAACCACCTGCTCCTAATAATGAATCAAGCATAATGTATAGAGATGAGTATGAGCAGTGGAAGACTTCAGATGATATGGCAAAATGTTACATTATGGCCACTATCTCCGACGTGTTGCAACAGCAGCATGAAGGAATGGAGTCCGCTGCTGATATTATGATGTCTCTAGAGGAGATGTTTGCTATGAAGTCTAGGACAACTAAGAGAGAGGCAGTGACTGCTTTTATGAATCTTAGGATGAAACCTGGACAGGCTGTGAAAGATCACATGATGAAAGTCATAGCACATCTCAACATTGCTGAACTGCATGGCGCTGAGATAGATGGTGAGACAAAGATTGATATGGTTGTCAATTCATTGTCAGATTCCTTTGATCAGTTCAAATTGGACTACACTTTGAACAAAAAGGAATACACCTTACAAGGCCTGATGCAAGATGTTCAAAGTGCTGAAAAGATCCTTGTGAAAGGCAAAGGTCAAGAGATTCATATGGTTGGTAAAGTTGCTACTGTTAAGGCCCGTCAAAAGGTCAAGAAACAACAGAAGAAAAAGCAACTTGGGCCTATCAAGAAGGACACCAAGAAAGTAACCAAGATTAAAGGGAAATGCTTCCTTTGTGGTGAAAAGGGACATTGGAAGAGAAATTGCCCAAAGTCCCAGAACAAGAAGGAAGAAGGTAATGTGAATTATCTTGAAACATGTTTTTTGGCTGATTCTACAGATTCTTGGATCATAGACTCAGGAGCCACTAATCATGTTTGTTATTCCTTGCAGGGGTTCCAAGAAAGGAGAAAGCTGAGTAAGAATGAAATCAATTTGCGCTTGGGCAACGGAACGTTAGTGTCTGCAAGTGCAGTGGGAGATATTAGAGTTTATTTGGATTCTAGAAGGCATTTAGATTTGATAGACGTTTATTATGTACCTCAATTCAAGAGGAATTTAATTTCAGTTTCTTGTTTAAATAAATTTGGATATTCGGTTACTTTTAATAAAGTTTTTATTATTAGTAAGAATGACAAAATTATTTGCCAAGGTACATTGGAAAACGGTCTATACTTTTTGCATAGAAATATCTCTCACTCGTTAGACACAGAAATAACGGAACATAATCATAAAAGAGTAAAATTATCAACAGATGAAACCTACCTTTGGCACTTACGCTTAGGTCATATTAACCTTAATAGGATTAAAAGATTGGTATGTGACGGACCTTTGAGTGACTTAAAGGTTGATGATCTACCAACTTGTGAATCTTGTTTGGAAGGTAAAATGACCAAAAGGACGTTCTCTGCCAAAGGTGCAAGAGCCACTGAATGTTAAGGATTGATACACACTGATGTATGTGGACCTATGGGCATTCAAGCTAGAGGTGGATATGAGTACTTCATCACCTTCACAGATGATTACTCGATATTTGGTTATGTGTATCTCATGCGACATAAGTCGGATGCTTTTGACATGTTCAAAGCATTCAAAGCTGAAGTGGAAAATCAGCTTGAGAAACACATAAAAATCTTGAGATCTGATCGTGGTGGAGAATATCTATCTGGTGAGTTTCAGCAATATCTTATTGATAATGGGATTGTTTCTCAGTTTTCTGCACCAGGTACACCTCAACAGAATGGGGTAGCAGAAAGGAGAAATAGAACTCTTTTGGATATGGTTAGGTCTATGTTGAGTTATTCAACACTTCCTATTTCTTTTTGGGGATATGCTTTACAAACTGCTATATACATTCTAAACGATGTACCATCTAGGTCTGTTCCTAAAACACCGCATGAGTTGTGGACTGGGCGCAAGCCTAGTTTACAACACTTAAGGATATTTGGTTGTCCTGCGCATGTGTTAAAAGGAAAGACAGAAAAGATGGAGTCCCGTTCAGAAACATGTATATTTGTAGGGTATCCAAAAGAAACTAAAGGATATTATTTTTATAGTCCTTCAGATCTTAAAGTATTTGTTTCGACAAATGCTAAATTTCTGGAAAAGGACTATATGAATGATTTTGTGCCTAGAAGTAGAATTGTCCTGAATGAGATGTCAGGAGATACAATTCCACGAGAGGTTACACAACCTAACCCAATTGTAAGTTCCGATCCAACACAAGATCAACAACCTACCATTCCTCGTCGTAGTGGGAGGGTTAGAACACAACCCGAAAGATACATCGGTCTGGGAGAATCAGTAGAGAATCTCCCGGACGACGATGATCCCTACACGTACAAGGAAGCTATGGAGGATGTTGATAGTCGCCATTGGCAAAAGGCAATACAATCTGAGATTGAATCTATGTTCGATAACAAAGTCTGGTCCCTTGTAGACTTGCCTAAAGGGATAAAACCCATTGGGTGCAAGTGGGTATACAAGAGGAAAAGAGGTATGGATGGTAAGGTGGAAACCTTTAAAGCTAGATTGGTAGCTAAAGGGTATACACAGAAAGAAGGTATCGATTACGAGGAAACCTTCTCTCCTGTGGCCATGCTTAAATCCATTAGGATACTCTTATCCATTGCAGCATCTTTAGATCTAGAGATTTGGCAAATGGACGTCAAGACAGCTTTCCTTAATGGAAGTCTTGACAAAAGCATCTACATGATGCAACTAGAGGGATTCATTGAAAAGGGCCAAATGGAAAAGGTATGCAAGTTGCAGAAATCCATATATGGATTGAAGCAAGCATCCAGATCCTGGAACATAAGGTTTGATCAAGCTGTCAAAGGTTTTGGATTTATTCAGAATCCTGACGAACCTTGTGTATACAAAAGGATTAAGAGCGACAAGTTGGTTTTCCTGATTCTTTATGTTGATGATATACTACTCATTGGAAACGATGTAGGTGTATTGACATCAGTAAAAGAATGGTTAGCAAAACAATTTGATATGAAGGACTTAGGAGAAGCAAGTTTTATTCTAGGTATCCAAGTAATAAGGGATAGAAAGAATAGAACGATTGCATTATCCCAAGCTTCATACATAGACAAGATCTTGTCTAGGTTTTCCATGCAGGATTCCAAGAAAGGTATGTTACCTTTCAGACATGGAATCAAGCTTTCTAAGGAACAAGTTCCTAAGAATGAGCATGAAGAGCAATTCCTGAGTAGAGTTCCATATGCCTCGGCAGTTGGAAGTCTCATGTATGCAATGCTCTGTACTAGACCAGATATTTGTTTTGCTGTTGGCATAGTTAGCAGGTTTCAATCGAAACCTGGTCCTGATCACTGGACGGCAGTCAAGCATATTTTCAAGTATCTTAAGAGAACGAGAGACAATATGCTTGTATACTCTGGAGGGGATTTGATTCCCGTTGGGTATACAGATTCTGATTTCCATTCAGATTCTGATTCCAGAAAATCCACATCAGGGGCTGTGTTTACTATTGGAGGAGGAGCAGTTATATGGAGGAGTATCAAGCAATCTTGTATTGCTGATTCCACCATGGAAGCTGAGTATGTTGCTGCATGCGAGGCTGCCAAAGAGGCTGTTTGGCTCCGCCAATTCTTAATTGACTTGGAAGTGGTTCCTAGTGCGAATAAGCAGATCACTATCTACTGTGACAACAGTGGAGCAGTGGCTAATTCGAAAGAACCAAGAAGTCACAAGAGAGGTAAACACATTGAAAGAAAGTATCATCTTTTAAGGGAGATTGTTCAAAGAGGTGACGTGACGATTACCAAAATCACGTCAGCAGAAAATCTAGCGGATCCCTTCACAAAGGCTCTACCTCAGAAGAGTTTCGATGGGCATCTAGAGAACATGGGCTTGAGAGATATGACACATTTGCTATAGTGCAAGTGGGAGATTGTTAGGATTATGCTCAATAGCAAGAGTGTAATGTTGTAATTAACAATCTTTTTCATATTAATAAAGTGATTTCTGGTTTAACAAATCGTATAGCATTTATAGTTTAATATTATAATTGTCAAAGTAAATAATCATAAGGTCTAAAAACTATGAGAAAAGAAGAATTGTTCGTACATCTGGATATGTATGTGGTAGACACAATTCTTTAGTTAGTCTTGAATAATGTTCACAACTTAAGTTAAAGGTTGGGCACCTTTATCTTGTTAAAGTTGTAGAATTCTTTTGCTAGCATTTGAGTGGGATCAAATGAGATATGATGAGTCTAAATCATCGAAGTGTCTTCGAGCAAAAGGATCTAGTGCACTGGGTGCATTGAACAGGATCACAATGAAAAGCTTTATCTAGAACCGTCAATAGATAATAGTCTTTTCATTATCAGGACAATCGGAGAGTCTATCTTAATCCTGAGATAAATGATGGACTTATGGTTGCAAGTGATATCATTTGAGTTATCAATGAGTACGATTATATCGCATAGTCTATCCTCGATAGTTTGGTGATATTCATTTGTTAATCGATAGAGGACTTCATTTATAGATATGGACATCGTGGCTCCATTTAATTAAATGAGAGTATAATATCATCATATGGATGTTTTGAGGTAATTGGATATTAAATCTCAACGTTGAGTTTTCGATAGTGTCTATTGAAAACATGGCTTCTGGACAAGTCTAAATATCCAAGTTCAAAACGTGGTCATATGAGTAAATATGGTAACTTGGAGAGTTATAGGCGGTCTATGAACTCTTGGCGATTACTGATATTAATCACGAGGATACACTATCTCCTATATGATTGTCTAGGGTATGAATGAGGAGCATCTTCCTTTTCTATCTTTATTTAAGAGTTCAATTTTAGCTCTTTAGTGGAATGAGTTAAAATTAATGGATCGGACCTAAGTGAATCATTTGTTGATTGTGATTATGTTATGTCTATTGAAGCTTAAATTTAGATGGCCCGCCAAGATCCCAATCCACACGGACTTGCATGGATCATTTGATATATTCTACCGGACCAATTTAAGGGTCCATCTAGAATTGCATTTACTATATTAAGAATATAATTTGCACATTATTTAAGTAATGGGCTGCTCAATTATATTTATATATTAATGAAAGACATGTGGGCTTGTTTCTTTTAGTAAGAATGGGTCTGGTTCACATGTGGGCTTTTTATTTAAAGTCCAATGGATTAAATGAAATAAGAAAATAATATTTTGGCCCATTTATTCAAGTGGGGCGGCAAGGTTAAGTTTTAACCTAATATATTATTTTGTTTCATTTGTTTTAATTAAATAAGAATTAATTAATTTATTAATTAATTGTTTAATTAATAAACAAATTTTTTCTGATTAGGAAATATGATTCCTAATGTTATACTATTGTTGGTAGTATACTAAAAGTAAAAGACTTATTTGGTAAGAAAATAAATAATTAATTTTATTTATTCAAATAAGAAGTCTTTTAATTTAGTCATTAAAAAGAATAAAATAACTATGAGTTGGATTAGGGTTAGAAGTCTATTCTTTTATGGAAATCAGGGTGCAACACAAACCTTTAGAGGTGGTGATTTGTGGCAACCCTAGTGTATAAAGGAGAGAGATTTCGGCAACCCTAAAAGACAAGGAGAGGAAAATTTCGGCCACCTATATATTCCCACATATAGATTTCGGCCACCCTAGTGGTTCTGGAGACAATTTTTCTTCTTCTTCTCAATTCATAGAAAGCTTTTATTCTACTAAAACAAATAGGAGTGTTAGATTATTCTTTGATAGTATACTATTTGCTTAATCATCAATAAGCTTGTGTATACGATATCGATCTAGGTTCACGCGAGTTTCGATCATTAGATTGAGAACTCAAAAGTGACCGGAATAATCTCAGTCATTCTTTTGATTGTTTTTGTGACTAACAAAGAAAAGAAAGTTTGTTTTGTCCATTCACAGGTTTGCAATTCAAAGAAAAAGGGAGACCACGCTCCTAGGTGATCCACGTTCGTGCTAGGATTGAAGATCTTGCGGATTACCATCAACGTAAGTCAATCGGATCACGCGACAAAAGGTATTCTACTTTTTGGTTATTGTATATGCATGTTTAATTAATTAAAGGGTTTAAGGTTCATAAAGGAAAAATTTTAAAAGTCACTAAATCTTATTTTTAGTCTCGCTTCCGCTGCGTGTACTACGGCATTTTTCCCTACATATACTACACACCGTTAATTTGTTTCATACTTGAATGTTGTATGTTTGTATTTTGTGTGCATTAAATGTTCATAAATCTCTCTTCTTGCATGCTTACATGATTGCATTTTGTATAACCTAAGCCATGTCAATTAAAGACTTAGGATTGCATTCATTGTGTTAGGCACTGTACAAAGCGATGTACGTACAACGCCTATATGAGACCTGGTTGAAATAGGCCTTTTAATGCATCAGGTCTGATGCATTTTGGGAAGGCGCTGTACGAGCGATGTACAAAGGCGATGTACGTACAGCGCCTATCTCAGACCCGAGAGGATCAGTTTTGAGGCGCTGTTCAGGCGCTGTACAAAAGCGCTCTACGAACAGCGCCTATGAAGGATGTTCTTCATTTCTCAGGTAGGCACTGTACAAGTCGCTCTACGTACAGCGACTCGTACAACGCCTAAGGCAAATTTTGTGTCACTTATCAAAACACACCACTTTGCTTTTGACACCCTATAAATATGCCTCTTTGACTTTAGGTCAATTAGCTGAGTTCAAAATATCATATATTTTCCTTAGAATATTTTTCAAGTGAAAAATTCTCAAGAACTCACCTTTAAACACTCAAAGACATTCCCTTGTGCATCAAAGATCATCTTGCATCATCCATGCATGGTTTTGCATAATCACAACTTGTTTGGTAAGATTTTTACTAACTTCATTTTATTTTAGTATTTTTCCTATCAAGCTATCTCTTTTAAATTACTTTTATGTTTTAGATCATATGCTTAATACAAGAATAGAGAATTGATTGTGATGAATTGATTGAGTGTTGTATTGTGATAGATATCTAGGTTTTTATAATCTATGTTTATCTAAACTATTTGACATGTCATTTAGCTCTTGATATCTAGGATTGATTTAATTGTTATATCATCATCCTAGATAAGCATATAAGGTTCCCTAGCCTTGTTTGTTATTTGAATATTCATACATATTCACATAGGTTGCATTATCTCTTCATTGAGAATTAAGACTTGTGGCTAAGAGTACTTAAGCCACAAGCAAATTGGACTAGAGCCACTTTTAAAGGCCCGCGTGGTAGAAGTGGGGGGTTATTGACCGGAGTGTTAGACGAGGTCTACATATGTTGTAAACTCCATTTCAATTAGTGGATTTCGAGGTTTGAGTGTGGCGCACTATATAGCCCGTGGTTTTTCCCAATGGTTGGGTTTCCACGTATTCATCAAGTGTTATTTAATTTCCACACCATATTACACTTGTTTGTATTTTTGACTAGTAGGGGCATTTTCGTAAAATTGACATGTATGCGAAAATTGGGTAAAATTAGTTGAAATCTATTCACCCCTCCCCACCTCCCCTTCTAGATTAATATATTGTACACACCGAGCGTTTATTTGTTCTTTCAGGATCGAAAAGAATGATCGAAAAGAAAACGAAGGAGTGCTCTTCAAAGGTATGAAAACAAAACTCTTCCTCATATTCGTGTATATACAAAAGGTTCCAAGAAGACAATAGAATTTTTGAAACCTATTGTTCTTAATTTTATTGATTAATTTCAAAAACTCTTTTCCGCTGCGCGACTTTCACCGATCCCTTCTAGAACTAGTCTACCAGACAATGGAAGACCGAGATGAAATGAAGACTATCAAGGAAGAAATGGACCGGTACACCAAGAAACCAGAATCAAGCTCCAAGTAAAATGGTATACACCAACATTTAAATACAAGGAAAGTTCACTCCTCCCGTCACCTTTAAAGCTCCATTTTGAATGAGATTAGTCAACTCTATCAAGATCGCCAAGGAAGGAAACAAAATCACTTGATTACGAGAATCATTCCCGCGCCTGAAACAAGGCCACTATTAACGTCCCATTGATAGATTGATTATTAGAGTAACGGGCAAGAAAAGAGGACCTATAAATAATTCAAGACTCTCGAAAAAGAGGGGATCGGAAAGCAGACTTTTGACTTACACCTTACAACTTTTCCACTTATCGACTAGCAAGAGATCGCCATCGCCATCGCCATCGCCAACTGTGTCTGAAAGCTCCATACCTAAACCTCCCAGAAACCTCCATTTTTTTGTATTGTACCTTTGTATCGTTTAAATTGCGTATCTTTATCAATAAAACAGTGTTATTTTTCCATTTCAATAGATACTCTGTGTTAATAGGAATTTGACTCCGTTATCATTTTCCTACTAACAAATACCTTGAACTATTTCCATCTTGCATTGGTGCAGTCATTAGGAATGGGACCCGGCTTCTGTAATAAAGATCCTTGCAGCTGCATAATTCTATTCAACATAGAGTTGAAATACTTACTAACTGTTTCCCCTGATAGATTAAATCTTTGACCAATTGTACGGTTCTTCACATGATGAGCTAACACATGTAAGAATGAACGCACTTACTCTTCGATAGTAACTAAACCGTCTTTGTTTAGTTTGCCATCGGTGCGAAGTAGTTCACATAATATGTCAAATGTTCTTTTTTCCATTCTAAGTTGATTGACACAATTTATGTCACTACTACCTATAACGCTATCTAAATAAAACAACCGAGTTTGATTGTTAGCAAATGTATGTCTTCGAAGCATGTTCTTTTTATATTGTTGTTGGGCAAAGTCCAGTTTCAATAAAACCATGAGAATAGCTACACTCATCATTTCCAAGTGCCATTGTTTGAATAACAAGAATAACATCAACTTTCTTTAGTCCATATCTATTAACAAAACATGAATTGTAATACTAGTTATCATAATACACCTATAATATCATAAATCTACAAATCTACGAAGCCCACATCATACAAATTGAAACACAAATAACACAAATTGTAAGGATTCCCTTTTGTTGATTGGCTTATTTCGTGGGCAAACCACATGTTGGGGTTTGGTTGTAAGGGTAGTCTAGGTGATTTGTTGAAAATCAAGACCCTTTCCAAGACCTCAAGAGGACAAGCACCAAAGGTATATCTTGTGCTTACTTTGGCTTGAAGAGTTATAGGTGCACACACACACACAACATGCATAACTCTTATTCTTGTATGATGTGTTCATATTTTGTGTGCATTGTGCTTTATTGATTTATTCAATATCTCTTCTTGCATGTTGAATTGATTGCATCTTGTTATATGATAATGCCATGACATGATAGGCATTAGGATGCATTCAATACCCACACTTGCACTTCATGTATGTTAGCTTTTAGTGTGGAGTAATTCGTTTCCCTAAGGATGTTCGGAAACGTCCGCGCGTGCACGGTAATGTGCTTTCGATGATCGCCGGTGGAGATGCCTTTGGCTTCTCCTTGGTTTCACCATTTTTGGTGAATCGGCGGTTACGTTCGGCGGCCTGGCCGCCGTTCGAAACCGCCAAATCAGACCTGATTGAAATATATCTCTCGGGTCCAAAACGGTGGTTGGAATCGACGGTTTCCAAACCGCCGAACGAAGTCGCTGAAGTTCCCCTGTTCCACTTGGGAGCCATTCGGCGGTTCAATTCGGCGGCCTGGCCACCGAATGAAACCGCCGATCGGTGCGTTTCAAAGGCAAAATTGTATTTTCACCTGCCCTGTTTTTGGTCTCTATAAATACATCCTTATCTCTGGTTCAGAATACAAGTCTTTGATCATAAGAACCCTAGAGAGATATTTAGAGAGACTTGAGAGAGAAAGCTTAAAGATCATATCTTTATCTCTCTAAACCCATTCCCACATGCATAAATCTTCATCTAAGCATCATCTAGGATCATCTAGCATATGCTAATGCATGGGACTTCTTCAACACACATGAAAGTTCTTAAAATACTCGAGGTGTGTTCATCAATATAAAGCTAGAGGGGGGGTGAATAGATTTTATCTAATTATTACCCAATTTTCGCATGCATGTCAATTTTACGAAAATACCCCTAGCAAGTCAACAAAACATACAAGTGTAATAAGATGCTGAAATAGTAAAAGACACTTGATGTATACGTGGAAAACCCAACCACTGGGAAAAACCACGGGCTGTTAAGTGAGCCACACTCGGACCTCGAAATCCACTATATGAAAAGACGGTTACACCCTCAAGTGATTCTCGGACCCTCACCCTAGATAACCTCAGGCTATGGACACTACCAATCGCCACTCTTGGTTCAATCCCTAGTGATATCCCCTGATACACTACTCTTGGCGTGAGCACCCTCTAATCTACCACGCGGGCCTTTTATAGCGGCTCTAGTCCAATTTGCTTGAGGCCTAAGCACACTTAGCCCCAAGACTTCAATCTCTCAAAAGAGATGCACAACCCTATGTGAATATGTATGAATATTCAATTAATGCAATAAGAGCTAGGGTACTCTAAATGCTTACCTAGGATTATAAGATGACAATATAATCAATCCTAGATATCACATATAGCTATATGACATGGCATATAACTTTAGCTAAGTAAAGGATCACCAATCCTAGATACAAAGCTATCATATAAAACCCATAAACATTCAAAGGATTAACTAGTTGATTAAAAAACAATCTATCAACCTAGTTATCAATACATCACACAAGAATGTTCATGGCATAGCTTTTAGGCAATAATGACCTAATCAAATAAGCTATGAAAAATAATCTCAATCAATAAATGAGATCAATTAGCTAGATGGCATATGAACATTAAAGCCTAGCTAACAAATAAAAACCCAATCAACACATAATCTCAATCTTATATGTAGAAATTAATCTAAACACATATAAGTAAAATATGAGATAAAATTGATAAGTAGAAACACTAATTATGTAAGATAAAAGTGTTCAACAAATCATACCATGTGTGTTGAAGAAGTCCCATGCATTAGCATATGCTAGATGATCCTAGATGATGCTTAGATGAAGATTTATGCATGTGGGGATGGGTTTAGAGAGATAAAGATATGATCTTTAAGCTTTCTCTCTCAAGTCTCTCTAAATATCTCTCTAGGGTTCTTATAATCAAAGACTTGTGTTCTGAACCAGAGATAAGGATGTATTTATAGAGACCAAAAACAGGGCAGGTGAAAATACAATTTTGCCCTTGAAACGCACCGATCGGCGGTTTAATTCGGCGGCCAGGCCGCCGAAATGAACCGCCGAATGGCTCCCGTGTGGAACAGGGGAACTTCGGCGACTTCATTCGGCGGTTTGGAAATCGCCGATCCCAACCGCCGTTTTGGACCCGAGAGATATATTTCAATCAGGTCTCATTCGGCGGTTTCGAACGGCGGCAAGGCCACCGAACGTAACCGCCGATTCACCAAAAATGGTGAAACCAAGGAGAAGCCAAAGGCATCTCCACCGGCGATCATCGCGCAAATCAAAGCACAATGCCGTGCACGCGCGGACGTTTCCGAACATCCTTAGGGAAACGAATTACTCCACACTAAAAGCTAACATACATGAAGTGCAAGTGTGGGTATTGAATGCATCCTAATGCCTAACATGTCATGGCATTATCATATAACAAGATGCAATCAATTCAACATGCAAGAAGAGATATTGAATAAATCAATAAAGCACAATGCACACAAAATATAAACACACCATACAAGAATAAGAGTTATGCATGTTGTGTGTGTGTGCAACTATATCTCTTCAAGCCAATGTAAGCACTAGATATATACCTTTGGTGCTTGTACTCTTGAGGTCTTGGAAAGGGTCTTGATCTTCAACAAACACCTAGACTACCCTTACAACCAAACCCCAACATGTGGTTTGACCACGAAATAAGCCAATCAATAATGGGAATCCTTACAACACATGGTATGATTTGTTGAACACTTTTATCTTACATAATTAGTGTTTTTACTTATCAATTTTATCTCATATTTTACTTATATGTGTTTAGATTAATTTCTACATATAAGATTGAGATTATGTGTTGATTGGGTTTTTATTTGTTAGCTAGGCTTTAATGTTCATATGCCATCTAGCTAATTGATCTCATTTATTGATTGAGATTATTTTTCATAGCTTATTTGATTAGGTCATTATTGCCTAAAAGCTATGCCATGAACATTCTTGTGTGATGTATTGATAACTAGGTTGATAGATTGTTTTTTAATCAACTAGTTAATCCTTTGAATGTTTGTGGGTTTTATATGATAGCTTTGTATCTAGGATTGGTTATCCTTTACTTAGCTAAAGTTATATGTCATGTCATATAGCTATATGTGATATCTAGGATTGATTATATTGTCATCTTATAATCCTAGGTAAGCATTTAGAGTACCCTAGCTCTTATTGCATTAATTGAATATTCATACATATTCACATAGGGTTGTGCATCTCTTTTGAGAGATTGAAGTCTTGGGGCTAAGTGTGCTTAGGCCTCAAGCAAATTGGACTAGAGCCGCTATAAAAGGCCCGCGTGGTAGATTAGAGGGTGCTCACGCCAAGAGTAGTGTATCAGGGGATATCACTAGGGATTGAACCAAGAGTGGCGATTGGTAGTGTCCATAGCCTGAGGTTATCTAGGGTGAGGGTCCGAGAATCACTTGAGGGTGTAACCGGCTTTTCATATAGTGGATTTCGAGGTTCGAGTGTGGCGCACTTACCAGCCCGTGGTTTTTCCCTATTGAGGGTTTCCACGTAAACATCAAGTGTCATTTATTATTTCCGCATCTTATTACACTTGTATGTATTATTGACTTGCTAGGGGTATTTTCGTAAAATTGACTTGCATGCGAAAATTGGGTAATAATTAGATAAAATCTATTCACCCCCCCTCTAGCTTTATATTGATAAACACACCGAGCATTTATTAAGAACTTTCAATTGGTATCAGAGCGGGTTCCTAGATATACTTAGGTGATCCAAGCTCATTTTTGGTGTGTTGTGCATTTTGTATGATTATTGTTTTTGACATACATCTTGCATTCTTCTCATTTGCATTCATTCCACGCAAACACTATGAGTGAATTTGAGAGAGAAGAAAATAACTCCGATGAGGAGATGTCCCTCTAAGGTGAGAGAGGAGACGAAGATGAAAGGGCGTTGCTCACATCACCAAAGAGCTTCAAGCCCAAGCCTTCCTCAATCTTGGTCTAACCAACCAAGAAGGCTAACTTCCCTCAACCTACGATCTTAATAGGGAAGTGTTCAATCATGCAAGCTCAACCGAGCAAGCAACATTGTCTTGGTCATCATCAAAGGAGGAGAGATCCTATCCAACTACCAAGACAACCACAACGACAAGGGAAAGCACTTTTGCATGCTCAAGGGAATGGTATAATTCCTAACCTTATCTCCTCTTGTCATTTGTGTGGTATTGTTGGTCATGTTAGACCAAGTTGCTTGCATTACATTTAAATATGTAATCTTATATGCATGATTGAAAAGAAAAAGGTTAGAGCTAAGATGCATGTCCTTAAAAAGGAAGAAAATCATTTGCATGATCCTTTGCCATCTAGAACTCTAGAACCTATGACCACTAGGTATGTTATTGAGACACCTAAGTGGATTAGAAAAGACGAACCCGCTTGCTACGAGACTAACAAGTCTCAAATAGGTTCAACCAAGTCCAAAGGACTTGGTAGGTCCATAGGACCTCATACCCTTCTTTGAAGTGGTATGGAAATTTGACCCCATATGGGGAACTTAAGCAAAGAGAGCTATTTTGCATCCAGTCACTTGCAAAAAATTTGAAATATCTTATGCTTCTCTTTTTGTTGCTTGAGTTAGCTTGGTTACACTTTGTATATATATATTTTCTATTCAATAAGTGTGATCAATGCTTGTATTGCAATCCATGTCATATTTATGTTCAAACATGCATTTTTGGACTAGGAGATATATTCATAGGATAAAATTTGAATGACCTATAATGATCTCCATGGCATGATGATTGCTAAAATGACATGCTAAATGATTATCTTAAAAAGCATGTTTTGATGATTGCATTTCTTAACTGCAAAAAATGTGTGAAAAAGCTTATGAGACTCAAATGAAAAAGGATCTTGTATCCATTCAAGGATATTACAATCCAAATGTCTCTCTTTCTTTATTGGTTGAACATGTCTACTATCATACGGATATCTTATCCGGAAAAATCAAGTAGGGTGCAAAGTCGCTCATGACATGTTTGGCTTATAAAGTTGGATATAGTTGTTCTTAAATTGAAATCAATGAAAACCTATATCCTTGCTTCTCTCATGACAATGGTGAAATTGGTTTGAATTCATATTGAAAACCTTTGTCATTTGCTTTGCCAAATACCATGATATTTTGGACTTAAATGCTACATGTCTTGTATGCAAAGCAATTCTTTGATTCACACATTTTCTTTAAATAAATCTCCTTGTTTCTCTCCAATAAATTGAGATTGCATAAAGTGACTTATATTGATTATGCATATACTAGAATGCTACTATCTCTCTTTGCCTTGAGTGACCCGGTTGGGGACTACTCTTTTGTCTATATCATGACAAAAAGGGGGAGTAGGTTGTGGTAAGGGGAGTTGCAAATTGTAGTAGCAATTGTGCATGTTGGGGAGAATACTTATTGAGGAGGAGTAACCCTTTGAGGGGGAGCATTTGCACATTCATACATTGCATGATGTTGTACTTAAATTCTTAAATGCAAATGCTTGTTTTATCTCACTTGATTCATCTCACCTTTTCTTGTATTGGAAAGTATAGAAACTGTGCTTTCAGGGATTGATTGTTCTACTTGAGATTGAAGACTTCAAGACTATTTATCTTATCTCTTTGTAAAGTAGAAAATCATAAGTAGACCCGTAGTTTCTATTATGTTGTGAGGAATCAATGTGAGTGGTGGTTTTATCACGAAATAGCCAAAGGGGGAGATTGTAAGGATTCCCTTTTGTTGATTGGCTTATTTCGTGGGCAAACCACATGTTGGGGTTTGGTTGTAAGGGTAGTCTAGGTGATTTGTTGAAGATCAAGACCCTTTCCAAGACCTCAAGAGGACAAGCACCAAAGGTATATCTTGTGCTTACTTTGGCTTGAAGAGTTATAGGTGCACACACACACACAACATGCATAACTCTTATTCTTGTATGGTGTGTTCATATTTTGTGTGCATTGTGCTTTATTGACTTATTCAATATCTCTTCTTGCATGTTGAATTGATTGCATCTTGTTATATGATAATGCCATGACATGATAGGCATTAGGATGCATTCAATACCCACACTTGCACTTCATGTATGTTAGCTTTTAGTGTGGAGTAATTCGTTTCCCTAAGGATGTTTGGAAACGTCCGCGCGTGCACGGTAATGTGCTTTCGATGATCGCCGGTGGAGATGCCTTTGGCTTCTCCTTGGTTTCACCATTTTTGGTGAATCGGCGGTTACGTTCGGCGGCCTGGCCGCCGTTCGAAACCGCCGAATGAGACCTGATTGAAATATATCTCTCAGGTCCAAAACGGCGGTTGGAATCGACGGTTTCCAAACCGCCGAACGAAGTTGCCGAAGTTCCCTTGTTCCACTCGGGAGCCATTCGGCGGTTCAATTCGGCGGCCTGGCCGCCGAATGAAACCGCCGATCGGTGCGTTTCAAGGGCAAAATTGTATTTTCACCTGCCCTGTTTTTGGTCTCTATAAATACATCCTTATCTCTGGTTCAGAATACAAGTCTTTGATCATAAGAACCCTAGAGAGATATTTAGAGAGACTTGAGAGAGAAAGCTTAAAGATCATATCTTTATCTCTCTAAACCCATTCCCACATGCATAAATCTTCATCTAAGCATCATCTGGGATCATCTAGCATATGCTAATGCATGGGACTTCTTCAACACACATGGTATGATTTGTTGAACACTTTTATCTTACATAATTAGTGTTTCTACTTATCAATTTTATCTCATATTTTACTTATATGTGTTTAGATTAATTTCTACATATAAGATTGAGATTATGTGTTGATTGGGTTTTTATTTGTTAGCTAGGCTTTAATGTTCATATGCCATCTAGCTAATTGATCTCATTTATTGATTGA
Source organism: Acer yangbiense (assembly GCA_008009225.1). NCBI lineage: Eukaryota > Viridiplantae > Streptophyta > Magnoliopsida > Sapindales > Sapindaceae > Acer > Acer yangbiense. The sequence goes on along the minus strand of CM017765.1, from coordinate 11,387,329 downwards.
GATTATTTTTCATAGCTTATTTGATTAGGTCATTATTGCCTAAAAGCTATGCCATGAACATTCTTGTGTGATGTATTGATAACTAGGTTGATAGATTGTTTTTTAATCAACTAGTTAATCCTTTGAATGTTTGTGGGTTTTATATGATAGCTTTGTATCTAGGATTGGTTATCCTTTACTTAGCTAAAGTTATATGTCATGTCATATAGCTATATGTGATATCTAGGATTGATTATATTGTCATCTTATAATCCTAGGTAAGCATTTAGAGTACCCTAGCTCTTATTGCATTAATTGAATATTCATACATATTCACATAGGGTTGTGCATCTCTTTTGAGAGATTGAAGTCTTGGGGCTAAGTGTGCTTAGGCCTCAAGCAAATTGGACTAGAGCCGCTATAAAAGGCCCACGTGGTAGATTAGAGGGTGCTCACGCCAAGAGTAGTGTATCAGGGGATATCACTAGGGATTGAACCAAGAGTGGCGATTGGTAGTGTCCATAGCCTGAGGTTATCTAGGGTGAGGGTCCGAGAATCACTTGAGGGTGTAACCGTCTTTTCATATAGTGGATTTCGAGGTTCGAGTGTGGCGCACTTACCAGCCCGTGGTTTTTCCCTGTTGAGGGTTTCCACGTAAACATCAAGTGTCATTTATTATTTCCGCATCTTATTACACTTGTATGTATTATTGACTTGCTAGGGGTATTTTCGTAAAATTGACTTGCATGCGAAAATTGGGTAATAATTAGATAAAATCTATTCACCCCCCCTCTAGCTTTATATTGATAAACACACCGAGCATTTATTAAGAACTTTCACAAATTAATCGGTATAAAATGAAACTCACATAAAAAAATTAACACCTAAGAATAGAAATAAAATATAGTGGGCAATATTAATGAAGTTTGTTTAGTTGAAGAAACCCCATATCATTTTAACTGTAGAAAATGATAAAAGTCGAAAAAAAATGAATAATCAATACCTAATCAGTGATATTGTTTCGTCTGCAGTTTGGGTTTGGTACCAATAGCAAAAGTAATCCTTTCTTTCATATCCTACTCAACAAATAAATTTAGATTAATCAACTGAAAAACTATCAAGCAATACTCTTATTTTTTAAAAGTAAATAAAGAAGTAACACAAACTAACAACAACTGTGTAGATGCAGCTTTTTTTAAGCAACCTTGATTAACCAATCAAAAGGCCACAAGCCAAATAGACAAAGAGACAAGGCATAAAACCCAGCAGCACACACCAAAAAACAGAGAAACGAACCAATAAAAGAAACAAAACAGAGCAAACAACAACACAACCACAAAAGAGCACCAGAGGACAAAACACATCCAACTGAGCACGCAAGAAACACCCTAAATCAGTGAAGAGAAATAAGTTGGATGAGATTTTTATGTGTGTTTACTGTAGATGTATAGAAAATGAAGAGAAATAAGCTAGAAAAAAGTGACAAAAATGGGTTTTTTTTCAATAAATTGTTGTGTCAGAGATCTGTTGAAAAGGAATGTGATTTTCTAATGCAATACATCATAATACCACCTATTTTTTTTTTTTTTAGGGTAAGTAAATAGTATCATAGAAAGGGAGAAAGAATGTACAAATACAAGGGGCATACCCCAGAAAGCAAAGCAAGAGCAAAACAAAGGCTCAAAACAAGTTCAAAACATTGAGCAAACAAGAAAGCAAGAGCTAGACAAGGGCTCAAAACAAGCTCAAAGACAAGAGCAAGCAACAAACAAGAGCACAACTCTAAAATCAATTAGCATTGACATTCCAATTCAAAGCAATAAGTAGGTGATCCTTTAGATTGATAGAGGAGAATCGGCAGTTAATGGTGTCAATAATGGAGCGCGTAACAACCAAAATTGTTCTTTTGGTGCCTTCAAAAATGCGACAATTACGCTCTCTCCAAATATGATAAACAACAACTCCAAGACAAAGCTTATTTGCGACAATAATAGGGTTGTCCCCTCTCCAATGGGAAGATGCCCAAGCAATAAAATCATTCCAACAAAGGCCATTCCAAGGAGACCCACAATGGTTCAGAAGTTGAGTCCACATGGCTCTATTGAAAGAACACTCAAAGAACAGGTGAGCATTAGACACAAGATGGTAGTTGCAAAGAACACAAGTAGTAGCAGCCCTTGGGTCATATTTATGAATGCAGTCAGAGAGTCTACCTCTAACAGCCATCCAAATGATGAAACTCTTTCTGAAATGTTTTGAGGGAACCAAACTAGCTTGAGCCAAGGAACAAGAGGGTGAGGGGCTTTAAGAGAAGCCAAAGCAGAAGAGGTTGAGAAAATACCATTGGAAGAAGGGAGCCACCGGATACTATCCTTTAGATTGGGGGATTTGACTGTTAAATCTATTGAGGCCAAGGTTGCTCTTGTTGATTGCCTAAGTCTTCTTGATCTGTAGCCTCTTGATGAAGGCCTTAGAATGCTAGAGAAGGAGCTTATGAGTTCTTACACACTGGCTCTTCAAACGGAGGAGAAATGTTTAAGGCCAAAATCTAGAGTTCAATGGCTTGAGGCTGGTGACCGTAACACCTCCTATTTTTTCAAAGTCATCAATTGAAGATGCAACAGAAGTAAGATTCTCTCTATTACTGGAGAAGATGGTTCTTTGATTAAAGGAGATACTCAAATCAAATCTGAGGTTGTTCGTCAATTCCAAAATATTCTTGGTTGCTCAATGCCTTCTAGACATGGCTCTCGTCTTTTGAGAAATGTTATTGGTAATCACATCTCTACTGATCAAGCTGATGTCATGAGTAGAGAGGTTTCAAATGATGAAATTCGTGAGGTTTGCTTCTCTCTCCACCCTAATAAGGTTGCTGGTCCGGATGGTTTCAATGCTCATTTCTTCAAGAAGACATGGCATATCATTGGTGATGATGTTATTAACGTTGTTCAAGAATTCTTTCATACTGGCCTTCTTCTAAAAGAGCTCAATGCTACGATTCTTTGGTCCCTAAGGTCCCTAATCCCTCTAAGATGATGGACTTTAAACCCATCTCTTGCTGCAACACTCTCTATGAGATCATTGCCAATAGAATCAATCTTTGTCTTCCTGACATTATTAGCCCCTCCCAATCAGCCTTTGTGGTAGGTAGGAGAATTGGAGACAACATTCTTCTTGTCCAAGAGCTAATGAGAAATTACTACAAAGATGATGGTATGCCAAAGTTGGCTCTTAAGGTGGATTTGATGAAAGAATTTGATATGGTTGATTGGGACTCTTACTTGGCACTCTTGCTATGTTTCAGTTTCCTTTGAAAGTCATAAATTGGATTAGAGCTTGCCTTATTACCCCTAAGTTCTCTATCTCTATTAATGGTGAGCTTGCTAGTTTCTTCTCTGGAAAGAGAGGTCTTCGTCAGAGGGACCCTATGTCACCGTATCTCTTTGTTATGGCAATGGAGGTCCTCTCGAAACTTTTAGCCAATCATATTGCAGACTCTCCTAACTTCAAATATCATTGGAAGTGCGACAAGATTAAGCTTTCCCACCTTTGCTTTGCTGATGATCTCATTATGCTTTGCCATGGTTCCTATCATTCAGCTCTTGTTCTCAAATCAGCCCTTGGTGAGTTCTCCTTGTGGTCGGGTCTTTGTGCTAATCATGCTAAGAGCAACACTTTCATTTCTGGAATGCCCAATGCAATTAGTCAGCAGCTGATCAATCTTTTTGGTTACACGGTTGGCTCCCTTCCTATTTGTTATTTGGGGATTCCTATCATCTCTTCTAAATTGAATTTGTGTGATTGCTCTCCCCTTGTTGATAAAGTTTCAAGTAGACTTTCTTCTTGGTTGAATCGGTGCCTTTCTTATGCTGGTCGTCTTCAACTTATTATCTCGATCTTAACCAGTATTCAAGTGTTTTGGGCTAGTCATCTTTCTCTTCCCAAGAAGATCTTAGTTTTTTTATGGAATGGGGTTGAAGGTAGCAGCAAAGGTTCTAAAATTGCTTGGTCTGATGTTCGTATTCCTAAAAAAAAGGGTTGTCTTGGAATCAAGGACCTCTCTTTGTGGAATAAGTTAATACAGAAAATGGTGTATTAGGTGTAAAATTGTGTATTAAAATAGTACAATACAAATGAACCCCATACACAGTAATGTATTGTTTTAATACATTTTAAATGGCTAATACAATACAAGCAAACAAACATGGCCTGACAATCTAATTATTCAATTTATAAAAATTGACACGAGCCACTTGCTTGATACATTAGTTCAACTAATTCAATCTTAGTTATAAATTAATTAAAGATGTTTTGTTTTGTTTTTAATGTACCACATGTGGTGGTACCGTGACGTCGACTCGAACCGTGATATTACCAGACTGAATAAACATTTACCATCAAATTAATTACATTAGACGGTGTTCATTAATTATAAATATTACTAAATCTATTGAAGTCCGCACAAAAATTAGCTAATCCATTGAGTACATATATTTTCCATTTAAACAAAAGAACTAATTTTGTTTACCGTATACTTCCTTGTCCTAATCAATTTGTAGAAAAATTGGTCATGCAACTTTGTATGCTGCATTAAATGACAAGAAGGTTGGATTTTTCTTATTTTATTGCTTTTCTTTATATTGCCCACTAAATTTCCATTCCCGCCGAAAAGGGCCACCCATAACAAGTTCTTCGGCAATTCTATTGCAGCCACGTGGAAGAAAGGGATTTTGTCTTTTTCATCTTGACCAGTCAAATTCTCCGATCTGCTTATGTGTTATCGTTGACGGATTGACTTTTTAAAATCTAAAAATCAATATCAACAAATTGTAAATCACTGTCTACCACACAAAACAGGTAAAAACAAATTTGATAAAATACTAGCCTATTTTTTGTAAAATTAATGTGAGCATTACTCTTGTTTTTAATAATTACATGAATTAAATCGGATCCTTCAAACCTAGAAATAAAAGAGATTCAATCTCGAGGTATGTCTTTGCATAGCTATGCAAAATTTTTAGAAAAGTGGTTGGTATTTCTTTAGGTGAAAATGTAATTAACTAATTAAGTTAGTTGGCAACCACGGGAATCTAATGAATATTTTTTTTATACCAAATGGTTTGAACCTGAAACATTAACATGCTGAGTAAACTCTCATTATCACTCTGCCATATGGGGGTGGTGGTATCTAACGAATACTTAATTCCGAGCAATATTTTATAATTAATATTAAAGCAATATGTTGTTACGACTAATTTTATTTTATTAATTTCTTATTTGAAACATGCTAACACTGCACCCAGGGGTATAGTTCAGTTGAAAGATGGACGAGCTTGGGGCTTGGGTAAATGACTTCCAAGTTAGCGGCTCGAACCCTACCATTGGCAAAAAGCTTCAAAAAAAATAATATCTGGTTTAGAAAGGTGGATAGATAGATACTGAAAAAAAAAAAAAAAAAAAAGACAAAGAGACATTCCAACACTAACATATATAGTATATACGTACAGCAATGCCCCAGATTGGTCATATTTGCGATAATTAATTATAGAAAATAAAAATAAATAAATAAAAAACTAACTTGTGTGGATACGAATATCTTTTAACCAAAAACGGAATCTAATTTAACTAAGAAAACAAACCTAAAACATGTAAGAGGTCATGGATTAATTTACAGGAATGTTTGTGGAGTTTATGTATTTAATTTAGCTCATGATAATTTACATTGGAGACTCAATTGATCCTAATTATAATACGCGGTGTGCTTCAAGATTTTAACAATGAATTTCCAACATCTCTTGAAGAGCACTCATTGAGAAGAAGATGAGAAGAGGCTTTTGAAGCTGACAACGACAAGGAATGGTTTTCTGTACTACTCCATACCTGTTTCTTCTGAAAAGATAAAATGTTCTTCTTTGAACTTGTATTTGATGAACAAACACCCTTCAAATCATGAAGAGCACAGCTGCAGTTTTTATGGTAAGGCCTTCGCTCAATATTCAACTCAAGGAGTGATAAACTTCCATTGAATACACATCCAAGCACCATCTTTGCTGCTCCACTCGCCATTAATTTCTTTCTTCTCTGCACTTTGCTTCACTTCTGTTTTTGTGGGTGTACAGGAGTGAGAGGGTGAGTGGGTGAGTGTCTGTATATGTGTGAGAAGTGAAGGTTTTGCATGATTTCATGGCTATTTATAAAGAGCATGAATGAGAAAGTAGTAATTCTAGCTGGGAAATTAAACAAGGTTGGAGACTTAGAGTTAGTTATTAATTTTTTGATACAATATATGCACACAAAACGTTTTTTTCTTATAAAACTAATTAAAGTTTCTGACTGACTACTGAATTTTGTATTTAGAGAGAGAAAGAGAATCCTTCAAGGAATTAGTTGAGTGGTTTAATATCTTGGTTTCTTCGGGCTTGGCTTCATGATCAGGACTTCTTAATGAAACAACAAGCTTTTGGAATTTAGTTTCTAAACCCACACAGATGCACACACACATGCACACAGCACACACACATATAATATATATATATATATATATATATAGCACTTATGAGGTCAGGTACGTACCTGAGGATATTATTGTGTGGTTTCACTAATTCTCGCTATCGAGAAATAATGTAAATTTTTTAAACTTATTTTCAGTAACTAGAATTAGTGAAACTGCATGATAATATCCTCAGGTATACCTGATCTAATAAGTTATATATATTTATGTTTATATATGCAATTATTTATGAGTTCACTGGATATGTTTTGGAAACTTCTTAATTAAACAACAAACTTCATAATCCTATAGCTTCAACGTTTCACCGTCTAATTATTCAACTTAGAAATTGATGAGAGTATAGTTCGATATAATTGATCAACTTAGCTTGTGTTGGAATTTATTGTAAATGTCGAATTATTTATAGTTTTGAGAAGAATATTTTCTATAACTACCGGTTTTGTAGGGATGTCAATTTATTATTATTATTTTTTTAATAAGTGTGACACTTTTGATTGTTTTTATTGAATCTTTGGCTGTCAAAATCGCTCCCTTTTTGTAGGAATTTCAGTCTTGCAACTTTGTATAATATTGCTCTGTTCATGAAATAACAAGAAAGTTGCATTCTTCTTGTTGTTATCAAACAATATATTTTCTTGAAGGTATAACTAACTTTAACAGAGCCACACCGTTATGAGAGAAGTCAATTTATTTATTTAATTAATTGTCTTTTAGCATGATTGTGTTTTTTATGGTAGCGTTTCTAACTAGAACAAAGCAAATAAAAAGACAAGTAAACTTCTTAGTAACCTATATTGGTGGGAGATTACGTACATAGTAATATCATGTATAGTGTTCTGGCTAAGGATTCCAATTTTGTTTTTATATTTTACCAAGAAACTTTATATAATTATATTCAAAAGTGAAATAGATATTTGTGAAAAAAAAATAAAAGGTAAAAAATATCTCAAGAGTAGAAGCATATAGCATAGATGCTCCATATGGTGGAGGTAAGTCATATCCGACATGTATCCAGTTTGAATAATTGGTTTGTTCTAGCTTGGGTCGGTATTTCTTAAGCAACAACCTTTTGGAATTTAATTAGTTCCTAAACATATATTATATATATGATTTGAAACGACAAGATGAAGTTGACCCAGTCGTAAAGCTCCTCACACCCACACCATAAGGTTGTGGGTTCGAGACTCTCCCTCTCCCCCATAAAACCATGAATTATCCTAATATTTTCAATATATATATATATATATGTGATTTGCAACTATTATATTATTGTATGACCTACATGATCATATGAGTTTTCAAGCACAAACCATAGATCAATTAGTATTAATCTTATGTATTATTTGTAGGCTTATATTAACTTCAAATTTTGATTCAATCTTGAAATTTTAAAGTTTTATAGTCTAATTATTCGATTTATAAAAATTGACGCGAGCCACTTGCTGGATACATTAGTTCAACTAATTAAATCCTTTTTTTTTTTTTTTGGTAAATAAATAATATCATAGAAAATAAGGAAAGAATGTACAAATTTAAGGGGCATGCATACCCTAGGAAGCAAAGAGACAAGAGCCGAAAGGCCCAAAAAACAAGCACAACAAAGCTCAAATAAGAGCTAAATCCTAGTTATTTTTTTTAATTAAAGATGTTTTGTTTTTTTAATGTACCATATGTGGTGGCACCGTGACGGCGATTCGAACCGTGATATTACCAAACTGAATAAACATTTTTACCATCAAATTAATTACATTAGATGGTGTTCATTAATTATAAATATTACTAAATCTATTGAAGTCGGCACAAAAATTAGCTAATCCATTGAGTACATTTATTTTCCATTTAAACAAAAGAGCTAATTTTGTTTACCATATACTTCAATTCCTTGTCCTAATCAATTTGTAGAAAAATCGGTTATGCTACTTTGTATGCAGCATTAAATGACAAGAAGGTTGGATTTTTCTTGTTATTATAAAATAGAAATATTGGCTTTTCATTAATTCATTCTTGAAGGTATAACTAACCAGATAAGTCAATAGGGTAGTGTTAACCTGTGACCCTATGACATGGGATAAAATCCAGAGAATAAATACGGTGATTGAATTGAATAACTTTTTCATTTTATATTATTTTCTATGTGTTAACTTGTTTGCAAGGGTATAGATTAACACTACCTTTCATTTATTTGAATAGCATGTTTTAATTTATTTGAATAGCATGTTTTAATTTATTGCTTTATAATAACGTTTTTGACTAGAGCAAAATCAAATAAAAAGACAAATAAATTTCTTAGAATTCTATATTTATTGGTTGGAGATTACATAGTAATTTCCTGCAAAGTTTTAAGACTAAGGATTCCGATTTCTAGTTATTCTACCAAGAATCCGAGCGTTTAACAATCATTTGAATCTGAAATGAGTTTTTTTTTTTGTTTTTTTTTTAAATGAATCTGAAATGAGTTTTTAATAAACTGTAGTCTGTAGGCCGGTATATATATATGTTGTGAACCGTATGGAATTCCACCTCATGGGTGCACGTGGAGGCATTCAAAATTTGGCTTGCATGCAAGATGCATGCTGGCAGCCTATATAGGTGAGGCAGCAAAACGTGTTGGATGGTGGCACAATATGTGTGGAAAATTGCAATATGCACCCCTTGTTTATTTGCCTATATATATATATGACCTTTGAATTGTTAATACAACTGATGATCTGATATCAATACACAATTTGTTCTCTCTCGTGTATGTCTCTCTTCTCGGATCTATCACTTTCTCATTTTCTTCATCTAATTTATATTATATTATATGTTATTTCAATTTTATTATAACACGTTATCAGCATGATGCTTTTATTTCCAAAACCTGAAGCCTCTGAATTTATTACTACTAGAACCTGAAGTTTCTAAATTTATTCCCAGAACTTGAAGTTTCTGAATTTATTATTACTAGAACCTGAAGCTTCCAGATTTTTATTTATTAATACCAGATTTTTATTTATTAATACCAGAACCTGCAGTTCTGGATTTACTTTTTCGCCTTTTATTTTTACGCAATTTACTTTCTTGCATTTTATTTACTTTTACGCGATTTACTTTCCCGCATTTATTTGTTTATACACTTTTATGAGATTGGCTATGCCAACCTACCAGAACCTGCAGTTCTGGATTTACTTTTTTTTTTTCGTATTTATTATTATGCATTTTATTTACTTTTACGCGTCTATTTAATTTTATGCAATTTATGTATCTGAGTATGCCAACTAACCAGAACCTGAAGTTTCTAGATTTGTATAAATTATGTGTTGAGCCTAACTAGGTCAATCGTTAAGTTTCTAGAATTTAAACCAAGCTCGGCTTGACCGACTAACCAGAATATGAAGTTTCTGGATTTATCATTATAATATTTAAGTTGGCGCGGTTTTACAAACCGATCAGAATCTAAAGTTCTAAATTTTAAATTTTAGTAAAAATATGAAGTTCTGAATTCATTACTATGTACATGAATGTCATACTTGGGACCTGAAATTCCAAAATTTGAATTCTATATAGAACCTGAAGTTCTAATTTTGAATACGAAGTATTGAATCTGAACTTGAAGTTCTTAAGTTTTGAACATGAAGTTCTAATCAGACTTGAAGCTCTGAACTTAATTTAAATTGTGATATTAAAACTTTTATGTCAAAGTCTATTAGAACCAGAAATTCTGAATTAGATCAAGTTACGATTCTTTTATCTAGAAAGTCAATTTGTAATTTTTATTTAGAACATGAAGTTTTCTGAAATTTGTAATTTCTATTTAGAACATGAAGTTTTCTGAATTTTATGAACCCGTAGTTCATGGTTGAAAGTATACAAACGTAGTTAAATTGCTTAAGGCATACCTAGAGGGGGGGGGGGGGGGGGGGTGAATAGGTTTTTACGCCTTTTTCAATCCCTTGAACAAACTTTCGTTTGTCCCTCAAGGTTGCCTTACATACAACAAATACACTAAGAAAAGACAACATACATAGACAATATGAATAGGTAATCATATAACCATTGTCTACATACATCATCAAGTTGTATGAGGTAAACAAACAAATAAGTATAACAACAAAGAATACTTTTATTTCACTATATGTTCAATGAGTTAAAAGAGTGATCAAATATCACTATACATAAATACAATATACAAAAGAATCATAGAAATAAAATCGATCAATAAAATGAGTTCACTAATCACACTATACAAAGTCTTGCTTTACAATACATCATAAGTGAATACTATGAAACAAGATAATAAAAATATACAAATAAAATATAAGAGATAGAGATAGGAAGAATTAACATAAGAGATTTTTTAACGTGGTAAAACCTCCAAGGAGAAAACATCCACGGGTTGAACTACAACCATTGGGTACTATATTATTGGAAAGTAAACATAGAACATTCACAAAGTGACTAATCTTTAGCTCACCCAACCTAGTGAAGTCTAAGCCTACCCAACCCTATTGGAATGTGTGAAATCCCTCAATGATGCGAAACCACCATATATTGGACACCACACAAAACCAACATCGATGGTAGATTAGAAATTCCTCAAGAGTGCATACACCTCCCGTGTACCTCGTTCTATCGGAGTCTATGTCTAACCATACGCCTAGGCCTACCAATACAATAGCCAACTCCCTATCCAAGGCACTCATGCCTCTAGGGAGCCTCCCATGCATGACTATCCGAGTCCTCCCGAGTCTAGCCATGACTTCTTGTTTACCTATCCGAGTCATCCCCGACTCTAGGCAAGTCTTCTTGCTTGGCTATCCGAGTCATCCCGACTCTAACCAAGACTTCATGCCTTTTACAAGAACTTCCTAGTGTGATCATGTGAATGCAAATGATGCAAACAATCAAATCAACATATAACATGTGATCAATACATTCTATGGTACAAATAGACCTAAACATGTGATAACACATTTAATAAAAGTCTAGATGCAAAATACAAGAATAAAACCTAAGCATGTGCAAACATCAAACACATAAGCTCAAAGTTTCATTCACACATACAACACTTGAACAAAGTATATTCATGAAGTACAAGTTCAAGATGCAATCAAAATACAACAAAAATGCTAGATACATGAGATTTAATCAATCAATATTCTAGCCAAAAATATAGAGCAAGGAATTAAGATATAAATCAATTAAAACCTAGATTGCTATAAAACACATACAAATACAAAATCCTTGATTTCATCAATCAAAGGATCAAAACAATCTCAAGGTCATTTATCACAAAATTGATTCAATCAAGTCACAAACAACCTAAGATATCATTCTAATCACAATACAACTCACAAACATGTGAAAAACCTAGAATCATAGAAACTAGTCCACATTTGTCTATAAATTGACTTTCAATTAGAATGATTATGAAGCTACCTTTCTCAATAGCTTTTACCAAACATAAACAAACATATAGAAGAAGAAACCCCAAGCAAATTGAAGGTTGAAAATGTAGGGAAAAATACCGGTCAACGCAGCAAAAGCGAGACTAAAAAGAGGTTTATTATATTTTAAAAATTTTCCTTTGATGAACCTTAACCCTTTAAATTAATTAAACATACATATAAAGTAACAAAAAGTAGAATACCTTTTGTCACGTGATCCGATTGACTTACGTCGATGGTAATCCGCAAGATCTTCAATTCTAGCACGAACGTGAATCACCTAGGAGCGTGGTCTCCCTTTTCTCTGAATTACGTACTTGAGAATGGACAAACAAACTTTCTTTTTCTTATTGTTAGTCACAAAACAACCAAAAGACTACAAAGATTATTCCGGTCACTTTTGAGTTCTCAATCTAATGATCGAAACTCGCGTGAACCTAATTTGATGTTGTACACACAAGCCTATTGATGAATAAGCAATTAGTGTACTATCGAAAGAATAATCTCTTCTCTCTTTATTGTCTTGGCCGAATAATCAAACACTTTTCTATGAGTATGAGAAGAAGAAGAAATTGATCTAGTAAACTTTTAGGGGTGGCTGAACCCTATATGATTGCTTATATAGGGTGGCCGAAAATCACTTCTCTTTTCCTTTAGGGTTGCCGAAATCTACTAGTGATTCTATTAGGGTTGGCCGAAAATCCTCTACAAAAAAGGATTTGTGCTTTACCCTAATTCCCATCAACTTTAGACTCCTAACCCTAATTCAACTCATAAGTGTTTTTATTTTTTTTATTGACTTAATAAAAGACTTTCCTATTTGATTAAATAAATAAAACTTATTATTTATTTTCTTACCAAACAAGTCTTTTACCTTTAGTATAACTCTAGGAAATATATTTCCTGATCAGAAAAAGATTTTGTTTCTTAATTAAATAATTAATTAATTCTCATTTAATCAAACAATAAAATAAAATACTATTTTTGACGAAAAATTTAGCCTTGCCGCCCCATATTATATATATGGGCCAAATATTATTTTCTTATTTTATTTAATCCATTAGACTTTAAATAAAAAGCCCACATGTGAACCAGACCCATTCTTACTAAAAGAAACAAACCCACATGCCTTTCATTAATATATTAATATAATTGATCAGCCCATTAAACAAATAATGTGCAAATTATATTCTTAATATATTAAATGCAATCCTAGATGGACCCATAAATTGGTCCGGTAGAATATATCAAGTGATCCATGCAAGTCTGTGTGGATTGGGGATCTTGGCGGGCTTTCTAAATTTAAGCTTCAATAGACATAATCTAATCACAATCAACAAATGATTCACTTAGGTCCGATCCATTAATTTTAACTCATTCCACTAAAGAGCTAAAATTGAACTCTTAAATAAAGATAGAATAAGAAGATGTTCCTCAATCATACCCTAGACAATCATGTTGGAGATAGTGTATTCTCGTGATTAATATCAGTAATTACCAAGAGTTCATAGACCGCCTATAACTCTCTAAGTTACCTTATTTACTCATATGACCACGTTTTGAACTTGGATATTTTGACTTGTCCAGAAGCCATATTTTCAATAGTCACTATCGAAAACTCAACGTTGAGATTTAATATCCAATTACCTCAAAACATCCATATGATGATATTATACTGAAAGTTCTTAAAATAAAACTCGAGGTGTGTTCATCAATATAAAGCTAGAGGGGGGGTGAATAGATTTTATCTAATTATTACCCAATTTTCGCATGCATGTCAATTTTACGAAAATACCCCTAGCAAGTCAACAAAACATACAAGTGTAATAAGATGCGGAAATAGTAAAAGACACTTGATGTATACGTGGAAAACCCAACCACTGGGAAAAACCACGGGCTGTTAAGTGCGCCACACTCGGACCTCGAAATCCACTATATGAAAAGACGGTTACACCCTCAAGTGATTCTCGGACCCTCACCCTAGATAACCTCAGGCTATGGACACTACCAATCGCCACTCTTGGTTCAATCCCTAGTGATATCCCCTGATACACTACTCTTGGCGTGAGCACCCTCTAATCTACCACGCGGGCCTTTTATAGCGGCTCTAGTCCAATTTGCTTGAGGCCTAAGCACACTTAGCCCCAAGACTTCAATCTCTCAAAAGAGATGCACAACCCTATGTGAATATGTATGAATATTCAATTAATGCAATAAGAGCTAGGGTACTCTAAATGCTTACCTAGGATTATAAGATGACAATATAATCAATCCTAGATATCACATATAGCTATATGACATGGCATATAACTTTAGCTAAGTAAAGGATCACCAATCCTAGATACAAAGCTATCATATAAAACCCATAAACATTCAAAGGATTAACTAGTTGATTAAAAAACAATCTATCAACCTAGTTATCAATACATCACACAAGAATGTTCATGGCATAGCTTTTAGGCAATAATGACCTAATCAAATAAGCTATGAAAAATAATCTCAATCAATAAATGAGATCAATTAGCTAGATGGCATATGAACATTAAAGCCTAGCTAACAAATAAAAACCCAATCAACACATAATCTCAATCTTATATGTAGAAATTAATCTAAACACATATAAGTAAAATATGAGATAAAATTGATAAGTAGAAACACTAATTATGTAAGATAAAAGTGTTCAACAAATCATACCATGTGTGTTGAAGAAGTCCCATGCATTAGCATATGCTAGATGATCCTAGATGATGCTTAGATGAAGATTTATGCATGTGGGGATGGGTTTAGAGAGATAAAGATATGATCTTTAAGCTTTCTCTCTCAAGTCTCTCTAAATATCTCTCTAGGGTTCTTATAATCAAAGACTTGTGTTCTGAACCAGAGATAAGGATGTATTTATAGAGACCAAAAACAGGGCAGGTGAAAATACAATTTTGCCCTTGAAACGCACCGATCGGCGGTTTAATTCGGCGGCCAGGCCGCCGAAATGAACCGCCGAATGGCTCCCGTGTGGAACAGGGGAACTTCGGCGACTTCATTCGGCGGTTTGGAAACCGCCGATCCCAACCGCCGTTTTGGACCCGAGAGATATATTTCAATCAGGTCTCATTCGGCGGTTTCGAACGGCGGCAAGGCCGCCGAACGTAACCGCCGATTCACCAAAAATGGTGAAACCAAGGAGAAGCCAAAGGCATCTCCACCGGCGATCATCGCGCAAATCAAAGCACATTACCGTGCACGCGCGGACGTTTCCGAACATCCTTAGGGAAACGAATTACTCCACACTAAAAGCTAACATACATGAAGTGCAAGTGTGGGTATTGAATGCATCCTAATGCCTAACATGTCATGGCATTATCATATAACAAGATGCAATCAATTCAACATGCAAGAAGAGATATTGAATAAATCAATAAAGCACAATGCACACAAAATATAAACACACCATACAAGAATAAGAGTTATGCATGTTGTGTGTGTGTGTGCAACTAGATCTCTTCAAAGAAAAACAAGCACAAGAGATTATACCTTTGGCGTGCTTGAATCTTGAGGTCATGGAAGGGCCTTTGATCTTCAACACTAATCACTTAGACTACCCTTACATTCAAAACCCCAACATGTGGTTTGACCACGAAATAAGCCAATCAACAAAACGGGAATCCTTACATATACTCTCATTTAATAAATGAAGCCACGATGTCCATATCTATAAATGAAGTCCTCTATCGATTAACAAATGAATATCACCAAACTATGGAGGATAGACTATGCTATATAATCGTACTCATTGATAACTCAAATGATATCACTTGCAACCATAAGTCCATCATTTATCTCAGGATTAAGATAGACTCTCCGATTGTCCTGATAATGAAAAGACTATTATCTATTGACGGTTCTAGATAAAGCTTTTCATTGTGATCCTATTCAATGCACCCAGTGCACTAGATTCTTTTACTCGAAGACACTCCAATGATTTTAGACTCATCATATCTCATTTGATCCCACTCAAATGCTAGCAAAAGAATTCTACAACTTTAACAAGATAAAGGTGCCCAACCTTTAACTTAAGTTGTGAACATTATTCAAAACTAACTAAAGAATTGTGTCTACCTCATACATATCCAGATGTACGAACAATTCTTCTTTTCTCATAGTCTTTAGACCTTATGATTATTTACTTTGACAATTATAATATTAAACTATAAATGCTATAAGATTTATTAAACCAGAAATCACTTTATTAATATGAAAAAGATTGTTAATTACAATATTACACTCTTGCTATTGAGCATAATCCTAACAGAAAAGAAAGAAATCCCAAAGATAAGTCCAATACCTTTGATTCAACAGCTGGTTCGGATTTCAGTGTGGAACCACTAGAAAACTCTATCAATCAGCTACCAAACCACTTAGAAATGATAGAGGACTCAATTATGAACGTTCTCCAACTCGAATCACTCAAATCCGACTCCGGATGAGGGAGATATGATGTTTGGAAGATGAGAAAATGTAGAGGAGAAGACTGACGGGATTTTACAAAATTTTCTTCTTTTTAAAATCAAATGGAGAGACAGGAGGGAAATAAAAGGAGGAGAGAGAAGGAGATTCCGGGCCAATCAGGTGAGGCCACATCACCCCAGGCCGTGGGGGGCGCGTGGGCCTCACAGGGGCAGAGAGCCCCTCTGGACGTGGGGCCCACGGCCTCCCTCACGGAGTGGGCCAAGTGGCCTCAAGGCCACCCACTCTCTCACGCACTCCCTCGGTTCTTCAGCCGTATCTTGGGCATTCGAACTCCGATTTCGAATCCATTTTTTGATTACAAACCGTGACTCTCTTATGCACGACGACGACTACACAACTTTGAAAAATGGTTGAGAAATCATCTCGGAAAATGACGATGAAGTCAACTCAACGAATGAGAACGAAAAGTAGCGTAGCTACATCGTTTGGACTCGAAACTAAATGAATGAGTAACCGAAACGATCGGAACTCAATAAGACATCAAATAAGAACATGTTCAAGTCCAAGTAAAAATAATATGAAAACATACAAACACATATACACACACATATGCTAATTTCCAGACATAGTCCTAGAAAATGCAATAAACAAAGTTTACCAATATAGTATGAATGCATGAGCATATTTTGTCAAGTGTGTGAAAGTGATACATAAGTGATGTTTAATCATGAAGGAACACACAAGAATGCCATGTGTGTGTGTGTGCCTAGCCTTGTAAGAGATATGAGGTCTTATATTACCTTTGATGATCAATGATGTACAAATCTCTTTAAAGCCGGCTTCTTGCATGATTTGTGGTCGAGACATTCTTCGTCTTCTTAAATCTTCAATATAAGAACCACTAAACATTACAAGAGAAACACGTTTTGATATGGAATTTATGCCAACACAAACTATAAACCTAACAATGGTTGAACCAGAAGTTTGAAAAATCAATATGATTCATGATTTTGTTTTATAAAGTGATATATTTTCATATCTATATGTTTACACTTTTGATCACTCTATCTGATATGCACTTTATTTATTTTTTGTTTTGTGAATAGATATGTCTTTAAACGATAAATTGGGTGATATTGAAAAGCAAGATACGAGAGATATATGTCTAGCCGATAGTGCAATGACACATACGATTCTGCGGAATCAGAAATACTTTCTGAATTTAACCCTGCTTAAGGCAAATGTTAATACAATATCAGGTCCAGCAGATTTGATAGAAGGCTCCGGTAGAGCCATGATATTGTTACCAAACAATACTAAAATATGGCTATTACATAGAAACTATAAATGATGAGAATATTGAGTATCTGTGCATTACTTCTCATGATTCAGGCTAGAAACTCATTATGGAAAGGCTGCGTGCTTTATCATCTGAATTATTTTACACTTTTATAAAAGGTGTAGAAGTTTATGCAGTTTTGAACCAGAAGTTCTCAGACCCAAAAATATTTATGCTTTGGCATGACCGTCTTGGTCACCCGGGATCTACAATGATGCATATAATCATTAAAAATTCTCATGGACATCCATTAAAGAACTAGAAGATTCTTTTATCCCATGAAAATTTATGTACTGCATATTCACAAGGGAAATTAGTAATAAAACCATCCCATTTTAAGATTGGCTTTGAATCCCCGTCATTCCTGCAAAGGATTCAAGGGGACATATGTGGAACTATTCATCCACCAAATGGACCGTTCCGCTATTTTATGGTCCTAGTTGATGCATCCATCAAATGATCACACATTTGCTTATTATCAACACATAATGTTGTTTTTGCAAGATTACTTGCACATATTATCAGGCTTTGGGCACATTTTCCCGATCATCCGATTAAGTTAATACGCCTTGATAATGCTGGTGAATTTACTTCCAAGACATTTGATGAATATTGCAGATCGGTTGTGATTGATGTTGAACATCTAGTTCCACACATATATACTCAGAATGGATTAGCAGAGTCACTTATAAAGCGTCTCCAGGTAATTGCAAGAACTTTATTATTGTGAACACAAATACCAATTTCTGTTTGGGGACATGCTATTTTACATGTTGCTGCATTAATTCATCTTTGTCCCACTACTTATCATCAATATTCTCCAATACAACTTGTATTTGGCCATCAACCAAATATTTCCCATTTGCGTACTTTTGGTTGTGCAGTATATGTCCCAATTGCACTTACACATAGAACTAAAATGGGACCCCAACGGCGTTTGGGAATATATGTTGGTCTTGATTCACCATCAATTATTACATTTCTGGAACCTTTAACTGGTGAACTTTTTACTGCACGATTTGCTGATTGTCATTTTGATGAGAGAAATTTCCCATCATTAGGTAAAGGAAAAAATTCTCCTGAAGAGAAGCGTGAATTTTCTTGGAAAGTTCCTAGTCTAATTTATCTTGACCCATACACATCTCAATGTGAGAATGAAGTACACAAGATACTTCATCTTCAAACAATAGCAAATCAGTTACCAGATTCATTTACAGATGCTACTAGGGTAACAAAATCACACATCCTAGTTGTTAATGTACCAACACGGGTGATTGTTCCAGTAGAACGATCTAAACAAATAATAGCAAAAGAATCATCTACTGTACGCTAGAAGCATGGTAGGCCACTTGGTTCGAAAGATACTATTCCCCGAAAGAAGAAAATAAAATATCAGGATCATACTCCTGAAATTAAAAATAAATCCACTTTCTCGAAATTAACTCCATAAGAGTTAGATGTCCCTGGAAGGGCACAAGAAACCCCTATAGGGGAAGGAATCTCTGAAAAGATACAAGAATATAGAAATGAGGAAATTTCTATAAATTATACAGGAGGAATGTGGAATCGTGAAAAAACAATCATTAAAGATATATTTTCGTACATAGTGGCTACCGAAATTTTAAATGATGATTATGAGCCTCATAACCTCGATGATTGTATGCAAATGTCTGATTGGCCTAAATGGAAAGAAGCAATTCAAGCAGAATTGGTTTCATTAACCAAACATAAAGTAATTGGACCAATAGTCCAGACGCTTGAAAACGTCAAACCTGTTGGATACAAATGAGTTTTTGTACGGAAACGTAATGAGAAAAACGAGGTGGTGTGATATAAGGCACAACTCGTAGCATAGGGTTTCTCATAGAGACCTGGTATTGATTTTGATGAGACGTATTCACTAATGATTGATAAAATTACGTTTCGATTTTTGATAAGTTTGGCTATCTCAGAAAGACTTGAAATGCGTCTTATGGACGTAGTAACTGCCTATCTATATGGCTCACTCGATTTAGATATTTATATGAAAATCCCTGAAGGATTTAGAATGCCAGAAGCATACAACTCGAGACCTCGCAATTTATATTCAATTAAATTACAAAGGTCCTTGTATGGATTAAAGCAATTTGGGCGCATGTGGTACAACTGCCTTAGTGAATATTTGATTAAAGAGGGATATATCAATAATCTCATATGCCCATATGTCTTCATAAAGAAATCAGAATATGGATTTGCTATTATAGCAGTTTACATTGATGATATGAATTTAATTAGAACTCTTGGATAGCTTCTGAAAACTGTTGAATATTTGAAAAAAGGAATTTGAAATGAAAGACCTAGGAAAGACAAAATATTGTCTTGGTCTGGAGATTAAGCATAAATCAGATGGAATATTTATCCATCAATCAGCATATATTGAAAAGATTCTGAAAAGATTTAATATGGACAATGCTCACCCATTAAGTACTACTATGATTGTTAGAACCCTTGATCTTCAGAAAGATCCATTCCGGCCACTTAAAGATGGTGAAAAGATACTTGGTCCTGAAGTACCATATCTTAATGTAATTGGTGCTTTATTATATCTGGCTCAATGTACTAGACTAGATATTGCATTTTCAGTGAATTTACTTGCTAGATTCAGTTTAGCACAAACTCGAAGACATTGGAATGGGATTAAACATCTTTTTCATTATCTTCGTGGAACGAAAGATTTAGGGTTATATTATTCAAAATCTAATAATTTTTTAGGTTTACTTGGTTATGCTGATGCCGGGTATCTATCTGATCCCCATAAATCTCGTTCATAAATGGGATATGTTTTTACCTATAATGGCACAACAATCTCCTGGCGCTCCACGAAACAATCTTAACTTTCTTAGTGGTCTTTAGTACTTGGGCTCTAGATGTCCTAGGATCATGCATAACAATTTTATCATTCCTAGGAACATGCATCTTGGCTCTATTCTTTCTCTTCTCAATCATGCTTCGTGTTCTACACATTTTAATATATCGAAAGCAATGTGGTCTAATATGACCTTCAAATCCAAAAAAATGACATATAGGAGTAAAATAAGGAATCATACCTTGTCCTTGTCTTTGTGGATGAATGGGTTCAAAGCATCTTCGTTGTTGAACCGGTCTAGATTGCTTCCTAGCTTGGGGTTGCATGATTGGTCTCTTTCCTTTGTGAGCCACTTGTGGAGGAATGTTGGCTTGAAAGACCCTAGGGGGTTGATACTCGCTTTTTCCGTCGTTAAGAAATCGCAAGGATCAAAAGATTATTCATTTAAAAAGGGGTTTCCTACGCAATGTGCTCTAAACTAGCAAAAAACTAGTAAAGCGGCAAGCGAGGGTATCGTTCCGCAGGGAGGTGTGATTCGTCAACCGTATCAAGTTCTAGAGTTTATTGTAAGCATGTAAATAGAATGTGGAAAGGTAAGAATGATGTGTGTGAAATGTATGTACAATGCGGTGTGTGTGTATAGAAAATGAAAATGAAAATAAATAAAAACAAAGAGAATATGGAAGGGTGAGAATGATGTTTAAAGTGATAAATAAAATGGTGGATAGGAGAGATGCATGAAAATGGCCACACAAGGTTCAACAAGTTCACCATACATAAGTGCACAAATAGTTGGTTGTTAGACATTAAGTACATCCAATTTTAGTTAAGGGTTCGTTCTTGCCTCAATCCGATTTATACCCACTCATAGAGCTAACGGTTGAAGAGTGTGCCGAGAACCTCTCAAACACGAAACCGCAACCAACATATGTGAACCGATTCTACAAACAAAACTACATTGAGCCCCAATGATTGCTTCGTAATGTAAAATGGCAACGTGAAAGTCTAATGAGTGTGGAAAGAGTGATTGTATCTCCGACCATAACTCACCTAGAGCCCCTAGCATGAGATATAGCCAAAGACCAATAATTGTAACTCTAACCATGACTCACCAAGAGCCCCTAGAGTGAGAAATAGCTAAAGTCCAATTGTTTACAAGAACAATGAACCAAACCCTTCTAATATGACAATTTATAGGTTCACCCACTCTTCCAAGCTAATTAGCCAAAACTATGCCCGGAGAGCCCCTCCAAAAGCACAATCCTAACTCTAATTCACTCAAACCAATTCATGACATGCAATTTCGACCTTCCAAAGACATACATACACAAATGGGATATTTGATTACAACTACTCCTACAATTAAGTTAATCTACTCCTAATCCCATCCATGAACACATATCAATTTCCAATCATCAACAAACATGCATTTCAAGATAAGAGATATACTCAATAACAATCAAGAATGAATCAAAACACAAATTGGATATAAAAACAACCATATATATATTGAGCACAAAATAGGTTTACAAATATTCCCAAGTGGGGATTACACATTCAAGAAAACAAGAAATACATAGAGAGTGAGAAATAGATACAACCCTTGAAGAAAACCTCCTCCAAGAGCTCCTTCCTTTGCTAGCTCGAAATTGACCAAAGCCCACTCCTATCTCTATGCAATCTACTCCTAAATGTGGTGGAAGATGTGTAGAAGGTGAGATGGGAGCATCCATGGAGGAAAAACCTCCATGGATGCTCTTGAAAGCTTCTCTCTCTCTTATTAGGTGAAGAAGATGAAGATGAAGAAGAAGAGGAAGTGGTATGGGGTGTGGATTCTGAAAGAATGAGGCAAAAAGGGTGTTTATATAGTGTTGGGAGTTTTAGGGCTGAAATGGGGATGAATTGACGAGTTTGCCCCTCTCATTTCGCCCAAAATCGACCTCTCGCTGGGCGATCGGCGGTTTAAACGGCGGCCTGGCCGCAGATCCCAAACCGCCGAATGGAAAATTGACATTCTGGAATTGATCGGCGGTTGGATCGGCGGTTGAATCGTGGCCGCCGAATTTGCTTCTGGACTCACTGATGTTGATCGGCGGTTTCAATTCTGCGGCCTGGCCGCAGATTGTGACCGCCGAATTCGGATTTTCTACACTTCATCCGTAAGCTGCTGGAATGCCGAGGGGATTCTGCCGCAGTCTCGTTGTCGCATTCTATCTCGACGACGGATCAACCGTGGGTACGGCTAGGCTTAGATCACGTCGTTGTCTGTGTCGACGGAGAGGCGCGACACTCAACATATACTCCATTTGATCCGTTTTTGGCTCATTTTGCTTCCCAAACGTTCCTTTATGCTCAAACACCTATTGTAGGGAATATGTACCTACACATAGCTCAAACAAAACATTATATACAAAATTACGCTCGAAAACGAGACAAATGATCGGAAATGGGGGACCTCAAATAGGTATAAAATAGTCCGATCAGGGGTTGAGCTTGAGGTTGCCTTATTAGCCCCATCTTCACTTGTGCTTTTGAACATTGTCCTATTTCTAACTTCTTCTAGGGAATTTGCACAAATGAAGTTTCTTCGTTCCTCAAGCTCTTGACAAACACGGTCTTGTTAGAGGTTGAGATCTTCTTGCCATCTTCATACCCATGAACCCTCTTGTCACATGGACTCTTTCCAACACCAAGCATATGGTCAAGCTTCTTGGTGCTAGAATCCATCATAGTCATAGACTCTCTTACTTCTTCAAGCTCTCTCTTTAGGCTTTCTTCATTCCTTCTAGATAAAACTAACTCCTCACTTAGCTTATCTTCCATCTTCTTGAATTTTTCCACTTGTTCACTTAAGTGGTCATTTTGAGATGAAAGCTCAAGATTTTCTTCTCTCAACATCTTGATCTTTCTTGTGCTCTTGATTGCTAAATCATTAAACTCGACATGGCATTTAGCAAGCACCTTTTTCTCCACAAAACTACTTATGGAGTTAGAAGAGGAATCACTTTCTTCTCCACTTGAGTCATTTTCCTCTTGACTCATTTCCTCTCTCTCACTAGCACTTTTGCTTTTATGGGAGGAGGCAAAAGCTAGGAGGTTAGCCATGAGCTCTTCATCACTTGAAGACTTATCTCCCTCAATGGAGTCATCACTACTACTATTCCATGTGGCGGCCAACACTTTACCTTTCTTCTTGACATTGTGATTAGCACATTCGAGGGCAAAGTGACCTATGCCACCACACTCGAAGCATCGGACCCCTTTCCTTTCGGTCTTCTCTTTCCTAGGCTCAAACTTGTTGTAGGAACCCTTTTTCTTGTAGTTTTGACCTTTGGAACCAAAGTCCTTTTTCCCGAACTTCATGACCCTCTTGAATCTCTTCACAAATAATGTAAGGTCTTCGTCCGAGTCATTCTTCTTTGCCTCATTTTCATCCTTGGAGGTCTTCAAAGCAATTCCTTTTTGCTTTTTAGGAGGTGTGGAGATAGGACCTTTCCTAGACTCATACGCTAGAAGTCTCCCAATCACCTCACTCGGCTTCATATCCTTATATCCACTATTTTCTTCTAAAGCCGTTACTTTTGATTCAAACCTATCCAGAAAAGATCTCATAATCTTTTGCTTGATTCTCCTATCCGAATATAGATCACCAAGTTGATGACTTTGGTTGACTATGTCCATCAACTTGATCTCGAAGTCGTTGAAGCACTCATTCTCCTCCATCTTAAGCATCTCGAATTGAGTTTGGAGGACTTGAAGCTTAGAGTCCTTCACTACTTCGGTTCCCTCATGTGCAATCTCTAGGATGTCCCAAGCCTCCTTAGCTATCCTAGTATTTTGAATCAATTTGTATTGATTTTCGTCCATAGCACATAAGATGACATGCATCGCCTTCCTATTCCACTTTGAAGCCTCAAACTCTTGCGCGTTCCATTGCGCCTTTGGCTTCAATACTTCTTCTCCTCCACCATCGGGAGTCATCTTAGGTAGATCATATCCGTCTTCCACCGCCATCCATGCAAGGTCATGAATTTGGCATATGTAAGATTCCATCTTCCCTTTCCATTAGGAATAGTTCAATCCGGTAAGAAGTGGAGGCCTTGTGCTAGAAGCACCTTCGTTGCCACCACCATTTCCACCGTTTCCACTCATAGTGTTTATGAATGAATGAAATGAATGCAAGTGTATGAATAATCAAAAATCACACAAAATGCAAAACACACTAAAGTAAGCAAGGATCACCTATGTATGTCTAGGAACCCACTCTGATACCAATTGAAACAAATTATAGCACGGTGTGTATAAAACTATCTAGAGGGGGTGAATAGATTTTAAGCATTTTACCCAATTTTTCGTGTTAGTCAAAATTACGAAATTACCCCTAAATAGATAAAGCAATAAATCAAGTATAAAATACGGAAATTAAATAACACTTGATTTTTACGTGAAACCCTCACGGGAAAAACCACGGGCTAGTAAGTAAGCCACACTCGAACCTCGAATCCACTAAATGTGTAAAACGATTACAACCTAATCCCGTAAGTAATCACACACCTACCTAATCCCGGTATGAGTGAACCTAGTCCAATTTGCTTGCGATCTAAGCAACCTAATCCCGGAAACTACACACAAGACTTACTTTCTCAATGAAGAGAATAAAACCCTAAGTGAATATATGAATATTCAAATGCAACATAGAGCAAAGGAAACCCTATATGCTTATCTAAGATGATTAATATGCAATTAGAACAATCCTAGATATTAAAAACTAAATGACATGTTCAATCAAATAGTTTAGCTAATCAAGATTAGGCACAAAACCTAATTAGCTATCACAATACAACTTCTCAAACATACATCACACTAATCTCAATCTTGTATCAAAAGATATATGAAAATCATACAAGTAATAAATTGAGATTGCTTGTTAAGAAAAACACAAAATATGTAAGATATTAGTGAAAAGCTTACCAAGCAAAGTGTGATGAAGAATCCATGCAAAGAGAAATCTAGATGATCTAAGATGATGCTAGATGATGATTGATGATCATGAAAAGTTGTTTGAGTGAATAAAATTTGAGTTCTTGGAAATTATTCTTCTCTTGAAAAAATATCCTAAGTATGAAATCTGAATATGAACTCTCTTAATTGACCTAAAGTCAAAGTGGCATATATATAGGAGGCCAAAACAAAGTGTGGTCGTTTTGATAAGTTGGCCTGAAATTTGCCTTGGGCGCTATACGTAGAGCGCTTCTGTACAGTGCCCCAACTCTGTTCTCTCGGGAAAACATAGTGGCGCTGTACGTAGAGCGCTTCGTACAGCGCCCCAACAACGACCCAACAGTGACCGAATTAAATCGATCAGGTCTGAACAGCGCTCAATGGGCGCTGTTCGTACAACGCCTCTGTAGAGCGCCTTTGGGAGCGCCCCATGCAAAAATGCAATCCTAAGTCTAAACATGACAAGGCAATTGGATATGCAAGATTCAATCAAACTAACATGCAAGAAGAGATGAAAATAAGCATTAATGCAAAACAATAAGAAACACAACATACAAAGATTAAACATATGCATGAGTTGTGAGTGTGTGCAACTATCTCTTCAAGACAAGTAAGCACATAGAAATTTACCTTTGGTACTTATCAACACGAGGTCTTCAAAGGGCTTTGAACAATAAACCCCATACCTAGGCTACCCTTACAAAGAACCCCAACATGTGGTTTGTCCACGAAATGAGCCAATCAACAAATGGGAACCTTACAATCATTTTCTGAATCAAATTTATGAAATAAAGAAATTAAAGGACCGCGACCCGTTATCTATATGGAGACAAGAACCAATGGTATCAAGAAGTATTGTAGACGCCACTCTCAAGAATAGACAAATGTGAGTGATAAGTCTGGTTTTAGAATGCCACAATGAGGAAACCTTGACAAGTTCTGAGTTCAATGAAGAACCGAAAAGAAAACACTCTCAATTTTAATTTAATCCCAGTCTATTGTATTTACAAATGAGAAGAACTGAATATAAAGCTTCCTTGGAACAACCCTCCAAGCATGGGAAACACAAGAGACTTAATCGACAAAGCAAATTACAAGAAAATAATAAAGCTAATGCTGAAATCAAGTAGAACTCTTCAAATCCCATAGATTAGTTGAATCTAGCCACCAGAATGAATTCAGTTATAACTCTCTCTTGGGACCTTCAAATGACTTGCTTCAAAATACGAAATTGAAGTTAAGGTGCTGATCGTTCCAATATTATAAGCCATGTCAACTATTTCATCCAAAATCAAAAGTTATGAAGTCACAAAACTGCCCCTCGAACATGACCTGGTGATTAACAAATTAAAGTGATAATTTGAAGTCTCTTTGTGTCTTGAACCGAGGTCATGCAATGGATCCCTTGGTGCAGCCCATTTATTCTCATCATCTTTAATCCTCTTGGCCCTTGTAATTGGCCTAACTGGGACATGTAATGGATTCTTAGATGATGCATCTTGATTCATATCAGAGCTCTTCTTGATCTGTCCTCATTGGAACCATAAACAAAGGAGATACAAAACTGATCATTAGTATCCATGACACAAGCATTACAATGAATAATCTGATCCGTTTCACTAAGTTTAGTGATAATGAGAATTCTCGGATCCCAACCAACCCAAATTCTACCAAGACCATGACTATTGTAATTGTCTAACATATCCCAATCCTTAAAAACTGAATTGACAACAAAAGGCCTTTTGTTAATTTTCACCTTTGTCTCAATTAAACAAACAAGACTAAGCTTTTGATCAAGCATCATTTTCCTTACTTCTAATTGTTTAAGGGTAGCATTTAGGACACTAATGTTCCAACAAGTGAGATTAATCATTGAGAGGTTGAGAACGCATCACCTTAACATGCGAGCTATTATCTTTGCCTTTCTTAGCTGCCCGTTTTTTCTTCTTCTTCTTCTTCATACTAGAGCAATCCATAAGGCTGGAGAGCCCTATAATTTTAACCCCATCAATATTTTTTATCTTTGAGGGCCAAAGGGAACGGTCTGGAGAAGCAGTAGTATGAGTATTAGCATTATTACATTGGTCATTACAAGAATCACCATCCTCCTCAAGAGCTGTGAACTTGTTAGAGGTATCAACAACCTTTACCTTAGCTAGGTCATTGCATTGGTCATGAATAAGCAAGTTGGTAGGACGCAAAAAAGGCTCATTTTCAGCAATACAAGTGGAAACTTCATCAACTTTCAAGGAACCAATAGGAGGAGGTTCCATACACGTTTGAGGTGAGAAAACCAAGGGTGCATCCCCTCTATTAACTCTCCTCCATTCTTGTTTTAGCTTGGGAGCAGAATCAACACCAGAGAGAGGGTGTAAGGGCTTGAGCCTAGGGCAAGTCGCAATAGAGTGGCCAAAAGACTTGCATTATGTATAGATTTTAGGTTGCCATTGGTATTCAACCAAGATCTCCACATTTTCACCAGGTTTTTGGTCCAAATTGTCACCCATAAATAGGTCAAAGGAATCAACTAGATCACAAGTGGCATCAATTTCAATACAAACCCTAGCAAATGAAATTCTCTTCATGTATTCGGTTAGGCTATCAGCATAAATGGGCTTCCCAACCGCACTAGCAATATGGCTCAATCCCTCTTCATTCCAGTATTCATGGGGAATGTTGAAGAGCTTAACCCAAACCAGAATTTTAGAGTAGGAATCTTTAGATAGAATGAGCTTAGGATGCCATTTTTTAAGGATCACCATCCTTCTAGCAAACAACCAAGGGCCAGCCTCTAACACATTAGAACAAGCTTCATCATTCAGGAACTTGAAGAAGCAAAACCCCTTATCATTAGCCAAAACCTCCAGCAGACCACGATTGCCCTAAATACGCTTAGCAATGTTGTTAACTAGAGAAAAAGGGAGCTTGTTCCCAATAAAATAACCTACCAAGCAGCTCTTCCATGCTTTAGAGCCATCCTCTGCAACTTCTAAGGGTGGAGAGACACACTTCCTATTACCACTTTGTAGGGGCTGGTAGAATTTTAGGTTCATAGGCCTACTTGTAGAGATATCCATAATCGGACCATTGTGAGCACCTTTCAGCACATTACAATAAGAAGAAGTTGTAAGGATTCCCATTTATTGATTGGCTTGTTTCGTGGACAAACCACATGTGGGGTTCATTGTAAGGGTAGCTTAGGTATTGGTATTCAAGCTCAAGGCCCTTTCAAGACCTCATCTTGATAAGCACCAAAGGTAAATTTCTAGTGCTTACGTGCTTTGAAGAGATCTAGTTGCACACACACACAACTCATGCATAAATGTTATTCTTATATGTTGTGTGTTTTCATATGTGTGCATTCATAATTGTTGAATATCTCTTCATGCATGTTTATTTAATTGCATCTAGTTTATTGAAATGCCATGACATGTTTAGGCATTAGGATGCAAAGTCATGAATTTTATTCATGCATGTTTGAATTGAGTGCATCTTGTTCAATGTTAATGCCATGACATGTTAGGCATTATGATGCATTTAATACCCACACGTGCACTTCATGTATGTTAGCTTTAAGTGTGGTATAATTTGTTTCCCGAAGGATGTTCGGAAACGTCCGTGCTTGCATGATGGTGTGCATGTCTTATCATGATGGTTGACCACTTGAGAAGGTCTCATTCTTCTCTTGGATAAGTGGTAGTTTTGGTTTGGTTGATTGGAGTAAGGTGTCTAGTTTCAAAAGATTGGATTTCAATGTTTCAAGTGTTTTCAACACTAACCTTTGCATGGTCTTGTGACCATAACTTTTTATACAAAGCTCCACAATGAGTTTTGGAAATTTCTGTACAAACTAGACACCCATACCTTTCCAACGGTATATTATCCATAATATTTCATGACCGTTTGGATTGGTTTTAAAATCTCCAAAGTTACAACCAAAACAGGGCAACTCTGTTGTTGTCCGTTTCTGACCTTTGGTAACTAAATTGACCATAACCTTTTCTATAGACATTGAAATGTCATTCTGTAAAAACAAGTAGAAATTAGACATCCATACCTTTCCAACGATATATCATACAAAAGGTTTCGATATTGTTTGGTCATGTTTTGAAGCGCTCGAATCCTGAGCCGCTGCACTGACGCGAGTACCGCGAAAATGCCCATAATTTTTCCATTTCTTCCAAACTGACATAGTTTCACTTGGGCATTATAAATACATATCTTTCTCATCATTTTGAGAGCAGAGACAAATCAAACCCTAGAAAGAGAGGCTCCATATTCTTGAGAGAGAAAGAGAGACTTGAGAGAAAAAGCTTAAAGATTACATCTTTATCTCTCTAAACCCATTCCCACATGCACAAATCATCATCTAGGCATCATCCAGGTTCATCTAATATGTGCTAATGCATGGGTCTTCTTCAACACACATGGTATGATTTGTTGAACACTTTTATCTTACATAATTAGTATTTTTACTTATCAATTTATCTCTTTTATCACTTGTATGTTCTTTGAGTAATTTCTACATACATGATTGAGATTATGTGTTGATTGGGTTATTTATGTTAGCTAGGTTTTCATGCCTATTTTATATCTATCTAATTAATCTCATTATATGATTGAGATTATTTTTGATAGCTTAATTGATTAGGTCTTTATTGCCTAAAAGCTATGCCATAAACATTCTTGTGTGATTTATTTATAACTAGGTTGATAGATTGTTTTTTAATCAACTAGTTAATCTTTTGAATATTTGTGGGTTATTTATGATAGCTTTGTATCTAGGATTGGTTATCCTTTACTTAGCTAAAGTTGTATGCCATGACATATAGCTATTTTCATATCTAGGATTGATTTTATTGTCATCATATAATCCTAGGTAAGCATCTAGAGTACCCTAGCTCTATATTGCATATTTGGATATCATTGCATATTCACTTAGGGTGTTGATCTCTTCGGAGAAGTAAGTCTTGTGTGATAGACCAGGATTAGGTCGTACACCGGGATTAGGTGGTCACATGAGCAAATTGGACTAGGTCCACTTTTATAGGCATGCGGGTAGTGGTAGAGGGATATTGGCCGGGATTAGGCCGTCAAACCGGGATTATGTTGTATACGCTATCATAATTAGTGGATTCGAGGTTCGAGTGTGGTTTTTCCCTGTTGAGGGTTTCCACGTAAAAATCAAGTGTCGTTTATATTTCCGCACCATATTATACTTGATTATTGTTTTGTGAATTGGGGTTATATTTGTAATATTGACTAATCCGAAAATTTGGTAATAACGGATTAACAACCCTTTCTCACAACCTCTGGGTCATATTTAACAGACACGTACGCGTAAACGGGAATTCATTATTCCTTTCAGAAGTGCTTTTTTCGGAAATGGTAGGAGGCAATTGACCTATAACAATGTTAGCATCTTTATTCACCAAAGAATGAGTGATGGAGATACCTTTATTATGGGAGACCTCCTCAAGCTGGACCATAGGGGAGGAGTCGGGATTAACTTTCCTTTGCTGCTCCTTAGCTGATAAACCTTCAGTCTTATGAGACAAACCAGCTCCATTGCAAATCGTATCGTTACCAGCTGAAATATTTTCAGTTTGAGGACTCAATCCATCTCCATGGGAAAGAGCCTTATTCGAAACCCTACTAGCTTCCAAGAGAGAGGGGAAACCAACAAAGGAAGATATAGAACAGGGTGGATTCTCCATGAAAGAACCGGAGAAACCCTAGAGAAAACACAAACCAGAACAGAAAACTTGAAACTGACAGAACTTACTGCACAAACCCCAAAACACAAAGTTCTTGATTCTAGGTTGCATAAAAAAACACGATCTACAAGCTTGAAGAAGAACAAATGAACATAATCATACCGGAAAAGGGCCAAAAAAGCAAAATGGCGGTGAAACCCTAAAATAAAAAAAACAAACCAGTGCAGAAACTTGAAACTGATGTAACTCTTTGAAATAAACTCCAAATTACGGTATTATTGATTCTAGGTTGCATGAAATTTCAAGATCTACAACTTTGATGAAGAATTAAAGATCTGATTCAGAACAGAAGAGGTTTGAAATGGTAAAACGGCGCCGAAACCCTAAAACCTAAGCACCCAGCCATGCAGAGCGTTTTTTCCAACTTTCGGGAATTAACTTAATGATTTCCTTATTCTATCTCATAATCCTTAAGGATTTGTTTCATCCAAAGCAACTGTGTTCATGCACTTCCGATCGCAATGTACTCGACTTCGGAAGAAGAGAGGGAAACCGAATTTTGTTTCTTACTTGTCCAAGAAACCAAGTTATTCCCAACATAAAAGTAACTGCCCAATGTGCTTTTATGGTCATCTATGTTTCCCAACAATCGGCATCACAATAGCCTACAAGGATATCATTGTTATCAAATGAATAGAGTAGACCAAGACTATGAGTTCCTTTGACATACCTAATGATCCTCTTGACAGCATTCAAGTGTGATTCTTTAGGATTTGCTTGAAATCTAGCACACAAGCCTACACTAAAGCAAATGTCCGGTCTACTAGCCGTTAGGTAAAGTCGACTCCCTTTCATGCTTCTATAAAGGCTTTGGTCAACACTTTTCCCCTTTTCATCTTTGTCAAGTTTTAAAGTAGTACTCATGGGTGTTTCAAAATCTTTTCCACTTTCTAGGCCAAACCTCTCAACTAGGTTCTTAGCATATTTAGATTGATTCAACATTATGCCCATGCTAGTTTGCTTCACTTGCATTCCTAGAAAGTAATTTAACTCACCCACCATACTCATTTCAAATTCACTTGACATTACACTAACAAATTCATCAACCTTGGTTGTATTAGTAGACCCAAAAACAATGTCATCAACATATATTTGTGCAACAAAAATATCATGATCATTATGTTTGATAAACAATGTTTTATCAATGCCACCTCTCCTATAATGGTTGTCAATAAGGTATTGAGTCAACCTATCATACCAAGCTCTTGGAGCTTGCTTAAGGCCATAGAGAGCTTTTTTCAATTTAAACACATGATTAGGAGAGTGTGGGTCTACAAAACCCTTATGTTGTTCAACATACACTTCTTCTTGAAGGTATCCATTGAGAAAAGCACTTTTGACATACATTTGAAATAATTTGAACTTTTTAACACAAGCAATGGACAGCAAAAGTCTAATGGACTCAAGACGAGCAACCGGTGCAAATCTCTCATCAAAGTCTACACCCTCAACTTGAGTGTAACCTTGAGCCACTAGTCTAGCTTTATTCCTCACAATCTTGCCACTTTCATCGGTCTTTTTCCTATATACCCATTTAGTGCCAATTACATTTATGTCTTTAGGCCAAAGAACTAAGAACCATACTTCATTCCTCTCAAATTGATTAAGTTCATCTTGCATAGCCCTAACCATTTCATTAACAATTACTTCATTAATATATTTGGGTTCAATTTGAGAAGTGTAGCAAGCATATGAAATTTGGTTAGCTATTTGATTTCTAGTTCTAACCCCTTTTTTCAAATCACCTATGATGTCTTCTTGATAGTGTAAGTTTCTAAGTCTAGGATGTGAGTTTTCAACAACTTGGTCATTTTGTTGATTATCATTTAAGGCATTTTCTAACCCTTGACTTTGTACTTCAACAAAACTATCTTTTTCATCATCTTGACTAGACTCACTACTAGCCACATCAATAGGTGCATTAGTGTCATTAACAAGATTTTCTTTAAGTTCATTGACACTATCATTAACACATAAATCAAGCATACTAAGATCATCTTTCTTCACATTGATAGACTCCATAAAAGTCTTAGTAGTCAAATTGAAAACTCTATATGCACGACTATTAATAGCATACCAAAGAAATAGACTAATATCACTTTTAGTATCAAACTTTCCTAAGTGATCTCTATCATTCAAAATGTAACACTTACTCCCAAAAGTGTGGAAGTAACTTACATTGGGCTTCTTGCCCTTCCAGAGCTCATAGGACATTTGTTTAGTGCCGGGCCTCCTAAATACTCGATTAGACACATAACAAGTAGTATTGACTGCTTCGGCCCATAGGTTTCTAGAGACTTTCTTGCTATTGAGCATGACCCTAGCCATCTCTTGCAAGACTTGGTTTTTCTCTCAACAACTCTGTTTTGTTGAGGAGTTCTAGGTGCCGAGAACTCATGAGAAATCCCTAGAAAATCACAAAACTTACTAAATTTGGCATTTTCAAATTCCGTCCCATGATCACTCCTAATGCGACATATTTTCTTGATATCAAGACCTTTTTCATTTTGAACTTGATTACAAAACTTCTTGAAGTAATCAAAAGCCTCGGTCTTGTTTCTAAGAAAATAAACCCAAGTAAACCTAGAGTAGTCATCAACGCATACAAAAATGTACTTTTTACCGTTGATACTCTCGATTTGAATTGGCCCCATTAGGTCCATGTACATAAGTTCTAAAGGTCTCTTGGTAGCTATGTAAGTGCTCTTTTTGTGAGGCATTTTAGTTTGTTTACCTAATTGGCAAGGTTCACAAACAACATCTAGTTTCTTACCAAGATTGGGAAGACCTTTGACAATACCATGTTTTTCAAGCTTCTTTAAATCCTTAAAGTTCATGTGGCCCAAACGTTGATGCCAGAAATCTAGCTTGTTGCACTCATGTGCCATGTTGCAAGTTAGAGGGTCTATCTCAAGACAATAACAATTGTCTATTGACCTTTTTGACTCTTAGGATAACATTGCCATTTTTATCAATTATAGTGCACACATCTTTGTTAAAGCTAACTTTCTTAAATATTTCACAAAAGTGAGTGATGCTTATTAAGTTAGCTTGTAACCCATCAACATACAAAGTATTGCGAAGTTTAGGCAATCCGGGGACACATATTGTTCCCTTGCCTAGAACTTGCTTTTTGGTGCTATCACCAAAAGTGACCCATCCTCCATCCTTTAACACAAGATTCTTAAAGAACTCTTTGTTTCTGGTCATGTTCCTAGAGCAATTGCTATCTAGGTACCAAGAGTAAGAGGAGTTGGCTCTTAGAGCATATTGTGCAACTAGACATTTAGTTGTGTCTTTTCTAACCCACACACTTTTCACAATACGCCTCTCACTCTTATCATTATCATGCTTTGACTCAATGTTAGACTTTTAAACATGCACCTTGACCTCATTGGTCACACTTTCAAAAATATCAAACAAAGCATTATCAATTTTCTTGTGCATAGTAGAGTGAGGCACAACACAAGATTTAGCAAGCAAGTCATCAACAAGTTTCTTCACAACATGGTTTTACAAGGTCTTCCTAGGTCTATTACTATATCCATACATAGATGATTGCCTAGGTCCATTCAAAGACATATCATGAAAAGCATTATCAAGTTTGCATTTCTGAATATTTTCAAAACACCTAGGTCGAATATGTCCTATCATATTACAATGATGACAAATAGGAATAAATTTGAGAGATTTACCATTTGCATTTGCTTCCAAAGCCTTTGGTCTTCTCACAATTATTCCTCTTTGAAGTGCAACCCTTGATGCTTCACCTCTTGCATTTGAGGTTGTTGCTCTTTGATGTTGATCTTGTTGTGATCTTCCATTTGAGTTCCTTGTTGAAGTAAAGGCACCTCTGGTAACTTCCATAGCTTTACCTTGAGAGAGAGAGTACCTACATTTGATTCACCATTTTCTTTGACAAAAATAGATTTGTTAGATGAAAGAGTTTCCTTCTCATTGATATAACCCAAACCTCTTTTGTCACATGGATGCTTTCCACTTTTAATGAGGGATTCAACCTTGTTAGAACTAGATGACATCTTGTGAATCATCCTATTAGGCTCATCAAGTTTATCACTAAGCATCCTATTTTTAATGGCATATTTCTCTAAGATATCATCGCTCTTCCTAACATCTTCACAAGATTTATTAAGCCATTGTTCATACTTTTTCTCTTGATTTAAGTGCTCACTAAATTTGGCTTTAAGCATGTTTTCTAGCCTCCTAGCACAAACAAGATAACTATCCCTTTGCTTAATTTCTTGCTTAAAGATGCTAAGTCTATCATTGTTATCTTTTAAGTTCATTTCTAGACTTAGGATCTTGTCTTTAAGATCATTTAATTCTTTTGAGCCTAGTCCATGATTCTCTAGCTTCTTATTGAAGGACACATTGACTTTAGATAAGCGTTCATTTTCAAAAATAAGATCATTGATCTTTTTCTCATCCAAGTCAATAGGTTCAACAAAAGAAGCCACATAGGAACACACTTCCTTAATCAGGACTAAATCATAAACAACACAAAAACACTATAAATAATGGATCTATCTAATTGCTTCTAGACACCTGCTCGGATACCAAATGAAATTTCTTTAAGCAATATAGTTTATAATATACCTAGAGGGGGTGAATAGGTATAGGCTCAATTTCTTCCAAATTCGAATTTCTCAAATACAAGAATTAAATGTACACTTGATGTGTTTTAACAAATGAATTGTTGTAGCCAACACATGCGGAAATCAATATACAAGTGATACAATCAATACATGATATGGAAGATAAAGAAACATAAAAACGAAAATTGACACAATTGTTTTTACGTGGTAAAACCATAAAGAGGAAACATCCACATGTTGATACCACAATCACCGGCAAAGAAATTCACTATGTTGAAAAAGGACTTACACACTCAAGGCTATCAACACATGATATCCACCCAAAGCTATCAACTCCTACTCTACCCTCGGGCCTAGTGAACCACCTAGTCTATTCCCTATCTAAGGTGTGTCCTACACCTCTAGAGAGCAACTTCCTATCCAAGACTCTCAAGCCTCTAGGAAGATTTTGTGCTTAGCTATCTGGATCATAAAGATCCTAGTCAAACTCCCCTAGCTCAACCATCCAGAGTACCACACTCCTAGCTAAGTCTTTTGCATGACTATCCGGACCACATGTCGTAGTCAAGACTCCTTGCTCTACACAAAGCTTCACTCACTTTGCAAGAGACTTCCACCTATTACAAGGCTTTAATCTAGGTGATGCAAATAATGCAAAACACAATCAAATAAAGCAAGACAGTCAATCAAGCTCTATGAACATACTAAATGATAATCTAGAAAATGCTTTCAATAAACAATCACAAATGTATATAGAAATTGTAAC
The DNA here is from genome assembly GCA_008009225.1 of Acer yangbiense. NCBI lineage: Eukaryota > Viridiplantae > Streptophyta > Magnoliopsida > Sapindales > Sapindaceae > Acer > Acer yangbiense. The sequence continues at coordinate 11,350,605 of CM017765.1, read as the reverse complement.
GATTCCCATATCTTGATTGGCTTATTTCGTGGACAAACCACGTGTTGGGGATTGTATGTAAGGGTAGCTTAAGTGATTCATAATCAAGCTCAAGACCCTCTCATATCCTCAAGGTTGATAAGCACCAAAGGTAAACCTCTATGTGCTTAATTGCTTTGAAGAGATAGTTGCACACACTCACAACTCATGCATAGTGTTTAATTCGTGTATGTTGTGTGTCTATATATGTGCATTAATGTTCATTAACATCTCATTTTGCATGCTTTACATGATTGCATTTTATATGACCAAAGTCATGTTCATTCTAGACTTAGGATTGCATTCATGGTGTTGGCGCTGTACAAAGCGCTGTTGAAGGCACTGTACGTACAGCGCCTATATGAGACCTAGTTGAAAATGCATTGTTAATGCATCAGGTCTGATGCAATTTTGGAAGGCGTTGTACAAAGCGCTGTTCGTACAGCGCCCATCTCAGACCCGGGAGGATCAGTTTTGAGGTGCTGCTCAGGCGCTGTACAAAAGCGCTCTACGAACAGCGCCTATGAAGAATGTTCTTCATTTCCTAGGAAGCAACTGTACAAAGCGCTCTACAAAGTGTTGTACGTACAGCGCCCAAGGCAAATTTTGTGTCATTTATCAAAACGCACCACTTTGCTTTTGACACCCTATAAATATGCCTCTTTGACTTTAGGTCAAATTGCTGAGTTCAGAATATCATATTTTACTTAGAATATTTTTCAAGCAAAGAAAAATTCAAAAGAACTCATCTTTAACCACTCAAATCAAATCCTTTGTGCATCAAGTTTCATATTGCATCTTCTATGACTATATAGAATGCATCCATGATTAGGTTTGCATCATCACAACATGCTTGGTAAGATTTTGATTAATTTCATCTTATTTTAGTATTTTACTATCAAGCATATGCTCTTTTAATTTACTTGTATGTTTTTGATCATATGATAAATACAAGATTAGATAATTAATTGTGATGAATTGATTGAGTGTTGTATTAGGTTTTTGATTAATCTTGATTAGCTAAGCTATTTGACATGTCATTTAGCAATTGATATCTAGGGTTGATTTAATTGATTATATCATCATCCTAGATAAGCATCTAAGGTTCCCTAGTCTTGTTTGTTATTTGAATATTCATACATATTCACATAGGTTGCATAATCTCTTTATTGAGAATTAAGTCTTGAGGCTAAGATTACTTAAGCCTCAAGCAATTGGACTAGAGCCACTTTTAAAGGCCCGAGTGGTAGAAGTGGGGGGTTATTGACCGGAGTGTTAGACGAGGTCTACATAGGTTGTAAACTCCATTTCAATTAGTGGATTTCGAGGTCCGAGTGTGGCGCAATAAACATCCCGTGGTTTTTTCCCAGTGGTTGGGTTTCCACGTATACATCAAGTGTTATTTAAATTCCGCACTATATTACAATTGCTTGTATTTTTGACTAGTAAGGGCATTTTCGTAAAATTGACTTGCATGAGAAAATTGGGTAATAATAGTAAAAATCTATTCACCCCCCCCCCCTCTCTAGATATATTTATCATACACACCGAGCGTTATTGTATTACTTTCAATTGGTATCAGAGCCGGTTCCTATATATACTTAGGTGATCCTAGCTCATTTTAGGTGTGTTTTGCATTTGTGTGATTTTTGCTCATTCATACATTTTGCATAAATTTCATTCATTTGTTACAATGAGTGGATACGGTGGCAAGCATGAGGGTGCTTCAAGCACATGGCCTCCTCTCCTCACCGGTGTGAATTATGCCTCATGGAAAGGAAAGAAGGAAGCATACGTGTGCCAAATCCATGATAGGGCATGGATGGCTATTGAAGATGGGTATGCACCTCCTATGATGACTCCCACGGGTGGTGGAGAAGAAGTACTCAAGCCTAAGGCTCAGTGGTCACCTGAAGAGTTTGAGACTTCAAAATGGAATAGGAAGGCATGGCATGCTCTTCTATGTGCAGTGGATGAAAATCAGTACAAACTAATTCAGAACACTAGGATAGCCAAGGAGGCATGGGATATCCTAGAGGTTGCACACGAAGGAACCGATGTTGTTAAGGATTCCAAGCTACAAGTCCTTCAAACGCAATTTGAGTTGCTTAAGATGGAGGAGGACGAGTGCTTCAATGACTTTGAAGTCAAGTTAATGGATATTGTGAATCAAAGCCATCAACTCGGTAATCCTTATTCGGATATGAGAGTTAAGCAAAAAATTATGAGGTCTCTCTCTGCTAGGTTTGAATCAAAGGTGACGACTTTAGAGGAAAATAGCACTTATAAGGACATGAAGCCGAGCGAGGTTATTGGAAGACTCCTCGCCTATGAATCTAGGAAGGCTCCTAGCATTTCACCTCCTAAAAAGCAAAAAGGAATTGCTTTGAAAGCTTCCAAGGTTGTGAAGGAGGAAAAAGGTGACTCGGCCGAAGACATGGCATTGTTGCTTAGAAGATTCAAGAAATTCATCAAGTTCGAGAAGAAGGGCTTTGGATCCAAAGGCCAAGACTTGAAGAAAAAGGCTCCCTTCAAGAGTCTTGAGCCTAGGCAAGAGAAGAATGAAAAGAAAGGGGTCCAATGCTATAAGTGTGGCGGTATAGGACACATCTCACCCGATTGTGGGAATTTGAAGAATAAGATGGCAAAAGGGATGGCCGCCACTTGGAGCGAAAGTGATGACTCCGGAAAGGGAGACAAGTTATGAAGTGATGATGAGCTTACCATCGACTACACGGCATTTGGGGCCACTTGTGTAGAAGATAAAGTTGTTGGTAAGAATGACTTGACTAATGATCCCATAGAAGAAAAGGATGAAGAAGTAGCTCTAGAGGTGATAGGCGAAGCTACTCATTGGGATATGGCTCTCATTGACTCAAGAGACCAAGGTGAAGGTCTTAATGAGAGAAATGACTCCATAGGAGAGATGGAGAGTGGAGGAGATAACTCAAGTGAAGATGACTCCTCATCTAACTCTACAAATGGAAGTGTAGAGAAAATGGATGTTAATGACTTTATAGTCAAGTGTGAAAGTTCATTAAAGAAGAACAATAGAAAATTGAAGATTTTAGAGGATGAAAATCTAGAACTTTCAACACATAATGACCACTTAAGTAAACAAGTGGAGGCATCCAAGATGATTGAAGACAAGTTAAGGGATGAGCTAGCTTTGTCTAAGAGGAATGAAGAAGGGTTGAAGAGAGAGCTTAATGAAGCTAAAGAGTCATTGTCTAGGATAACTACAAGCACCAAGAAACTTGACCACATTCTTGGTAGTGGAAAGAACCCTTGTGACAAGAGAGGTATTGGGTAAGAAGAAAGCAAGGAGATCACTACTCCAACCAAGACCGTCTTTGTCAAGAGTTTGGGCAAGAATGAAGCCTCGCCGGTGCGCACACCTAGGAAGAAAATCGATCTAGGACAATGCTCAAGAAGTGCACATGTGAAGGAAGCCCCAAGGAGACAACCTTAAGCTCAACGCATTAGAGTCTCCCAAGTCAACATTCCTTAACAAATGACTCTCAATGGAAAGAGGCCAATCATGCAAAATGGATCAAGGAAGCAAGCTAGACCGGTTCAACAACAAAGAAGATTTGAACCCGCTCAACCACAAAGTCATGGGAAGGCTCCTATGCATGCACAAGGACATGGTATGAATTCTAAATTTATCCCTACATGTCACTTTTGTGGTATTGATGGTCACATTAGACCAAATTGCTTTCATTTTATTAAATTATGTAGAATCAAAAGCATGATTGAAAAGAGAATGACAAGAGCTAGAATGCATGCTAATAGGAAGGAAAATATTCATGTTCATGATCCTATTATTTCTAGTACTCTTGTAGCATTGTCCACTAGGAAGAAAAATGTCATATCTATGTGGATAAGGAAAAATGAACCCGTTTGCTATGAGACTAACAAGTCTCAAATAGGTTCAACCAAGTCAAATGGACTTGGGAGGTCCATAGGACCTCATGACCTTCATTAATGAAGGATGATGATGACCCAATATGGGGAACTCAAGTAAAGAGAGCTTATGCATACTTGTTGTATGCAAATATTTGAAAAATCTTATGCTTCTTTGTTGATTGCTTGAGTAAACTTGGTTGCACATATGTATATATGTTTTCAATTCAATAAGTGTGAACCATGCTTGTCTACAATCCATGTCATATTTATGTTCAAACATGCATTTTTGGACTAGGAGATTTACATAGGACGTATGATTTGAATGACCTATAGTTATCTCCATGACATGATGATTCTTAATGACATGCTTAAAAATTGAAAAGCATTAGTTGTTTTTATAACATTCTAATGACATATGAAAAGCATGAAATTCAATGTCATGCTCAAATGAAAAAGCATGAATTGATGATTGCAATTTTTAAATGCAAAACTTGTGTGAAAAAGCTTATGAGACTCAAAATGAATAAAGGATCTTGTATCTGTTCAAAGGAATTTATATTCCAAATTGTCTCTCTTTCTTTATTTGTTGAACATGTCTACTATCATACGGGTTTCATTCCCGGAAAAATCAAATAGGGTGCAAAGTTGCTCATGACATGTTTGGCTTATAAAGATGGATATAGTTGCTCATAAATTAAAATCAATGAAAAATCTATATCCTTGCTTCTCTCATGACATTGGTGAAATTGGTTTGAATTCTTATTAGAAACCTTTGTCATTTGCTTTGCCAAATACCATTGTATTTTGGACTTGAATGCTACATGTCTTGTATGCAAAGCATGTTTTGATTCACACATTTATTTTAAAATAAATCTCCTTGTTTCTCTCCTATTGATAGAGTTGCATAAAGTGCATTTTATGATTATGCAAATGACTTGAATGCTATCATCTCTCTTTGCTAAGTGACCTGGTTGGGGACTACTTATTTGCCTAAATCATGACAAAAAGGGGGAGTAGAATGGTGGTAAAGGGAGTTGCAAATTGTGCATGTTGGGGAGACAACACTTTGTGGGGGAGTAACCCATTTAGGGGGAGCATTGCATTCACAATTACTGCATGATGTTGTAGTTGTACTTAAATTCTTAGAATGCAAATGCTTGTTTATGCTCTCACTTGATTCATCTCACTTTTTACTTGTATTGGAAAGTTTAGAAACTTTACTTTCAGGGACTGATTATTCTACAAGAGATTGAAGACTTCAAGATTTTTTATATATAAAAATATCTCTTTGTAATGTAGATAATCATTGTAGACCCGTAGTTTCTATTATGTTGTGAGGAATCAATGTGAGTGGTGGTTTTGTCACGAAATAGCCAAAGGGGGAGATTGTAAGGATTCTCATATCTTGATTGGCTTATTTCGTGGACAAACCATGTGTTGGGGATTGTATGTAAGGGTAGCTTAAGTGATTTATAATCAAGCTCAAGACCCTTTCATGTCCTCAAGGTTGATAAGCACCAAAGGTAAACCTCTATGTGCTTAATTGCTTTGAAGAGATAGTTGCACACATTCACAACTCATGCATAGTGTTTAATTCGTGTATGTTGTGTGTCTATATATGTGCATTAATGTTCGTTAACATCTCTTCTTGCATGCTTTACATGATTGCATTTTGTATGACCAAAGTTATGTTCATTCTAGACTTAGGATTGCATTCATGGTGTTGGCGCTGTACATACAGCGCTTATATGAGACCTAGTTGAAAATGCATTTTTAATGCATTAGGTCTGATGCAATTTTGGAAGGAGCTGTACGAGCGCTGTACAAAGCGCTATTCGTACAGCGCCCATCTCAGACCCGAGAGGATCAGTTTGAAGGTGCTGTACAAAAGCGCTCTACGAACAGCGCCTATGAAGAATGTTCTTCATTTCCCAGGAAAGCGCTGTACAAAGTGCTCTACGTATAGCGCCCAAGGCAAATTTTGTGTCATTTATCAAAACGCACCACTTTGCTTTTGACACCCTATAAATATGCCTCTTTGACTTTAGGTCAAATTGTTGAGTTTAGAATATCATATTTTACTTAGAATATTTTTCAAGCAAAGAAAAATTCAAAAGAACTCATCTTTAACCACTCAAATCAAATCCTTTGTGCATCAAGTTTCATATTGCATCTTCTATGACTATATAGAATGCATCCATGATTGGGTTTGCATCATCACAACATGCTTGGTAAGATTTTGATTAATTTCATCTTATTTTAGTATTTTACTATCAAGCATATGCTCTTTTAATTTACTTGTATGTTTTTGATCATATGATAAATACAAGATTAGAGAATTAATTGTGATGAATTGATTGAGTGTTGTATTGTGATAGCTAATTAGGTTTTTGATTAATCTTGATTAGCTAAGCTATTTGACATGTCATTTAGCAATTGATATCTAAGGTTGATTTAATTGATTATATCATCATCATAGATAAGCATCTAAGGTTCCCTAGTGTAGGGAAAAATCGAGTGCACGCAGCGGAAGCGAGACTAAAATAGGTTTAGTATAGTTTTAAAATTTTTCCATAAAGTGAACCTTAACCCTTTAATTAATTAACATATAATAAAGATATCGTACCTTTGTCGCGTGATCCGATTGACGTTGCGTTGATGGTAATCCGCAAGATCATCCAATCCAATCAAATCACGAACGTGAATCACCTAGGAGCGTGGTCTCCCTTTCTTTGAATTGTGTACCTGAGAATGGATAACAAAAACTTTTTCTTTTTCGTTAGTCACTAAACCTCCCAGAGATAACAAAGAACGTTCCGGTCACTTTTGAATTCTCAATCTTATGATCGAAACTCGCGTGAACCTTATTCGAAGTTGTGCACAAAGCCTATTGATGTATAAGCTACTAGTGCAATATCGAAGTAAAACGATCTCTTCTCTTTTTCTCTCTTGGCCGAATTATCATACTAATCTTTAGAGTTGGATTCTATTTTTCTCAAGCAAAAGAAAAAAAATTCTCAAACCTTAGACCTAGAGTTAGGCCGAATTCCACTTGCCTCATATTTATATAGTGCACCGAATTCTTACCTATTAAAACATATAAGTTAAGTGCACCGAAATCTGCACTTTATAAATATATATGTATGTGCACCGAAATCTGCACTGTATAAATGTATAACTGTATAAGTATATTGCGGCCAATTGCGAAAATATATCTATCTACATATATATATATATATATATATATATTGCGGCCAATTGCGAAAATATATCTATATATATATATATATATATATGCGTGAATACCTCTTGCCATAAAATAAAATATATATATATCATGGACCACTTCTTGCCATATTTAATATATATCTATATTAGGTGAATTCTTGCACAATATCATATCTATATTTTGTGGCCGAAATCCTTTACCATGTAGGATTTGTGTCTTTTGACTTAAATCCTAACCCTAGGTAGATTTCCTTAGAATTCCAAACCCTAATCCAACTTTTTAGTGTATTTGTGACTATATAAAAGACTTCCTTATTTGACTAGATAAAAAAATCCCTTATTTATCTACTTACCAAATAAAGTCTTTTATTTTAATTATACTACCACAATAGTATACTACTAAGAAACATATTTCCTAGTCAGAAAAAGATTTTGATTTTTAATTAAATAATTAATCAATCAATCAATTAATTTCCATTTAATCAATTAATAAAAATAAAATAATATATTAAGCTATTTTTCAAGCCTTGCCGCCCATACACAAAGATAGGCCCAAATATTATTTTCCATTTTATTAAATCCATTGGACCTTTAATAAAAGGCCCACATGTGAACTAGACCCATTCTTACTAAAAGAAACAAGCCCACATGCCTTTCATTAATATATTAATATAATTGATCAGCCCATTAAATAAATAATGTGCAAATTATATTCTTAATATATTAAATACAATTCTAGATGGACCCATAAATTGGTCCGGTAGAATATATCAAGTGATCCATGCAAGTCCGTGTGGATTGGGGATCTTGGCGGGCTATCTAAATTTAAGCTTCAATAGACATAACCTAATCACAATCAACAAATGATTCACTTAGGTCCGATCTATTAATTTTAACTCATTCCACTAAAGAGCTAAAATTGAACTCTTAAATAAAGATAGAATATGTAAATATTTCTCATTCGTACCCTAGACAATCTTATAGGAGATGGTGTATCCTCGTGAAGAATATCAATAATCGCCAAGAGCTCATAGACCGCCTATAGCTCTCCAAGTTACCATATTTACTCATATGACCACATTTTGAACTTGGATATTTTGACTTGTCCAGAAGCCATGTTTCAATAGACTCTATCGAAAACTTAACGTTAAGATTCAATATCCAAAACCTCAAAACATCCATATGATGATATTCTACTCACATTTAATAAATGGAGTCACGATGTCCATATCTATAAATGAAGTCCTCTATTGATTAACAAATGAATATCACCAAACTATCGAGGATAGATTATGCTATATAATCGTATTCATTGATAACTCAAATGATACCACTTGCAACCATAAGTCCATCATTTATCTCAGGATTAAGATAGACTCTCCGATTGTCCTGATAATGAAAAGACTATTATCTATTGACGGTTCTAGATAAAGTATTTCATTGTGATCCAGTTCAATGCACCCAGTACACTAGATTCTTTTACTCGAAGACCCTTCGATGATTTTAGACTCATCATTACACATTTGATCCCACTCAAATGCTAGTAAAAGAATTCTACAACTTTAACAAGATAAATGTGCCCAACCTTTAACTTAAGTTGTGAACATTATTCAAGACTAACTAAAGAATTGTGTCTACCTCATACATATCCAGATGTACGAACAATTCTTCTTTTCTCATAGTCTTTTGACCTTATGATTATTTACTTTTGACAATTATAATAATTAAACTATAAATGCTATAAGATTTGTTAAACCAGAAATCACATTATTAATATGAATAGATTGTCAAAAACACTATTACACTGTTGCTATTGAGCATAATCCTAACACCTAGCCTTGTTTGTTATTTGAATATTCATACATATTCACATAGGTTGCATAATCTCTTTATTGAGAATTAAGTCTTGAGGCTAAGATTGCTTAGGCCTCAAGCAATTGGACTAGAGCCACTTTTAAAGGCCCGAGTGGTAGAAGTGGGGGGTTATTGACCGGAGTGTTAGACGAGGTCTACATAGGTTGTAAACTCCATTTCAATTAGTGGATTTCGAGGTCCGAGTGTGGCGCACTAAACAACCCGTGGTTTTTTCCCAGTGGTTGGGTTTCCACGTATACATCAAGTGTTATTTAAATTCCGCACTATATTACACTTGCTTGTATTTTTGACTAGTAGGGGCATTTTCGTAAAATTAACTTGCATGCGAAAATTTGGTAATAATAGTTAAAATCTATTCACCCCCTCCCCCCCCTCCTCTAGATATATTTATCATACACACCGAGCGTTATTGTATTACTTTCAAAAATCAAGGCATGTGAATCAATATGAACAAGATTAGAATATTCAATATGTCACTCAAACAATCCTAGTTCTTAGATCATGAAATTAAACCTAGAAATCATCATGAAGCACATCATACAAGTCATTTCTAGAATCAATTTCAAGTTAATCAAGTTTAGCTAAAATATGTTCAAATGAGATCACAAAGCTAAAACTCAACAATCAATCGATCAAACAAAACTAGAGTATGAATTAATATCATTCTTAACACATTTTATCTATCAAATAGGAAGATTAAATGAGATGATCAAAAGAGAAAGTAAGAAGAAGATGTTTCACCTACAAATGATGAGACTCGAACTGAAATCTGCTTGCTGTGAAAATTCATGAAATCATTTGACTTCGAAAATGCTTGGGGTTTGTTCCTCTCTTCCAGACCAATATTTTTGGATTTTGAATCACTCAATTTCGAGTTGAAATGAGAGAGTTATGATGAAAACAAGAAATCAAAAATCATGAAGAAATTTCTGCACATTCTTTTTTTCACTTATGTTTGGAGGGAAGGAGGAAGATATTTAAAAGAAGGAAGGAGGGAGATTCGGTGACGAATCAGAGGAGGACATATCCTCAACCCCGTGAGAGGCATGTGAGCCTCACGAGAAAGAGGGATGTGTGGGCCGTGAGGTTCACGGCCTCCTCACGCCCTATCTAAGCTTGGCCATTGGCCAATGCTTGCTTCTCTCGCGCTCCTCTCGCGTTCTTCGACCGTATCCGAGCCTCCGAACTCTGAATTTGAATCCATCTTTGGATTACGAACCATGACTCCCTCACAAACAAGGATAACTATAAAACTTTGCAAAAGGGTTGAGAATTCGACTCGATATAGGATGACTAAGACAACACAACGTATTAGAACGTAAAATAGCGTAGCTTCCTAGTTTGCACTCGAAACCTAATGAATAAGTAACCGAAATGACCAGGAATCAATAAGGAATCATGTGATATCATGGTCAAGTCAAAAGACAATAAAACATAAATGAATAAACACAAAGTCACACAAGTATGCTATTTCCTAGAGATAGTCCTAGAACATGCAATTTTACAATGTTTGTCAATATGAGACTAATGCATGTGCATACTTCAATAGTGTGTGAATGTTATACCAAATGTAGCACAATGATGCAGGGACACACATGAATGAATTGTGTGTGTGTGTGTGCGCTTATGCCTTGCAAGAGGAAGAAGAATCTTGAAACCTTAGCATCCAAGTAAGCAAGAGGAAGAAGAATCTTGATACCTTAGCATCCAAGTAAGCAATTTTCCTCTTGAAGATGATATTTGCATGAGTAGCTGCTATTCACCTTTGAAGCTTCTTTTCTCCAAGAACCACCTAAGCAATTAACCATTACAAATATAGAGAGTTTTGCAATGGAATCAAGCCAATACAAATCAAGGATCTTACAAAGGCCTCTCAGCCTCCCCGTGGTGGCCACGCGCCTCCACGGGGACAGCCAAGAGCTGGCCTCCCAAGTGGGTCCCACTTCAATTTGGTTTCCCTCCCAATCTTTTTTAATACTTCTCTCTCTCACTTGTTCATTGTCAAGAAGAAAATGTGTAGAAAATTTCTCTCCAACTTTCTCATCTTCCCAACACCATAACTTTCTCATTCAAACTCTGAATTGAGTGATTCAAGTTAGAGAATCTTCATCATCAAGTCCCCTATCCTTTCTAAAAGAGTTTGTAGCTGTTTGATTGAGTTTTAGAGCAGTTCCACCGTCAAAACAGAACCTGCTCGGGATTTCAAGGTATTAAGTCAAACTTTATGATTTTATCTTTTTTTATTCTCAATTGCCTTGGGTTTTCTTCTTACATATGTATGTGTATGTATATTTAAAGCTATTAAGAAAGATAGCTTCATATCAAAGCTAATCAAGTCTAATTAGAGACAAATGTGAACTAGTTTTCTATGATTCTAGTATATCACATGTTTGAGAGTTGTATTGTGCTTAGCTTGATACCTAGGGTTATTTGTGACTTGATTGACTTATTCTAAGATCAATAACCTTGCTAGAACATTCATTGATCATATATTATGATTCTAGCATTCATGGATATGATTTATTCAAGGATTATCATTGTGAATGAAACTAGAAATTACATGTGTTAGGTGTTTCACATATTCTAGGTTTCAATTCATTGTTTTTATGACTAGATTATATTTGATTTGTGTGCTCACATGATTAAGTCTATGTCTACATGATTTGTACTTGATCCATACATCTCATATGTTCATGCATCATCTTGTGTGATTGCATCACTTGGATTTTTAAACTAGAATATCATACATTGTGTGCTCATTGTCTAATTCTAGTTTCCATAGCTTATATTGATCATATGTCCTATGTTGAATGTGCTTGCATCATTTACATCACATAGATCATTGCCTTGTAAAAGGTCGAAGACTTGGCTAAGAGTGTGAGGCTCTAAGTAAGTCCAAGAAAATGAAGACTTGGTTAAGAGTGTGAGGCTCTAAGTAATTCCAAGCGTGGAAGTCTTGGCTAAGAGATGCGAGGCCTCTAAGTAAGTTCGAGCGAAGTCTTATCTAGGGGTGTGAGGCTCCGATTAGACAAGCGTGGAAGACTTGGCAAGGGGTGTGAGGCTCCTATAGGTCCGAACAAGAAAAGTCTCTTGTTGTTGAGTGATTCTTCAACATAGAGCAAGGGAAGTCTTGGCAAGGGGTGTGAGGCTCCTATAGGTCCGAGCAAGGATATTCTCTAGAGGCATGTGATGTGTCTTGGTTAGAGAATAGGCAAGTTCTTCTCTAGTGGGAATAGATAGGGAGAAATCCAATAGATTGTGATACAAGAGAGTTGGTCACATTTGAGGGTGTATTCTTATTTAACTAGTGAAAAACCTTTTGCCGGTGGTTGTGGATTCAACCCGTGGATGTTTCCTCTTCGGAGATTTACCACGTAAAAATATCGTGTGTCAAATGTCTCTTTCCTTATCTCTTGTATTGTATTTGTTTTAAATTAAATTGATCTTGAAAGCATCGTAATTGATTACATTCTTGTGAGACTAGATCTTTTATTATTCTTGTATCTTTTATATGCACTTGTACTATTGTGACATATATAATGAATACAAGTATTTGGTGATTTGTTATTTTTGGTATATACTCAACATGCTATTCATAGGCTATGTTTGAACTATATATTGAATATGCTTGTTAATGGTCTATGCATGCACATTTGTGTTTATAGTGGTGTTTTATAAGCTATCTAAAGGGACAAAATTTCGTTTGTTTCAATGGTTCGAAAAAGGCCTTAAAACCTATTCACACCCCCCCCCCCCAAGGCAATTTAACCGTAATTGTATTTACAATCTATGATGTATCTATGCGTGGGTCTTCTTCAACACACATGTTATGGTAAGTTGAACACTGATTTCATCTAATCTTAGTGTTTTTACTTAGCAATTTATCTTATTTATAACTTGTATGCTTTTAGATTAATTTTTACTTACAAGATTGAGATTACGTGTTGATTGATTGAGTTGTTTTGTGATAGCTAGGATTTCATGTTTATATAAATCTAACTAATTTATCTCACTAAAATGATTGAGATTGTTTGTGATAGCTATTGTATCTAGGATTGGTTATCCTTTGCATAGCTAAGTTGTATGCCACAACATATAGCAAACTTTGATAAGCATCAGGCAATTGGTTAAGCTCGCTGAAGTTAAAATAGAGCATACAAAGCAAGCAACAGATAACGTCTGTTAAGTCTTAATTAATGAGAGTTAGCTGACCTGGTACTTTCAACAAGTTATTAGAAGTCAACGTTAGTTAATTAGTTGGTTAGAGTTGGTTAGACGTTAACCAGAGTTTGTTAGAAACTTTCCACACAATAAGTGTGTGCTTCAAATCTCTGTATATATACGGGCTTGCTATTGTTTTTGCTCAATTAATAAAAACTCAATTAAAGAGCTCAAGTCTCTGAGCTCTACACCATTAATGGTAATTCTCTAAAGTTTCTACTCATTCGTTTCTCTTAGTACTTTTCACAAACACATTTGTGTATCTGTCAAACACTTGCATTTTATTATGGTATCAGAGCTTCTTTACTAAACGTCATGGCTAATATACATCTTCAATCTCTGATCCTGAATCAAAACCAGAGTTCTCAAGGCGTTGCTGCATCACCGTCGTCTCTTCAAGGTGCTGCTGCATCGCCATCACCTCTAAACGCAAATCAAAATCACAATACACAAGCTGCGGTCACACTGATGGAGTTTTCTACAGTTTCTAAGAGCTTGAACTACAACATGCCTGTCAAACTTAGTAGATCAAACTACCTCCACTGGAAAACACTGGTATTGCTTTCTATTCAAGCTCTAGACCTAGAGGATTATCTTTGTGGATTAAATAGGCCTTATAACATGTATGAAGATGTAGTCATTGTGAATCAGTTTGGTGAAAATACTGTGGAAAAACGAATTAGCAAGGAGTTTGCTAATTGGAAACGTATAGATAAGTTGCTCATGTGTTGGATTTATTCAACCATCAGTGAAAACATTGTAGGTCATGTTACAGGCTGTCAAACCTCTTTTGAAGTATGGAGTCACCTACAGAGGTTATATTCTAAATAGTCAATGGCCAAAACTGCTCAACTCAAGAGTCAACTTCAATCTATTAAGAAAGGATCAGATTCAATTAGTGATTTTGTTCTCAAAATCAAGAACATTGGTGATGCATTAATGGTTGCTTGTGAAGAAGTCGGAGATCGAGAGCTTGTGTTAACACTTATTAATGGAGTAAGTCATGATTTTGATTCCATTGTGGCTATGATTTCAACTCAGTAGAGGTTTATTTCACTTGAAGATGCACAATACTTGTTGATGATGCATGAGCAAAGGTTAGAGCACCTTGATTCTACACCTCAGATTGAAGGATTACAAGCATCAGTCAACTATGCTTCACATAACTCACATGATAAGAGGAACCAGAGAGATGAAGGCATATATTACAACAGAGGTGGTGGTGGTCAACGTGGCCGAGGAAGAACCAACAAGTATGGTGGAAGAGGAAGACTACACTGCCAGGTTTGCAACAAGCCTGGTTATAGTGCTCTCAAGTGCTATCACAGGTTTGACCATGGCTTCCAAGGCCCTCCATCATAGTAGCCAAATCAACAAAATCAAGCATTCTTCAACCAGTATCAAAGTGGACAACAATGCTTCAATGGTCAGTCTGTGGTTGGTTCTTCACAAGGATCACTGAATCTTTCTACAACAGATCCACAGGATCATTATCATCAAAGCTTAGCTTATCTCACTTCACCAGAATCCGTCAATGATCCGACGTGGTACATGGACAATAGAGCAACTAACCATATTACTTTAGACCTGAACAACATCTCGTTGAAATCTAACTACAGAGGCAATGAAAGGCTGCTTGTAGGTAATGGACATCAACTTCAAATCTCACATACTAGTGATTCTCTTATCAAGTCTCACACACATCCATTTAAGAGGTTGCATCTTAGGAACATCTTACATGTGCCACAAATCACAAAGAATTTGCTCAGTATATCTAAGTTCACAACTGATAATAATGTGATTGCTGAGTTTCATGCTGATAAATGTCTTATTAAGGACCTACAAACGAAGAAAGTTCTACTCCATAGATCGCTTAAAGATGGCTTGTACTGCCTCAAGTTCGCTAGAGATTCTAATGCACCACTTTCCAGTATCAAGCTTGGTCAAGTTGATGACTCTAGACATGTGTTAGTGTCAGATTGTTGTTTTTCTGATTTCAATAATCCATGCCTTGGAAAGTTGCCTCAATCCAAGTCACAATCAGCTCACTTGGCTACTAGCTGCTGTGAGTGCCTCTGTTTGGCATGCAAAGCTGGGACATCCAGCCCTTCTGATTTTGTAAAAAATGTTGAATAATGTACACTTTAATGCTAGGTTTCATGCTTCACATTTCTGTAACTCCTGTAAACTTGGTAAACTTCATAGATTACCATTTCTAAACCTTGAAATCACTGCTAAAGCACCACTTGAAATTGTTTATTTTGATATATTGGGTCCAGCTCCAATGTTGTCTACTAATGGTTTTCGTTACTACATTTCTTTCGTTGATGCATTCACTCGTTTTACATGGTTGTTTCCTTTGAAACTCAAGTTAGATGCACTCGAGACCTTCATTTGATTTCAGAAAAATGTGGAACTCCAATTTGACAACAAAATAAAAAATCTACACTCAGATATGGGAGGCGAATTCATTGCAATGAATTCCTACCTAGCAAAACAGGGAATACAAACAAGGTTTTCTTGTCCGTATATACACCAACAAAACAGGGTTGCAGAAAGAAAACATAGACATATAGTGGAGACTGGATTCACACTTCTTGCTCATGCAAATATGCCCTTCAATTTTTAGTGTGAAGCCTTTGCCACTGATGTCTTTCTCATAAACAACATGCCAATGGTTGTTTTTAAATTTGTCTCTCCTTATGAGAAGATGTATAGGAGGAAACCAAATTACAACTTCTTCAAAGTTTTTTTTTTTTTTTTGGGTAAATAAATAGTATCATAGAAAAGAGAAAGAATGTACAAATACAAGGAATATAACCCAGAAAGAAAAACAAGAGCAAAAACAAAAGCTCAATAACAGCTCAAACACATGAGCTAAACAAGAAAGCAAGAGCTAAACAAGGCTCAAATAAGCATGAAAACATGACAAACAAATCACCCAATAGAACTATTCCATTTTAAAGCAACAAGTGATCAATCCTTCAAGTTGATAGATAAAAGCTTGCTACGAATAGTATCAATAATGGAATGGGTAACGACTATGCTTGTCTTATAAGAACTCCCAAAGATTCTACTGTTCCTTTCTCTCCAAATATAGTAAATCGCCACAGCAAGACAAAGCTTCTTAACAACAATGGAAGGAGATTTCCCTTACCAACGTTGAGCAGCCCAAGCAATAAACCTAGGCCAGCTTTAACCATTCCAAGGCCGACCACACATATCCTTCAAATGAGACCATATGACTTTGCTATAAGCACACTAAAAAAAAAAATGTGGGCATGAGTCTCAGGGAAGAGGAGCAAAGAACACAAAGAGTACCAACATGAGGGTTATAAAGATAAACACGGTCCAACGTTGAAAGTCTCCCTATAATAGCTAACCAAAGAATGAAGCTCATCCTTGGAATGTTATGAGAATACCACACAAGCTCAAACCAAGGAACCAAAGGATGAGGAGTCTTGAGACTAGCCAAGGTTGAAGCTATGGAATAAATACCATTAGAAGTAGGAAGCCACTTAATACAATCCTCCAAACCAGAATTAGGGTTATAAGAAGGCATATGGTTCTTGATTTCTAGGAGATCAATCGACATGGAGGAAGGCCAAACCCACTGATCACTGTGAACAATAGAACTGACTTTGGCCTTTTCCTCAAAGTATTTGGGTGTAGTTGTTTTCCCTACCTACGAGATTATTCAAAGACCAAATTAAATTTCCATTCTACCAAGTGCTTATTCATGGGCTACAGTCAAGTGCACAGAGGTTACAAATGCTTACACCCATCTGGTAAAGTTTACATCTCAAGGCATGTGGAATTCAATGAGTTAGAATTCCCATACACTTCACTTTTTCTCTCTGCTAATGTGCCACAGACCAGCATTAATGCTTCAAGCCTTTCTTTGGCAACCTTACAACAAACTTTATCAAAAATATCCAAGCCAAGTCCCGTAAATGGTATTGTTGGCTTCCACGGTCTTCTTATGAGACTATGGACTCTCCTTTGTCCGGTTCCTCACAGACCTTACATGACAGCTCTCAATCTTCAAGACAAAATATTTTGGATGATGACACAGCTGCAGAGTTAAATTCTACAACAAATTTACCTCCAAGTCCTCTGTCAGCAACTTTACCTCTAGGGATGGGCGTGGGGGCCCAAAGGGGCGGGGGAGGGTAGCCCCACCCCCACCCCCATTCCTCAAACCTCTCCCCACCACTTCCCCTAAAACCCATTTGGGGGGACTGGGGGTGGGGGCGTTTTAGGGGCAGGTCCCCCCTCTCCCACACCCAAAACCCATTTCCTCCATTTCTTTTCAATTTCAATTCTAAATTTTCAATTTCCAATATGAAAATTGGAATTTGATATTTAGAATCCAGACATTCCAATCTTTAATTTGACACTATTAAAATCTTCAATCCAAAAAGTAATAAAAATATAATACAAAATAATTTCTTTATAAATAAATAAAAATAAAAATAATATATATATATGTATATATATATTATTATTTTGAGGGAAATGGGGTTTTGGGTTTGGGGGTAGGTACCCCCACCCCCTCCCCCAAAATCTATTTGGGGGCAAAGTTTGCCCCCACCCCCACCCCCACCCCCACCCCCAAAATCCATTTGGGGGTAAAATTTGCCCTCAAAACCCCATGAGGGATGGGGCTCCATGGGGAAACGCACATCCCTAGCTTGGCCCGGTTTTTAAAATTTTTCGTAAAAATAAAAATATTTTAGCCGGATCTTTGTGATTATATTGATTCTAATATTTAACTATAAATAATAAGGAAGTAGTTACCCTTGTAGACGTTCCGTGATTCGCTTGAACCAAATTCCTCCACTGTAGAATCTTCGTGATTCCCTTGAACCAAGTTCTTCCAAACCGAATCTCCAACACCATAGAACCGACGAGTGGGCATCTCGGTACTGAACAGAAAAATTCAACTCTCGAATTTATGTACTTGTTGTGTACTCAACACTTGAGACAACTAGAAAAATATTGAGAGACACTCTCACAACATTCTTTAGAGGCTTAGATCTTAAAATAATTTTTCTCTTTTGTTATCACTCTCTCTTGTTAAGAACTTGTGTTTCTCAAAACAAGAACTCTTCTTTTCTTGTTTTCTTGAAGCTAAAAATGAATCAACTCAAAAAAAAAAAAAACTCTTTGTATCCTTCTTAAGCACAAGGGAGAGAGAGAGCTATGGTGGTGATGATTATTATGAACAATAATAGTACTAGGGTGGGTGGTATATAGAAGCATAGAATAGGAGCTCGTATTCCACATTGCTTTTAATGCAATGAAGAAAAAACCAATAAAAAAATCTGCACTAGTTGAAAAGCAAGAGGACTTGCTTGCCGCCCACCCCATTTTTTGACTATTAGTAACAATAATAAAAAGAGATTGAAACAAATTAACGGTGTGTTATATTATCTAGAGGGGGGGTGAATAGATTTTAATCGTTATTACCCAATTTTCGCATACAAGTCAATTTTACAGAAATGCCCCTAACTAGTCACAATAATATAACAAGTGTAATATTGTGCGGAATGTAAATAACACTTGATATTTACGTGGAAACCGTCACGGGAAAAACAATGGGCTGTTATGTGCGCCACACATGAACCTTGAATCCACTAATTGAAATGATTACAACCTAATCCCGGTTTAATGATCTAATCCCGATCAATAATCATCACAACTACCTAATCCCGGTATAAGTGGACCTAGTCCAATTGCTTGCGAATTAAGTAACCTAATCCCGGTCACAACACAAGACTTAATTCTCTAAGGAGAGATAATACAACCTAAGTGAATATATGAAATATCCAAAAATGCAATTATAGCTAGGTAACCCTATATGCTTATCTAGGATGATGATTTTGTAATTAATTCAATCCTAGATATTAAAAGCTAGATGACATGTCAAATAGCTTAGCTAAACATAGATTATGAAAACCTAGATATAGCTATCAAAATACAACACTCAATCATGTCAACACAACAATCTTTATTTTGTATCTAGAATATATTCTAAGAACATACAAATAATATAAGAGATATCAATGATAAATAAAACACTAATTATATATGATAATAGTGAAGAACTTACCAAAGAATGTGTGTTGACCAAAACCCATGCAAGCAAGCATCCTAACTATGCTAGAAAATGCTAGATGATATTCTGATGCATATGAGAATGGTTTTTGAGTGTTAAAAATGTGTTCTTGATTTGATTTTCTCTCAAATGTCTCTCTTTGAAGTTTAAGGTTCTTAGAGTTAAAGAACATAGATTTAGAAAATGAGAAAGTATGATATTTATAGACATCAAGAACAAGGCATTTGAAAAGACAATTTTGCCCCTTGTAAGGATTCCCATTCTTTGATTGGCTTATTTCATGGACAAATCACATGTTGGGGTTTATTGTATAAGGGTAGTTAGGTGATTGAACTTCTAGCTCGAAGGCCCTTCACAAGTCCTCAAGGGACAAGCACGCCAAAGGTATATCTCTAGTGCTTGGTTTTCTTTGAAGAGATTTAGATTGCACACATTCACTTAGCATTCTTGCATATGTGTGCTTACTCTTCACATGTCACATTTCACACTTGCACTTATATGTTATATCTTGTTGTGTGTATTTGTGTCTTGTAATTCGTTTCCCGATAGTATTCGGAAACGTCCGCACATGCACAAGAATGTTCTTGGTTTTACGCGAAGACCGCCTACGGAGAATGACCTTGGCTTCTCCTTGGTTTTCACCTATGTTGGTGATCGGTGGTTATGATCGGCGGCCTGGACACCGAATGAAACCACCGTTTGCTTCCAGAAGTGTCTGGAGCAATTTTACGGTTACGATCGACGGTCACGACCGCCATTTGAAACCGCCATTCATACCTGATTGATTTAATCTCTCGGTTTGATTCGGCGGTTGGATCGACGGTTTCAAAACCGCCGAATGAAACCGCTGTTCATACCTGATTGATTTAATCTCTCGGTTTGATTCGGTGGTTAGATCGGCGTGTTAGGATTATGCTCAATAGCAAGAGTGTAATATTGTTTTTGACAATCTTTTCATATTAATAAAGTGATTTCTGATTTAAACAAATCTTGTAGCATTTGTAGATTGAATATTATAATTGTCAAAAGTAAATAATCATAAGGTCAAAAGACTATCAGAAAAGAAGAATTGTTTGTACATCTGGATATGTATGAGGTAGACACAATTCTTTAGTTAGTCTTGAATAATGTTCATAACTTAAGTTAAAGGTTGGGCACATTTATCTTGTTAAAGTTGTAGAATTCTTTTACTAGCATTTGAGTGGGATCAAATGTGTTATGATGAGTCTAAAATCATTGGAGGGTCTTCGAGTAAAAGAATCTAGTGCACTGGGTGCATTGAACTGGATTACAATGAAATACTTTATCTAGAATAGTCAATAGATAATAGTCTTTTCATTATTAGGACAAACAGAGAGTCTATCTTAATCCTAAGACAAATGATGGACTTATGGTTGCAAGTGGTATCATTTGAGTTATCAATGAGTACGATTATATAGCATAGTCTATCCTCGATAGTTTGGTGATATTCATTTGTTAATCGATAGAGAACTTCATTTATAGATATGGACATTGTGGCTCCATTTATTAAATGTGAGTAAAATATCATCATATGGATGTTTTGAGGTTTTGGATATTGAATCTTAATGTTAAGTTTTCGATAGAGTCTACTGAAACATAGCTTCTAGACAAGTCAAAATATCCTAGTTCAAAATGTGGTCATATGAGTAAATATGGTAACTTGGAGAGCTATAGGCGGTTTATGAGCTCTCGGCGATTACTGATATTCTTCACGAGGATACACCATCTCCTATAAGATTGTCTAGAGTATGAATGAGGAATATTTACTTATTCTATCTTTATTTAAGAGTTCAATTTTAGCTCTTTAGTGGAATGAGTTAAAATTAATAGATCGGACCTAAGTGAATCATTTGTTGATTGTGATTAGGTTATGTCTATTGAAGCTTAAATTTAGATCGCCCGCCAAGATCCCCAATCCACACGGACTTGCATGGATCACTTGATATATTCTGCCGGACCAATTTATGGGTCCATCTAGAATTGTATTTAATATATTAAGAATATAATTTGCACATTATTTATTTAATGGGCTGATCAATTATATTAATATATTAATGAAAGGCATGTGGACTTATTTCTTTTAGTAAGAATGGGTCTGGTTCACATGTGGGCTTTTTAATTAAAGTCTAATTTATTAAATAAAATAAGAAAATAATATTAGGCCCATGTATATGGTGTGGGCGGCAAGACTAGAATAATAGTCTAAAATATTATTTTATTTTATTGATTGATTAAATGGAAATTAATTAATTTATTAGTTAATCATTTAATTGAGAATCAAAATCTTTTTCTGACTAGGAAATATGTTTCTTAGTAGTATACTATTGTGGTAGTATAATAAATATTAAAGACTTTATTTGGTAAGTAGATAAATAAAGGGAATTTATTTATTTAGTCAAATTAGGAAGTCTTTGATATAGTCACAAATACACTAAAGAGTTGGATTAGAGTTTGGAATTCTAAAGAAATCTACCTAGGGTTAGGATTTAAGTCAAAAGACACAAATCCTACATGGTAAAGGATTTCGGTCTGAATATATAGATATATATGAATATATATGGCAATTAATTGCCGGAATAGAAATATATAAATATATATATATATTAT
The DNA here is from genome assembly GCA_008009225.1 of Acer yangbiense. Lineage (NCBI taxonomy): Eukaryota > Viridiplantae > Streptophyta > Magnoliopsida > Sapindales > Sapindaceae > Acer > Acer yangbiense. Next base: position 11,328,605 of record CM017765.1, on the reverse strand, counting down.
ATAAAGCATGCAGAGTGTGCAATATATAGATGCATGCATAATGCGCAAGATATATATATATTATGAGGCAAGAGAATTCGGTAGACACATTATATTATGTGAATAGAATTCGGCAAACCCTAAGGTCTTCGACTTGAGAGTTTTTTCTTTTGTTAGAGAAAAATAGAATCCAACTCTTAGACTAGTGTGATTTTCGGCCAAGAGGAATAGAGAGAAAAGTTTGTTCTTATTTCGATAGTGCAATAGTTACTTTTACATCAAAAGGTTTTGTGCACAATTTCGAATAAGGTTCACGCGAGTTTCGATCTAAAGATTGTGAATTCAAAAGTGACCGGAACATTCTTTGTTGTCTCTTGGAACTTGTTGTGACTAACGAAAAAGAAAACGTTTTGTTAATCCATCCTCAAGTACACAATTCAAAGAGAAGGGAGACCACGCTCCTAGGTGATTCACGTTCGTGATTAGATTGGAAGATCTTGCGGATTACCATCAACGCAATGTCAATCGGATCACGCGACAAATGTATGATATCTTTAGTATTATATGTTAATTAATTAGAGGGTTAAGGTTCAAATTATGGAAAAAATTTAAACTATACTAAACTCGATTTTAGTCTGGCTTCTGCTGCGTGCACTCGATTTTTCCCTACAATTGGTATCAGAGCCTTGGTTGTACCCTTTAATTAATTAACGTATATATACGTGAATCTATTTCTTTTTATTGTGATTATGCATGTTTAGAAAGAGATGGCACTCTAGGTATTCTCATATATAATTACATTGGAATGTATGGATTTATATATGTTATATGCTGTTATAAAATGAATTGTTATTGCTCAATTTTGATCCTAGAATTTCAATGTATTTTTGTTTCGGAATTGTAACAAGAAGGGTGGCCTATTATTGTCACAATTTCCTTCTTGGTAGTTGCTAAGTTTTTTTTTTATTGTATTAAAATATAGTGCAGTTTTTTTTTTTGTATTAAATACTGCAGTGATTAAAAAAAAATAAAAAAAAAAAAAACTGCAGTATTTTATTGTTTAAATAATGTTGTAATACGTTCAAGCATCGAAGATTTGAAGACTTGAAGAATTGGAAGCAACTGGAACAAGTTTGGGACCGCGCGCACCATAGCAACATGCGTGCGCGCAAGATTGCACGCAGCTGTGCATGTTGGACTGTGGGCTGCGCACGGCAGCCCCATGAAGTGCCATGGGCTGCGCACAGCAGCCCTTGTTGGGGTTGTGGAGTGCGCACGCCCATAGGGGAAGCCGTGGGATGCACAAGTGATCGGTGGCCGCTTGAAGACTTGTTCGCCAAGAAAGGAGTTTTTTGTATTCCAAACAAATGTAATTTACTTGTTTTTCTAGGATGGATCAAAATTGTGGCTATTTATTTTGCGTAAATATTACAATATTTGTTATTGTTTGATGACATGTCATATAGAATAGGAGTGCCACTCATATATCTCTTTTGGTATGAACATGCATTGAATGATTTAGGTATCTAAATTGGCATCTAGATAACTTGGTAAATCATTCTATGGGATTTAATCACACGCCTTAAATAATTGAGTGGGAGAAGGTGTTTTGCAACACCTATGGCCTCCAAGGTTAGTTGAGCTTTATTATTTATTGGTAATCCCCCCAAGGGGCGTCCATGAATGGAATTTAGCAACATACTTCCTTACAAGGATAGACTAGACAATTAACTCAAACGAGATCTACTCCCCAAGGAGGGATTTTCGTGTGAGAAAATATTGAGGGTTGATATCTTGGTAACACACTCAATGTGATTTTATTGATATCCTCCCAAGAGTTCTTGTCAATAAAATCACAAGGCTAAAATTGAAAACGCTGGTTGTTATGTTAACAATTAGGTGGGACCTAGTCCAACTAGTAAATGGTACGTACTCCCAAAGGAGGCATAACATTTATGGGTGTTGGATCACCGTTGAATTTTTATGATTGAGTTATTTATTTAAATCAAGATAAATATTTGAACGTGCTTTATCATGATTATTTACTCATATATATTTTTGTTTTATTCAGAAATCATGACCCCATCCCTAATGATCATCCTAAAAGATAAATATTTTAACTGGAGATAATTATGTCACATGGAAAAGGAAAATTAGGTTGTTGCTGCAAGCTGAAAAACATAAGTTTGTTCTGACTACTCCTAAAAACCACCTACTCCCATTAATGAATCTAATGTGATGCAAAGAGATGAGTATGAGCAGTGGAAGACCTCGAATGAGATGGCCAAATGGCTACCATCTCCGACGTGTTGCAACAGCAGCATGAAGGAATGGGGTCTGCTGCTGATATGATGATGTCTCTAGAAGAGATTCATATGGTTGGTAAAGTTGCTATTGTTAAGACCCGTTAGAAGGTCAAGGAATAACAGAAGAAAAAGCAACTTGGGCCTACCAAGAAGGAGACTAAGAAAGTAACCAAGATCAAAAGGAAGTGCTTCTTTTGTGGTGAAAAGAGACATTGGAAAAGTAATTGCCCAAAGTCTCAGAATAAAAAGGAACAAGGTAATGTGAATTATCTTGAAACATGTTTACTGGCAGATTCTACAGATTCTTGGATCGTAGACTCAGTAGCCAATAATCATGTTTGTTATTCCTTATAGGGGTTTCAAGAAAGGAGAAGGCTGAATAAGAATGAAATCAACTTGCGTTTAGGCAACGGAGCGTTGGTGTTTGCTAGTGTAGTGGGAGATATTAGAGTTAATCTAGATTCTAGTAGGCATTTATATTTGATAGACATTTATTATGTACCTCAATTCAAAAGAAATTTAATTTCAGTTTCTTGTTTAAATAAATTTGAATATTCGGTTACTTTTAATAATTTTTTTATTATTAGTAAAGATGACAAATTTGTTTGCAAAGGTACATTGGAAAATGGTCTATTCTATTTACATAGAAATATCTCTCACTTGTTAGACACATAATTAACGCAACCTAACCATACAAGAGTAAAATTATTATAAGATGAAACCTACCTATGCCATTTGCGCCTAGGTCATATTAACCTTAATAGGATTAAAAGATTGGTTAGTGATGGACCTTTAAGTGACTTAAAGGTTGATGATCTACCAACTTGTGAATCCTGTTTGGAAGGTAAAATGACCAAAAGGTCATTCAGGACCAAAGGCACAAGAGCCACTGAATGTTTAGGATTAATGCATACTGATGTATGTGGTCCTATGAGCATTCAAGCTAGAGGTGGATATGAGTACTTCATCACTTTCACAGATGATTACTCGAGATTTGGATATGTGTATCTCATGAGACATAATTCGGATGCTTTTGACATGTTCAAAGCATTTAAAGCTGAAGTGGAAAATCAGCTAGAGAAACACATAAAAATCTTGAGATCTGATCGTGATGGAGAATATCTATCTGGTGAGTTTTAGCAATATCTTATTGATAATGGAATTATATCTCAGTTTTCTGCACCAGGTACACCTCAACAAAATGGGGTGGCAGAAAGAAGAAATAGAACTCTTTTAGACATGGTTAGGTCTATGTTGAGTTATTCAACGCTTCCTATTTCTTTTGGGGATATGCTTTACAAACTGCAATATACATTCTAAACGATGTATCATCTAAGTCGGTTCCTCAAACACCGCATGAGTTGTGGACTGGGCGAAAGCCTAGTTTACAACACTTAAGGATATTTGATTGTCCTGCGCATGTGTTAAAAGGAAAGACAGAAAAGATGGAGTCCTGTTCGGAAACATGCATATTTATGGGGTATCCAAAAGAAACTAAGGGATATTATTTCTATAGTCCTTTAGATCTTAAAGTATTTGTTTTAACAAATGCTAAATTTCTAGAAAATGACTATATGAATGATTTTGTAACCAAAAGTAGAATTGTCCTGAATAAGATGTCAGGAGATACAATTCCACAAGAGGTTACACAACCTAGCCCAATTGTAAGTTCCGCACCTTCACAAAATCAACAACCTACCATTCCTCATCGTAGTGGGAGGGTTAGTAGAAAACCCGAGAGATACATTGGTCTGGGAGAATCAATGGAGAATCTCTCGGACGATGATAATCCCTACACATATAAGGAAGCAATGGAGCATGTTGATGGTCGCCATTGGCAAAAGGCAATGCAAGTTGCAAAAATCCAAATATGGATTAAAGAAAGCATCCTGATCCTAGAACATAAGGTTCGATCAAGCTATGACGAACCTTGTGTATGCAAAAGGATTAATGGCGACAAGTTGGTTTTCCTAAATTCTTTATGTTGATGATATACTACTTATCGGAAACGATGTAGGTGTATTGGCATCAGTAAGAGAATGGTTAGCAAGACAATTTGATATGAAGGACTTAGGAGAAGCAAGTTATATTCTTGGTATCAAAGTAATAAAGGATAGAAAGAATAGAACGATTGCACTATCCCAAGCTTCATACATAGATAAAATCTTGTCTAGATTTTGCATCCAAGATTCCAAGAAAGGTATGTTACTTTTCAGAAATGGAATCAAACTTTCTAAGGAACGAGTTCCTAAGAATGAGCATGAAGAGCAATTCATGAGTAGGATTCCAAATGCCTCGGCAGTTGGAAGTCTCATGTATGCAATGTTCTGCACTAGACCAGATATTTGTTTTGTTGTGGGCATACTTAGCAGGTTTCAATCGAAACCTGGTCCTGATCACTAGACGGCAGTCAAGCATATTTTCAAGTATCTCAGGAGAACGAGAGATAATATGCTTGTATACTCAGGAGGGGATTTGATTCCTGTTGGGTATACAGATTATGATTTCCAGTCGGATTCTGACTATCAGAAAATCCACATCAGGATCTGTGTTTACTATTGGAAGAGGAATAGTCATATGGAGGAGTATCAAGCAATCTTGTATTGTTGATTCTACCATGGAAGCTAAGTATGTTGCTGCATGCGAAGCTGCCAAAAAGGCTATTTGGCTCCGCCAATTCCTGATTGACATGGAAGTGGTTCCCAGTGCGAAAAAGTAGATCACTATCTACTATGACAACAGTGGAGCAGTGGCTAATTCGAGAGAACCATGAAGTCATAAGAGGGGAAAACACATTGAATGGAAATATCATCTTTTAGGGAGATTGTACATAAGGGTGACATGACGATTACCAAAATTGCGTCAGCAGAAAATCTAGCGGATCCCTTCACAAAAGCTCTACCACAGAAGAGTTTTGATGGGCACCTAGAGAACATGGGAATGAGAGATATGACACATTTTGCTATAGCACAAGTGGGAGATTGTTAGGATTATGCTCAATAGCAAGAGTGTAATATTGTTTTTGACAATCTTTTCATATTAATAAAGTGATTTCTGATTTAAACAAATCTTGTAGCATTTATAGATTGAATATTATAATTGTCAAAAGTAAAAAATCATAAGGTCAAAAGACTATGAGAAAAGAAGAATTGTTCGTACATCTAGATATGTATGTGGTAGGCACAGTTCTTTAGTTAGTCTTGAATAATGTTCACAACTTAAGTTAAAGGTTGGGCACCTTTATCTTATTAAATTGTAGAATTCTTTTACTAGCATTTGAGTGGGATCAAATGTGTTATGATGAGTCTAAAATCATTGGAGGGTCTTCGAGTAAAAGAATCTAGTGCACTTGGTGCATTGAACTGGATTACAATGAAATACTTTATCTAGAACCGTCAATAGATAATAGTCTTTTCATTATCAGGACAATCAGAGAGTCTATCTTAATCCTGAGAAAAATGATGGACTTATGGTTGCAAGTGGTATCATTTGAGTTATCAATGAGTACGATTATATAGCATAGTCTATCCTCGATAGTTTGGTGATATTCATTTGTTAATCGATAGAGGACTTCATTTATAGATATGGACATTGTGGCTCCATTTATTAAATGTGAGTAAAATATCATCGTATGGATGTTTTGAGGTTTTGGATATTGAATCTTAACGTTAAGTTTTCGATAGAGTCTATTGAAACATGGCTTCTAGACAAGTCAAAATATCCAAGTTCAAAATGTGGTCATATGAGTAAATATGGTAACTTGGAGAGCTATATGCGGTTTATGAGCTCTCGGCGATTACTGATATTCTTCATGAGGATACACCATCTCATATAAGATTGTCTAGAGTACGAATAAGGAATATTTACTTATTCTATCTTTATTTAACAGTTCAATTTTAGCTCTTTAGTGGAATGAGTTAAAATTAATAGATCGGACTGATCGCGCTCCAAATGTTCACATTTAGCGCTTCCTTACTTGGCTTTTGTAACTGTTTTCTGAGCCTTTTTTGGTATTTAATATTGTAAATAAGTGTTTTTCAGGTATTTCAGCTCATCAGGGGTATTTTGGACCAAATTGGAGAAAAGTAGCGAAATCGGGGCAAAAGAGGGCAAATATGTCATTTGGGAGAATCAGGGGTCAAAGTGTAATTCTGGAGGAATTATTGCAGATTTGGTGATTAAGGAAGAATACAGGGGTACATTGTGATATTTGCTAGTCAGAGAACAGCGGTCAACGCCACGTCAGCCCCTGGATGACGTCGTTTTGGCCCTCTTGCGCGTCAGCATGACGTCATCATCTTCAACCTTCAACCTTCAACCTTCAACCTTCAACCGGGTAGCACAGACCCTCGAACCCGACCCGGTGACCCGTGAACCCGGTTCTGGCCCGACGTTTGACCCGATAGTTTTCTGACCATTTTCGGCGTGTTATCCAGCGGTTCTCTGCCCAGAATGATTTCCGGAGATTCTCCGGTCCGTTGGCCACCGATTACGGCCTCCCATGCATGTTTTTCTCATCTCCACCAACTTCTCTAAGTCTTCAAACCACCATGGCGAACCAAGCTTGGAAGCTTCCTGCCGGCGGTTTCTTGCACGTGAACAACACGTCCAAACCTGCGAAATCTCGGCGACTTAGTGCAGCGAGACATGTTCCGCAGTCCAGAAGGTTAGAAGTCGCCGAAAGCCTTCCATTTTTACGGCGACTTCACACCGGCAGGAACAAACCCGCAAACCAGAGTGCATGAAGTCGCCAGAATGCCTGGAAGGAATGCAACTCGTCCCACTTGCTCTCCAATCACATTAGCTTGCCCCAAAACCCTTCCAACTTAGATATTTTGAGATATTTTTCCATATAATTATCTTAGATAAAATATCTGTCATATCTATCTTAGTTTGTAAGTTAATATACACCATATACACTACACACTACATTTAGTAATTAGTAATCATTAGATATTATTAGTTTTATAACTTACTTTAGTTTAGTAATTAGTATGTGTGTATTATGAACTCTAACTATATGATATGTGGATAATATGTCTTGCATATACATTTATTGTACACACTTGGTAGTTGATTTCATGCATAAAGTGTCCCACAATATGTATGGATGTTTAACTAACTATTTCATAGAGATATCTCTAAGTAATTCATGATTGGGTTAATTAGAAAATCTCTACACCATTATTCCTAAAATTCTCTCTTGATCACTTGTCTATAATATTAGATAATGTGTAAGATGATGGATTTGGTGCTTAACATTATTAATAAATGAAATACATGCCTTAGAATGTTGTGAATGTGTTAAATGAATGATTGATTAATGATATGGTAATTACTTGAATGAATCAATCCCCTAACATCTTTAATCTAGCTTAATTGTCCTTAATCTAGTTTTAATCATTAGTTAATTGCAAGCTTAGAATAATTGATTTAGATAACATTAATTAGTAAACTTGTTAGAAGTTAGAAATTGGTAAGTAATGATAACCTAGACTCATGTAGCTAATCATCTCCACGTGGGAACGATACCCTTACTCGTTACCCTTTACTACTTACACGACTCATACACTTGCGAAGGGTGAACCACCCATGCGCCCCTTTAGAATAACCATAGTAGATAGCATAATTTAGTGAAGTTAATTTAGAACCGGTTTTGGCGCGGTCACGGACCTAAGTGAATCATTTGTTGATTGTGATTAGGTTATGTCTATTGAAGCTTAAATTTAGATAACCCGCCAAGATCCCCAATCCACACGGACTTGCATGGATCACTTGATATATTCTACCAGACCAATTTATGGGTCCATCTAGAATTGTATTTAATATATTAAGAATATAATTTGCACATTATTTATTTAATGGGCTGATCAATTATATTAATATATTAATGAAAGGCATGTGGGCTTGTTTCTTTTAGTAAGAATGGGTCTGGTTCACATGTGGGCTTTTTAATTAAAGTCTAATGGATTAAATAAAATAAGAAAATAATATTAGGCCCATGTATATGGTGTGGGCGGCAAGACTAGAATAATAGTCTAAAATATTATTTTATTTTATTGATTGATTAAATGGAAATTAATTAATTTATTAGCTAATCATTTAATTGAGAATCAAAATCTTTTTCTGACTAGGAAATATGTTTCTTAGTAGTATACTATTGTGGTAGTATAATAAATATTAAAGACTTTATTTGGTAAGTAGATAAATAAAGGGAATTTATTTATTTAGTCAAATTATGAAGTTTTTGATATAGTCACAAATACACTAAAGAGTTGGATTAGAGTTTGGAATTCTAAGGAAATCTACCTAGGGTTAGGATTTAAGTCAAAAGACACATATCCTACATGGTAAAGGATTTCGGTCTCAATATATAGATATATATGAATATATATGGCAATTAATTGCCGGAATAGAAATATATAAATATATATATATTTATAAAGCATATGGCCACAATATATATAGATTATATAAAGCATGCAGAATGTGCAATATATAGATGCATGCATAATGCGCAAGATATATATATATATATATATATATATATATATATATATATATATATATATATTTTAATAGGCATGCAGAGTCGCAATATATATATATATTATGAGGCAAGAGAATTCGGTACACACATTATATTATGTGAATAGAATTCGGCAAACCCTAAGGTCTTGGACTTGAGAGTTTTTTCTTTTGCTAGAGAAAAATAGAATCCAACTCTTAGACTAGTGTGATTTTTGGCCAAGAGGAATAGAGAGAAAAGTTTGTTCTTATTTCGATAGTGCAATAGTTACTTTTACATCAAAAGGTTTTGTGCACAATTTCGAATAATGTTCACGCGAGTTTCGATCTAAAGATTGTGAAATCAAAAGTAACCGGAACATTCTTTGTTGTCTCTTGGAACTTGTTGTGACTAACGAAAAGAAAAAGTTTTGTTAATCCATCATCAGGTACACAATTCAAAGAGAAGGGAGACCACGCTCCTAGGTGATTCACGTTCGTGATTGGATTGGAAGATCTTGTGGATTACCATCGACGCAATGTCAATCGGATCACGCGACAAAGGTATGATATCTTTAGTATTATATGTTAATTAATTAGAGGGTTAAGGTTCAAATTATGGAAAAATTTTAAACTATAGTAAACTCAATTTTAGTCTCGCTTCCGCTGCGTGCACTCGATTTTTCCCTACACAACGGTCACGAAACCGCCGAATGAAACCGCCGTTGTTTCCCTGTTTTTCTCGGGTTCAATTCGGCTGTTATAATCGGCGGCCTAGCCGCCGATTGAAACCGCCGATTTGTGCGTTTCAAGGGCAAACTTGTCTTTTCACATGCTCTATTTTTTATGTCTATAAATATCTTACTTTCTCATTCTCTGAATCAGTTCTTCAACTCCCAAGAACCCTAAACTTAAAAGAGAGAATTTTGAGAGAAAATCAAATCAAGAACTCACCTTGGACCACTCAAATCAAATCCCTTTTTCATCATATTTCATATTGCATCAACTATGCCTTCATAGAATGCATCCATATATGCTTTTGGATCATCACATCTTCCTTGGTATGTTCTTCACTAATCTCATCTAATTTTAGTGTTTTTCATATTAAGACATCTCTTAGATTACTTGTATGTTTTTAGATAATATACTAAATACAAGATAGAGATTATTTGTGATATTTTGATTGAGTGTTGTATTGTGATAGATATCTAGGTTTTTATAATCTATGGTTATCTAAGCTATTTGACATGTCATTTAGTTTTAATATTTAGGATTGTTCTAATTGCAAATTCATCATCTTAGATAAGCATATAGGGTTTCCCTTGCTCTATGTTGCATTTTGGATATTCACATATTCACTTAGGGATTTAATCTCTTCATTGAGAATCAAAGTCTTGTGTGTAGCATCCGGGATTAGGTTACTTAGATCGCAAGCATTCGAACTGGGTTCACTCATACCGGGATTAGGTAGGTGTGTAATTACTTCCGGGATTAGGTTGTAATTTCATCACATTTAGTGGATTCGAGGTTCGGGTGTGGCTCACTTAACAGCCCGTGGTTTTTCCCATGAGGGTTTCCACGTAAATATCAAGTGTTGTTTTAATTTCCGCACAATATTACACTTGCAATATTTTATTGATTATTTGGGGCATTTTTGTAATCTTGTCATTAAACGAAAATTGGGTCAAATTAGTTAAAATCTATTCACCCCCCCCCCCCCCCCCCCCCCCCCCTTTAGATTAATAGTTTACACACCATGAGAACTTTCAATTGGTATCAGAGCGGGTTCCTAAATTTTCTTAGGTGATCCTTGCTCACTTTGGTGTGTTTTGCATTTTGTGTGATTTTTGATCATTCATACATTTGCATTCATTTCATTCATTCATAAACACTATGAGTGGAAACAGTGGAAATGGTGGTGGCAACGAGGGTGCTTCAAGCACAAGGCCTCCACTTCTTACCGGGTTGAACTATTCCCAATGGAAAGGGAAGATGGAATCCTACATATGTCAAATTCACGACCGTGCGTGGATGGCGGTGGAAGATGGATATAATCTACCCAAGATGACTCCCGATGGTGGAGGAGAAGATGTATTGAAGCCTAAGGCGCAATGGAGTCCGCAAGAGTTTGAGGCTTCAAAGTGGAATAGGAAGGCGATTCACGCCATCCTTTGTGCAATGGATGAAAATTAGTATAAGCTTATTCAGAACACTCAAATCGCGAAAGTGGCTTGGGATATCTTACAAGTTGCACATGAAGGAACCGAGGTGGTGAAGGAATCCAAGCTTCAAGTCCTCCAAACTCAATTCGAGTTACTTAGGATGGGAGAGGATGAATGCTTCAATGATTTCAAAATCAAATTGATGGATATCATTAATCAAAGTCACCAACTCGGAGACCCGTATTCGGATAGGAGAGTCAAGTAGAAAATCATGAGATCTCTCCCCGATAGATTCAAATCAAAGGTGACGGCTATAGAAGAAAACAGTGGATATATGGACATGAAGCCAAGCGAGGTTATTGGAAGACTTCTCGCTTATGAGTCTACGAAGGCTCCTAGCTCTACACCTCCTAAAAAGCAAAAAGGAATTGCTTTAAAAGCTTCCAAGGATAAAAAGGAGGCAAAGAAGATTGACTCGGATGAAGACCTTGCCTTGTTTGTAAAAAGGTTCAACAAGGTTATGAAGTTTATGAGAAAGGGCTTTAGATCAAAAGGTCAAGATTTGAAGAAAAATGGTCCTTTCAAGAAGTTTAAACCTAGGCAAGAAAGGACCGAAAGGAAAGCGGTCTGATGCTTCAAGTGTGGTGGCATAGTGATCGCGCTCCAAATGTTCACATTTAGCGCTCTCTTTTCCTATCTTTTGTATTTGTTTCCGAGCATTTTTATGTATTTCATAGGGTGTAAATAAGTGTTTCAGGAAATTAGGGAAGTTCAGGGGCAATTGAGTAATTGTGGAGAAATTAGGGGCAAAAGTGCAATATTCGGGAATATATTGACCATTCTGTGATTTGAGCAGAGTTTATAGGTGCAGAGTGTAATTTGCCAGCAGAAGAAGGGTCAGCGCGCCACGTCAGCAACCAAACGACGCCGTTTTGGGTGTCACACGCGTCAGCATGACACATCGCTGACGTCACCCCTTATTTTACCTCTAGCTGGGGCACGACAACCCGACCCGACGACCCGACGACCCGGTTTTGACCCAGCTCAGACCCGGATCTTCAACGACCGATTCTGACCATTTTCCAGCCAGTTTTTCCAGTGATCTCTGCCCAGATCGGTAGCCCTCTTCCCGGCGGTCATGATGGACCCATTTTGGGCATCCTATGCAAACATTTTCCATGCCATCCAAGTCTCCAAATCTCCATGGAAATGCAACCTCGCGAGCTCACTTGCAGCAGGTTGTTTCACGCCCAAACTCGTTCCAAACTCACTGGAATACCGCGGCTTCATGCAGCGGCTTCTTTCCCGCAGTCCAGAAGGTCCAAGCTCGCGGCCAACATCCAAAAATGCCCGGTGACTTCCGACGGCGGGCAAGAACCCGCAAACTTGGCGGATTGAACCCGCCGGAACAACCGACCTTGGAGTTTTGCACGTCCAAACTTGCCCAAACCTTCCCTACTATATATATTCACCTTTCCCTAAACCTAAACACATCCCCTAATATCCAAATTCACACTATACATATCCTTACACATCAAATTACACCCAATAGCTTAGTTTACACCTAAATAGCTTAGAATAAACTCACACCACTTCACTTAGTTTGTAACTAGTGTTTAGGGTGGTTTTCCAGCCACCAATAGTAATCCAAAGCTTCCACACCTTGATTTCGAGCTAGGGAAAGCAAGAGGAGTTGAGCTAGCTTGAAGACTTCTCCAAGATTATTGGGTTGTCTCTATTGTCTCTCTTATTTCCATAGTTTGTTATTAATGTGTAATTAAATAGTTATGTTAAGAATTTGGTGTATTTATGTATTATATCTATGAACTAGTTGTATCTATCATTTGATATTGAGCTTTAATTGATATATGCTTGTTAATTAATTAATCCAATTGTTAACTTGCAAAATAGGATTTACTTGATTAATGCAAACCTTGCTTAATTTAAGTTAACCTATAATTGAAGTGCTTAATTGTTATCAACTAGTAATTAGGTGTTTTGCATGATTCATTAGTTCCATAACATATCTAATTATCACTCTTGCTTGACTTCGCATTAGTGGTAATTAGTTTAGATAGTTAGTTAATTTAATCAATTGTTATTGGTATGTTTAGTGATTAGGTTAGTTAATTAAATAAGGGATTGACAACCCTTAGTTGTAGTTAGAATTAGTTAACTTAGTGGTAATTAGATTAAAGCTTTGTTAGAGTAATCTTAGATTAGTTATTTAAATTGCTTTTGACCATCTCCCTTTACTTTTATTGTATGCTAATAGTGTAAATATATTGTGTATATATATACATATATATATATATATACATATATATATATATATATATTATCTAAGACCTAGGACCGACTTAAGGTAAACACCACCTCCTCCGTGGGAACGATACCCTTACTCGTAACCACTATACGTGGCCGACGATTCGTATACTTGCGAATAGGGTAAAAATACACTCGCACCCACGTACCATCATTTACCGATAGTTATAGAACTATCGTGTGTCCCGCGTGCACCGATCAAGTTATTGGCGCCATTAGGGATATTTTATTAGAACAATTACATGCGCATCACGTAGGTCACTTTGCCCCCGAATGTGCTAATCACAATGACAAGAAGAAGGGTAAAGTGATGGCCGCCATATGGAGTGGTAGTAGTGATGACTCCAATGAGGGAGATGAGTCTTCAAGTCATGAAGAGCTCATGGCTAACCTCCTAGCTTTTGCCTCCTCCCATAAAAGCAAAAGTGCTAGTGAAAGAGAGGAAATGAGTCAAGAGGAAAATGACTCAAGTGAAGAAGAAAATGATTCCTCATCTAACTCCATAAATGGATTTGTGGAGAAAAAGGTGCTTGCTAAATACCATGCCGAGTTTAATGATTTAGCAATTAAGAGCACAAGAAAGATCAAGATGTTGAGAGAAGAAAATCTTGAGCTTTCATCTCATAATGACCACTTAAGTGAACAAGTGGAAAAATCTAAGAAGATAGAAGATGAGCTAAGAAAGGACTTAGACTTATCTAGGAGGAATGAAGAAAGTCTAAAGAGGGAACTTGAAGAAGCTTTAGAATCATTAGCTAGGATGGATTCTAGCACCAAGAAGCTTGACCATATACTTGGTGTTGGAAAGAGTCCATGTGACAATAACAAGACCGTGTTTGTCAAGAGTTTGGGGAACGAAAAAGCTTCATTGTTGCAAACTCCTAGAAAGAAATTAGAACTAGGACAATGTTCTAAGGATGCACAAGTGAAGGTGGTGCCAAGAGGGCAATCTCAAGCTCAACCCACTAGGGTCCCTTAAGCCAACATTCCTCAACAATTGGCTCACAAAGGAAAGAGACCAATCATGCAACCTCAAGCAAGAAAGCTGTAAGGTTCCCATTTGTTGATTGGCTCATTTCGTGGATAAACCACATGTTGGGGTTCTTTGTAAGGGTAGCCTAAGTATCGGTCTTATTGTTCGAAGCCCTTTGAACACCTCGTGTTGATAAGCACCGAAGGTAAATTTCTATGTGCTTACTTTTCTTTGAAGAGATTAGTTGCACACACTCACTTAACATTCATTGCATATGTGTGCATTCTCTTCACTTGTCACATTTCACACTTGCACTTATTTATTATATTTTGTTGTGTGTAATTGTGTCCTGTTGTCGTGTAATTCGTTTCCCGATAACTTTCAGAAACGTCCGCGCATGCACTAGATGGTGCTTGGTTTAGCGCGAGGACCGCCTATGGAGAATGCCCTTGGCTTCTCCTTGGTTTTCACCTTTCTAGGTGATCGGCGGTTATGATCGGCGGCCTGGCCGCCGAATGAAACCGCTGTTTCAGTCCAGATTGGTCTGAAGCATTTCTGCGGTTAAGATCGGCGGTCACGACCGCCGTTCGAAACCGCTGTTTCATGACCTGATTGATTTATCTCTCAGTCTAATTCGGCGGTTGAATCGGCGGTCATGAAACCGCCGTTCGAAACCGCCGTTCATACCTAATTGATTTTAATCTCTCTGTTTTGATTCGGCGGTTGGGATCGGCGGTCACAAAACCGCCGTATGAACCGCCGTTTATGCTCTGTTCTTCATGAGCTCAATTCGGCGGTCATGATCGGCGGCCTGGCCGCCGATTGAAACCGCCGATCGGCGCGTTTCTTTGAAACTTACTTAAACGACCACACTTTGATTTGGCCCCCTATATATATGTCATTTTGTCTTTAGGTCAATTAAGAGAGTTCATATTCAGAATTCATACTTAGGATATTTTTCAAAGAGAAGAAAAATTCCAAGAACTCATTTTTTATTACTCAAACACTTTTTCATGATCATCAATCATCATCTAGCATCATCCTTGATCTTCTAGATGTCATTTTGCATGGATTCTTCATCATACTTTGCTTGGTAAGCTTTTCACTAATATCTTACATATTTTGTGTTTCTCTTAGCTAGCAATCTCAATTAATTACTTGTATGTTATTTTATATACTTTGAATACAAGTTTGAGATTAGTATGATGTATGTTTGAGAAGTTTTTTTTTTTTGTGATAGCTAATTAAGTTTTGTGCTTAATCTTGATTAGCTAAACTATTTGACATGTCATTTAGTTTTGATATCTAGGATTGTTCTAATTGCATATTAATCATCTTAGATAAGCATATAGGGTTTCCCTTGCTCTATGTTGCATTTGGATATTCATATATTCACTTAGGGTTGTATTCTCTTCATAGAGAAAGTAAGTCTTGTGTGTAGCATCCGGGATTAGGTTGCTTAGATCGCAAGCAAATTGGACTAGGTTCACTCATACCGGGATTAGGTAGGTGTGTGTGTAAGGATTCCCGTTGTTTTTAATTGGCTTATTTCGTGATCAAACCATATGTGGGGGTTCTTTGTAAGGGTAGCCTAAGTATCGGTCTTAATGTTCGAAGCCCTTTGAAGACCTCGTGTTGATAAGCACCGAAGGTAAATTTCTATGTGCTTACCTTTCTTTGAAGAGATTTAGAAGCACACACACACTTTGCATTCTTACATTTGTGTGCATTCTCTTCATATGTCACATTACACACTAGCACTTTGATTGTTATATCTTGTTGTGTATTTATGTGTCTTGTAATTCGTTTCCCGATAGTGTTCGGAAACGTCCGCGCATGCACTAGAATGTGCTTGGTTTTGCGCGAAGACCGCCCACGGAGAATGCCCTTGGCTTCTCCTTGGTTTTCACCTCTGTTGGTGATTGGCGGTTATGATCGGCGGCCTGGCCGCCGAATGGAACCGCCGTTTGCTTCTAGGAGCAATTCTACGGTCACGATCGGCGGTCACGACCGCCGTTCGAAACCGCCGTTCATACCTGATCGATTTCGATCTCTCGGGTCTGATTCGGCGGTTAGTATCGGCGGTCACGAAACCGCCGAATGAACCGCCGTTTATGCTCTGTTCTTCACGAGCTCAATTCGGCGGTCATTATCGGCGGCCTGGCCGCCGATTGAAACCGCCGAACGGTGCGTTTCAAGGGCAAACTTGTCTTTTCACTTGCCCTTTTCTTGATGTCTATAAATATCACACTTTCTCATTTTCAGATTTAATGTTCTTTAACTCTAAGAACCCTAAACTTAAAAGAGAGACATTTGAGAGAAAATCAAATCAAGAACACCTTTTTAACACTCAAAAACCATTCTCATATGCATCAAAATATCATCTAGCATTTTCTAGCTTAGTTAGGATGCTTGCTTGCATGGGTTTTGGTCAACACATATTCTTTGGTAAGTTCTTCACTATTATCATACATAATTAGTGTTTTATTTATCATTGACATCTCTTATATTATTTGTATGCTCTTGAATATATTCTAGATACAAATTAGAGATTGTTGTGTTGACATGATTGAGTGTTGTATTTTTGATAGCTATCTAGGATTTGTTAATCTATGTTTAGCTAAGCTATTTGACATGTCATCTAGCTTTTAATATCTAGGATTGAATTAATTGCATATTCACTATCCTAGATAAGCATATAGAGTAACCTAGCTCTTAATTGCATTTTGGATATTTTATATATTCACATAGGTTGTATATTCTCTTCATAGAGAAAGTAAGTCTTGTGTGTAGCATCCGGGATTAGGTTGCTTAGAACGCAAGCAAATTGGACTAGGTTCACTCATACCGGGATTAGGTAGGTGTGTGATTACTTCCGGGATTAGGTTGTAATCGTTTGCACATTTAGTGGATTCGAGGTTCGAGTGTGGCTTACTTACATAGCCCGTGGTTTTTCCCGTGAGGGTTTCCACGTAAAAACCAAGTGTTGTTTTAATTTCCGCACCATATTACAATTGCTTGGTTATATTATCTTGAGGGCATTTTCGTAATTTTGACTAACACGAAAAATTGGGTAAAAAGCGTAAAATCTATTCACCCCCCCTCTAGATAGCTTTATACACACCGTGCTATTATTTGTTTCAGTGTGATTACTTCCGGGATTAGGTTGTAATCGTTTTACACATTTAGTGGATTCGAGGTTCGAGTGTGGCTTACTTACTAGCCCGTGGTTTTTCCCGTGAGGGTTTCCACGTAAAAATCAAGTGTTATTTAATTTCCGCATATTATACTTGATTTATTGCTTTATCTATTTAGGGGTAATTTCATAATTTTGACTAACACGAAAAATTGGGTAAAAAGCTTAAAATCTATTCACCCCCCCTCTAGATAGTTTTATACACACCGTGCTATAATTTGTTTCAATTGGTATCAGAGCGGGTTCCTAGACATACATAGGTGATCCTTGCTTATTTTGGTGTGTTTTGCATTTTGTGCGATTTTTGATCATTCATTTCATTCATTCATAAACACTATGAGTGGAAACGGTGGAAATGGTGGTGGCCACGAAGGTGCTTCTAGCACAAGGCCTCCACTTCTTACCGGTTTGAATTATTCCCAATGAAAAGGGAAGATTGAATCCTACATATGCCAAATTCATGACCGTGCATGGATGGCGGTGGAAGACGGATATGATCTACCCATGATGACTCCCGGTGGTGGAGGAGAAGAAGTTTTGAAGCCTAAGGCGCAATGGAACGCGCAAGAGTTTGAGGCTTCCAAGTGGAATAGGAAGGCTATGCATGCCATCATGTGTGCAATGGATGAGAATCAATACAAGCTTATTCAGAATACTCAAATTGCAAAAGTGGCATGGGACATCCTTCAAGTTGCACATGAGGGAACCGAGGTGGTGAAGGAGTCCAAGCTTCAAGTCCTCCAAACTCAATTTGAGCTACTTAGGATGGGAGAGGATGAATGCTTCAATGACTTCGAAATCAAATTGATGGACATTGTAAATCAAAGCCATCAACTCGGAGACCCGTATTCGGATAGGAGAGTTAAGCAAAACATTATGAGATCTCTCCCCGATAGGTTTGAATCAAAGGTGATGGCCATAGAAGAAAATAGTGGCTACATGGATATGAAGCCAAGTGAGGTGATTGGACGTCTCCTTGCATATGAGTCTAGGAAGGCTCCTAGCACCACTACTCCTTCTAAAAAGTCTAAAGGAATAGCTTTGAAAGCATCTAAGGATGCAAATGAGGCAAAGCATGACTCAGATGAAGACCTTGCCTTATTCGTGAAAAGGTTTAATAAGGTTATGGGGTTCAAGAAGAAGAAGGGATTTGGGTCAAGAGGACAAGACTTGAAGAAAAAAGGTTCCTTTAAGAAGTTTGAGCCTAGACAAGAGAGGACCGAAAGGAAAGGGGTCCGATGCTTTGAATGTGGTGGGATTAGTCACTTTGCACCTGAATGTGCTAATCACAATGAAAAGAAGAAGAGCAAAGTGATGGCCGCCACTTGGAGTGGGAGTAGTGATGACTCCAATGAGGAAGATGAGTCTTCAAGTGAAGAAGAGCTCATGGCTAATCTCCTAGCTTTTGCCTCCTCACATAAGAGCAAAAGTGGTAGTGAGAAAGAGGAAATTAGTCAAGAGGAAAATGACTCAAGTGAAGTAGAAAGTGACTCCTCTTCTATTTCCATAAAGAAATTTGTGGAGCAAAAGGTGCTTGCTAAATACCATGCCGAGTTCAATGATTTAGCAATTAGAAGCACAAGAAAGATTGAGAGGTTGAGAGAAGAGAACCTTGAACTTTCGGCTCACAATGACCACTTAAGTGAACAAGTGGAAGGGTTGAAGAGGAGAGAGGATAAGTTAATTCAGGAATTAGACTTATCCAAGAGAAGTGAAGAAGGCTTGAAGAGGGAACTTGTAGAAGTTAAAGGGTCCTTGGCTAGGATAGACTCTAGCACCAAGAAGCTTGACCATATGCTTGGTGTTGGAAAGAGTCCATGTGACAAGAGGGGTCTTGGGTATGAAGATGACAAGAAGATCTCTACCTCTAACAAGACCGTGTTTGTCAAGAGCTTGAAGAAAGAAGAAACTTCATTTGTGCAAGCTCCTAGGAAGAAATTAGAAGTAGGACAATGCTCTAATGCACAAGTGAATATGGGACCAAGAAGGCAACCTCAAGCTCAACCCCCTAGGGTCCCTCAAGCCAACATTCCTCAACAATTGGCTCCCAAAAGGAAAGAGACCAATCATGCAACCTCAAGCTTGGAAGCAACCTAGATCGGTTCAACAACGAAGATGGATTGAACCCACTTATCCACAAAGACATGGACGAGCTCTCATACGTGCACAAAGACAAGGTATGATTCCTTTTTTCATCCCTATTTGTCACTTTTGTGGTTGTGATGGTCATATTAGACCAAATTGCTTTCAATATATTAAAATGTGTAGAACACGAAGCATGATTGAAAAGAGAAAGAATAGAGCCAAGATGCATGTTCCTAGGAATGATAATTTTACTTTGCATGATCCTAGGACATCTAGAGCCCATGTACCAAAGACCACTAAGAAAGCTAAAATTGTTGCTAAGTGGATTAGAAAGAATGAAAATGTTTGCCATGTTGCACAAATAGCCTTGAAGGCAAATTCTTCTAATTTTTGGTATTTGGATAGTGGGTGCTCTAGGCACATGACGGGAAACAAGAGTTTCTTCGAGACTCTTGTTATGGAGGAAGGTGGAAATGTCACTTTTGGTGATGGATCCAAAAGAAATGTTGTAGGGAAAGGAACCATTTCCGTTCCCAGATTACCCTCCTTATCCAATGCTTTATTTGTTGATGGCTTGAAAGCCAATTTAATAAGCATTTCACATCTTAGTGATGAAGGATATTCCGTCTTGTTTTCTAAAGATTATTGCTCTATCCTAAAACCCGATGGACAAACCTTGTTGAAGGGCATGAGATCTAGCGACAATTGTTAATGTCTTGAAGCTAGTATTGTATCTAATCATGTGTCCATGGATGAGCAAATTGAGTTGTGGCATGAAAGACTTGGCCACATGAACTTTAGGGATCTACGGACCCTTGGAAAGTTCAATTGTGTGCGTGGCCTCCCTAAGCTTGGGAAGAAAGCCAATGGTGTTTGTGGACCTTGCCAACAAGGAAAGCAAACTAAAAGCATGCACAAAAAGGGTAAGTATCTCACCACCAAGGAGTCTCTTGAGCTTCTCCACATGGACCTCATGGGTCCTATGCAAACCGAAAGTTTGGGTGGAAAGAGATACATTTTTGTATGTGTTGATGATTTCTCTAGGTTCACATGGACATATTTTCTTAGAGAAAAATCCGAAACTTTTGATAAGTTTAAAATGCTTTGTAATAAAATACAAAATGAAATGAACTCTAATATTAAAAGCATAAAACCGATTAGAAGTGACCATGGGAGGGAATTTGAGAATGCTACTTTTGAAACCTTTTGTAATGGTTTAGGCATCTCCCATGAGTTTTCGGCTCTTAGGACACCTCAACAAAATGGAGTTGTTGAGAGGAAAAATAGGGTCCTTCAAGAGATGGCCCGTGTGATGTTGCTTAGCAACAATGTCCCTAGGAACCTATGGGCCGAAGCCATCAATACGGCTTGCTATATAGGAAATAGAGTTTTCCTAAGGCCCGGTACTAGAAACACCTCCTATGAGTTATGGAAAGGCAAGAGGCCAAATGTTAGCTACTTCCACACTTTTGGAAGCAAATGCTACATTTTGAATGACCGTGATCAACTTGGCAAATTCGATGCTAAGAGTGATGAGGGTATTTTTATTGGTTATGCCTTGAATAGTAGAGCCTATAGAGTTTTTAATTTAAAGACTCTAAGTGTTATGGAATCATCCAATGTCGTAATTGATGACACTAGGCTCAAGTCTAATGATCATGAGGAGGAGGTTGTTTTTAGTGATGTTTCTCCTTTGGAGAGGGTTGTGGTGACTCCCAATGTTGGGACATCTAATGAAAATGATGAAGTCACACAACCCACTACTAGAGTCCCTCTCTTGGACTTTAATGAACCCGCTCCATGAGTTAGAAGACTCCATAACAAGGAGGATGTTATTGGAGATGTTAATGAGGGTGTTAGGACTAGACGTCAACTTGCTAATCTTATTAGCTACACATGCTACACCTCTCAAATTGAACCCAAAAAGGTTGAAGAAGCCTTAAATGATGAATTTTGGGTTCTTGCCATGCAAGAAGAGCTAAACCAATTCGAAAGGAATGAGGTTTGGACTCTAGTTCCTAGGCCTAAGACCACTAATGTCATAGGCACTAAATGGATATTTAGGAACAAATCCGATGAGGATGGCAACATAGTGCGGAACAAGGCTAGACTTGTAGCACAAGGGTACTCTCAAATTGAGGGTATCGACTTTGAGGAGACATTTGCTCCCGTTGCCCGTTTAGAGTCTATTAGGCTTCTCTTGTCCATTTCTTGTGTGCACAAGTTCAAATTGCACCAAATGGATGTCAAGAGTGCCTTCCTCAATGGCTTCTTGCAAGAGGAAGTGTTTGTTGAACAACCCAAGGGGTTTGTGGATGCTCACCACCCCAACCATGTCTATCGCCTCAAGAAGGCACTATATGGGTTGAAACAAGCACCGAGGGCTTGGTATGAGCGCCTCACTCAATTTCTTGTTGACAATAACTACACAAGAGGTAGTGTTGACAAGACACTATTCATCAAGAGAGACAATGATGAGCTTTTCATAGCTCAAATATATGTCGATGACATAGTGTTTGGCTCCACCAACAACACCAAGGTCCAACAATTTGTTGATGTTATGTCTTATGAATTTGAGATGAGTCTTGTTGGTGAGCTTAATTACTTCCTAGGTTTGCAAATTAGGCAACTAGATAATGGGATTTTCATAACCCAAGCCAAATATGCCAAAAACCTTGTGAAGAAGTTTGGTCTTGAAAAAGCCAAACATTGTGACACTCCTATGAGCACCACTTTGAAGCTAAGCAAGGATGCTAGCGGTAAAAGTGTGGACCAAACCTTATATCGTGGCATGATAGGGAGCTTGCTCTATTTGACCGCAAGTAGGCCCGATATATCATTTAGTGTAGTAGTTTGTGCTAGTTACCAATCCGATCCGATCCGATCCCAATGAGTCCTATCTCTCTTCGGTTAAGAGTCTCATTTGCTTTGTGAATGGGACTTCCAACTATGGGATTTGGTACTCATTTGACACTAATCCTAGTCTTGTAGGATATAGTGATGCGGATTGGGCAGGAAATTGTGATGATAGGAAGAGCACATCAGGCGGTTGCTTCTTTCTAGGCAACAACTTGGTGTCTTGGTTTTGCAAGAAGCAAAACTTGATTTCCTTGTCCACGGCAGAAGCCGAGTACATAGCCACGGGGAGTGGATGCACTCAACTTATATGGATGAAGCAAATGCTAGTAGATTACGGATTCAACCAAGGTACTCTCACTCTCTTTTGTGATAACATGAGTGCCATTAATATTTCCAAGAATCCGGTGCAACATTCTAGAACTAAGCATATTGACATCCGCCATCACTTCATTAGAGAGCTTGTTGAAAATAAATGCATAGTACTTGAACATGTAGGTACTAATGATCAACTTGCGGACCTATTTACTAAACCCTTAGATGCTACTCGATTTAAAACTCTTAGTAGATCTATTGGGATATGTCTTGTGGAGTGATGTTCTATGATTGACCCCATATGGGGAACTCAAGCAAAGAGAACTAGTTTGCATTCTTGTCACTTGCAAAAAATTTGAAATATCTTATGCCTCTTCTTTTAATTGCTTGAGTAAGCTTGGTTGCACATATGTATATATGTTTTCATTTCAATAAGTGTGAACCTTGCTTGTTTACAATCCATGTCATATTTATGTTCAAACATGCATTTTTGGACTAGGAGATGTATATAGGAAGTATGATTTGAATGACCTATGATTATCTCCATGACATGATGATTCTTTAATAACATGCTAATGTCAAATGAAAAAGCATGAAATTCATATATCATGCTCACATGAAAAGCATGAATTGATGATTGCATACTCTTAAAATGTAAAAACTTGTGTGAAAGCTAATGAGACTCAAAATGAATAAAGGATCTTGTATCCGTTCAAAAGAATTTATATTCCAAATGTCTCTCTTTCTTTATTGGTTGAACATGGCTACTATCATACGGATATCTTATCCGGAAAAATCAAAAAGGGTGCAAAGTTGCTCATGCCATGTTTCGCTTATAAAGTTGGATATAGTTGCTCTTATATTGAAATCAATGTATTCTGTATCCTTGCTTTACTCATGACTTTGGTGAAATTGGTTTGAATTCCTATTAGAAACCTTTGTCATTTGCTTTGCCAAATACCATTGTATTTTGGACTTGAATGCTACATGTCTTGTATGCAAAGCATGTTTGATTCACACATTTTCTCTCAAATAAATCTCCTTGTTTCTCTCCGATTAATTGAGATGCATAAAGTGACTTATATTAATTATGCAAATCTTGCATGCTACTATCTCTCGTTACTATGAGTGACCCGGTTGGGGACTACTCCTTTGCTTATATCATGACAAAAAGGGGGAGTAGTATATGGTAAGGGGAGATGCAAATTGGTGTTGCAATTGTGCACATTGGGGAGATAACACATTGAGGGGGAGTAACCCTTTGAGGGGGAGCATTGCATTTATCATACATTGCATATATTTTGTAATGTTGTGCCTAAATTCTAAAAATGCAAATGTTTGTTTTGATATCACTTGATTAATCTCATATTTCACTTGTATTGGAAAACATAGAAATCTTATTTACAGGGCGTGATTATTCTACAAGAGATTGAAGACTTGAAGTTTTATTTTCTTATCTCTTTGTGTTGTAGAATATCATAGTTGTCCCGTAGTTTCTATTTCTTTGAGAGGAATCAATGTGAGTGGTGGTTTTGTCACGAAATAGCCAAAGGGGGAGATTATAAGGTTCCCATTTGTTGATTGGCTCATTTCGTGGACAAACCACATGTTGGGGTTCTTTGTAAGGGTAGCCTAAGTATCGGTCTTATTGTTCGAAGCCCTTTGAACACCTCGTGTTGATAAGCACCGAAGGTAAATTTCTATGTGCTTACTTTTCTTTGAAGAGATTAGTTGCACACACTCACTTAACATCCATTGCATATGTGTGCATTCTCTTCACTTGTCACATTTCACACTTGCACTTATTTATTATATTTTGTTGTGTGTAATTGTGTCCTGTTGTCGTGTAATTCGTTTCCCGATAACTTTCAGAAACGTCCGCGCATGCACTAGATTGTGCTTGGTTTAGCGCGAGGACCGCCTATGGAGAATGCCCTTGGCTTCTCTTTGGTTTTCACCTTTCTAGGTGATTGGCGGTTATGATCGGCGGCCTGGCCGCCGAGTGAAACCGCCGTTTCAGTCCAGATTGGTCTGAAGCATTTCTGTGGTTAAGATCGGCAGTCACGACCGCCGTTCAAAACCGCCGTTTCAAGACCTGATTGATTTATCTCTCAGTCTAATTCGGCGGTTGAATCGGCAGTCACGAAACCACCGTTCGAAACTGCCGTTCATACCTGATTGATTTTAATCTCTCTGTTTTGATTCGGCGGATGGGATCGGCGGTCACGAAACCGCCGAATGAACCGCCGTTTATGCTCTGTTCTTCATGAGCTCAATTCGGCGGTCATGATCGGCGGCCTGGCCGCCGATTGAAACCGCCGATCGGCGCGTTTCTTTGAAACTTACTTAAACGACCACACTTTGATTTGGCCCCCTATATATATGTCATTTTGTCTTTAGGTCAATTAAGAGAGTTCATATTCAGAATTCATACTTAGGATATTTTTCAAAGAGAAGAAAAATTCCAAGAACTCATTTTTTATTACTCAAACACTTTTTCATGATCATCAATCATCATCTAGCATCATCCTTGATCTTCTAGATGTCATCTTGCATGGATTCTTCATCATACTTTGCTTGGTAAGCTTTTCACTAATATCTTACATATTTTGTGTTTCTCTTAGCTAGCAATCTCAATTAATTACTTGTATGTTATTTTATATACTTTGAATACAAGTTTGAGATTAGTATGATGTATGTTTGAGAAGTTTTTTCTTTTTGTGATAGCTAATTAAGTTTTGTGCTTAATCTTGATTAGCTAAACTATTTGACATGTCATTTAGTTTTGATATCTAGGATTGTTCTAATTGCATATTAATCATCTTAGATAAGCATATAGGGTTTCCCTTGCTCTATGTTGCATTTGGATATTCATATATTCACTTAGGGTTGTATTCTCTTCATAGAGAAAGTAAGTCTTGTGTGTAGCATCCGGGATTAGGTTGCTTAGATCGCAAGCAAATTGGACTAGGTTCACTCATACCGGGCTTAGGTAGGTGTGTGATTACTTCCGGGATTAGGTTGTAATCGTTTTACACATTTAGTGGATTCGAGGTTCGAGTGTGGCTTACTTACTAGCCCGTGGTTTTTCCCGTGAGGGTTTCCACATAAAAATCAAGTGTTATTTAATTTCCGCATATTATACTTGATTTATTGCTTTATCTATTTAGGGGTAATTTCGTAATTTTGACTAACACGAAAAATTGGGTAAAAAGCTTAAAATCTATTCACCCCCCCCTCTAGATAGTTTTATACACACCGTGCTATAATTTGTTTCAAAAGCAAGCAAGACCGGTTCAACAACGAAGATGGATTGAACCCACTCAACCACAAAGATATGGACAAGCTCCCATGCGTGCACAAGGACAAGGTATGATTCCATATTTCATTCCTACATGTCATTTTTATGGATTTGATGGTCATATTAGACCAAATTGCTTTCAATATATTAAAATGTGTAGAACACGAAGCATGATTGAAAAGAGAAAGAATAGAGCCAAGATGCATGTTTCTAGGAATGATAAAATTGTTGTGCATGATCCTAGGACATCTAGAGCCCATGTACCAAAGACCACTAAGAAAGCAAATAGTGTTTCTAGGTGGATTAGAAAGAATGAAAATGTTTGCCAAGTTGCTCAAATAGCCTTGAAGGCAAATTCTTCCAATTTTTGGTATTTAGATAGTGGGTGCTCTAGGCACATGACGGGAAACAAGAGTTTCTTCGAGACTCTTGTCATGGAGGAAGGAGAATGTGTCACCTTTGGTGATGGATCCAAAAAGAGAGTTGTAAGGAAAGGAACCATTTCCATTCCTGGATTACCCTTCTTATCCAATGCTTTATTTGTTGATGGCTTGAAAGTCAATTTGATAAGCATATCATACCTTGGTGATGAAGGATATTCCGTCTTATTTTGTAAAGATGATTGCTCTATCCTAAAGCCCGATGGACAAACCTTGTTGAAAGGTATGAGATCTAGCGACAATTGCTATTGTCTTGAAGCTAGAATAGTCTCAAACAATGTGTCCATGTATGAGCAAATTGAGTTGTGGCATGAAAGACTTGGCCACATGAACTTTAGGGATTTACGAACCCTTGGAAAGTTCAATTGTGTGAGAGGCCTCCCTAAGCTTGGGAAGAAAGCCAATGGTGTTTGTGGACCTTGCCAACAAGGAAAACAAACCAAAAGCATGCACAAAAAGGGCAAGTATCTCTCCACCAAGGAGCCCTTAGAGCTTTTCCACATGGACCTCATGGGTCCTATGCAAACCGAAATCTTAGGTGGAAAGAGATACATCTTTGTTTGTGTTGATGATTTCTCTAGATTTACATGGACATATTTTCTTAGAGAAAAATCCGAAACTTTTGATAAGTTTAAAATGCTTTGTAATAAAATTCAAAATGAAATGAACTCAAACATTAAAAGCATTAAACGGATTAGAAGTGACCATGGGAGGGAATTTGAGAATGCCACCTTTGAAACCTATTGTAATGGTTTATGCATCTCTCATGAGTTTTCGGCTCCTAGGACACCTCAAAAAAATAGAGTTATTGAGAGGAAGAATAGGGCCCTTCAAGAGATGGCCCGTGTGATGTTGCTTAGCAATAATGTCCCTAGGAACCTATGGGCCGAAGCCGTCAATACGGTTTGCTATATAGGAAATAGAGTTTTCCTAAGGCTTGGAACTAGAAATACCTCCTATGAATTATGGAAAGACAAAAGGTCAAATGTTAGCTACTTTCGCTCATTTGGAAGCAAATGCTACATTTTAAATGACCGTGATCAACTTGGCAAATTTGATGCTAAGAGTGATGAGGGTATATTTATTGGCTATGCCTTAAACAGTAGAGCCTATATAGTTTTCAATTTAAAGACTCTAAGTGTCATGGAATCATCTAATGTTGTCTCTGATAATGAAAGGCTTAAGTCTAGTAACCATGAGGAGGAGGTAGTTTTAGATGATGATTCTCCTTTGGAGAAGGTTGTGGAGACTCCCAATGGTGGGACGTCCAATGGTAATTATGAGGACACACAACCTATTGATAGAGTTCCTCTCTTGAACTCTAAAGAACCCGCTCCATGGGTTAGACAACTCCATGATAAGAATGACATCATTGGAGAGGTAAATGAGGGTGTTAGAACTAGGCGTCAAATAGCTAATCTAATTAGCTACACATGCTACAGCTCTCAAATAGAACCCAAAAAGGTTGATGAAGCCTTAAATGATGAATTTTGGGTTCTTGCCATGCAAGAAGAGCTAAACCAATTCGAAAGGAATGAGGTTTTGACTCTAGTTCCTAGGCCTAAGAACACACATGTTATAGTCACCAAGTGGATCTATAGGAACAAATATGATGAGGATGGCAACATAGTGCGGAACAAGGCTAGACTTGTAGCATAAGGGTACTCTCAAATTGAGGGTATCAACTTTGAGAAGACATTTGCTCCCGTTGCCCGTTTAGAGTCCATTAGGCTTCTCTTGTCCATCTCGTGTATTCACAAGTTCAAATTACATCAAATGGACGTCAAGAGTGCCTTCCTCAATAGCTTCTTGCAAGAGGAAGTGTTTGTTGAACAACCCAAGGGGTTTGTGGATGCACACCACCCCAACCATGTCTATCGCCTCAAAAAGACTTTATATGGGTTGAAACAAGCACCGAGGGCTTGGTATGAGCGCCTCACTCAATTTTTTGTTGACAATGACTACACAAGAGGTAGTTTTGACAAGACCTTGTTCATCAAGAGAAACAAAGATGAGTTATTTATAGCTAAAATCTATGTTGATGACATTGTATTTGGCTCAACCAACAACACTAAAGTCCAACAATTTGTTGATGTCATGTCTCATGAATTTGAGATGAGTCTTGTTGGTGAGATTAGTTACTTCCTAGGTTTGCAAATTAGGCAAATGAATGATGGGATTTTTATAACCAAAGCCAAATATGCTAAGAACCTAGTGAAGAAGTTTGGTCTTGAAAAGACCAAACATTGTGATACACCCATGAGTACCACTTTGAAGCTAAGCAAGGATGCTAGTGGTAAAAATGTGGAATAAACATTATATCGTGGCATGATAGGAAGCTTGCTTTATTTGACCACAAGTAGGCCCGATATCTCTTTTAGTGTGGGTGTGTGTGCTAGGTACCAAGCGGATCATAAGGAGTCCCATCTCTTTTTCTTAAAGAGAATCATTCGCTATGTGAATGGGACTTCCAACTATGGGATTTGGTACTCTTTTGACACTAATGCTAGTCCTGTAGGCTTTAGTGATGCGGATTGAGCAGGAAATTGCGATGATAGGAAGAGTACATCGGGAGGTTGCTTCTTTCTAGGCAACAACTTGGTGTCTTGGTTTTGCAAGAAGCAAAACTCGATTTCCTTGTCCACGGCCGAGGCCGAGTACATAGCCACGGGCAGTGGATGCACACAACTCCTATGGATAAAACAAATGCTAGTAGATTACGGATTCAGCCAAGGTACACTTACTCTCTTTTGTGATAATATGAGTGCCATAAATATTTCCAAGAATCCGGCACAACATTCTAGAACTAAGCATATTGACATCCGCCATTATTTCATTAGAGAGCTTGTTGAAAATAAATGCATAGTACTTGAATATGTAGGTACTAATGATCAACTTGCGGACTTATTTACTAAACCCTTAGATGCTACTCGATTTAAAACACTTAGTAGATTTATTAGGATATGTCTTGTGGAGTGATGTGATTTGTGATTGACCCCATATGGGGAACTCAAGCAAAGAGAGCTATTTTGCATACTTGTGACATGCAAAAATTTGAAATATCATATACTTCTTTCTTTAATTGCTTGAGTAAGCTTGGTTGTACATATGTATATATGTTTTCAATTCAATAAGTGTGAACCTTGCTTGTTTACAATCCATGTCATATTTATGTTCAAACATGCATTTTTGGACTAGGAGATGTACATAGAAAGTATGATTTGAATGACCTATAGTTATCTCCATGACATGATGATTCTTTTATAACATGCTAATGACAAATGAAAAAGAATGAAATTCATATAACGTGCTCACATGAAAAGCATGAATTGATGATTGCAATACTTAAATGCAAAACTTGTGTGAAATACTTATGAGACTCAAAATGAATAAAGGATCTTATATCCGTTCAAAGGGTTTTACAATCCAAATGTCTCTCTTTCTTTATTGGTTGAACATGGCTACTATCATACGGATATCTTATCCAGAAACATCAAATAGGGTTCAAAGTTGCTCATGCCATGTTTCGCTTATAAAGTTGGATATAGTTGCTCTTTATATTAAAATTCATGAAATCTCTATATCCTTGCTTTTCTAATGACAATAGTGAAATTGGTTTGAATTCTTATTAGAAACCTTTGTCATTTGCTTCACACATTTTCTTTCAAATAAATCTCCTTGTTTCTCTTCAATTAATTTGGGATGCATAAAGTGACTTGTATTATTATGCAAATATCTTGCATGCTACTATCTCTCTTTGCTAAGAGTGACCCGGTTGGGGACTACTCCTTTGCCAATATCATGACAAAAAGGGGGAGTAGATTGTGGTAAGGGGAGTTGCTAATTGTAATGGCAATTGTGCATATTGGGGAGAATATTCATTGAGGGGGAGTAACCCGTTGAGGGGGAGCATTGCATACACATACATTGCATGATGTTGTACCTGATTTCTTAAATGCAAATGCTTGTTTTATCCTCACTTGATCATCTCACATACTCTTGCTTTGGAAAGTATAATCTTTTGTTTTGAAGGGTTGATATGTAGGGAAAAAAATCATAGTACACGCAGCGGAAGCGAGACTAAAAATAGTTTTAGTATGTTTTAAGATTTTTCCTTTTTATAAACCTTAACCCTTTAAATTAATTAACCATATATAAAGTAACAAAAAGTAGAATACCTTTTGTCGCGTGATCCGATTGACTTACGTCAATGGTAATCCGCAAGATCTTCAATCCTAGCACGAACGTGAATCACGTAGGAGCGTGGTCTCCCTTTTCTTTGCATTGTGTACCTGAGAATGGACAAACAAACTTTCTTTTTCTTTTGTTAGTCACAAAACAATCAAAAGACCACAAAGATTATTCCGGTCACTTTTGAGTTCTCAATCTAATGATCGAAACTCGCGTGAACCTAATTCGATGTTGTACACACAAGCTTATTGATGAACAAGCAATTAGTGTACCATCAAAAGAATAATCTCTTCTCTCTTTTATGTCTTGGTAGAATAATCAAACACTTTTCTATGAGTTGAGAAGAAGAAGAAGAAGAAAATTGATTCAGTAAACCAGAGGGGTGGCCGAATTCTATAGCATGTATTATATAGGGTGGCCGAAATTTCTTCTCCTCTTCCTTTAGGGTTGGCCGAATCCTACTTGTGATACAATTAGGGTTGGCCGAAAATCCTCTACAAAAAAGGATTTGTGCCTTGCCCTAATTCCTATCAACTTTAGAATCCTAACCCTAATTTAACTCATAAGTATTTTTATTCTTTTATTGACTTAATAAAAGACTTTCCTATTTGATTAAATAAATAAACTTAATTATTTATTTTCTTACCAAATAAGTCTTTTACTTTTAATATACTACTACCAATAGTATAATTCTAGGAAACATATTTCCTGATCAGAAAAAGATTTTGTTTCTTAATTAAATAATTAATTAATAAATTAATTAATTCTCATTTAATCAAACAATAAAATAAAATAATATTTTTGACTAAATATTTAGGCTTGCCACCCAACATTAAATATATGGGCCAAATATTATTTTCTTATTTTATTTAATCCATTGGACATTAAATAAAAAGCCTACATGTGAACCAGACCCATTCTTACTAAAAGAAACAAGCCCACATGTCTTTCATTAATATATTAATATAATTGATCAGCCCATTAAACAAATAATGTGTAAATTATATTCTTAATATATTAAATGCAATTCTAGATGGACCCATAAATTGGTCCGGTAGAATATATCAAGTGATCCATGCAAGTTCGTGTGGATTGGGGATCTTGGCGGGCTATCTAAATTCAAGATTCAATAAACATAACCTAATCACAATCAACAAATGATTCACTTAGGTCCGATCCATTAATTTTAACTCATTCCACTAAAGAGCTAAAATTGAACTCTTAAATAAAGATAGAATAAGAAGATGTTCCTCACTCATACCCTAGACAATCATGTTGGAGATAGTATATCCTCGTGATTAATATCAGTAATCGCCAAGAGTTCATAGACCGCCTATAACTCTCCAAGTTACCATATTTACTCATATGACCACGTTTTGAACTTGGATATTTTGACTTGTCCAGAAGCCATGTTTTCAATAGTCACTATCGAAAACTCAACGTTGAGATTTAATATCCAATTACCTCAAAACATCCATATGATGATATTATACTCTCATTTAATAAATGGAGCCACGATGTCTATATCTATAAATGAAGTCCTCTATCGATTAACAAATGAATATCACCAAACTATCGAGGATAGACTATGCTATATAATCGTACTCATTGATAACTCAAATGATATCACTTGCAACCATAAGTCCATCATTTATCTCAGGATTAAGATAGACTCTCCGATTGTCCTGATAATGAAAAGACTATTATCTATTGACGGTTCTAGATAAAGCTTTTCATTGTGATCCAGTTCAATGCACCTAGTGCACTAGATTCTTTTACTCGAAGACACTCTGATGATTTTAGACTCATCATATCTCATTTGATCCCACTCAAATGCTAGCAAAAGAATTCTACAACTTTAACAAGATAAAGGTGCCCAATCTTTAACTTAAGTTGTGAACATTATTCAAGACTAACTAAAGAATTGTGTCTACCTCATACATATCTAGATGTACGAACAATTCTTCTTTTCTCATAGTCTTTAGACCTTATGATTATTTACTTTGACAATTATAATATTAAACTATAAATGTTATAAGATTTGTTAAACTAGAAATCACTTTATTAATATGAAAAAGATTGTTAATTACAACATTACACTCTTGCTATTGAGCATAATCCTAACATGATAGTTCTACAAAAGATTGAAGACTTGAAGTTTTATTTTATATTTTCGTATATCTCTTTGTATTGTAGAATATCTTTGTTATCCTGAAGATTCAATTTTGTTTGTGAGGATCAATGTGAGTGGTGGTTTTGTCACGAAATAGCCAAAGGGGGAGATTGTAAGGATTCCCATTCTTTGATTGGCTTATTTCGTGGACAAACCACGTGTTGGGGTTTATTCACTACTACAAAAATGCTTAAAGACATCACTAGAAATCACTAAAAGAAATCGGTTTTTGGTAACCAATTTTGAAAAAGCTTTTAGAAATCAGTTTTTATAAAAACCGATGTCTTAAAAATTACAATTTCAAAAGACATCGGTTTTTAAGAAAACCGATATTAAAAAAAAAACGTTTAGACATCGGTTTTTATAAAAACCGATGTCTTAAATTTTGCGTTGAAAAGACAACGGTTTTTATAAAAACCGATATTAAAAGCAAGCGTTTAGACATCGGTTTTTATAAAAACCGATGTAGATTCAAAAGCAAAATTCTGCAATGCAAATCTGACCTATGTCCACATTCAAGGGCACATCTCTAAAAATACTCAATGTTATTTGCTCAACTGTTGACACAAGAAAGTAGACATGCAAACAAATACTTTTAAATCAGAAAATATTCCAAAAATCGATTTGGAAAAGTGAGAAAATGAGCGATGAAAACAGCTCACTAGCGGATTCACGAATCGCTTCTGACCTTTGACTGAATAATTGATCATAACTTTCAAAATACCACCCGGAATTTTACGTTCTTTATACCGTTGGATTCGTATCAAAAAATTGAAGAACTCAACATGGACAAAAAAATTTATTTCCTTGCCAAAAGATACAGTTTTAAGGAAAGAGTTTTCACAAAAATATCTCCAATCGCTTCAATTCTGACCTTTGACTGAAAAATTGATCATAACTTTCAAAATACCAACCGGAATTTTACGTTATTTATACCGTTGGATTCGTATCGAAAAATTGAAGAACCAAACATGGACAAAAAAATTTATTTCCTTGCCAAAAGATACAGTTTTAAGGAAAGAATTTTTACAAAAATATCTCCAATCGCTTCAATTCTGACCTTTGACAGAACAATTGATCATAACTTTCAAAATACCAACCGGAATTTTACGTTCTTTATACCGTTGGATTCGTATCAAAAAATTGAAGAATCTACCATGGAAAAAAAAAAAAATTTTCTTTGCCAAAAGATACAGTTTTAAGGAAAAGGTTTACACAAAAATATCTCCAATCATATCGCTTGACCTTTGAGTACTCATGAATAATTGATCATAACTTTCAAAATACCGCCCGGAATTTTACATTCTTTATACCATTGGATTCATATTGAACAGTTGAAGAACAGAAAATGGACAAAAAAATTTATTTCCTTGCCAAAAGATACAGTTTTAAGGAAAGAGTTTACACAAAAATATCTCCAATCGCTTCAATTCTGACCTTTGACTGAAAAATTGATCATAACTTTCAAAATACCAACCGGAATTTTACATTCTTTATACCGTTGGATTCGTATCGAAATATTGAAGAATCTACCATGGAAAAAAAAAATTATTTCCTTGCCAAAAGATACAGTTTTAAGGAAAAAGTTTACACAAAAGTATCTCCAATTGCTTGACCTTTCAGTACTCATGAATAATTAATCATAACTTTCAAAATACCGCCCGGAATTTAACGTTCTTTAAACCGTTGGATTCGTATCAAAAAATTGAAGAATCCAACATGGACAAAAAAATTTATTTCCTTGCCAAAAGATACAGTTTTAAGGAAAGAGTTTGCACAAAAATATCTCCAATTCTGACCTTTGACTGAAATATTGATCATAACTTTCAAAATACCACCCAGAATTTTACGTTCTTTATACCGTTGGATTCATATCGAAAAATTGAAGAATCCATCATGGAAAAAAAAAATTATTTCTTAAGGAAAAGTTTTACACAAAAATATCTCCAATCGATCGACCTTTGAGTACTCATGAATAATTGATCATAACTTTCAAAATACCACCCGGAATTTTACGTTCTTTATACCGTTGGATTCGTATCAAAAAATCAAAGAATCTACCATGGACAAAAAAAATTATTTTGTTGCCAAAAGATACAGTTTTAAGAAAAAAAATTGCACAAAAATATCTTCAATTGCTTCTGACCTTTGACTGAATAATTGATCATAACTTTCAAAATACCGCCCATAATTTTACGTTCTTTATACCGTTGGATTCGTATCGAAAAATCAAAAAATCTAGCATGGATAAAAAAAATTATTTCGTTGCCAAAAGATACAGTTTTAGGGAAAACGTTTGCATAAAAATATCTCTAGCAGAACACAAAACCACACAATAAAAAATGAAATGAAAAATAAACCCACCAATAAAATTTATTTAATATATGTATGTTTGTAGTAGAAATTAGAATTTTGATTAGTTGAGTAAATTTAAATTTATCAAACAAGTTTTTTTTTTTCTTTTTTTTTTTTTTCTAACAATTCATATAGGTTATATATATATATATTGTGCAATTGTTAACACATTCAATCTTGTAGTCAGGCGGTAAAGGCTTACCACTTTGACTTTGAGGTTGCGAGTTCGATTCCTTATAATGACAATTAATTGTCATTATTATCATAGCTGGGGTTGGCCGACGGAGGTGGGGTGTGCCGGTGGTGGTGGCTGGTCGGTGGCCGGCGACAGTGGGATTTTTTTTTGTAATTCATCAATTTTACATCAGGTTTTTTAAATCGGTTTTAACTAAAACCGATGTCTTTTCTCCTAGGTTTTTAAATCGGTTTTACAGGTTTTTTAAATCGGTTTTAACTAAAACCGATTTCTTTTCTACTAGGTTTTTAAATCGGTTTTAAGTAAAACCGATTTCTTTTCTCTTGTTTTACATCGGTTAAAAACCGATGTCTTTTGCGCTTTTTTTTCTAAATCACTCAAAAAGAGATCGGTTTTAAAAATTTCAAAAACCGATTTCTTCCATATAAAAAAACCGATTTCTTTTGCATTTTTTGTAGTAGTGATTGTGTAAGGGTAGTTTAGGTGATTGAACTTCTAGCTCGAAGGCCCTTCACAAGTCCTCAAGGGACAAGCACGCCAAAGGTATATCTCTAGTGCTTGGTTTTCTTTGAAGAGATTTAGATTGCACACACTCACTTAGCATTCTTGCATTTGTTTGCTTACTCTTCACATGTCACATGTCACATTTCACCTTGCACTTATATGTTATATCTTGTTGTGTGTATTTGTGTGTATTTGTGTCGTGTAATTCATTTCCCGATAGTATTTGGAAACGTCCGTGCATGCACTAGAATGTGCTTGGTTTTGCGTAAAGACCACCTACGGAGAATGCCCTTGGCTTCTCCTTGGTTTTCACCTATGTTGGTGATCGACGGTTATGATCGGCGGCCTGGCCGCCGAATGAAACCGCCGTTTGCTTCCAGAAGTATCTGGAGCAATTCTGCGGTTACGATTGGCGGTCACGATCGCCATTCGAAACCGCTGTTCATACCTGATTGATTTAATCTCTCGGTTTGATTCAAGGGTTGGATCGTCGGTTTCGAAACCGCCGTTCAAACCTGATTGATTTAATCTCTCGGTTTGATTCGACGGCTAGATCGGCGGTCACGAAACCGTCGAATGAAACCGCCGTTGTTCCCCTGTTCTTCTCGGGTTCAATTCGGCGGTTATAATTGGCGGCCTGGCCGCCGATCGAAACCGCAGATCGGTGCGTTTCAGGGGCAAACTTGTCTTTTCACATGCTCTATTTTTGATGTCTATAAATATCTTACTTTCTCATTCTCTGAATCAGTTCTTCAACTCCCAAGAACCCTAAACTTAAAAGAGAGAATTTTGAGAGAAAATCAAATCAAGAACTCACCTTTGACCACTCAAATCAAATCCCTTTTTCATCATATTTCATATTGCATCAACTATGCCTTCATAGAATACATCCATGTATGGTTTTGGATCATCACATCTTCCTTGGTATGTTCTTCACTAATCTCATCTAATTTTAGTGTTTTTCATATTAAGACATCTCTTAGATTACTTGTATGTTTTTAGATAATATACTAAATACAAGATAGAGATTATTTGTGATATTTTGATTGAGTGTTGTATTGTGATAGATATCTAGGTTTTTATAATCTCCGATTACCTAAGCTATTTGACATGTCATTTAGTTTTAATATCTAGGATTGTTCTAATTGCAAATTCATCATCTTAGATAAGCATATAAGGTTTCCCTTGCTCTATGTTGCATTTTGGATATTCACATATTCACTTAGGGATTTAATCTCTTCATTGAGTATCAAAGTCTTGTGTGTAGCATCCGAGATTAGGTTGCTTAGATCGCAAGCATTTGAACTCGGTTCACTTATACCGGGATTAGGTAGGTGTGTGATTACTTCCGGGATTAGGTTGTAATTTCATCACATTTAGTGGATTCGAGGTTCGGGTGTGGCTCACTTAACAGCCCGTGGTTTTTCCCGTGAGGGTTTCCACGTAAATATCAAGTGTTGTTTTAATTTCCGCACAATATTACACTTGCTATATTTTATTGACTATTAGGGGCATTTTCGTAATCTTGTCATTAAACGAAATTTGGGTAAAATTAGTTAAAATCTATTCGCCCCCACTCTAGATTAATAGTTTACACACCATGAGAACTTTCACCCCTAAAACGCACCGATCGAGGTTTCATTCGGCGACCAGGCCGCCGATCACAACCGTCGAATTAAGCCCAAGAAAAATAGAGTATCAACGGCGGTTTCATTCTGCGGTTTCGAAACCGCTGATTCAACCGTAGAATCAAACCCGAGAGATTAAATCGATCAAGTATGGACGGCGGTTTCGAACGGCGGTCGTGACCACCGATCTTAACCATAGAATTGCTCAAGACACTTCTGGACACAAACGGCGGTTTCATTCGGCGGCCAAGCCGCCGATCATAACCGCCGATAACCAACAGAGGTGAAAACCAAGGAGAAGCCAAGGGCATTCTCTGTGGGCGGTCTTCGCGCAAAACCAAGCACATTCTAGTGCATGCGTGGACGTTTCCGAATACTATCGGGAAACGAATTACAAGACACAAATACACACAACAAGATACAACATCAAAGTGCAAGTGTGAAATGTGACATGTGAAGAGTATGCATACAAATGCAAGAATGCTAAGTGTGTGTGTGCAATCTAAATCTCTTCAAAGAAAACCAAGCACTAGAGATTATACCTTTGGCGTGTTTGTCCCTTGAGGTCTTGAAAGGGCCTTTGAGCTTGAACCTCAATCACCTAAACTACCCTTACAAACAAACCCCAAAATGTGGTTTGTCCATGAAATAAGCCAATCAATCAATGGGAATCCTTACAGAGATAATTCCATAGAATAGCCACTACGGTTTTCCAATTTTTACATATAGCCACTAGTTTTTAAAAAACCAAATATAACCAATAGGATCATGGATCATGGATTGTGTGGTGGAAGTTAGTGGGTTCTTTGACAAGTATACCCCTGGAGACTTGTCAGTGGTTGTTGATGTAAAAGGTCCAAAATGACCCCGTCTCCTTCTTATATCTCAGATGAAGGCAATCCCCAAACCCCATCCCTAAAATACGGTGTGGCTTCCAATTGATTTTATTATGTATTGTATTAAATTGAAATTCAAGTCGGTTAACCCAAAC
Organism: Acer yangbiense; assembly: GCA_008009225.1. Taxonomy (NCBI): domain Eukaryota; kingdom Viridiplantae; phylum Streptophyta; class Magnoliopsida; order Sapindales; family Sapindaceae; genus Acer; species Acer yangbiense. The sequence continues at coordinate 11,290,122 of CM017765.1, read as the reverse complement.
CCTTACACTTCAAAATAGCACCCAATTACCCGCGATATTTCGTATCTCCGCCATAATCGTATTTCCAGTTGTCGATTCGTTGCCGTGATTCAAGCGGTCCTAATCTGTTTCAGCCATCCCCAATATCAGAGAAAGTATGTATCTCCTTAGAACTCAAACTGTAACTATAAATATATTTGATTGATTTCTTTCATAATTTTCATATAACATATGTTGAAAATCATTGAGAAGGGTCATCCTGTTCTTTGTTGCGACAGCTTGTGTGTGTTGATGTCAATCTAAAAATACATATGATTGATTTCTTTCATATGCAGGATATAACATATGTTTATGTCAGTCTAAATACATATGATTGATTTCAATCATATTCAGGATTGAGAAGGGTCCCCTTTATCTTCGTCGCGGTGGCCTGTGTGTGTTTGTTTATGTCAGAGTAGGAGTTTTATGGCATTCCCTGTGTCGTTGTACCCCTAAGTTACGAGCTTTAAGCCTTTATTACATTTCATGATCCTACTGAAACAAATTATAGCACGGTGTGTATAAAGCTATCTAGAGGGGGGGGGGGGGGGGGGGGGGGGGTGAATAGATTTTACGCTTTTTACCCAATTTTTCGTGTTAGTCAAAATTACGAAAATGCCCTCAAGATAATATAACCAAGCAATTGTAATATGGTGCGGAAATTAAAACAACACTTGGTTTTTACGTGGAAACCCTCACGGGAAAAACCACGGGCTATGTAAGTAAGCCACACTCGAACCTCGAATCCACTAAATGTGCAAACGATTACAACCTAATCCCGGAAGTAATCACACACCTACCTAATCCCGGTATGAGTGAACCTAGTCCAATTTGCTTGCGATCTAAGCAACCTAATCCCGGTTGCTACACACAAGACTTACTTTCTCTAGAAGAGAATACAACCCTAAGTGAATATATGTAAATATCCAAAATGCAACATAGAGCAAGGGAAACCCTATATGCTTATCTAAGATGATTAATATGCAATTAAGAATAATCCTAGATATCAAAACTAAATGACATGTCAATTAGTTTAGCTAATCAATATTAAGCACAAAACCTAATATGCTAGCACAATACAACTTCTCAAACATACATCATACTCATCTCAATATTGTATCCAAAGCATACAAAATAATCAACAAGAATTAATTGAGATTGCTAGATAAGAGAAACACAAAACATGTAAGATATTAGTGAAAAACTTACCAAGCAAAGTATGATGAAGATTCCATGCAAGATGACATCTAGATGATCCAAGATGATGCTAGATGATGATTGATGATCATGAAAAAGTGTTTGAGAGATTAAAAATGAGTTCTTTGTGTATTTTTCTTCTCTTGAAAAATATCCTAAGTATAGAATCTGAATATGAACTCTCTTTTCTAACCTAAAGTCAAAGTGTTATATATATAGGGGCCATAAGTGAAGTGTGGTCGTTTTGAAAAACGCACCAAAAATTGCTCTGTGCGCTGGTGGCCTTGCGCTGGTCGACAGGCGCAAGACCAGCGCACACGCACATTTTTGCATTGGCGCTGGACGACATGCGCTCACACAGGTGCCAGACCAGCGGAGCCACACTGGGCGATCAGCGCTGGTGACCTTGCGCTGGTGTAGACCAGCGCACGACCGGCGACAGAGAACTGGACGATCTGCGCTGGTGGGCTGCGCTGGTGTGGACCAGCGCACGACCAGCGGCACGCCACTGGGCGTTTTGCGCCGGTGAGCGGCGCTGGACGTCAGGCGCAGGTGGACCAGCGCACAGCCCACAACTTTGAACCCCACAAGCAATCATGCAAGGGGAACAAAGGTAAACTAAGATGCATCCTAAAAGCCTAAATGCTATGATGTTATAAACACAAGATGCAATCATTATACCAAGCAAGAAGAGATGTAAATAGGCATTGATGCACAACAAAAAGAAACACAACATACAAAGATTAAACATATGCATGAGTTGTGAGTGTGTGCAACTATCTCTTCAAGACAAGTAAGCACTTAGAGTATTATCTTTGGTGCTTGTCAATAATGAGGTCTTCAAAGGGCCTAAGCAAAAACAACAACATCTAACCTACCCTTACAAAGAATCCCCACATATGGTTTGATCACGAAATAAGCCAATTAAAAACAACGGGAATCCTTACAATCTCCCCCTTTGGCTATTTCGTGACAAAACCATCACTCACATTGATTCCTCACAAAAAAATAGAAACTACGGGACTACAATGATATTCTATATTACAAAGAGATAAGAGAATGCAACTTGAAGTCTTCAATCCTCTTGTAGAATAATCAATCCCTGAAAAGAGTTTCTAACATTTCTAATACAAGAAAAGTGTGAGATTAATCATGTGAGAACAATACCAAGCATTTGCATTTTTAGAATTTAGGCACAACATTACCAAATGTATGCAATGTATGATAAATGCAATGCTCCCCCTCAACGGGTTAGTCCCCCTCAATGTATGTTCTCCCCAAAGTGCACAATAGCTTCTATATTTTGCACCTCCCCTTACCATATCCTACTCCCCCTTTTTGTCATGATATAGGCAAAGGAGTAGTCCCCAACCGGGTCACTCAAAGCAACGAGAGATAGAAGCATGCACGATTTGCATATACATATAAGTCACTTTATGCACTTCAATTAATTTGAGAGAAACAAGGAGATTTATTTTGAGAAAATGTGTGAATCCAACATGCTTTGCATACAAGACATATAGCATTCAAGTCCAAAATACAATGGTATTTGGCAAAGCAAATGACAAAGGTTTCTAATAAGAATTCAAACCAATTTCACCAATGTCATGGGAAAAGCAAGGATATAGAGATTATTGATTTCAATTTAAGAGCAACTATATCCAACTTTATAAGCGAAACATGGCATGAGCGACTTTGCACCCTATTTGATTTTTCCGGATAAAATTATCCGTATGATAGTAACCATGTTCAACTAATAAAGAAAGAGAGACATTTGGAATGTAAATTCCTTTGAATGGATACAAGATCCTTTATTCATTTTGAGTCTCATAAGTTTTCACACAAGTTTTGCATTTTTAAGAATATGCAATCATCAATTCATGCTTTTCATGTGAGCATGTTATATGAATTTCATGCTTTTTCATTTGTCATTAGCATGTTATTAAAGAATCATCATGTCATGGAGATAACTATAGGTCATTCACATCATACTTCTTATGTAAATCTCCTAGTCCAAAAATGCATGTTTGAACATAAATATGACATGGATTGTAGACAAGCAAGGTTCACACTTATGGAATTTTAAAACATATATACATATGTACAACCAAGCTTACTCAAGCAATTAAAAGAAGAGGCATAAGATATTTCAAATTTTTTGCAAGATACAAGAATGCAAAATAGCTCTCTTTGCTTGAGTTCCCCATATGGGGTCAATCATAGAACATCACTCCACAAGACATACCCCAATAGATCTACTAAGAGTTTTAAATCGAGTAGCATCTAAGGGTTTAGTAAATAGGTCCGCAAGTTGATCATTAGTACCTACATGTTCAAGTACTATGCATTTATTTTCAACAAGCTCTCTAATGAAGTGATGGCGGATGTCAATATGCTTAGTTCTAGAATGTTGCACCGGATTCTTGGAAATATTAATGGCACTCATGTTATCACAAAAGAGAGTGAGAGTACCTTGGTTGAATCCGTAATCCACTAGCATTTGCTTCATCCACATAAGTTGAGTGCATCCACTCCCCGCGGCTATGTACTTGGCTTCCGCCGTGGACAAGGAAATCGAGTTTTGCTTCTTGCAAAACCAAGACACCAAGTTGTTGCCTAGAAAGAAGCAACCGCCCGATGTGCTCTTCCTATCATCACAATTTCCTGCCCAATCCGCATCACTATATCCTACAAGACTAGGATTAGTGTCAAATGAGTACCAAATCCCATAGTTGGAAGTCCCATTCACAAAACGAATGACTCTCTTAACCGAAGAGAGATGGGACTCCTTGGGATCGGATTGGTACCTAGCACAAACTCCTACACTAAATGATATATCGGGCCTACTTGCGGTCAAATAGAGCAAGCTCCCTATCATGCCACGATATAAGGTTTGGTCCACACTTTTACCGCTAGCATCCTTGCTTAGCTTCAAAGTGGTGCTCATAGGAGTGTCACAATGTTTGGCTTTTTCAAGACCAAACTTCTTCACAAGGCTTTTGGCATATTTGGCTTGGGTTATGAAGATCCCATTATCAAGTTGCCTAATTTGCAAACCTAGGAAGTAATTAAGCTCACCAACAAGACTCATCTCAAATTCATGAGACATAACATCAACAAATTGTTGGACCTTGGTGTTGTTGGTGGAGCCAAACACTATGTCATCGACATATATTTGAGCTATGAAAAGCTCATCATTGTCTCTCTTGATGAATAGTGTCTTGTCAACACTACCTCTTGTGTAGTTATTGTCAACAAGAAATTGAGTGAGGCGCTCATACCAAGCCCTCGGTGCTTGTTTCAACCCATATAGTGCCTTCTTGCGGCGATAGACATGGTTGGGGTGGTGTGCATCCACAAACCCCTTGGGTTGTTCAACAAACACTTCCTCTTGCAAGAAGCCATTGAGGAAGGCACTCTTGACGTCCATTTGGTGCAATTTGAACTTGTGCACACAAGAGATGGACAAGAGAAGCCTAATGGACTCTAAACGGGCAACGGGAGCAAATGTCTCCTCAAAGTCGATACCCTCAATTTGAGAGTACCCTTGTGCTACAAGTCTAGCCTTGTTCCGCACTATGTTGCCATCCTCATCGGATTTGTTCCTAAATATCCATTTAGTGCCTATGACATTAGTGGTCTTAGGCCTAGGAACTAGAGTCCAAACCTCATTCCTTTCGAATTGGTTTAGCTCTTCTTGCATGGCAAGAACCCAAAATTCATCATGTAAGGCTTCTTCAACCTTTTTGGGTTCAATTTGAGAGGTGTAGCAAGTATAGCTAATAAGATTAGCAAGTTGACGTCTAGTCCTAACACCCTCATTTACCTCTCCAATGATATCTTCTTTATCATGGAGTTTCCTAACCCATGGAGCGGGTTCTTTAGAGTCCAAGAGAGGAACTCTAGCAATAGGTTGTGTGTCATCATTGTTGACATTAGATGTCCCAACATTAGGAGGCACCACAACCTTCTCCAAAGGAGAACCATCACTAAAAATAACCTCCTCCTCATGATCATTAGACTTGAGCCTAGTATCATCAAATACGACATTGGATGATTCCATAACACTTAGAGTCTTTAAATTGAAAACTCTATAGGCTCTACTATTCAAGGCATAGCCAATAAAGATACCCTCATCACTCTTAGCATCGAATTTGCCAAGTTGATCACGGTCATTCAAAATGTAGCATTTGCTTCCAAAAGTGTGGAAGTAGCTAACATTTGGCCTCTTGCCTTTCCATAACTCATAGGAGGTATTTCTAGTACCGGGCCTTAGGAAAACACGATTCCCTATATAGCAAGCCGTATTGACGGCTTCGGCCCATAGGTTCCTAGGGACATTGTTGCTAAGCAACATCACACGGACCATCTCTTGAAGGACCCTATTTTTCCTCTCAACAACTCCATTTTGTTGAGGTGTCCTAGGAGCCGAAAACTCATGGGAGATACCTAAACCGTTACAAAAGGTTTCAAAGGTAGCATTCTCAAATTCCCTCCCATGGTCACTTCTAATCCATTTTATGCTTTTAATATTAGAGTTCATTTCATTTTGAAGTTTATTACAAAGCATTTTAAACTTATCAAAAGTTTCGGATTTTTCTCTAAGAAAATATGTCCATGTGAACCTAGAGAAATCATCAACACATACAAAAATGTATCTCTTTCCACCCAAACTTTCGGTTTGCATGGGACCCATGAGATCCATGTGGAGAAGCTCAAGAGGCTCCTTGGTGGTGAGATACTTACCCTTTTTGTGCATGCTTTTAGTTTGCTTTCCTTGTTGGCAAGGTCCACAAATACCATTGGCTTTCTTCCCAAGCTTAGGGAGGCCACGCACACACTCGAACTTTCCAAGGGTCCGTAGATCCCTAAAGTTCATGTGGCCAAGTCTTTCATGCCACAACTCAATTTGCTCATCCATGGACACATTGTTTGAGACTATTCTAGCTTCAAGACAATAGCAATTGTCGCTAGATCTCATACCTTTCAATAAGGTTTGTCCATCGGGCTTTAGGATTGAGCAATCATCTTTACAAAACAAGACGGAATATCCTTCATCACTTAGATGTGAAATGCTTATTAAATTGGCTTTCAAGCCATCAACAAATAAAGCATCGGATAAGGAGGGTAATCCGGGAACGGAAATGGTTCCTTTCCCTACTACTTTCTTTTTGGATCCATCACCAAAAGTGACATATCCACCTTCCTCCATAACAAGAGTCTCGAAGAAACTCTTGTTTCCCGTCATGTGCCTAGAGCACCCACTATCTAGATACCAAAAATTAGAAGAATTTGCCTTCAAGGCTATTTGAGCAACATGGCAAACAATGTCATTCTTTCTAATCCACCTAGAAACAATCTTAGCTTTCTTAGTGGTCTTTGGTATATGGGCTCTAGATGTCCTAGGATCATGCATAATAATATTATCATTCCTAGGAACATGCATCATGGCTCTTTTCTTTTTCTTCTCAATCATGCTTTGTTTTCTACACATTTTAATATATTGAAAGCAATTTGGTCTAATATGACCATCACAACCACAAAAGTGACAAATAGGGATGAAATAAGAAATCATACCTTGCCTTTGTGCACGTATGGGAGCTTGTCCATGTCTTTGTGGATAAGTGGGTTCAATCCATCTTCGTGGTTGAACCGGTCTAGGTTGCTTCCAAGCTTGAGGTTGCATGATTGGTCTCTTTCCTTTGTGAGCCAATTTTGGAGGAGTGTTGGCTTGAGGGACCCTAGGGGGTTGAGCTTGAGATTTCCTTCTTGGTCCCATTTTCACTTGAGCATTAGAACATTGTCCTACTTCTAACTTCTTCCTAGGAGGTTGCACAAATGAAGTTTCTTCGTTCTTCAAGCTCTTGACAAACACGGTCTTGTTAGAGGTTGAGATTTTCTTGCCATCATCATACCCAAGACCTCTCTTGTCACTTGGACTCTTTCCAACACCAAGTAAATGATCAAGCTTCTTGGTGCTAGAATCTATCCTAGCCAAGGACCCTTTAACTTCTACAAGTTCCCTCTTCAAGCCTTCTTCACTTCTCTTGGATAAGTCTAACTCCTCAATTAACTTATCCTCTCTCCTCTTCAATCTTTCCACTTGTTCACTTAAGTGGTCATTGTGAGCCGAAAGTTCAAGGTTTTCTTCTCTCAACCTCTCAATCTTTCTTGTGCTTTTAAGTGCTAAATCATTGAACTCGGCATGGTATTTAGCAAGCACCTTTTGCTCCACAAATTTCTTTTTGGAACTAGAAGAGGAGTCACTTTCTATTTCACTTGAGTCATTTTCCTCTTGACTCATTTCCTCTTTCTCACTACCACTTTTGCTCTTATGTGAGGAGGCAAAAGCTAGGAGGTTAGCCATGAGCTCTTCTTCACTTGAAGACTCATCTTCCTCATTGGAGTCATCACTACTCCCACTCCAAGTGGCGGCCATCACTTTGCTCTTCTTCTTTTCATTGTGATTAGCACATTCGGGGGCAAAGTGACCAATCCCACCACATTCAAAGCATCGGACACCTTTCCTTTCGGTCCTCTCTTGTCTAGGCTCAAACTTCTTGAAGGAACTCTTTTTCTTCAAATCTTGTCCTCTTGACCCAAATCCCTTCTTCTTCTTGAACCCCATAACCTTGTTGAACCTTTTCACAAATAAGGCAAGGTCTTCATCCGATTCATGCTTTGCCTCCTTTGCATCCTTAGATGCTTTCAAAGCTATTCCTTTAGACTTCTTAGGAGGAGTAGTGGTGCTAGGAGCCTTCCTAGACTCATATGCAAGGAGACGCCCAATCACCTCACTTGGCTTCATATCCATGTAGCCACTATTTTCTTCTATGGCCGTCACCTTGGATTCAAACCTATCGGGGAGAGATCTCATAATTTTTTGCTTGACTCTCCTATCCGAATACGGGTCTCCGAGTTGATGGCTTTGATTTACAATGTCCATCAATTTGATTTCGAAGTCATTGAAGCATTCATCCTCTCCCATCCTTAGTAGCTCAAACTGAGTTTGGAGGACTTGAAGCTTGGACTCCTTCACCACCTCGGTTCCCTCATATGCAACTAGAAGGATGTCCCATGCCACTTTGGCAATCTGAGTATTCTGAATAAGCTTGTACTGATTCTCATCCATAGCACACATAATGGCATGCATAGCCTTCCTATTCCACTTAGAAGCCTCAAACTCTTGCGCGTTCCATTGCGCCTTAGGCTTCAAAACATCTTGTCCTCCACCCTCGGGAGTCATCATAGGGAGATCATATCCGTCTTCCACCGCCATCCATGCACGGTCATGAATTTGGCATATGTAGGATTCCATCTTCCCTTTCCATTGGGAATAGTTCAATCCGGTAAGAAGTGGAGGCCTTGTGCTAGAAGCTCCTTCGTGGCCACCACCATTTCCACCGTTTCCACTCATAGTGTTTATGAATGAATGAAATGAATGCAAATGTATGAATGATCAAAAATCACACAAAATGCAAAACACACCAAAATAAGCAAGGATCACCTATGTATGTCTAGGAACCCGCTCTGATACCAATTGAAACAAATTATAGCACGGTGTGTATAAAGCTATCTAGAGGGGGGGGGTGAATAGATTTTACGCTTTTTACCCAATTTTTCGTGTTAGTCAAAATTACGAAAATGCCCTCAAGATAATATAACCAAGCAATTGTAATATGGTGCGGAAATTAAAACAACACTTGGTTTTTACGTGGAAACCCTCACGGGAAAAACCACGGGCTATGTAAGTAAGCCACACTCGAACCTCGAATCCACTAAATGTGCAAACGATTACAACCTAATCCCGGAAGTAATCACACACCTACCTAATCCCGGTATGAGTGAACCTAGTCCAATTTGCTTGCGATCTAAGCAACCTAATCCCGGTTGCTACACACAAGACTTACTTTCTCTAGAAGAGAATACAACCCTAAGTGAATATATGTAAATATCCAAAATGCAACATAGAGCAAGGGAAACCCTATATGCTTATCTAAGATGATTAATATGCAATTAAGAACAATCCTAGATATCAAAACTAAATGACATGTCAATTAGTTTAGCTAATCAATATTAAGCACAAAACCTAATATGCTAGCACAATACAACTTCTCAAACATACATCATACTCATCTCAATATTGTATCCAAAGCATACAAAATAATCAACAAGAATTAATTGAGATTGCTAGATAAGAGAAACACAAAACATGTAAGATATTAGTGAAAAACTTACCAAGCAAAGTATGATGAAGATTCCATGCAAGATGACATCTAGATGATCCAAGATGATGCTAGATGATGATTGATGATCATGAAAAAGTGTTTGAGAGATTGAAAATGAGTTCTTTGTGTATTTTTCTTCTCTTGAAAAATATCCTAAGTATAGAATCTGAATATGAACTCTCTTTTCTGACCTAAAGTCAAAGTGTTATATATATAGGGGCCATAAGTGAAGTGTGGTCGTTTTGAAAAACGCACCAAAAATTGCTCTGTGCGCTGGTAGCCTTGCGCTGGTCGACAGGCGCAAGACCAGCGCACACGCACATTTTTGCATTGGCGCTGGACGACATGCGCTCACACAGGCGCCAGACCAGCGGAGCCACACTGGGCGATCAGCGCTGGTGACCTTGCGCTGGTGTAGACGAGCGCACGACCGGCGACAGAGAACTGGACGATCTGCGCTGGTGGGCTGCGCTGGTGTGGACCAGCGCACGACCAGCGGCACGCCACTGGGCGTTTTGCGCCGGTGAGCGGCGCTGGACGTCAGGCGCAGGTGGACCAGCGCACAGCCCACAACTTTGAACCCCACAAGCAATCATGCAAGGGGAACAAAGGTAAACTAAGATGCATCCTAAAAGCCTAAATGCTATGATGTTATAAACACAAGATGCAATCATTATACCAAGCAAGAAGAGATGTAAATAGGCATTGATGCACAACAAAAAGAAACACAACATACAAAGATTAAACATATGCATGAGTTGTGAGTGTGTGCAACTATCTCTTCAAGACAAGTAAGCACTTAGAGTATTACCTTTGGTGCTTGTCAATAATGAGGTCTTCAAAGGGCCTAAGCAAAAACAACAACATCTAACCTACCCTTACAAAGAATCCCCACATATGGTTTGATCACGAAATAAGCCAATTAAAAACAACGGGAATCCTTACACCTACCATTACATTCCATTACAGTTCATGATCCTATCATTACATTCCATTACATTTCATGATCCTACAATTACACGAGATTCAATGTACCATTACATTCCATGATCGTACCAGTACACGAGATTCAATGTACCATTACATTCCATGATTGTACCATTACACGAGATTACATGACATGGAATGATATTCCAAGATTCTCAATGACATGGAATGACATTCCTAGATTCTCCATGACATGAAATGAGATTCCATGCCTCGCAGATTCCATGATCCTACCATTACAACATGAAATTACATTCTATGATCCTCCTATCACAACACGACATTACATTCCATGATCCATCATGGAATTTAATTTCATGACATTGATGACATTGATGACATGTCCATCTTCCCATGATGACATTTGAAAGTAATTAGATACTCGAGGCGTGTTCTTTATAAAGCTAGAGGGGGGGGTGAATAGATTTTAACAATTATTACCCAATTTTCGCATGCAAGTCAATTTTACGAAAATGCCCCTACTAGTCAAAAATACATACAAGTGTAATATAGTGCGGAATTTAAATAACACTTGATGTATACGTGGAAACCCAGCCACTGGGAAAAACCACGGGCTGTATAGTGCGCCACACTCGGAACTCGAAATCACTAATTGAAATGAAGTTTACAACCTTTGTAGACCTCGTCTAACACTCCGGTCTGTAACCCCTCACTTCTACCCAGCGGGCCTTTATTAGCAACCCTATTCCAATTTGCTTGAGGCCTAAGCACTCTTAGCCTCAAGACTTACTTCTCAATGAAGAGAAACAACCTATGTGAATATATATATGAATATTCAAATAACAAACAAGGCTAGGTAACCTTAGATGCTTATCTAGGATGATGATATAATCAATTTAATCAACCCTAGATATCAATTGCTAAATGACATGTCAAATAGCTTAGCTAATCAAGATTAAGCAAAAACCTAATTAGCTATCACAATCAACACTCAATCATTTTCATCACAAATAATCTCTAACTTGTATCTAGCATATAATCAAAAGCATACAAGTAATTAAAGAGATGTATTAATATGAAAAACACTAAAGTAATATGAAATTAGTGAAGAACATACCAAATAAGATGTGATGATTCAAAACCATGCATGGATCAATTCTATGAAGGCATAGAAGATCAAATATGAAATTTGATGCAAAAGGGATTTGATTTGAGTGTTTAAAGATGGGTTCTTGATTTGATTTTTTCTCAAAAATCTCTCTTGAAAGTTTAGGGTTCTAATTGCTCAAGAAACTTGATCAGAGATTGAGAAAATAAGATATTTATAGACATCAAGAATTGGGCATGTGAAAAGACACTTTTGCCCCTGAAACGCACCGTTCGGCGGTTTCAATCAGCGGCCAGGCCGCCGATGACGACCGCCGAATTGAGCTCGTGAAGAACAGAGCATTAACGGCGGTTTCATTCGGCGGTTTCATTCGGCGGTTTCGTGACCGTCGATCCAACCACCGAATCAAACCCGAGGGATTAAAATCGATCAGGTATGAACGACGGTTTCGAACGGCGGTCGTGACCGCCGATCTTGACCGCATAATTGCTTCAGACCAATCTGAACTGAAACGGCGGTTTCATTCGGCAGCCAGGCCGCCGATCATAACCGCCGATCACCAACAATGGTGAAAACCAAGGAGAAGCCAAGGGCATTCTCCATAGGCGGTCTTCGCGCGAAACCAAGCACTCATTAGTGCAAGCGCGGACGTTTCCGAACAATGTCGGGAAACGAATTATAAGGCACATATACACACAACAAGATATATCAACCAAAGTGCTAGTGTGTAAAGTGACATGTGAAGAGATGCACATAAAAAATAAGCAAGTATGCAATCATAGCAAGAATGCTAAGTGTGTGTGTGCTACTAAATCTCTTCAAAGAAAAACAAGCACAAGAGATTATACCTTTGGCGTGCTTGTATCTTGAGGTCATGGAAGGGCCTTTGATCTTTAACACTAATCACTTAGACTACCCTTACATTCAAAACCCCAACATGTGGTTTGACCACGAAATAAGCCAATCAACAAAACGGGAATCCTTACAATCTCCCCCTTTGGCTATTTCGTGACAAAACCACCACTCACATTGATTCCTCACAACAAAAATAAACCTATGGGTCAATGAAGATTTTCTACAATACAAAGAGATATATAAAAATAAAACTTGAAGTCTTCAATCTCTTATAGAACAATCATTCCCTGAAACAAGGTTTCTAAACTTTCCAAAACAAGTAAAAGTGAGATGAATCAAGTGAGGACATAAACAAGCATTTGCATTTCTAAGAAATTAAACACAACATCATGCAATATATGATGAATGCAATGCTCCCCCTCAAAGGGTTACTCCCCCTCAATGTATATTCTCCCCAATGTGCACCAATTGCTATAACAATTTGCACCTCACCTTACCACATTCTACTCCCCCTTTTTGTCATGATATAGACAAAGGAGTAGTCCCCAACCGGGTCACTCAAGGCAAAGAGAGATAATAGCATTCTAGTATATGCATAATCAATATAAGTCACTTTATGCAATCTCAATTAATCGGAGAGAAACGAGGAGATTTATTAAATAAAATGTGTGAAACAAAATGCTTTGCATACAAGACATATAGCATTCAAGTCCAAAATACCATGGTATTTGGCAAAGCAAATGACAAAGGTTTCTAATAGGAATTCAAACCAATTTCACCATTGTCATGAGAGAAGCAAGGATATAGAATTTTCATTGATTTTAATTTAAGAACAACTATATCCAACTTTATAAGCTAAACATGTCATGAGCAACTTTGCACCCTATTTGATTTTTCCGGGAATAAAACCCGTATGATAGTAGACATGTTTAACCAATAAAGAAAGAGAGAAATTTGGATTATAAAATCCTTGAGTGGATACTAGATCCTTTTTCATTTGAGTCTCATAAGCTTGTTCACACAAGTTTTTGCATTTAAGAACGCAATTATCAATTCATGCTTTTTCATTTTAGCATGTACATGAATTTCATGCTTTTCATAAGACATTAGCATGTTATTAAAGAATCATCATGTCATGGAGATAATCATAGGTCATTCAAATCATACTTCCTACATACATCTCCTAGTCCAAAATGCATGTTTGAACATAAATATGACATGGATTGTAAACAAGCAAGGTTCACACTTATTGAATTGAAAACATATATACATATGTGCAACCAAGCTTACTCAAGCAATCAACCAAGAAGCATAAGATTTTTCAAATTTTTTGCAAGTGACAAGAATGCAAAAATAGCTCTCTTTGCTTGAGTTCCCCATATGGGGTTAGTATCATCCTTCATTAATGAAGGGCATGAGGTCCTATGGACCTACCAAGTCCATTGGACTTAGTTGAACCTATTTGAGACTTGTTAGTCTCGTAGCAAGCGGGTTCATTTTTCCTTATCCACATAGATATAACATTTTTCTTCCTAGTGGACAATGGTTGCATGTCATTCATTAACCTAGGATTATTGACAAAAGATTTCCTAGGCTCATGCAAATGGGCTCTTCTTAGCCTCTTTTTCTCTATCATGCTATTAATCCTACAATGCTTAATGTACTTAAAGCACTTAGGCCTAATATGCCCATAAACACCACAATAATGACAAGTTGGTACAAAGTAAGAATTCATACCATGTTCTTGTGAAGTCATTGGAGACTCATCATGCATTTGATGTCTCCTTTGGTGTTGAGTCGGTTCATGTCTTCTATTTGGTTGAACCGGAATGGGTTGCCTCCTTGGATTAGGTAGCATGTTTTGCCTCTTTTCATAGTGAGTCATTTGTTGAGGAGAGTTGACTCGAGAGGCTCTAATCCGTTGAGCTTGGGGTTGTCTTGCTTTCACCACCTTCACTTGTGCATTTGTCGAACATTGTCCTAGTTCTAACTTCTTCCTAGGAGTTTGCACCGGTGACGCTTCTATCTTACCCAAACTCTTCACAAAGACGGTCTTCTTAGGAATAGAGCAATCCTTGCTCACTTCGAATCCAAGACCTCTTTTGTCACAAGGGCTTTTTCCTACACCAAGTATGTTGTCAAGTTTCTTGGTGCTTGTGGTCATTCTAGTCAATGACTCTTTGGCTTCAACAAGCTCTCTCTTCAAACCCTCTTCATTCCTCTTAGACAAAGCTAGCTCATCTTTTAGCTTGTCTTCTTCCACCATGGATCTTACCACTTCATCATTCAAGTGGTCCACTTGTGTTGAAAGCCTAAGTAATTCTTCCTTTAACCTTTGAATCTCTTTTTCATTCTTTAACTTAGAGCTTTCAAAACTTTCAAAGTTGTCCTTAAGATCCATTTTCTCCACTTGCTTCTTTAGGAGGTCATTGTATGTTGTAAGCTCTAGATTTTCTTCCTCTAAAATCCTTAGAAATCTATCTTTCTTCTTCATGGAGCTTTCAACATTGACTATAAAGTTATGCATATCCATATTCTCTACATTTCCATTTGTAGAGTTAGATAAGGAGTCATCTCCACTAGTATCATCTTCTAGACTCTCCTCCTCTCCTATGGATCCAATATCCTCATCAAGACCTTCACCTTGATCTCTTGAGTCAATAAGTGCCATATCCCAATGTGAAGCAACAACTATCTCCTCTAGAGCTACTTCTTCGACTTTCTCTTCTATGGGATTACTAGCAACGGAGTTCTTACCAACAACTTCATTTTCTTCACAAGTGGCACCCAATGCCTTGAAGTTATTGATAAGCTCATCATCACTTGATGACTTATCTCCCTCTTCGGAGTCATCACTTTCACTCCAAATGGCGGCCATCATTTTTTCTCTCTTGTTCTTCAAATTCCCACAATCTAGTGAGATATGACCTATGCCACCACACTCATAGCATTGGATCCCTTTCCTTTCGCTATTCTCTTGCCTATGCTCAACCTTCTTGAAAGGAACCCTTTTCTTCAATTCTTGCCCTTTGGATGCATGACCCTTCTTCTCGAATTTTACAAACTTCTTGAATTTTCTCATTAAAAGTGCCATGTCTTCATCCGAGTCATCCTTGTCCTCCTTCTCAACCTTGGAAGCTCTCAAAGCAATCCCTTTTTTGCTTCTTTGAAGGAGTGGAGCTAGGACCCTTCCTAGACTCGTAGGCGAGAAGTCTACCTATTACCTCGCTAGGCTTCATGTCCTTAAAATCACTGTTTTCTTCTAAAGCCGTCACCTTAGACTCAAACCTCTCGGGAAGTGATCTCATTATCTTTTGCTTGATCCTTCTATCCGAGTAAGGGTCACCAAGTTGATGACTTTGGTTGACAATGTCCATCAACCTAATCTCGAAGTCGTTGAAGCACTCATTCTCCTCCATCCTAAGTGTCTCAAATTGAGTTTGGAGGACTTGAAGTTTGGAGTCCTTCACTACTTCGGTTCCCTCGTGTGCAACCTCTAAGATGTCCCATGCCTCCTTGGCTATCTTAGTGTTCTGAATCAGTTTGTACTGATTTTCATCCACTGCACATATGAGGGCGTGCCACGCCTTTTGATTCCACTTGGACAACTCAAACTCAGGTTGTGTCCACTGTGCCTTAGGCTTGAGCACTTCTTCTCCTCCACCCGTGGGAGTCATCATAGAAGGCGAATATCCATCTTTAATGGCCATCCATGCCCTATCATGGATTTGACACACATATGCCTCCATCTTCCCTTTCCATTGGGAGTAATTTATACCGGTGAGGAGGGGTGGCCTTACGCTCGAAGCACCCTCATTAGAACCACCGATTCCACTCATAGTGTATAATGAATGGATGAAATGAATGCAAAATGTATGAATGATCAAAGAATCACACAAATGCAAAACACACCAAAAATGAGCTAGGATCACCTATGTATGTCTAGGAACCCGCTCTGATACCAATTGAAAGTAATTAGATACTCGAGGCGTGTTCTTTATAAAGCTAGAGGGGGGGTGAATAGATTTTAACTATTATTACCCAATTTTCGCATGCAAGTCAATTTTACGAAAATGCACCTACTAGTCAAAAATACATACAAGTGTAATATAGTGCGGAATTTAAATAACACTTGATGTATACGTGGAAACCCAACCACTGGGAAAAACCACGGGCTGTATAGTGCGCCACACTCGGAACTCGAAATCACTAATTGAAATGAAGTTTACAACCTATGTAGACCTCGTCTAACACTCCGGTCTGTAACCCCTCACTTCTACCCAGCGGGCCTTTATTAGCAACCCTATTCCAATTTGCTTGAGGCCTAAGCACTCTTAGCCTCAAGACTTACTTCTCAATGAAGAGAAACAACCTATGTGAATATATATATGAATATTCAAATAACAAACAAGGCTAGGTAACCTTAGATGCTTATCTAGGATGATGATATAATCAATTTAATCAACCCTAGATATCAATTGCTAAATGACATGTCAAATAGCTTAGCTAATCAAGATTAAGCAAAAACCTAATTAGCTATCACAATCAACACTCAATCATTTTCATCACAAATAATCTCTAACTTGTATCTAGCATATAATCAAAAGCATACAAGTAATTAAAGAGATGTATTAATATAAAAAACACTAAAGTAATATGAAATTAGTGAAGAACATACCAAATAAGATGTGATGATTCAAAACCATGCATGGATCAATTCTATGAAGGCATAGAAGATCAAATATGAAATTTGATGCAAAAGGGATTTGATTTGAGTGTTTAAAGATGGGTTCTTGATTTGATTTTTTCTCAAAAATCTCTCTTGAAAGTTTAGGGTTCTAATTGCTCAAGAAACTTGATCAGAGATTGAGAAAATAAGATATTTATAGACATCAAGAATTGGGCATGTGAAAAGACACTTTTGCCCCTGAAACGCACCGTTCGGCGGTTTCAATCAGCGGCCAGGCCGCCGATGATGACCGCCGAATTGAGCTCGTGAAGAACAGAGCATTAACGGCGGTTTCGTGACCGCCGATCCAACCGCCGAATCAAACCCGAGGGATTAAAATCGATCAGGTATGAACGGCGGTTTCGAACGGCGGTCGTGACCGCCGATCTTGACCGCATAATTGCTTCAGACCAATCTGGACTGAAACGGCGGTTTCATTCGGCGGCCAGGCCGCCGATCATAACGGCCGATCACCAACAATGGTGAAAACCAAGGAGAAGCCAAGGGCATTCTCCATAGGCGGTCTTTGCGCGAAACCAAGCACTCATTAGTGTAAGCGCGGACGTTTCCGAACAATGTCGGGAAACGAATTATAAGGCACATATACACACAACAAGATATATCAACCAAAGTGCTAGTGTGTAAAGTGACATGTGAAGAGATGCACATAAAAAATAAGCAAGTATGCAATCATAGCAAGAATGCTAAGTGTGTGTGTGCTACTAAATCTCTTCAAAGAAAAACAAGCACAAGAGATTATACCTTTGGCGTGCTTGTATCTTGAGGTCATGGAAGGGCCTTTGATCTTCAACACTAATCACTTAAACTACCCTTACATTCAAAACCCCAACATGTGGTTTGACCACGAAATGAGCCAATCAACAAAACGGGAATCCTTACAACATTGATGACAAGTATTTTAATCCGTCTGATGACATTGATGACATGTATTTTAATTTTAATTCCATGATGATGGAACTGATTACATATGTTGCATACAGCTTCAGGAATATGGTTCTGTTGATAGTGAACTACGATGGACAGTGTGAAAATGGACAGTTCAACCCTAAAGCTGTTTTCTTTTTGTCAGTGACAGTGAAGGAGACTTTGAAAACATTGGCAGAGAAGATATGTAGTCGATTTGGCTTAAATTCTGATGAAGTGGACTTCAAGATAAGTACTAGAATTGATGGTTCCATTGTTGAAATGATTTATGACTTAGATTTATAGATCTTCGTTTCGCATAACAAAGAGAATCCTAAATGTTATGTGTCGGTGTTTCACAAGCAGTTACGAAGCCAGGTTGAGCAGTTAACTGTGCCTCCTGATCTGAAATCCAAATCTACCTTCATCACCTTCGGTTGTACTGGTGATCAGGCATGTACGCTGCCACCCATGATGAACTATAAATCTACACTCAGCCCTGTTGTGAGTTCATTCGGATACAGATCCACAACTGGTAGCAATGAATTTGTTCCGATTGGTTTCCCCGTTGATGAATCAAAAACTCCACCATCAATCAGGAAGTCTATATTTCCCCAAAGCCCACTCGCTACAGCCAGTAAGAAATTCGCTAACCACAGCAATCAAGGCGATTATTCTAAAGATGAGAAAGTTCATTGTCCAACTGTTGTTACGGCTGAGGATGAAGAAGACGGCATGGGTTGCTTAGCCAATATCAACTCGCCATTGTGTCCTTGCTCTAATGAAATCAGTCCACAAGATTTACCGCTACGCCCTACATATGATGACAATCCATTGCACCTTGTTGATCTGATAAGCCTTGAAAGTTCTCACGGTGTGTTAAATATTAATCTAGGGGGGTGGGGGGTGAATAGATTTTAAACGTTATTACCCAATTTTTTCGTGTATGGTCAAGATTACGAAAATACCCCTAATAGTCAATAAAATAAAGCAAGTGTAATATGGTGCGGAAAAATTAACAACACTTGATTTTTACGTGGAAACCCTCACGGGAAAAAACCACGGGCTAATAAGTGAGCCACACCTGAACCTCGAATCCACTAGGTGATAAAAATTACAACCTAATCCCGGAAGTAATCACACACCTACCTAATCCCGGTACAAGTGAACCTAGTTCGAATGCTTGCGATCTAAGCAACCTAATCCCGGATGCTACACACAAGACTTATGTTCTCAATGAAGAGATTAACACCCTAAGTGAATATATGAATATCCAAATGCAACATAGAGCAAGGGAAACCCTATATGCTTGAAACAAATTATAGCACGGTATGTATAAAACTATCTAGAGGGGGGGTGAATAGATTTTAAACTTTTTACCCAATTTTTCGTGTTAGTCAAAATTAAGAAATTACCCCTAAATAGATAAAGCAATAAATCAAGTATAAAATGCGGAAATTAAATAACACTTGATTTTTACGTAGAAACCCTCACTGGAAAAACCACGGGCTAGTAAGTAAGCCACACTCGAACCTCGAATCCACTAAATGTGTAAAACGATTACAACCTAATCCCGGAAGTAATCACACACCTACCTAATCCCGGTATGAGTGAACCTAGTCCGATTTGCTTGCGATCTAAGCAACCTAATCCCGGAAGCTACACACAAGACTTACTTTCTCAATGAAGAGAATAAGACTCTAAGTGAATATATGAATATCCAAATGCAACATAGAGCAAGGGAAACCCTATATGCTTATCTAAGATGATTAATATGCAATTAGAACAATCCTAGATATTAAAAACTAAATGATATGTTCAATCAAATAGTTTAGCTAATCAAGATTAAGCACAAAAACCTAATTAGCTATCACAATACAACTTCTCAAACATACATCACACTAATCTCAATCTTGTATCAAAAGATATATGAAAATCATACAAGTAATAAATTGAGATTGCTTGTTAAGAAAAACATAAAATATGTAAGATATTAGTGAAAAGCTTACCAAGCAAAGTATGATGAAGAATCCATGCAAAGAGACATCTAGATGATCAAGGATGATGCTAGTCGATGATTGATGATCATGAAAAAGTGTTTAAGTAAACTAAAAATGAGTTCTTTGGAATTTTTCTTCTCTTTGAAAAATATCCTAAGTATGGAATCTGAATACGGACTCTCTTAATTGACCTAAAGTCAAAGTGGCATATATATAGGGGCCAAATCAAAATGTGGTTGTTTTGATAAGTTGGCCTGAAATATGCCTTGACCGCTATTCACCCGCTGTACGTAGGGCGGGTGTACAGCAGTTCACCTGGGATTGTGAAGAACATGTTCTTCATGACTGCCCTACGTAGGGCGGATTCCAGGCGACATAGGGGCGGTTGCTCTCGAGTTTGGAGAGCCGCCCTTCACCCGCTGTTCGTAGAGCGGTTTTTGGGCGGACCATCAGGTGTGAAAAACATCACCGGTGGCACCGCTGTTCACCCGCTCTTCGTAGAGCGGGTGTACAGCTGCTAAGAGCAAATTTGCTCAAAGCCCCATATGGGCGCTATTCGTAGGGCGCCTATAGGGCGGGTGAACAGCGCACAAACTCTTACACAATGCAACCTAGTTCTAATCATGTCATGGCATTTGAGTTACTAGATGCAATCAAACTAACATGCAAGAAGAGATGAAAATAAGCATTAATGCACAACAATAAGAAACACAACATACAAAGATTAAACATATGCATGAGTTGTGAGTGTGTGCAACTATCTCTTCAAGACAAGTAAGCACATAGAAATTTACCTTCGGTGCTTATCAACACGAGGTCTTCAAAGGGCTTCGAACAATAAAACCGATACCTAGGCTACCCTTACAAAGAACCTCCAACATGTGGTTTGTCCACGAAATGAGCCAATCAACAAATGGGAACCTTACAATGCTTATCTAAGATGATGAATTTGCAATTAGAACAATCCTAGATATTAAAACTAAATGACATGTCAAATAGCTTAGCTAATCAAGATTAAGCAAAAACATAATTAGCTATCACAATACAACTTCTCAAACATTCAATACACTAATCTCAATCTTGTATCCAAAATATATATAAATAACATACAAGTAATAAATTGAGATTGCTTGTTAAGAAAAACACAAAATATGTAAGATATTAGTGAAAAGCTTACCAAGCAAAGTGTGATGAATAATCCATGCAAAAAGACATCTAGATGATCAAAGATGATGCTAGATGATGATTGATGCTCATGAAATAGTGTTTGAGTAATCAAAAATGAGTTCTTGGAATTTTTCTTGTCTTTGAAAAATATCATAAGTATGAAATCTGAATATGAACTCTCTTAATTGACCTAAAGTCAAAGAGGCATATATATAGGGGTCAAAGTGTGGTTGTTTTGAATAAGTTGCCCTGTTTTTGCCTTGGGCGTTGTTCGTAGGGCGCCTTTGTACAGCGCCTAAACAGCGCCTGAACAGCGCCCCAACTCTATTCTCTCGGGAAAATAGAGCGGCGCTGTACGTATAGCGCCTGTATAGCGACCGATTTAAATCGATCATGTCTGTATAGCGCTTGATGGGCGTTGTACGAACAACACTTTCAACAGCGCTTTGTACAGCACCTTTCACTATGTATGAATCCTAAGTCTATGCATGGCATGGCATTGGTCATACAAGATGAAATCAAGATAGACATGCAAGAAGAGATGTTAATGAACATTAATGCACAACAAGAATAAACACAACGTACAAGATTTAACCATATGCATGAGTTGTGAGTGTGTGCAACTATCTCTTCAAGACAAGTAAGCACTTAGAGTTTTACCTTTGGTGCTTATCAAAATGAGGTCTTCAAAGGGCTTGAGCAATAACAACAACACCTAAGCTACCCTTACAAAGAACCCCAACATGTGGTTTGTCTATGAAATAAGCCAATCAACAAATGGAAACCTTACAATCTCCCCATTTGTCTATTTCGTGACAAAACCACCACTCACATTGATTCCTCACAAAAAATAGAAACTACGGGACAATAATAATATTCTACATTACAAAGAGATAAGAAAATAAAAACTTCAAGTCTTCAACCTGTTGTAGAATAATCAAACCTTGAAAATAAGATTTCTATATTTTTCAATACAGGTGTAATGTGAGATTAATCATGTGAGAACAAAAACAAGCATTTGCATTTTAAAAGTTTAGGCACAACATTATGTAATGTATGTGTATGCAATGCTCCCCCTCAATGGGTTACTCCCCCTCAATGTATGTTCTCCCCAATCATGCACAATTGCCACTACAATTTGCAACTCCCCTTACCATATCCTATTATGTAATGTATGTGTATGCAATGCTCCCCCTAAACAGGTTACTCCCCCTCAATGTATGTTCTCCCCAATCATGCACAATTGCTACTATAATTTGCAACTCCCCTTACCGTATCCTACTCCCCCTTTTTGTCATGATATAGGCAAAAGAGTAGTCCCCAACCGGGTCACTCTTAGCAAATAGAGATAGTAGCATGCAAGATACTTGCATAATAATATAAGTCACTTTATGCATCTCAAATAATTGAAGAGAAACAAGGAGATTTATTTGAAGGAAATGTGTGAATCAAACATGCTTTGCATACAAGACATGTAGCATTCAAGTTCAAATTACAATGGTATTTAGCAATGCAAATGACAAAGGTTTCTAATAAGAATTCAAACCAATTTCACCATTGTCATGAGAAAAGCAAGGATATAGAGATTTCATTGATTTTAATTTAAGAGCAACTATATCCAACTTTATAAGCGAAACATAGCATGAGCGACTTTGCACCCTATTCGATTTTTTCGGATAAGATATCCGTATGATAGTAGCCATGTTCAACCAATAAAGAAAGAGAGACATTTGGAATATAAATTCCTTTGAACGGATACAAGATCCTTTCTTCATTTTGAGTCTCATAAGCTTTCACACAAGTTTTGCATTTATATTGCAATCATCAATTCATGCTTTTTCATTTGAGCATGTTATATGAATTTCATGCTTTTTCATTTGACATTAGCATGTTATAAAAGAATCATCATGTCATGGGGATAACCATAGGTCATTCATAATTGAAAGGAATAATGCACGGTGTGTATAAAACTAATCTAGAGGGGGGGTGAATAGATTTTAAATGATTTTACCCAATTTTCGCATACAAGTCAATTTTACGAAAATGCCCCTACTAGTCACAATAGTATAACAAGTGTAATATGGTGCGGAATGTAAATGACACTTGATATTTACGTGGAAACCCTCACGGGAAAAACCACGGGCTGTTATGTGCGCCACACACGAACCTCGAATCCACTAATTGAAATGATTACAACCTAATCCCGGTTTAATGATCTAATCCTGATCAATAATCATTACAACTACCTAATCTCGGTATAAGTGGACCTAGTCCAATTGCTTGTGATTTAAGCTACCTAATCCCGATAGCAACACAAGACTTAATTCTATAAGAAGAGATAATACAACCTAAGTGAATATATGAAATATCCAAAAATGCAATTAGAGCTAGGTAACCCTATATGCTTATCTAGGATGATGATTTTGCAATTAATTCAATCCTAGATATTAAAAGATAGATGACATGTCAAATAGCTTAGCTAAACATAGATTATAAAAACCTAGATAGCTATCAAAATACAACACTCAATCATGTCAACACAACAATCTCTATTTTGTATCTAGAATATATTCTAAGAACATACAAATAATAAAAGAGATGCCTTGATAAATAAAACACTAATTATAAATGATAATAGTGAAGAACATACCAAGGGAAGTGTGTTGACCAAGACCCATGCAAGTAAACATCCTAACTATGCTAGAAAATGCTTCGATGATATTTTGATGCATATGAAAATGGGTTTTGAGAGTTAAAGACAAGTTCTTGGGAGTTTCTCTCTTGAAGATATTTGTCTCTCAAAAGTGTGTGTGTTAGGAAAAATGAAGGAGAAAATATATATATATATATTAGGTTGAAAATCAAAGCTATACGGTTTTAGACTATTGAAATATATTAGATAATATCAAACACAAAAACTGCACAAATTATATAAATATATATATATTAGGTGTTGCAAAAGTAGAGGACACGAATATACATAATATATATATATATATTAACAAAACAAAAAAGGCACACATATCTATATATACTAACACGTTTAGATATTATATATAAACAGAAATTCTATTATCAGTTCGAACTATCAGTTCCTTACATGTGGGCCACTGGATTTAAATACTTTGACTTGGCTGTATGCACTTGTCAGTCAAAGTATTTAAATCCAGTGGCCCACATACAAGGAACTGATATAACTTTTGTCAGTTCGAACTGATAATAGAAAGACTGTATATATAAATATATATATATATATATATTTTAACACACAAACAAACAAAAGACAAAAACAATTAAAGCAAAGAAGAAAATGCAAACAGATGCCGTGTGAGTCCCCGTGCATGTAACGCGGACAGAGACCCATTTTGGGCGTGGGTGTGGCGTGGCCAACGGGGCTGTGTGTGGCAATTTTAGCGCCCCTCACATGCCACCTCTCTTTGTGTTGCAATCATGACACACAAAGCCGACTTTCGTTCCGAGTGATCTTCAGTCCAGCTCTGAACTCGGAATTCGGAATTCAATTCCGTCTTCGGAATAGAAACCCGGACTCAATCATAAATATGGAAAATTATATAACTTTCCACTTTAAGCTCAAAATTGAATTCCAGTTTCCGATAAAAATACGGAATGTCCCAAATGTCTCGGAAATCATCCGAAACATATAGGCAAGTCTCCGAATCGCTCGAAACTTATCTATGAACAAATCCACACATAAAAATATAACAAAGAAGTGCAAGTATGGAATGTGACATGTGAAGAGTATGCACACCAATGCAAGAATGCTAAGTGAGTGTGTGCAACTATCTCTTCAAGACAAGTAAGCACATAGAAATTTACCTTCGGTGCTTATCAAGACGAGGTCTTCAAAAGGGTTTCGAACAATAATACCAACTCCTAAGCTACCCTTACAAAGAACCCCAACATGTGGTTTGTCCACGAAATGAGCCAATCAATAAATGGGAACCTTACAATCTCCCCCTTTGGCTATTTCGTGACAAAACCACCACTCACATTGATTCCTCACAAAGAAATAGAAACTATGGGACTACAATGATATTCTACATTACAAAGAGATAAGAAAATGAAACTTGAAGTCTTCAACCTCTTGTGGAATAACCAATCCCTGAAAATAAGTTTCTAACATATCCAATACAAGTAAAGTGTGAGATTAATCAAGTGAGAACAATAACAAGCATTTGCATTTTAAAAGTTTAAGGCACAACATTATGAAATGTATGTGTATGCAATGCTCCCCCTCAACGGGTTACTCCCCCTCAATGAATGTTCTCCCCAATATGCACAATTGCTTCTATATTTTACAACTCCCCTTACCATATCCTACTCCCCCTTTTTGTCATGATATAGGCAAATGAGTAGTCACCAACAGGGTCACTCATAGCAACGAGAGATAGAAGCATGCAAGTTATTTGCATATACATATAAGTCACTTTATGCAGTTCAATTAATTGAAGAGAAACAAGGAGATTTATTTGAGAAAATGTGTGAATCCAACATGCTTTGCATACAATACATATAGCATTCAAGTCCAAAATACAATGGTATTTGGCAAAGCAAATGACAAAGGTTTCTAATTATAATTCAAACCAATTTCACCAATGTCATGAGAAAAGCAAGGATATAGAGTTTTTGATTTTAATATATGAGCAACTATATCCAACTTTATAAGCGAAACATGGCATGAGCGACTTTGCACCCTATTTGATTTTTCCGGATAAGATATCCGCATGATAGTAGCCATGTTCAACCAATAAAGAAAGAGAGACATTTGGAATAAGAATTCCTTTGAACGGATACAAGATCCTTTATTCATTTTGAGTCTCATAAGCTTTCACACAAGTTTTGCATTTTAAGAATATGCAATCATCAATTCATGCTTTTCATGTGAGCATGTTATATGAATTTCATGCTTTTTCATTTGGCATTAGCATGTTATTAATAGAATCATCATGTCATGGAGATAACTATAGGTCATTTAAATCATACTTCCTATGTAGATCTCATAGTCCAAAAATGCATGTTTGAACATAAATATGACATGGATTGTAAACAAGCATGGTTCACACTTATTGAATTGAAAACATATATACATAAGTGTAGGGAAAAATACCGTAGTACACGCAGTGGAAGCGAGACTAAAAAAATAGATTTAGTAACTTTTTAAAATTTTTCCTTTTTATGAACCTTAACCCTTTAGATTAATTAACCATATATAAAGTAACAAAAGTTGAATACCTTTTGTTGCGTGATCCGATTGACTTACGTCGATGGTAATCCGCAAGATCTTCAATCCTAGCACGAACGTGAATCACCTAGGAGTGTGGTCTCATTTTTTCTTTGAATTGCAAACCTGAGAATGGACAAACAAACTTTTCTTTTCTTTGTTAGTCACAAAAACAATCAAAAGAAGACTAAGATTATTCCGGTCACTTTTGAGTTCTCAATCTAATGATCAAAACTCGTGTGAACTTATATCGATGTTGTACACACAAGCTTATTGATGAACAAGCAATTAGTGTACCATCAAAGAATAATCTATTCACTCTTTTATGTTTTTTAATAGAATAAAAACCTTTCTATGAATTGAGAAGAAGAAGAAAATTGTATCATTGAACAACCTCTTGGCCGAATTCTATAAGTGTGAATATATAGGTGGCCTAATTTGCTTCCTCTTTCCTTTTAGGGTTGCCGAAATTCCTTCTCTAAAAGGGACTAGGGTTGCCGCAAATCACAAGCCAAAAAGGGTTTGTGTTGCACCCTAATTTCCATCTAGTTTAAGACTTCAAACCCTAATCCAACTCATAGATCTTTTATTCTTTTATTTGACTAAATAAAAAGACTTCTTATTTGATTAAATAAATAAAATTAATTATTTATTTTCTTATCAAACAAGTCTTTTAATTTTAGTATACTACTACCAATAGTATAACTCTAGGAATCATATTTCCTAATCAGAAAAGATTTGTTTCTTATTTAAACAAATAATTAATTAATTAATTAATTCTTATTTAATTAAACAATGAAACAAAATAATATATAGGCTAATATATTAACCCTTGCAGTCCCACTTGTCTAAAATAGGGCCTTATATTATTTTCTCATTTCATTTAATCCATTGGACTTTAAATAAAAAGCCCACATGTGAACCAGACCCATTCTTACTAAAAGAAACAAGCCCACATGCCATTCATTAATATATAAATATAATTGAGCAGCCCATTACTTAAATAATGTGCAAATTATATTCTTAATATATTAAATGCAATTCTAAATGGACCCATAAATTGGTCCGGTAGAATATATCAAGTGATCCATGCAAGTCCGTGTGGATTGGGGATCTTGGCGGGCTATCTAAATTTAAGCTTCAATAGACATAACCTAATCACAATCAACAAATGATTCACTTAGGTCCGATTCATTAATTTTAACTCATTCCACTAAAGAGCTAAAATTGAACTCTTAAATAAAGATAGAAAAGGAAGATGTTCCTCATTCATACCCTAGACAATCAAGTTGGAGATAGTGTATCCTCGTGATTGATATCAGTAATCGCCAAGAGTTCATAGACCGCCTATAACTCTCCAAGTTACCATATTTACTCATATGACCACGTTTTGAACTTAGATATTTTGACTTGTCCATAAGCCATGTTTTCAATAGACACTATCGAAAACTCAACGTTGAGATTTAATATCCAATTACCTCAAAACATCCATATGATGATATTATACTCTCATTTAATAAATGGAGCCACGATGTCCATATCTATAAATGAAGTCCTCTATCGATTAACAAATGAATATCACCAAACTATCGAGGATAGACTATGCGATATAATCGTACTCATTGATAACTCAAATGATATCACTTGCAACCATAAGTCCATCATTTATCTCAAGATTAAGATAGACTCTCCGATTGTCCTGATAATGAAAAGACTTTTATCTACTGACGGTTATAGATAAAGTATTTCATTGTGATCCAATTCAATGCACCCAGTGCACTAGATTCTTTTGCTCAAAGACACTCCGATGATTTTAGACTCATCATATCTCATTTGATCCCACTCAAATACTAGCAAAAGAATTCTACAACTTTAACAAGATAAAGGTGCCCAACCTTTAACTTAAGTTGTGAACAATATTCAAGACTAACTAAAGAATTATGTCTACCACATACATATCCAGATGTACGAACAATTCTTCTTTTCTCATAGTCTTTAGACCTTATGATTATTTACTTTGACAATTATAATATTAAACTATAAATGCTATAAGATTTGTTAAACCAGAAATCACTTTATTAATATGAAAAAGATTGTTAATTACAACATTACACTCTTGCTATTGAGCATAATCCTAACAATCTCCCACTTGCACTATAGCAAATGTGTCATATCTCTTAAGCCCATATTCGCTAGATGCCCATCAAAACTCTTCTGAGGTAGAGCCTTTGTGAAGGGATCCGCTAGATTTTCTGCTGACGCGATTTTGGTAATCGTCACGTCACCTCTTTGAACAATCTCCCTTAAAAGATGATACTTTCTTTCAATGTGTTTACCTCTCTTGTGACTTCTTGGTTCTTTCGAATTAGCCACTGCTCCACTGTTGTCACAGTAGATAGTGATCCGCTTATTCGCACTAGGAACCACTTCCAAGTCAATCAAGAATTGGCGGAGCCAAACAGCCTCTTTGGCGCCTCGCATGCAGCAACATACTCAGCTTCCATGGTGGAATCAGCAATACAAGATTGCTTGATACTCCGCCATATGACTGCTCCTCCTCCAATAGTAAACACAGCCCCTGATGTGGATTTTCTCGAGTCAGAATCTGATTGGAAATCAGAATCTGTATACCCAACGGGAATCAAATCCCCTCCAGAGTATACAAGCATATTATCTCTCGTTCTCTTGAGATACTTGAAAATATGCTTGACTACCGTCCAGTGATCAGGACCAGGTTTCGATTGAAACCTACTAACTATGCCAACAGCAAAACAAATATTTGGTCTAGTACAGAGCATTGCATACATGAGACTTCCAACCGCCGAGGCATATGGAACTCTACTCATGAATTGCTCTTCATGCTCATTCTTAGGAACTTGTTCCTTAGAAATCTTGATTCCATGTCTGAAAGGTAACATACCTTTCTTGGAATCCTGCATGGAAAACCTAGACAAGATCTTGTCTATGTATGAAGCTTGGGATAATGCAATCGTTTTATTCTTTCTATCACTTATTACTTGGATACCTAGAATAAAACTTGCTTCTCCTAAGTCCTTCATATCAAATTGTTTTGCTAACCATTCTTTTACTGATGTCAATACACCTATATCGTTTCCAATGAGTAGTATATCATCAACATAAAGAATCAGGAAAACCAACTTGTCACCTTTAATCCTTTTGTATACACAAGGTTCGTCAGGATTCTGAATAAATCCAAAACCTTTGACAGCTTCATCGAACCTTATGTTCTAGGATCTGGATGCTTGCTTTAATCCATATATGGATTTCTGCAACTTGCATACCTTTTCCATTTGGCCCTTTTCAATGAATCCCTCTGGTTGCATCATGTAGATGCTTTCATCAAGACTTCCATTAAGGAAAGCTGTCTTGACGTCCATTTGCCAAATCTCTAGATCTAAAGATGCTGCAATGGATAACAGTATCCTAATGGATTTAAGCATGGCCACAGGAGAGAAGGTTTCCTCGTAATCGATACCTTCTTTCTGTGTATACCCTTTAGCTACCAATCTAGCTTTAAAGGTTTCCACCTTTCCATCCATACCTCTTTTCCTCTTGTATACCCACTTGCACCCAATGGGTTTCATCCCTTTAGGCAAGTCTACAAGGGACCAGACTTTGTTATCAAACATAGATTCAATCTCAGATTGCATTGCCTTTTGCCAATGGCGACTATCAACATCCTCCATAGCTTCCTTGTATGTGTAGGGATCATCGTCGTCCGGGAGATTCTCCACTGATTCTCCCAGACCGATGTATCTTTCGGGTTGTGTTCTAACCCTCCCACTACGACGAGGAATGGTAGGTTGTTGATCTTGTGTTGGATCGGAACTTACAATTGGGTTAGGTTGTGTAACCTCTCGTGGAATTGTATCTCCTGACATCTCATTCAGGACAATTCTACTTCTAGGTACAAAATCATTCATATAGTCCTTTTCCAGAAATTTAGCATTTGTCGAAACAAATACTTTAAGATCTGAAGGACTATAGAAATAATATCCTTTAGTTTCTTTTGGATACCCTACAAATATACATGTTTCTGAATGGGACTCCATCTTTTCTGTCTTTCCTTTTAACACATGCGCAGGACAACCAAATATCCTTAAGTGTTGTAAACTAGGCTTGCGCCCAGTCCACAACTCATGCGGTGTTTGAGGAACTGACTTAGATGGTACAACGTTTAGAATGTATATAGCAGTTTGTAAAGCATATCCCCAAAAAGAAATAGGAAGTGTTGAATAACTCAACATAGACCTAACCATATCCAAAAGAGTTCTATTTCTCCTTTCTGCCACCCCATTTTGTTGAGGTGTTCCTGGTGCAGAAAACTGAGAAACTATCCCATTATCAATAAGATATTGCTGAAACTCACCAGATAGATATTCTCCACCACGATCAGATCTCAAGATTTTTATGTGTTTCTCAAGCTGATTTTCTACTTCAGCTTTGAATGCTTTGAACATGTCAAAAGCATCCGACTAATGTCGCATGAGATACACATAGCCAAATCTCAAGTAATCATCTGTGAAGGTGATGAAGTACTCATATCCACCTCTAGCTTGAATGCTCATAGGACCACATACATCAGTGTGTATCAATCCTAAACATTCAGTGGCTCTTGCACCTTTGGCCGAGAACGACCTTTTGGTCATTTTACCTTCCAAACAAGATTCACAAGTTGGCAGATCATCAACCTTTAAGTCACTTAAAGGTCTGTCACTTACCAATCTTTTAATCCTATTAAGGTTGATATAACCTAGGCGTAAATGCCATAGATAGGTTTCATCTATTGATAATTTTACTCTTTTATGATTAGGTTCCGTTAATTCTGTATCTAACGAGTGAGAGATATTTTTATGCAAAAAGAATAAGCCGTTTTCCAATGTACCTTTGACAATAAATTTGTTATTCTTACTAATAATAAAATCTTTATTAAAAGTAACCGAATATCCAAATTTATTCAAACAAGAAACTTAAATTAAATTTCTCTTGAATTGAGGTATATAATAAACGTCTATCAAATCTAAATGCCTAAAAGAATCTAGATTAACTCTAATATCTCCCACTGTACTTGCAAACACTAACGTTCCGTTGCCCAAACGCAAGTTGATTTCATTCTTATTCAACTTTCTCCTTTCTTGGAACCCCTGTAAGGAATAGCAAACATGATTTGTGGCTCCAGAGTCTATGATCCAAGAATCTGTAGAATCTGCCAGAAAACATGTTTCAAGATAATTAATATTACCTTGTTCCTTCTTGTTCTGGGACTTTGGGCAATTTCTTTTCCAATGTCCCTTTTCACCACAGAGGAAGCACTTCCCTTTGATCTTGGTTACTTTCTTGGTCTCCTTCTTGGTAGACCCAAGTTGCTTTTTCTTCTGTTGTTTCTTAACCTTTTGACGGGTCTTAACAGTAGCAACTTTACCAACCATATGAATCTGAGATTCATAAGTAGGAGCAGGTGATTTAGGAGCAGACAGAATAAACTTATGTTTTTCAGCTTGCAGCAACAACCCAATTTTCCTTTTCCTTGTGACATAATTATCTCCAGTTAAAGTATTATCTTTTAAGATGTTCATTAGGGATGGGGTCATGATTTCTGAATATAACAAAAATATATATGAGTAAATAATCATGATAAAGCACTTTCGAATATTTATCTTGATTTAAATAAATAACTCAATCATAAAAATTCAACGGTGATCTAACACCCATAAATGTTACGCCTCCTTTGGGAGTTCGCACCATTTACTAGTTAGACTAGGTCCCACCTAATTGTTAACATAACAACCAGCGTTTTCAATTTTAGCCTTGCAATTTTACTGATAAGAACTCTTGGGAGGATATCAATAAAATTACATTGAGTGTGTTACCAAGATATCGACCCTCAATTTTCTCTCACGAAAATCCCTCCTTGGGGAGTAGATCTCGTTTGAGTCCATTGTCTAGTCTATCCTTGTAAGGAAGTATGTTGCTAAATTCCATTCATGGACGCCCCTTGGGGGGATTACCAATAAATAATAAAGCTCAACTAACCTTGGAGGCCATAGGTGTTACAAAAACACCTTCTCCCACTCAATTGTTTAAGGCGTGTGATTAAATCCCATAGAATGATTTACCAAGTTATCTAGATGCCAATTTAGAAACCTAAATCATTCAATGCATGTTCATACCAAAAGAGATATATGAGTAGCACTCCTATTCTATATGTCATATTATCATACAATAACAAATATTGTAATATTTAAGCATAAATTAAATAGCAACAATTTTGGCCCATCCTAGAAAAACAAGTAAATTACAATTGTTTAGGAATACAAGATCTTCAAGTGGCCCATCAACCATATGCTCATCCTTCGGCCTCCACCCATGGGCGTGCACAGCCCACAACCCCACAAAGGGGCTGCAATGCGCAGCCCATAAGGCCACACAAGGCTGCCGTGCGCAGCCCACCATGTAATGGGCTTGCCTTGTGCAGCCCAATCCAATCCTAGGGTGCGCACGGTGCTCATTCTCGGTTCCGGTTGCTTCGTTTTTCTTCGTGTCTTCGAATCTTCAATACCCGAATACATTACAGCAGTATAAATAATAAAATACTGCAGTATTAATTTTTTTTTTTTTTTTTATACTCACTGCAGTATTTTTACAAAATCAAAACTGCACATAAAAAATAAATAAAAACTGCAGTAAAAAATACTGCACTAAAAATAATAAAAAAAATATAAAACCTAGCAACTACCAAGAAGGAATTATGGCGATGATAGACCACCCTTCTTGTTACAACTCCGAAACAATAATTACATTGAAAATCTAGGACCAAAATCGAGCAACAACAATCCACATAAAACATATATAAATCCATACATCTCATGTAATTATATATGCGAATACCTAGACTGCCATTGACTTACGTCGATGGTAATCCGTAAGATCTTCAATCCTAGCACGAACGTGAATCACCTAGGAGCGTGGTCTCCTTTTTTCTTTGAATTGCAAACCTGAGAATGGACAAACAAACTTTTCTTTTCTTTGTTAGTCACAAAAACAATCAAAAGAAGACTAAGATTATTCCGGTCACTTTTGAGTTCTCAATCTAATGATCAAAACTCGCGTGAACCTAAATCGATGTTGTACACACAAGCTTATTGATGAACAAGCAATTAGTGTACCATCAAAGAATAATCTATTCACTCTTTTATGTTTTTTAATAGAATAAAAACCTTTCTATGAATTGAGAAGAAGAAGAAAATTGTATCATTGAACAACCTCTTGGCCGAATTCTATAAGTGTGAATATATAGGTGGTCTAATTTGCTTCCTCTTTCCTTTTAGGGTTGCCAAAATTCCTTCTCTAAAAGGGACTAGGGTTGCCACAAATCACAAGCCAAAAAGGGTTTGTGTTGCACCCTAATTTCCATCTAGTTTAAGACTTCAAACCCTAATCCAACTCATAGATCTTTTATTCTTTTATTTGACTAAATAAAAAGACTTCTTATTTGATTAAATAAACAAAATTATTTATTTATTTTCTTATCAAACAAGTCTTTTAATTTTAGTATACTACTACCAATAGTATAACTCTAGGAATCATATTTCCTAATCAGAAAAGATTTGTTTCTTAATTAAACAATTAATTAATTAATTACTTAATTCTTATTTAATTAAACAATGAAACAAAATAATATATAGGCTAATATATTAACCCTTGCCGTCCCATGTCTAAAATAGGGCCTTATATTATTTTATCATTTCATTTAATCCATTGGACTTTAAATAAAAAGCCCACATGTGAACCAGACCCATTCTTACTAAAAGAAACAAGCCCACATGTCATTCATTAATATATAAATATAATTGAGTAGCCCATTACTTAAATAATGTGCAAATTATATTCTTAATATATTAAATGCAATTTTAAATGGACCCATAAATTGGTCCGGTAGAATATATCAAGTGATCCATGCAAGTCCGTGTGGATTAGGGATCTTGGCGGGCTATCTAAATTTAAGCTTCAATAGACATAACCTAATCACAATCAACAAATGATTCACTTAGGTCCGATCCATTAATTTTAACTCATTCCACTAAAGAGCTAAAATTGAACTCTTAAATAAAGATAGAAAAGGAAGATGTTCCTCATTCATACCCTAGACAATCAAGTTGGAGATAGTGTATCCTCGTGATTGATATCAGTAATCGCCAAGAGTTCATAGACCGCCTATAACTCTCCAAGTTACCATATTTACTCATATGACCACGTTTTGAACTTGGATATTTTGACTTGTCCAGAAGCCATGTTTTCAATAGACACTATCGAAAACTCAACGTTGAGATTTAATATCCAATTACCTCAAAACATCTATATGATGATATTATACTCTCATTTAATAAATGGAGCCACGATGTCCATATCTATAAATGAAGTCCTCTATCGATTAACAAATGAATATCACCAAACTATCGAGGATAGACTATGCGATATAATCGTACTCATTGATAACTCAAATGATATCACTTGCAACCATAAGTCCATCATTTATCTCAGGATTAAGATAGACTCTCCGATTGTCCTGATAATGAAAAGACTTTTATCTACTGACGGTTATAGATAAAGTATTTCATTGTGATCCAGTTCAATGCACCCAGTGTACTAGATTCTTTTGCTCAAAGACACTCCGATGATTTTAGACTCATCATATCTCATTTGATCCCACTCAAATGCTAGCAAAAGAATTCTACAACTTTAACAAGATAAAGGTGCCCAACCTTTAACTTAAGTTGTGAACAATATTCAAGACTAACTAAAGAATTGTGTCTACCACATACATATCCAGATGTACGAACAATTCTTCTTTTCTCATAGTCTTTAGACCTTATGATTATTTACTTTGACAATTATAATATTAAACTATAAATTCTATAAGATTTGTTAAACCAGAAATCACTTTATTAATATGAAAAAGATTGTTAATTACAATATTACAGTCTTGCTATTGAGCATAATCCTAACAATAAGTGCAACCAAGTTTACTCAAGCAATTAAAATGGAAGCATAAAATATTTCAAATTTTTGCAAGTGACAAAAATGCAAAATAGCTCTCTTTGCTTGAGTTCCCCATATGGGGTCATCACATCCTTCATCATTGAAGGTCATGAGGTCCTATGGACCTACTAAGTCCATTGGACTTAGTTGAACCTTTTAGAGACAAGTTTGTCTCGTAGCAAGCGGGTTCATCCTTTCTTATCCACATAGGTGAAACAATTTTCTTCCTAGTGGTCAAAAGTTCTAGAGATCTAGATGTCATAGGATCATGTAAATGAATTTCTTCCTTCCTATGAGCATGCATTCTAGCTCTAGCTTTCTTCTTCTCAATCATGCTTTTAACTCTACACATTTTAATGTAACGAAAGCACTTTTGTCTAATATGACCATCAACACCACAAAAATGACATGTAGGAACAAAGTTAGGAATCATACTGTTAGGATTATGCTCAATAGCAGGAGTGTAATGTTGTAATTAACAATCTTTTTCATATTAATAAAGTGATTTCTGGTTCAACAAATCTTATAGCATTTATAGTTTAATATTATAATTGTCAAAGTAAATAATCATAAGGTCTAAAGACTATGAGAAAAGAAGAATTGTTCGTACATCTGGATATGTATGTGGTAGACACAATTCTTTAGTTAGTCTTGAATATTGTTCACAACTTAAGTTAAAGGTTGGGCACCTTTATCTTGTTAAAGTTGTAGAATTCTTTTGCTAGCATTTGAGTGGGATCAAATGAGATATGATGAGTCTAAAATCATCGGAGTGTCTTCGAGCAAAAGAATCTAGTGCACTGGGTGCATTGAACTGGATCACAATGAAATACTTTATCTATAACCGTCAGTAGATAAAAGTCTTTTCATTATCAGGACAATCGGAGAGTCTATCTTAATCCTGAGATAAATGATGGACTTATGGTTGCAAGTAATATCATTTGAGTTATCAATGAGTACGATTATATCGCATAGTCTATACTCGATAGTTTGGTGATATTCGTTTGTTAATCGATAGAGGACTTCATTTATAGATATGGACATCGTGGCTCCATTTATTAAATGGGAGTATAATATCATCATATGGATGTTTTGAGGTAATTAGATATTAAATCTCAACGTTGAGTTTTCGATAGTGTCTATTGAAAACATGGCTTCTGGACAAGTCAAAATATCCAAGTTCAAAACGTGGTCATATGAGTAAATATGGTAACTTTGAGAGTTATAGGTGGTCTATGAACTCTTGGCGATTACTGATATTAATCACGAGGATACACTATCTCCAACTTGATTGTCTAGGGTATGAATGAGGAATATCTTCCTTTTCTATCTTTATTTAAGAGTTCAATTTTAGCTCTTTAGTGGAATAAGTTAAAATTAATGGATTGGACTTAAGTGAATCATTTGTTGATTGTGATTAGGTTATGTCTATTGAAGCTTAAATTTAGATAGCCCGCCAAGATCCCCAATCCACACGGACTTGCATTGATCACTTGATATATTCTACCGGACCAATTTAAGGGTCCATCTAGAATTGCATTTAATATATTAAGAATATAATTTGCACATTATTTATGTAATGGGCTGCTCAATTATATTTATATATTAATGAATGGCATGTGGGCTTGTTTCTTTTAGTAAGAATGGGTCTGGTTCACATGTGAGCTTTTTATTTAAAGTCCAATGGATTAAATGAAATGAGAAAATAATATAAGGCCCTATTTTAGACAAGTGGGGCGGCAATGGTTAATATATTAGCCTATATATTATTTTGTTTCATTGTTTAATTAAATAAGAATTAATTAATTTATTAATTAATTGTTTAATTAAGAAACAAATCTTTTCTGATTAGGAAATATGATTCCTAAGAGTTATACTATTGGTAGTAGTATACTAAAATTAAAAGACTTGTTTGGTAAGAAAATAAATAATTAATTTTATTTATTTAATCAAAGAAGAAATCTTTTTATTTAGTCAAATAAAAGAATAAAAGATCTATGAGTTGGATTAGGGTTTGAAGTCTTAAACTAGATAGGAATTAGGGTGCAATACAAACTCCTTTTTGGCTTAGGTATTGCGGCAACCCTAGTCCCTTTTAGTGTAGAGATTTCGGCCACCCTAATACAAAGAGAGAAAGAAAATTTGGCCACATAGATATGTGGACTTATAGAATTCGGCCACTCTAGGGTTTTGTGGTGATTGATACAATTTTCTTCTTCTTCTCAATTCATAGAAAGGTTTTTATTCTACTAAAACATAAAAGATTGAATAGATTATTCTTTGATGGTACACTAATTGCTTGTTCATCAATAAGCTTGTGTGTATAACATCGATTTAGGTTCACGCGAGTTTCGATCATTAGATTGAGAACTCAAAAGTGACCGGAATAATCTTAGTCTTCTTTTGATTGTTTTTGTGACTAACAAAGAAAAAGAAAAGTTTGTTTGTCCATTCTCAGGTTTGCAATTCAAAGAAAAGGGAGACCACGCTCCTAGGTGATCCACGTTCGTGCTAGGATTGAAGATCTTGCGAATTACCATCGACGTAAGTCAATCGGATCACGCGACAAAAGGTATTATTCTTTTGTTAAATAATATATATGTTTAATTGATTAAAGGGTTTAAGGTTCATAAAAAGGAACATTTTTAAAAGTTACTAAATCTATTTTTAGTCTCGCTTCCGCTGCGTGTACTACGGTATTTTTCCCTACAATTGGTATCAGAGCCTAGGTTGAACCCTCTTAATTAATTAACGTATATATACGTGGATCTATTTCTTTTTATTGTGATTATGCATGTTTAGAAAGAGATGGCACTCTAGGTATTCGCATATATAATTACATGTGATGTATGGATTTATATATGTTTTATGTGGATTGTTGTTGCTCAATTTTGGTCCTAGATTTTCAATGTAATTATTGTTTCGGAGTTGTAACAAGAAGGGTGGTCTATCATCGCCATAATTCCTTCTTGGTAGTTGTTAGGTTTTATTTTTATTTTAATTATTAAGTGCAGTTTTTACTGCAGTTTTTATTTATTTATTATGTGCAGTTTTATGTTTGTAAATATACTGCAGTGATTAAAAAAAAAAAAATTAATAATACTGCAGTATTTTATTATTTATATTGCTGTAAAGTATTCGGGTATTAAAGATTCGAAGACACGAAGAAAAAGGAAACAATCGGAACCGAGAACGAGCACCGTGCGCACCCTAGGAGTGGATTGGGCTGCGCATGGCAAGCCCATTACATGGTGGGCTGCGCACGGCAGCCCTAGCTGGTCT
The DNA here is from genome assembly GCA_008009225.1 of Acer yangbiense. Classification (NCBI taxonomy): domain Eukaryota; kingdom Viridiplantae; phylum Streptophyta; class Magnoliopsida; order Sapindales; family Sapindaceae; genus Acer; species Acer yangbiense. The sequence continues at coordinate 11,251,364 of CM017765.1, read as the reverse complement.
CATGGGCTGCGCATGGCAGCCCCTTTGTGGGGTTGTGGGCTGTGCACGCCCATGGGAGGAGGCCGAGGGATGAGCGTATGGTTGATGGCCACCTGAAGATCTTGTATTCCTGACAATTGTAATTTACTTGCTTTTCTAGGATGGGCCAAAATTGTTGCTATTTAATTTTTGCTTAAATATTACAATATTTGTTATTGTATGATAACATGACATATAGAATAGGAGTGCCACTCATATATCTCTTTTGGTATGAACATGCATTGAATGATTTAGGTATCTAAATTGGCATCTAGGTCACTTGGTAAATCATTCTATGGGATTTAATCACACGCCTTAAATAATTGAGTGGGAGAAGATGTTTTGTAACACCTATGGCCACCAAAGTTAGTTGAGTTTTATTATTTATTGGTAATCCCCCCAAGGGGCGTCCATGAATGGAATTTAGCAACATACTTCCATACAAGGATAGACTAGACAATGGACTCAAACGAGATCTACTCCCCAAGGAGGGATTTTCATGAGAGAAAATTGAGGGTCGAGATCTTAGTAACACACTCAATGTAATTTTATTGATATCCTCCCAAGAGTTCTTGTCAGTAAAATTGTAAGGCTAAAATTGAAAACGCTGGTTGTTATGTTAACAATTAGGTGGGACCTAGTCTAACTAGTAAATGGTGCGAACTCCCAAAGGAGGCGTAACATTTATGGGTGTTGGATCACCGTTGAATTTTTATGATTGAGTTATTTATTTAAATCAAGATAAATATTCGAAAGTGCTTTATCATGATTATTTACTCATATATATTTTTGTTATATTCGGAAATCATGACCCCATCCCTAATGAACATCTTAAAAGATAATATTTTAACCGGAAATAATTATGTCACATGGAAAAGGATTATTGGGTTGTTGCTGCAAGCTGAAAAATATAAGTTTATTCTGTCTGCTCCTAAACCACCTGCTCCTACTTATGAATCTCAGATTCATATGGTTGGTAAAGTTGCTACTGTTAAGACCCGTCAAAAGGTTAAGGAACAACAGAAGAAAAAGCAACTTGGGCCTACCAAGATGGAGACCAAGAAAGTAACCAAGATCAAAGGGAAGTGCTTCCTTTGTAGTGAAAAGGGACATTGGAAAAGAAATTGCCCAAAGTCCCAGAACAAGAAGGAACAAGGTAATATTAATTATCTTGAAACATGTTTTCTGGCAGATTCTACAGATTCTTGGATCATAGACTCTGGAGCCACAAATCATGTTTGTTATTACTTACAGGGGTTCCAAGAAAGGAGAAAGCTGAATAAGAATGAAATCAACTTGTGTTTGGGCAACGGATCGTTAGTGTCTGCAAGTGCAGTGGGAGATATTAGAGTTAATCTAGATTCTTTCAGGCATTTAGATTTGATAGACGTTTATTATGTACATCAATTCAAGAGAAATTTAATTTAAGTTTCTTGTTTGAATAAATTTGGATATTCGGTTACTTTTAATAAAGATTTTATTATTAGTAAGAATAACAAATTTATTTGCAAAGGTACATTGGAAAACGGCTTATTCTTTTTGCATAGAAATATCTCTCACTCGTTAGACACATAATTAACGGAACCTAATCATAAAAGAGTAAAATTATCAATAGATGAAACCTACCTATGGCATTTACGCCTAGGTCATATTAACCTTAATAGGATTAAAAGATTGGTATGTGACGGACCTTTAAGTGACTTAAAGGTTGATGACCTACCAACTTGTGAATCTTGTTTGGAAGGTAAAATGACCAAAAGGTCGTTCTCTGCCAAAGGTGCAAGAGCCACTGAATGTTTAGGATTGATACACACTGATATATGTGGACCTATGAGCATTCAAGCTAGAGGTGGATATGAGTACTTCATCACCTTCACAGATGATTACTCGAGATTTGGTTATGTGTATCTCATGCGACATAAGTCGGATGCTTTTGACATGTTCAAAGCATTCAAAGCTGAAGTGGAAAATCAGCTTGAGAAACACATAAAAATCTTGAGATCTGATCATGGTGGAGAATATCTATCTGGTGAGTTTCAGCAATATCTTATTGATAATGGGATAGTTTCTCAGTTTTCTGCACCAAGTACACCTCAACAAAATGGGGTAGCAGAAAGGGGAAATAGAACTCTTTTGGATATGGTTAGGTCTATGTTGAGTTATTCAACACTTCCTATTTCTTTTTGAGGATATGCTTTACAAACTGCTATATACATTCTAAACGATGTACCGTCTAAATCTGTTCCTAAAACACCGCATGAATTGTGGACTGGGCCCAAGCCTAGTTTACAACACTTAAGGATATTTGGTTGTCCTGCGCATGTGTTAAAAGGAAAGACAGATAAGATGGAGTCCCGTTCAGAAACGTGTATATTTGTAGGGTATCCAAAAGAAACTAAAGGATATTATTTCTATAGTCCTTCAGATCTTAAAGTATTTGTTTCAACAAATGCTAAATTTCTGGAAAAGGACTATATGAATGATTTTGTACCTAGAAGTAGAATTGTCCTGAATGAGATGTCAGGAGATACAATTCCACGAAAGGTTACACAACCTAACCCAATTGTAAGTTCCGATCCAACACAAGATCGACAACCTACCATTCCTCGTCGTAGTGGGAGGGTTAGAACACAACCCGAAAGATACATCGGTCTAGGAGAATCAGTGGAGAATCTCCCGGATGACGATGATCCCTACACGTATAAGGAAGCAATGGAGGATGTTGATAGTCGCCATTGGCAAAAGGCAATGCAATCTGAGATTGAATCTATGTTTGATAACAAAGTCTGGTCCCTTATAGACTTGCCTAAAGGGATAAAACCCATTGGGCTCAAGTGGGTATACAAGAGGAAAAGAGGTATGGATGGAAAGGTGGAAACCTTTAAAGCTAGATTGGTAGCTAAAGGGTATACACAGAAAGAAGGTATCGATTACGAGGAAACCTTCTCTCCTGTGGCCATGCTTAAATCCATTAGGATACTCTTGTCCATTGCAGCATCTTTAGATCTAGAGATTTGGCAAATGGACGTCAAGACAGCTTTCCTTAATGAAAGTCTTCACGAAAGCATCTACATGATGCAACCAGAAGGATTCATTGAAAAGGGCCAAATGGAAAAGGTATGCAAGTTGCAGAAATCCATATATGGATTAAAGCAAGCATCCAGATCCTGGAACATAAGGTTTGATCAAGCTGTCAAAGGTTTTGGATTTATTCAGAATCCTGACGAACCTTGTGTATACATAAGGATTAAAGGCGACAAGTTGGTTTTCCTGATTCTTTATGTTGATGATATACTACCCATTGGAAACGATGTAGGTGTATTGACATCAGTAAAAGAATGGTTAGCAAAACAATTTGATATGAAGGATTTAGGAGAAGCAAGTTTTATTCTAGGTATCCAAGTAATAAGGGATAGAAAGAATAAAACGATTGCATTATCCCAAGCTTCATACATAGACAAGATCTTGTCTAGGTTTTCCATGCAGGATTCCAAGAAAGGTATGTTACCTTTCAGACATGGAATCAAGCTTTCTAAGGAACAAGTTCCTAAGAATGAGCATGAAGAGCAATTCATGAGTAGAGTTCCATATGCCTCGGCGGTTGGAAGTCTCATGTATGCAATGCTCTGTACTAGACCAGATATTTGTTTTGCTGTTGGCATAGTTAGTAGGTTTCAATCGAAACCTGGTCCTGATCACTGGACGGCAGTCAAGCATATTTTCAAGTATCTCAAGAGAACGAGAGATAATATGCTTGTATACTCTAGAGGGGATTTGATTCCCATTGGGTATACAGATTCTGATTTCCAATCAAATTCTGACTCCAGAAAATCCACATCAGGGGCTGTGTTTACTATTGGAGGAGGAGCAATCATATGGAGGAGTATCAAGCAATCTTGTATTGCTGATTACACCATGGAAGCTGAGTATGTTGCTGCATGCGAGGCTGCCAAAGAGGCTGTTTGGCTCTGCCAATTCTTGATTGACTTGGAAGTGGTTCCTAGTGCGAATAAGCAAATCACTATCTACTGTGACAACAGTGGAGCAGTGGCTAATTCGAAAGAACCAAGAAGTCACAAGAGAGGTAAACACATTGACAGAAAGTATCATCTTTTAAGAGAGATTGTTCAAAGAGGTGACGTGACGATTACCAAAATCGCGTCAGCAGAAAATCTAGCCGATCCCTTCACAAAGGCTCTACCTTAGAAGAGTTTCGAAGGGCATCTAGAGAACATGGGCTTAAGAGATATGACACATTTGCTATAGTGCAAGTGGGAGATTGTTAGGATTATGCTTAATAGTAAGAGTGTAATGTTGTAATTAACAATCTTTTTCATATTAATAAAGTGATTTCTGGTTCAACAAATCTTATAGCATTTATAGTTTAATATTATAATTGTCAAAGTAAATAATCATAAGGTCTAAAGACTATGAGAAAAGAAGAATTGTTCGTACATCTGGATATGTATGTGGTAGACACAATTCTTTAGTTAGTCTTGAATATTGTTCACAACTTAAGTTAAAGGTTGGGCACCTTTATCTTATTAAAGTTGTAGAATTCTTTTGCTAGCATTTGAGTGGGATCAAATGAGATATGATGAGTCTAAAATCAACGGAGTGTCTTCGAGCAAAAGAATCTAGTGCACTGGGTGCATTGAATTGGATCACAATGAAATAATTTATCTATAACCTTCAGTAGATAAAAGTCTTTTCATTATCAGGACAATCGGAGAGTCTATCTTAATCCTGAGATAAATGATGGACTTATGGTTGCAAGTGATATCATTTGAGTTATCAATGAGTATGATTATATCGCATAGTCTATCCTTGTTAGTTTGGTGATATTCGTTTGTTAATCGATAGAGGACTTCATTTATAGATATGGACATCGTGGCTCCATTTATTAAATGAGAGTATAATATCATCATATGGATGTTTTGAGGTGATTGGATATTAAATCTCAACGTTGAGTTTTCGATAGTGTCTATTGAAAACATGGCTTCAGGACAAGTCAAAATATCCAAGTTCAAAACGTGGTCATATGAGTAAATATGGTAACTTGGAGAGTTATAGGCGGTCTATGAACTCTTGGAGATTACTGATATTAATCACGAGGATACACTATCTCCAACTTGATTGTCTAGGGTATGAATGAGGAACATCTTCCTTTTCTATCTTTATTTAAGAGTTCAATTTTAGCTCTTTAGTGGAATGAGTTAAAATTAATGGATCGGACCTAAGTGAATCATTTGTTGATTGTGATTAGGTTATGTCTGTTGAAGCTTAAATTTAGATAGCCCACCAAGATCCCCAATCCACACGGACTTGCATGGATCACTTGATATATTCTACCGGACCAATTTAAAGGTCCATCTAGAATTGCATTTAATATATTAAGAATATAATTTGCACATTATTTATGTAATTGGCTGCTCAATTATATTTATATATTAATGAATGGCATGTGGGCTTGTTTCTTTTAGTAAGAATGGGTCTGGTTCACATGTGGGCTTTTTATTTAAAGTCCAATAGATTAAATGAAATGAGAAAATAATATAAGGCCCTATTTTAGACAAGTGGGGCGGCAAGGGTTAATATATTAGCCTATATATTATTTTGTTTCATTGTTTAATTAAATAAGAATTAATTAATTTATTAATTAATTGTTTAATGAAGAAACAAATCTTTTCTGATTAGGAAATATGATTCCTAAGAGTTATACTATTGGTAGTAGTATAATAAAATTAAAAGACTTGTTTGGTAAGAAAATAAATAATTAATTTTATTTATTTAATCAAATAAGAAATCTTTTTATTTAGTCAAATAAAAGAATAAAAGATCTATGAGTTGGATTAGGGTTTGAAGTCTTAAACTAGATAGGAATTAGGGTGCAATACAAACTCCTTTTTGGCTTCGGTATTGCGGCAACCCTAGTCCCTTTTAGTGTAGAGATTTCGGCCACCCTAATATAAAGAGAGAAAGAAAATTTGGCCACATAGATATGTGGACTTATAGAATTCGGCCACTCTAGGGTTTTGTGGTGATTGATACAATTTTCTTCTTCTTCTCAATTCATAGAAAGGTTTTTATTCTACTAAAACATAAAAGAGTGAATAGATTATTCTTTGATGGTACACTAATTGCTTGTTCATCAATAAGCTTGTGTGTACAACATCGATTTAGGTTCACGCGAGTTTCGATCATTAGATTGAGAACTCAAAAGTGACCGGAATAATCTTAGTCTTCTTTTGATTGTTTTTGTGACTAACAAAGAAAAAGAAAAGTTTGTTTGTCCATTCTCAGGTTTGCAATTCAAAGAAAAGGGAGACCACGCTCCTAGGTGATCCACGTTCGTGCTAGGATTGAAGATCTTGCGAATTACCATCGACGTAAGTCAATCGGATCACGCGACAAAAGGTATTATTCTTTTGTTAAATAATATATATGTTTAATTGATTAAAGGGTTTAAGGTTCATAAAAAGGAAAAATTTTTAAAGTTACTAAATCTATTTTTAGTCTCGCTTCCGCTGCGTGTACTACGGTATTTTTCCCTACACATACCATGTCCTTGTGCATGCATAGGAGCCTTCCCATGTCTTTGTGGTTGTCTTGGTTGTTGGATAGGATCTCTCCTTCTTTGTTGTTGACCAAGACTTGGTTGCTTCCTCGATTGAGTTTGCATGATTGGTCTCTTCCCTTGATGGAGTTGAGTTTGAGGGAAGTTAGCATGAGGAACTCTTGTAGGTTGAGCTTGAGGTTGTCTTCTTGGAGCTACCTTCACTTGTGCACTATGAGAGCATTGTCCTAGATCAATCTTCTTCCTAGGAGTTTGCACCGGTGAAGCTTCTTTGTAGCTCAAGCTCTTGACAAACACGGTTTTGTTAGGAGTGGAGGACTCCTTACCATCTTCAAACCCAAGACCTCTCTTGTCATAAGGACTCTTTCCAATAATTAACATGTGGTCAAGTTTTTCGGTGCCAGAAACTATCCTAGTCCTTGATCCTTTAGTCTCTTCAAGCTCTCTTTTTAAATCTTCTTCATTCCTCTTAGATAAGTCTAACTCCTTTCTTAGCTTATCTTCAATATTCTTGGATCTATCCACTTGTTCACTTAAGTGGTCAACATGAGCCAAAAGGTCTAGATTCTCTTCTCTCAATCTTCGTATCTTTTCCTCGGTCTTTATTGCTAAGCTTTTATACTCAGTGAGGTATTCATCTAGAACCTTTTTCTCCACATATCCATCTGTGGAGTTAGATGAAGAGTCATCTTCATTAGAGTCACTTTCTTCTTGACTCTCATTCTCTTCTTTATTGTAGGAGATCGGAAAGGCAAAATAGTTGTTCTCACAATCATTCAAGCTTGAGGGACTTCCTTCAACAACTTTCACTTTGTTGTCCCACTTGTGAGAGCAACCTAATGCCAAAAATTTTGCCACAACCTCTTCATCACTATCACTTGAAGTGGCGGCCTCCTCTCTTTCATCTTCCAAGTTAGCACATTCCTTGGAGATATGCCCGAATCCTCCACATTCGTAGCATTGAATCTTCTCTTTTGAAGACATCTCATGATATGGCTTGACATTCTTGATAGTGGTCTTCTTCTTCTTGAAGTCATTCCCCTTTGAGCCATAACCACTCTTTTGTAGATTCAAGAACTTCTTGAATCCCTTGGTAATGAATGCCATGTCTTCATATGAGTCATCCTCCTCCTCTTCCATCTTGGATGTCTTCAAGGCAATATCCTTTTTCTTCTTAGGAGATGATATGGTAGCCTTTCTTGATTCATAGGCTAGAAGTCTTCCAATGACTTCGCTCGGCTTCATATCTTTGTAGGTTTCATTTTCTTCTAAAGCCGTCACTTTGGGTTCGAACCTCTCGGGAAGTGATCGCATGATCTTTTGCTTGATTCTTCTATCCGAGTAAGGATTACCAAGTTGGTGACTTTGGTTCACAATGTCCATTAGTCTCACTTGGAAGTCATTGAAGTGCTCGTGCTCTTCCATCCTAATGGTCTCAAACCGAGTTTAAAGGACTTGAAGCTTTGAGTCCTTGACAACCTCGGTGCCTTCATGTGCAACTTCTAGGATGTTCCATGCCTCTTTAGCAATCCTAGTAATTTGAATCAGTTTGTACTGATTTTCACTCAATGCACATCGGATGGCATGAATAGCCTTGTTGTTCCACATGGAGTCAATAAATTCTTGAGGACTCCACTATGCCTTAGGCTTAAGAACTTCTTCTCCGCCATCCGTAAGAGTTATCATAGGTGGAGCATATCCATCTTCAACCGCCATCCACGCCCTATCATGGATTTGGCATATGTATGCCTCCATCTTCCCCTTCCATGAGGAGTAATTATCGCCGGTGAGCAACGGTGGCCTCACGCTCGACGCTCCCTCTTTGCTCATCCCGAAACCACTCATAGTGTTTGGATGAATGCAAATGAGATGAATGCAAAATGTATGAATAAATCAAAAAATCACACAAGATGCAAAACACACCAAAATGAGCAAGGATCACCTATGTATGTCTAGGAACTCACTCTGATACCAATTGAAAGGAATAATTCACGGTGTGTATAAAACTAATCTAAAGGGGGGGGTGAATAGATTTTAAATGATTTTACCTAATTTTCGCATACAAGTCAATTTTACGAAAATGCCCCTACTAGTCACAATAGTATAACAAGTGTAATATGGTGCGGAATGTAAATGACACTTGATATTTACGTGGAAACCCTCACGGGAAAAACCACGGGCTGTTATGTGCGCCACACACGAACCTCGAATCCACTAATTGAAATGATTACAACCTAATCCCGGTTTAATGATCTAATCCCGATCAATAATCATTACAACTACCTAATCCCGGTATAAGTGGACCTAGTCCAATTGCTTGTGATTTAAGCTACCTAATCCCAATAGCAACACAAGACTTAATTCTCTAAGAAGAGATAATACAACCTAAGTGAATATATGAAATATCCAAAAATGCAATTAGAGCTAGGTAACCCTATATGCTTATCTAGGATGATGATTTTGCAATTAATTCAATCCTAGATATTAAAAGCTAGATGACATGTCAAATAGCTTAGTTAAACATATATTATAAAAACCTAGATAGCTATCAAAATACAACACTCAATCATGTCAACACAACAATCTCTATTTTGTGTCTAGAATATATTCTAAGAACATACAAATAATAAAAGAGATGCATTGATAAATAAAACACTAATTATAAATGATAATAGTGAAGAACATACCAAGGGAAGTGTGTTGACTAAGACCCATGCAAGTAAACATCCTAACTATGCTAGAAAATGCTTAGATGATATTTTGATGCATATGAAAATGGGTTTGAGAGTTAAAGACAAGTTCTTGGGAGTTTCTCTCTTGAAGATATTTGTCTCTCAAAAGTGTGTGTTAGGAAAAATGAAGGAGAAAAAATATATATATATATTAGGTTGAAAATCAAAGCTATACGGTTTTAGACTATTGAAATATATTAGATAATATCAAACACAAAAACTGCACAAATTATATAAATATATATATATTAGGTTAATATATATATATATATATTAACAAAACAAAAAAGGCACACATATATATATATATATATATATATTTTAACACACAAACAAACAAAAGACAAAAACAATTAAAGCAAAGAAGAAAATGCAAACAGATGCCGTGTGAGTCCCCGTGCATGTAACGCGGACAGAGACCCATTTTGGGTGTGGGTGTGGTGCGGCCAACGGGGCTGTGTGTGGCAATTTTAGCGCCCCTCACATGCCATCACATGCCACCTCTCTTTGTGTTGCAATCATGACACACAAAGCCGACTTTCGTTCCGAGTGATCTTCAGTCCAGTTCTGAATTCGGAATTCGGAATTCAATTCTGTCTTCGGAATAGAAACCCGGACTCAATCATAAATATGGAAAATTATATAACTTTCCACTTTAAGCTCGAAATTGAATTCCAGTTTTCGATAAAAATACGGAATGTCCCAAATGTCTCGGAAATCATCCGAAACATATAGGCAAGTCTCCGAATCGCTCGGAACTTATCTATGAACAAATCCACACATAAAAATATAACAAAGAAGTGCAAGTATGGAATGTGACATGTGAAGAGTATGCACACCAATGCAAGAATGCTAAGTGAGTGTGTGCAACTATCTCTTCAAGACAAGTAAGCACATAGAAATTTACCTTCGGTGCTTATCAAGACGAGGTTTTCAAAAGGGTTTCGAACAATAATACCAACTCCTAAGCTACCCTTACAAAGAACCCTAACATGTGGTTTGTCCACGAAATGAGCCAATCAACAAATGGGAACCTTACAATAATCATACTCCCTATGTATATCTCCTAGTCCAAAAATGCATGTTTGAACATAAATATGACATGGATTGTAAACAAGAAAGGTTCACACTTATTGAATTGAAAACATATATACATATGTGCAACCAAGTTTACTCAAGCAATTAAAAGAAGAAGCATAAGATATTTCAAATTTTTTTGCAAGTGACAAGAATGCAAAATAGCTCTCTTTGCTTGAGTTCTCCATATGGGGTCAATCACAAATCACATCACTCCATAAGACATATCCTAATAGATCTACTAAGTGTTTTAAATCGAGTAGCATCTAAGGGTTTAGTAAATAAGTCTGCAAGTTGATCATTAGTACCTACATGTTCAAGTACTATGCATTTATTTTCAACAAGCTCTCTAATGAAATGATGGCAAATGTCAATATACTTGGTTCTAGAGTGTTGTATCGGATTCTTGGAAATATTTATAGCACTCATATTATCACAAAAGAGAGTGAGTGTACCTTGGTTAAATCCGCAGTCTACTAGCATTTGCTTCATCCATAGGAGTTGTGTGCATCCACTCCCTGCGGCTATGTACTCGGCCTCGGCCGTGGACAAGAAAATCGAGTTTTGCTTCTTGCAAAACCAAGACACCAAGTTGTTGCCTAGAAAAAAGCAACCGCCCGATGTGCTCTTCCTATCATCGTAATTTCCTGCCCAATCCGCATCACTAAAGCCTACAAGACTAGCATTAGTGTCAAAAGAGTCCCAAATCCCATAGTTGGAAGTCCCATTCACATAGCGAATGATTCTCTTTACGGAAGAGAGATGGGACTCCTTAGGATCCGCTTGGTACCTAGCACACACACCCACACTAAAAGTGATATCGGGCCTACTTGCGGTCAAATAAAGCAAGCTTCCTATCATGGCACAATATAATGTTTGTTCCACACTTTTACCACTAGCATCCTTGCTTAGCTTCAAAGTGGTACTTATGGGTGTATCACAATGTTTGGCATTTTCTAAACCAAACTTCTTCACTAGGTTTTTGGCATATTTGGCTTAGGTAATGAAGATCCCACTATCTAATTACCTAATTTGCAAACCTAGGAAGTAACTAAGATCACCAACAAGACTCATCTCAAACTCATGAGACATAACATCAACAAATTGTTGGACCTTGATGTTGTTGGTAGAGCCAAACACTATATCATCAACATAGATTTGAGCTATAAAAAGCTCATCATTGTCTTTCTTGATGAATAAAGTCTTGTCAACACTACCCCTTGTATAGTTATTGTCAACATATCAAGCCCTCGGTGCTTGTTTCAACCCATATAGTGCCTTCTTAAGGCGATAGACATGGTTGGGGTGGTGTGCATCCACAAACCCCTTGGGTTGTTCAACAAACACTTCCTCTTGCAAGAAGCCATTGAGAAAGGCACTCTTGACGTCCATTTGGTGCAATTTGAACTTGTGCACACAAGAAATGGACAAGAGAAGCCTAATGGACTCTAGACAGGCAACGGGAGCAAAAGTCTCCTCAAAGTCGATACCCTCAATTTAAGAGTACCCTTGTGCTACAAGTCTAGCCTTGTTCTGCACTATGTTGCCATCCTCATCGGATTTGTTCCTATAAATCCATTTAGTGCCTATAACATGTGTGTTTTTAGGCCTAGGAACTAAAGTCCAAACCTCATTCCTTTCGAATTGGTTTAGCTCTTCTTGCATGGCAAGAACCCAAAATTCATCATTTAATGCTTCATCAACCTTTTTGGGTTCAATTTGAGAGGTGTAGCATGTGTAGCTAATTAGATTAGCTATTTGACGCCTAGTCCTAACACCCTCATTCACATCTCCAATAACATCCTCTTTGTTATGGAGTCTTCTAACCCATGGTGGGGTTCATTAGAGTCCACACGAGGAACTCTATCAAGAGGTTGTGTGTCCTCATTATTACCATTGGACGTCCCACCATTGGGAGTCTCCACAACCCTCTCTAAAGAAGAGTCATTGATCGGACCAAATATGGTACGATTTTGTACCTTTATTTCCTACTCTTTGTGCTTAATTCTCAGGAATTTCCCTATATTTAATGTTGCAAAATCAAGTGTTTCAGGTTTATGAGGCCTCAAAGGAAATTGTGAAAATGAAGAAGAACTTAGTATGAAAGAAGAGCATAAAGATATGAAGCAGGGCATTCTCGCCACTTGCTAAAGAAAGGTCGCCAGTTGGTCACCTTAGGGTCACCATGGCGACAGAATGGTTTGTAAAGTCGCCATTTGGTCGCCCCAGGGTAGCCATGGCGACATACCATATTTCTCCAAGAAAGTGTATCAGGTGTGGTCACCATTTGCATGTCGCCATGGCGACATTCAATGGCAACTGGCGACCTCCTCCCAAATTCCTCAGTATCGCTATTTGCAAGGGGCGAAAAAGATGATACTCATGGCGGCAATGGGATCTCAGAATGCGTAACATGTCGCCATGAGGTCGCCATGGCGACACAAATAGTGACATTCCCGCCACATTAGCTTTCCAAGAGATTTTCAGCACAAAAATCAAGCCAGTATAAATATCCCTCTTCTCTGAGTTTGAACTAGAGAGGAATATACAGAGTTTTAGAAAGAACACTTTTTACTTAGCATTTTAGACCTAGATTTTCTTCCATGACTCCCACTTCCAAATTCCTCCATTTCTAACCTTGAACTACCTTTTCCATCAAACACTCAACACCAAATCTATCATACCTCAACAAAATCATTTCTCTCTCACCATATTTTCTTCACCTTAGTCACACACCATTTGTCACTCATAACACTAGTACACAAGGAGCATCTAAGGGGGGAAGGGATTGAGCATTAAAGAAGGTGACCTACGGGTGATTTCCTCATTATTTACTCTTTTTTTCTATTTGTAACTATGTGTAGCTAAAACCCCCAATCTAGGGGTTGGTGTTAGAAACATTTGGACTTAGGGTTGCTTGACTATATTTTAATTGAATCTCTATGTATTTTCTATTTATTATATCTTTAGATTCTTGTCACTATATGATTGATTTGTATATCAACCTATTAATCATAATCTTGCTAGAATAATCTATTATATAATCACCTTTGGAATGACAACCTTATTTGATTAAAGAATTCAATAAATAGGATGGATTATTGTAGGAAATACCAACCACAATAATCCAAACCTTGTTGTGAGGTTAATCCATTTGAGATTGGTTCTTTATGATAGTTTAAAAAGCACACTTAATCCATTTTCAACTTCACTAATCCTCTAGCATATCTCTTAATTGAATTCACCTACTTCTCTTATTTTAGATTGTTGAGATTCTATTTTCCCTATCACTTTTATTACTTTTACTTTATGCATGTTTTGTGGTATTTTAAACCACCCACTATCCATTTATTATGATTTATATTATCGTAATCTTAGATTAGTTAATCAACCTAACCATTACTTCATTTCCCTGTGGAACGAATCCAACTTACCATTATTACGTTTCATATCCTAAAAGGGATTCCCAAGTGGTAAAACATTATTTTCCTACAAGATCACACATATATTTATATTGTTTTGATGTGCACAAACGACCTCATCAAAAATGGAGCCGCTGCCGGGGAATATGGTAGCAATTGTTAAGTTGATTAACTTTTCTACGTAGTTTAGATAGTTAGTAATTATTTGGAATATATTATTTTTGTTTGTTAATTGTTCATTGTTCTTTTTACTTCTTTTTTTTATGTTTTCTTTCTTTTATTCTATTTTCAGGAGTATAGGTGTATGCACGGTAGGAAATCCTTAGGAAGAGGATTATACCCACCATTGGACGGTACTAACCGTATTGAAAGAACTGTAAGAGAAATTGAAGAGACTCCTAGACAAGCTATGAGTACAGAGGGACAGGACCATAGGAGGGAAGAAGAAGCTCCTCCTAGGGAAGAGATGACGGAAGAGACTCCTACTAACCAAGGCCAAAGGATGACCATGGGGGAGTACTCATTACCTGCAATTGGGAACCAACCTTCACCAATTGTTTTGGATCCGGTTGTAAGGGGATATGAGCTAAGGACTATGCACGTGAACCTCTTACCTTCCTTCTATGGGAAGTTGAATGAGGATTGTTTGCAATTCATGAAGGAATTCAGTGCTATCATTGAGACATTCCCAATCATACGCCTAACTAGGGAGCAACTTCACATGAGGTGTTTCCAGTATTGCCTAAAGGACTTGGCAATGAAGTGGTTAATGGGGGCTTAGGCCGGGGTCTTTGACAAGATGGAGTCAGACTTGCAGGGTGTTCTTCAATAGATTTTTCCCAGCTAGGAAGGCTAAAGAGCTTAAGGTAAAGATAGCAGATTTCAGTGAGAGTGAAGGGGAGCTTTTTCACGAGTCATGGGAGAGGTACCAACTCCTTTTGGCTCAATGCCCTCCTCACATGTTCACGGATGAGTACAAGGTATCTAGCTTCCAAGGTGGTCTCACTCGTTTCTCTCAAGTATTGGTGGATAATGCTTGTGAAGGCTCTTATGACACGAAGACCGCCACTGAGATATATGAGATATATGAGATGTTAGCACAAAACTCTCAACAAAGGAATGCTAATAGTGTTCGAGGTGGAAGGTTCGATTTGAGTGCTAGCACGGAGACCGCTATTGAGATCTCTAGGATGAATAAGAAGATGGAATCCTTGACATCTTACATTGAGAGCATGGGATTTCCCAAGACCGGAGTAAAGATGCTAGGAAGACAAGAGGCAAGCCCTAGAGATCAATTCAGTGATAGTGAGGGATTCACTGATATGAATCAAGGACAAGAACAGGAGGAGGTACAAGCTATAGGTTTCCAAGGTCAAGGGAACAACCCCTACTCAAACACTTTCAACCCAGGATTGAGAAACCATCCAAATCTCTATTGGTCCAACAATAGCAATGTATTGAACCCACAACCTAGGAATCAACAAGGAGGATACCAACAAGGCAGAAACAATCAAGGTGGATACCGTCAAAGGGAGCAACAAGGTGGATATCAACAGAGTGGATATCCACAAGGAGAAAACTAATGGGGAGGAAATCAATGGAACAACAACAACAATGCTCAGTCTAGCTCGTATCAACCTCGCCGTAATGTAGATGAAGAAATGAGAGGGATGATGCAAGGCTTCCAAAGTGCCGAAAACACACTGACAAACTTCATGCAAGCTAGTGGCCAAACGTTTGGCAACTTAGAGGCATCGTTTGGGAAGTTGGAAACTCAAATGGGGCAAATTGCTGAAGCCCTCCAAAAGCAAGAAAAGGGGAAGTTTCCTAGTCACACCGAACAAGCCAAGGAAGGGAATTTTGTCAATAGGGATGGAGTTAGAGATGAGGCAATGATGTTTGAAGAAGCTTTCCAAGCAAAGGTAGATGATCCGGGAAGTTTTATGATCCCCATATCGGTTGGAGAGAGTGAAGTATTAAAGGGAATGCTTGATTTGAGTGCAAGCATTAACGTGATGCCTTTGGCATTATATGAGAAGTTAGGATTAGTGGGACTAGAACCAACTAGGAAAAAGCTTATGTTGGCGGATCGAACTTCTCGATCACCATATGGAGAGATAAAAGATGTACCTATTCTTGTAGATGGAATAGTAGTTCCTACTGATTTTGTGGTGCTAGACATTGAAGAGAAATCAAATGATGTAGCGAGATGGCAAGTTTTGCTAGGTAGACCTTTTATGGCTACCGCTCAGATGAAGATTGATGTGTGCAAAAGGAGAGTCGTGATGCACTTATCTGAGAGAGAGCTTGAGCTTGATCCCTGCACTTGCAACAGTGATTTAAATAGCATTGGGAGTTGCAATGTGGTGGATGTGCAACCATCGGAGGTAAAAAGAGGAAAGGTGAGCAACTTGGTTCAATTGTATGAGAAGAGTAGCCAAGAAGATGAGGAGAGTATAGGCGATTCTGAGATTGAAGGACTCTAGAACACTAACCTAGAACTTATGCTTGAAGTGGAGATGCTTAGGGCAGAAAAGTTTGCTCTTGAAAGGAAAGTGGAAGACCTTTCAAAGAAGAATCACAAATGGGAGAAGGTCAACAAAACCCTTGCATTGGAAAATGAGTCAACTATACAAGAACTTGAAGATTTAGCCAAACTCACTGAAAAATTTAAGGAGGAATCCTCAATGAAGATGAGAAAGACCCTTATGAGCGTAGAAGCTAAGAACAAGGCATTAGATGAAGTCAAAGAAGAGTTGAGCAAGAAAGAGTTGGCATTGAAGATTGCCAAGGTGAAGGAGTGTGATTATTTGGTGGAGATAGACCGAATGGACCAAGCAATCAAAACACTTACCATGGAGGGCCACTCCAATGCTCAAACTCCAATGAAAAAAGGGAGAATTCCTTTCTCTTCCATATCTTGTTATTTTTGTCATAGGAAGGGTCATATTAAATCTAGGTGTTTTGAATTTTTGAAGCATGCTAATTATGAAAGAACTCAACCTAGGATGAGACCTAATCATGTCAAGAAATTTTGGGTTAGAAAGGAATTAATGGACAAAGTCCAGGTTGAACCTAGAGGACCAATTTGGGTAGTTAAGAGAAAGATGAATGAATGCTTGGTTGACCCTTATAATGAGCATCACGGTCTGAATTTGCATAATAGGATGCGCTAGTGCGGACTTGCAATTTGACATTTTATGCTTTGAATAAAGTTTGTGTGTTTTATTTTAGCTCTTGTTGTTTGTCTTTTTGCTTGTTTAAATTTCAAATAAGTGTTCCAATTTCCTTGTTAGTATGTTGTGAAATATGAACTTATGCTGTGTTTGGTGAAATTTGCAGGAAATAGGTCCAATTTGCAGAAAAGTGATTGTCACCAGAAGGTTGCCATGGCGACCAAAAGGGACAAATGGCGACCACATGCAACAAGCACCAGACCTGATCGAAGTCACCATGAGGTCGCCATGGCGACCTAGGGCGATCATCATATAAGTGTTCGCCGCTAAATCACAAGTGCCACACACAACAAAAGAGCGTCCCCTCTCAAATTTTCTCAACTTCTCAAGCCGTGGCACACACGTAATCGTCAAAATTGGTAAGCAATCACTCTAGTTCTTTAATTTTTCCATTCACAATCATCCTACGTTGCATCTAGATACACTAGGGGTGGTTTTGAGTTTGATTTGAAGTGAATAGTGCATAGGATTGGATTTTTCTAGTGGTATTGTGCATATTGGAGGTATTGAGACATTGAGGTAATATTTGTGATTGATTGTGGAGATTGGAGAGTGTGGTTTTGTCAGTTAAGCGCCGTGGTGCTGCCGGATTTTAGTTAGACATTCAATGGCTCCCAAGATGAAATTGCTGAACAAGGAAGGAAAGGGAAGTAAGCCGAAGAAGACGATACCAGAATGCACACTGAATAAGGATTTTCAAGACAGAATAGACACATTTAGCGAAAAGAAGATTTGGCCTGAGAGGGGAATCAATTTGGAAAATTTGGTGAATACCCCCATTCCAACGACAGTGAATGACATGGGATGGGGAGGTTTAGTAGATACTCCTCCTTATTACAGTGAGAGACTCGTGAGGGAGTTTTATGCGGGCATGAACCCCGGTGAGTTCATGAGAGGTGGTCCAATCTTGGTCAGAAGGGTTCCCATCTTTTTGAATGCTGTGGACATTAACATCTATTTTGGGACCGCATTGTTAGAATTCGAAGGGTTGCGAGAACGCATGGTCGAGGGGATTACCAAGAATCCCTTATATGTGAAAAACTCGATAGACTTCGCAAACACTTTGACAATCATTCCTATGACGATTTGGATGGCTAAAAGATACGCTATCAAACAGTCCAACTTGAAGATTGAGGCCGCATTTTGGCATATCTTCCTAAACTCCTCACTTAGGCCGGTTTCCCACAAGTCTATAGTTCCTTTTGAGGTAGCTCGGATTTTGCATTCTATCATGGAAAGGCAGCCCATTGATGTGGGAATTATAGTGAAGATGGAGATTCAGAGGATTGGGCGAAATGAGTCAGAGTCAGATATTCTTTCTTTTCCATGCCTGATTACAGAGGCGTGCAGATTGGCAGGTGTGGATTTATATAGGGATGTGCTTAAAGCCCCTGTATCTGATATGGATTTGACTACATGGCATTGCTTGTTAAGTAAGCGTGGAGATTTACCAACTGCTGGGAGGCAGAAGAGAGCGCGCAGATCTAAGATCTTTATGAGCGCAGAGGCAGAGTTTGATGGGGTGATTCCAGATAAGGAGCGCTTTGATGATGATGAGGATATTGGGGGACCCGTTATTGTTGATGATCCTAGTCAGCCTATAGGTCTTCGGATTTTAAATGGTGTAGAGTGCATTATGGGCTCTCAGACTGCTGACTTTGATATTCTACATGCTGATGGTTTGGCTTTAGAAGCTAGGTAGAAGAACCTAGAGATGAAGCAGTCAGATATTATTACTAGACAGACGACTCTAAAGAGTTTGGTTAGAGATTTGAGTGAGACCGTGGTCATGCGCTTCACAGAGCTCCGTCAGGATTTGAAGCTCACCCCATATGTCAGGAGACCTAGGAGGACCACTGATCCAGTCACAGAAACTCCATCCTTTCTAGCCATAGTACCAGGGCCCAATGTCACGACACCAGTCTCCGTCCTACAGACTGCACGGTCTGCCGCTGAGGAGGCAGCCCAGTTAGAGGAGGTTTTAGCTCGTTCACTCGCCGATCAGGGAGGTCGTTCCACAGGAGGTCGTTCCACAGGAGGTCCTTCCACAGGAGGTCCTTTAGTGGATGAGGTAGCAGCGCATAAGAGATGGAGAGAGGAGCAAGCCCGGAGAGCGGCTGCGGCAAAAGAACAAAGGAGGAAGGACCTGAGAGGAAAGGGAAGAGTTGATTATGAGCAGTCAGATGAGGAGTCAGATTGATACCACCACCATCTTTTAGACATTATTTTTTACTATCATCATTTGCATCATTTACTTACTTAGATATTGTTTAGTACTTTGGTTAATTTTCAGTTTATTATGTTGGATATTTTATTGCTTTATGTTTATTATTATCTTTCATTCTTGTTTTTATTTCTTTCTCGTTGTTTTTCTTGTTTTGTTGATTAGAATAAGTGTGTGCATTTAAACTTTGGTAGAGGATTTAGGGATTATGTGCTTTCTTGCATGATATTTGTCGATTGGATGATTGTACATATTAGGATAAGAGAGCAATATGCCTACATATTGACACTCATTGAATATTGCCTTTGATATATGAATTTTTCGCTTTTAATGAATGGGTTGTGCCATGTAAATTTTTTTTTTCTTCCTCCATGAACATTGAGGACAATGTCCAATTTAGGTTTAGGGGTACATTTGCGCAACACCACTTTACTCTCCATGCTTGGTTTTACAATTTGAGCCGATTTTTCAAATTTTTGCGATAATACCATATTGAGCATTCCTTGCTTATTAAGATTATGATTTACATGAGTAGTGAGGAATTGTGCATCTTTGTCATTGTATGGTTTAAATTAATGTCATGCCATTTGGGACTTCATTGAACGAAGCGCGTGCATCTTTTTCTCAAAATGTTAGAGTGGATTATCATTGTTGCTCGAAGGGCTAAGAATTAATAGTGGAGATTCCTGAGAGGATCACAAACACGGCCTAAAAAGAAGCATATTTTAAGTTGTCAAAATTTCACTCTTTAAACACGCTCTCTCAAACACTCTTTTAAGCATTTATAAGTCTCATTGCACTCAAATATTGCATATCATAGAATACTATAGACTGATTGTGGATGCTTTGATTTGCTCATGGACAAACCTTTAGAAAGGACTCTAGGCAATGCATGTGAAGAAAACCGTAATTGGACTAAAACACTTCCTCACCCTCTTAAATGTGTGCGCTCCTAAACCCTTTCGAAGCCAAATAAATCTTAAGCTTTTCATTTTGTGAACCACATCTAACTTAACCATATAGCCTAAATAGTTGACTTACCTCAACCGAATGATTTTGCTAAAGGCTTAGGTTATATATGTAAGCTCTTTTATGTTAAAATGTTGATGCATGTACCTAGGCATGTAATTTTATGTTTAGAGCAAAAGAAAAGCAAAAGCAAAAGAAAAGCAAAAGCAAAGAAAAAGAAAAAGATTGAAATGAAAAAGATGTATTTAAAAAAAAAAAAACAAAACAAAAAGGCAAAGCCAAGAAAAAGATAAAATGAAAAGAAAAATATGAATTAGGCACAATTGGCCTAGATAGAGGGTTTAGAAATTGAATAGGCTACTCAAGAAAAGTTTGAGTAGTGAATATGCATTTGAAACATTATAGTAAGTAATGGGCACCAAAGGTGTAAATGAATGTGTGAAGCAAGTGGAACTTGTACTAGAATGTATGCCGAAAGTATAATCATTTGGTTCCTTGTGATCTTTTTGACCCATTATTTAGCTCACCATTCACCCAAACCTCGTTACAACCAAAGAAAGACCTTCATGATCTTTAGGAATGTCCATTTTGTGAATTGTAGTTTTCGCATGTTCTTTCTAATTCATGATGTGCAAATCCATTCATGGGACCATATTTTTCAGAAATTGCATTTTAAAATAACATCATATGCAATCAATTTGATTTTATGAAATTAACTCATATTGCATATGTACTTTTGAGGAAAGCTTAGGGTTCTGAGAGAAGAAATGAGAGAATCCGGTAAGGAATAGCTATCAAGGAGAATTACATTCTAAACTGAACAGTACCTTTGCTTTGAAGCTTAGGCATTTTTGAATGTGAGATCGCACTGTGTGCAATCATATCTAAAAGTGGCATGTTTTTAATTTTTACTTGACATTTTCTTACATGAATAGGTCCTCACTAGTGCATCATTGTTTTAATCTCTTCATTATTTGGTTTCGCTTATCAATCAATGGCTAGTAGAATCTTGACAGGTTGATTTGAACTTGTTTAAATATTTTGTTGTGAAATAGCTTGATAAATGTCTAGGGGTTGATTGATGATTGTTTTGCTCGAGGACGAGCAAAAGATAGGTTTGAGGGTATTTGATCGGACCAAATATGGTACGATTTTGTACCCTTATTTCCTACTCTTTGTGCTTAATTCTCGGGCATTTCCCCGTATTTAATGTTGCAAAATCAAGTGTTTCAGGTGATGAGGCCTCAAAGGAAATTGTGAAAAAGAAGAAGAACTTAGTATGAAAGAAAAGCATAAAGATATGATGCAGGGCATTCTCGCCACTTGCTAAAGAAAGGTCGCCAGTTGGTTGCCCTAGGGTCGCCATGGCGACAGAATGGTTTGTAAAGTCGCCATTTGGTCGCCCCAGGGTCGCCATGGCGACATACCATATTTCTCCAAGAAAGTGCATCAGGTGTGGTCGCCATTTCCATGTAGCCATAGCGACATTCAATGGCAAATGGTGACCTCCTTCCAAATTCCTCAGTATCGCCATTTGCAAAGGGCGAAAAACATGATACTTATGGCAACAATGGGATCTCAGAATGCGTAACAGTATGTCACCATGAGGTCGCCATGGCGATACAAATAGCGACATTCTCGCCACATCAGCTTTCCAAGAGATTTTCAGCACAAAAATCAAGCCAGTATAAATATCCCTCTTCTCTGAGTTTGAACTAGAGAGGAATATACAGAGTTTTAGAGAGAACACTTTTTACTTAGCATTTTAGACCTAGATTTTCTTCCATGACTCCCACTTCCAAATTCCTCCATTTCTAACCTTAAACTACCTTTTCCATCAAACACTCACACCAAATCTATCCTACCTCACCAAAATCATTTCTCTCTCACCATATTTTCTTCACCTTATTACCTTAGTCACACACCATTTGTCACTCATAACACTAGTACACAATGAGCATCTAAGGAGGGAAAGGATTGAGCATTAAAGAAGGTGACCTACGGGTGATTTCCTCATTATTTACTCTATTTCCTATTTGTAACTATGTGTAGCTAAAACCCCCAATCTAGGGGGTTGGTGTTAAAAACATTTGGACTTAGGGTTGCTTGACTATATTTTAATTGAATCTCTATGTATTTTCTATTTATTATATCTTTAGATTCTTGTCACTATATGATTGATTTGTATATCAACCTATTAATTATAATCTTGCTAGAATAATCTATTATATAATCACCTTTGGAATGACAACCTTATTTGATTAAAGAATTCAATAAATAGGATGGATTATTGTAGGGAATACCAACCACAATAATCCAAACCTTGTTGTGAGGTTAATCCATTTGAGATTGGTTCTTTATGATAGTTCAAAAAGCACCCTTAATCCATTTTCAACTTCACTAATCCTCTAGCATATCTCTTAATTGAATTCACCCACTTCTCTCATTTTAGATTGTTGAGATTCTATTTTCCCTATCACTTTTATTACTTTTACTTTATGCATGTTTTGTGGTATTTTAAACCACCCACTATCCACTTATTATGATTTATATTATCGCAATCTTAGATTAGTTAATCAACCTAACCATTACTTCATTTCCCTGTGGAATGAATCCAACTTACCATTATTACGTTTCATATCCTAAAAGGGATTCCCAAGTGGTAAAACATTATTTTCCTACAAGATCACACATATATTTATATTGTTTTGATGTGCACAAACGACCTCATCAGTCATCATCTAAAATATCCTCCTCCCATGGTCATTAGACTTGAGCTTTGTATCATCAATGACAACATTCGATGATTCCATGACGGTTCGAGTCTTCAAGTTGAAAACTCTATAGGCTCTACTATTCAATGCATAGCCAATAAAGATACCCTCATCACTCTTAGCATCAAATTTGCCAAGTTGATCACGGTCATTCAAAATGTAGCATTTGCTTCCAAATGTGTGGAAGTAGCTAACATTTGGCTTCCTACCCTTCCATAACTCATAGGAGGTATTTCTAGATCCGGGCCTAAGGAAAACTCTATTCCCTATATAGCAAGCCGTATTGACGGCTTCGGCCCATAGGTTCTTAGGGACATTGTTGCTAAGCAACATCACATGGGCCATCTCTTGAAGGACCCTATTTTTCCTCTCAACAACTCCATTTTGTTGAGGTGTCCTAGGAGCCGAAAACTCATGGGAGATGCCTAAGCTATTACAATAGCTTTCAAAAAAGGCATTCTCAAATTCCCTCCCATGGTCACTTCTAATCCTTTTAATGCTTTTAATGTTAGAATTTATTTCATTTTGTATTTTAGTACAAAACATTTTAAACTTATCAAAAGTTTCGGATTTTTCTCTAAGAAAGTATGTCCATGTGAACCTAGAGAAATCATCTACACAAACAAAAATGTATCTCTTTCCACCTAAACTCTCGGTTTGCATAGGACCCATTAGATCCATGTGGAGAAGCTCTAGGGGCTCCTTGGTGGAGAGATACTTGCCCTTTTTGTGCATGCTCTTAGTTTGTTTTCCTTGTTGACAAGGTCCACAAACATCATTGGCTTTCTTCCCAAGCTTAGGGAGGCCACGCACATAATTGAACTTTCCAAGGGTTCTTAAATCCCTAAAGTTCATGTGGCCAAGTCTTTCATGCCACAACTCTATTTGCTCATCCATGGACACATTGTTTGACACTATTCTAGCTTCAAGACAATAGCAATTGTCGCTAGATCTCATATCTTTCAACAAGGTTTGTCCATCGGGCTTTAGGATAGAGCAATCATTTTTATTAAACATGACGGAATATCCTTCATCACTAAAATGAGAAATGCTTATCAAATTGGCTTTCAAGCCATCAACAAACAAAGCATTAGATAAGGAAGGTAATCCGGGAACGAAAATAGTTCCTTTCCCTACAACTTTCTTTTTGGATCCATCACCAAAAGTGGCATATCCTCCATCCTCCATAACAAATGTCTCGAAGAAACTCTTGTTTCCCGTCATGTGCCTAGAGCACCCACTATCTAAATACCAAAAATTAGAAGAATTTGCCTTCAAGGCTATTTGAGCAACATGGCAAACATTTTCATTCTTTCTAATCCACCTAGAAACAATCTTAGCTTTTTTAGTGGTCTTTGGTACATGGGTTCTAGATGTCCTAGGATTATGTACATCAATATTATCATTCCTAGGAGCATGCATCTTGGCTTTATTCTTTCTCTTTTCAATCATGCTTCGTGTTTTACACATTTTAATATATCGAAAGCAATTTGGTCTAATATGACCATCAAATCCACAAAAATGACATGTAGGAATAAAATAAGGAATCATACCTTGTCCTTGAGCATACATGTGAGCTTGTCCATGCCTTTCCGGTTGAGTGGGTTCAATCCATCTTCGTTGTTGAACCGGTCTAGCTTGCTTCCTAGCTTGAGGTTGCATGATTGGTCTCTTTCCTTTGTTAGCCAATTGTGGGGGAATGTTGACTTGAGAGACCCTTGAGGGTTGAGCTTGAGGTTGCCTTCTTGGCACCATCTTCACTTGTGCATTTGAACATTGTCCTAGTTCTAACTTCTTCCTAGGAATTTGCACCAATGAAACTTCTTCGTTCCCCAAACTGTTGACAAACACAGTCTTGTCAGAGGTTGAGATCTTCTCGCCATCTTCATACCGAATACCCCTCTTGTCACACGGACTCTTTCCAACACCAAGTATATGGTCAAGCTTCTTGGTGCTAGAATCCATCCTAGCTAATGATTCTAGAGCTTCATCAAGTTCCCTCTTTAATCCTTCTTCATTCCTCTTAGATAAGACTAACTTCTCTCTTAGCTTATCTTCATTCGATTTGGATCTCACTACTTCTTCACTTAATTGGTCTATATAAGATGAAAGCTCTAGGTTTTCTTCCTTCAATCTCATGATCTCTCTCTTGTTCTTTAACCTAGAATTCTCAAACTTGACCAAGTAGTCTCTAAGATCCATCCTATCCACTTTTCCATTAGTGGAGTGAGATGAATAGCCATCATCACTTAAGTCAATTTCCTCTTGACTCTCATTTTCTTCTTCACTAGAACCTTTGCTTTTATGGGAGGAGGCAAAGGCTATGAAGTTAGCCATGAGCTCTTCATCATCCGAAGACTCATCTCCCTCATTGGAGTCATCATTTCCACTATATGTAGCGGCCATCACTTTCCCTTTTTTCTTGTTAACGTGATTAGCACATTCGGGGGCAAAGTGGTCTATGCCACCACACTCATAGCATCAGACCCCTTACCTTTCGGTCTTCTCTTGCCTAGGCTCAAACTTCTTGAATGGAGTCTTTTTCTTGAAGTCTTGACCCTTGGATCCAAAACCTTTCTTATCGGACTTGTAGAATTTCTTGAACCTCCTCATCAATAAAGCTATTTATTTGTCCAAGTCATCATTCTCCTCCTTCTCTACTTTGGAGGCTTTCAAAGCAATTCCCTTTTGCTTTTTAGTAGGTGTGGAGGTAGGACTCTTCCTAGACTCATAAGCTAGAAGCCTCTCTATCACCTCTCTTGGCTTCATATCCTTATATGTGCTATTCTCCTCTAAAGCCGTCACCTTTGATTCAAACCTATCAGGGAGAGATCTCATAATCTTTTGCTTGATTCTCCTATCCGAATACGGGTCACCAAGTTGATGACTTTGGTTGACAATGTCCATCAACTTGAACTCGAAGTCGTTGAAGCACTCATTATCCTCCATCTTAAGCATCTCAAATTGAGTTTGGAGGACTTGAAGCTTAGAGTCCTTCACTACTTCGGTTCCCTCATGTTCAATCTCTAGGATGTCCCAAGCCTCCTTAGCTATCCTAGTATTCTGAATCAATTTATATTGATTTTCGTCCACTGCACATAGGATGGCATGCATCGCCTTCCTATTCCATTTTGATGCCTCAAACTCTTGCGCATTCCATTGTGCCTTAGGCTTGAGCACATCCTCTCCTCCACCCGTAGGAGTCATCATGGGTGATGTGTAGCCGTCTTCAATCGCCATCCAAGCCTGGTCATGGATTTGACATATATACGACTCCATCTTGCCTTTCCAAGAGGCATAATTCAACCCGGTAAGAAGCAGAGGCCTTGTGCTAGAAGCACCTTCGTTGCCACCACCATTTCCACCGTTTCCACTCATAGTGTTTATGAATGAATGAAATAAATGCAAATGTATGAATTATTAAAAATCACACAAAAATAAGCAAGGATCACCTAATTATATCTAGGAACCCGCTCTGATACCAATTGAAAGTTCTCACGGTGTGTTAAATATTAATCTAGAGGGGGGGGGGGGGGGGGGGGTGTGAATAGATTTTAAACGTTTTTACCCAATTTTTTCATGTATGGTCAAGATTACGAAAATACCCCTAATAGTCAATAAAATAAAGCAAGTGTAATATGGTGCGGAAAAATTAACAACACTTGATTTTTACGTGGAAACCCTCACGGGAAAAATCCATGGGCTAATAAGTGAGCCACACCCGAACCTCGAATCCACTAAGTGATAAAAATTACAACCTAATTCCGGAAGTAATCACACACCTACCTAATCTCGGTATGAGTGAACCTAGTTCGAATGCTTGCGATCTAAGCAACCTAATCCCGGATGCTACACACAAGACTTATGTTCTCAATGAAGAGATTAACACCCTAAGTGAATATATGAATATCCAAATGCAACATAGAGCAAGGGAAACCCTATATGCTTATCTAAGATGATGAATTTGCAATTAGAACAATCCTAGATATTAAAACTAAATGACATGTCAAATAGCTTAGCTAATCAAGATTAAGCAAAAACCTAATTAGCTATCACAATACAACTTCTCAAACATTCAATACACTAATCTCAATCTTGTATCCAAAATATATATAAATAACATACAATTAATAAATTGAGATTGCTTATTAAGAAAAACACAAAATATGTAAGATATTAGTGAAAAACTTACCAAGAAAAGTGTGATGAAGAATCCATGCAAAAAGACATCTAGATGATTAAAGATGATGCTAGATGATGATTGATGATCATGAAATGGTGTTTGAGTAATCAAAAATGAGTTCTTGGAATTTTTCTTGTCTTTGAAAAATATCCTAAGTATGAAATATGAATATGAACTCTCTTAATTGACCTAAAGTCAAAGTGGCATATATATAGGGGGCCAAATCAAAGTGTGGTCGTTTTGAATAAGTTGCCCTGTTTTTGCCTTGGGCGCTGTTCGTAGGGCGCCTTTGTACAGCGCCCCAACTCTGTTCTCTCGGGAAAATAGAGCGGCGCTGTACGTACAGCACTTTTTATAGCGCCTATACAATGACCCAACAGTGAGCGATTTAAATCGATCAGGTCTGTACTGCGCTTGATGGGCGCTGTACAAATAGCGCTTTCAAAAGCGCTTGACGGGCGCTGTACGAACAGCACTTTGTACAGCGCCTTTTGATGACTCACTTTTTGTGTCGTTACCAAATTGCGAATTATCAAAAAGATATTTATAAATGAATTCTTACGCAATATACTTTAAGTTTTGAAAACTAGTAAAGCGGTAAGCTTAAGATTCGTTCCACAGGGATTAGGTTAGATTACTATCTAATCTAAGTTAGTCTAACTAGTGTGCAATAAAGTAAATCATGGTTAGATGGACAGTGTGTGGTTTGAGAAACCACCAAACAATGCATGCAAAGTAAATTACAAGAAATTAAAGAGAATGTGAATGGAGATAGGAATCCAATACAAACAACCTAGATAAGAAAATGGATTAAACAATTAATAGAAATTCTAGGGAAATGATAGAGTAGCTAATGGACTATGAGCAATTCATACAAGACTTCTTTAATGCGCTATCTACACAATCAAGGACCGATCTCATTCGAAAGTGTTGCTTAGACCGTCACTACGAACCCTAAGCAACTTCCCACCGCAATGCCTAACCGATTAAGGAGAGGGGGTCATGGCGGGATCGGTTAGTGACGATCGAATGGCCTAGGCAATAGAGGTTGATCACCCCTCACAAAGCCTATCCTATTCACTATGTGCTATAATCAATCAAGTGTGTCAATAACTCAATCAATTTTATCACAAATAAATCCTACAATAGATTATAATCAACAAGTGTGTCAATACTCATTTAATCACATAAGTGCAAGATCTAATTAAAAAGTAAATAAAACTATAATCATGCAAACATAATATTCAAAGCTTTAATAAATACTCATGTCCAAAAAAGTCTTCTCAAATCATCCCCTAAAATGGGGGTTTAATTACACATAATTACAAATAAGAAAATGAAGTAAAATGTAGAGAAATCACCCTTGGGTCTCTCTTGTAAGCTTAATCCTTCCTTGAGCTTCCTTGCTTGAATCTTGTGCAAAGAGTGGGTGTTAAGGATATGTCTAGATAGGTGGAGTCATATGGAGAGTGACAAAGGAAATGGGTGGAAAAGATGGAAAGAGAGGAGTGTTTGTGATGAGGTAATCTAAGTGTTTATTGGAGAGGAGAATGGTGGGATTAGGAATGGTAGAGAAAGGAGGTTTCTTGATTCACAAGATATTTCAAGAGTTCTTTAAAAGAGAAATTAGTGATGAATTTATAGGATTTTCAAATTAGGTCTCGGGTGGCAAATTACCAAAACACCCCTCCTATATGGCAAATTACCATTTAGTCCAACAGAGGGGTACAAATTGTAATTTGCACACCCAATCAGATTTTCACAGAGAGGGATGTCGCGGTTTGGCGTAAATGGCGACACTAAGGCGACTCTGGGGCGATCCAACTGGAGCCAAAAACAACTCCCTGTCACCATGGCGACAATGAAAGACCAAATGGCGACAAAAGAGGGACAAATGGCGACATAGGCGTGATTGGGGGTTGGAGATTGGAGCTTGGATTCTGGCCATTTTGGGGCACCAAGAGGTCAACGATTGGACTGCTGTTGACCATGCCGTTCTTTTAGGCCGGATTTTAGCCGGCGGTAGGTCGGTTATGGTGGTCGTTGAGGCGGCGGCGCACTTAGGGTTTGTGTGCCATGGCTGCGTGCTGAAGGAGGAATAAGATGAACAGCAATTGGGGTGCATTTAGCAAGAGAGGTGGGGTGCACGCAGCTGCTTCATTTTGTCTTTAATGGGGTGCACTTAGCATTGTCTTAGGGTGCAATTTAGAGGCTGCACATGGTCGATTGGGCCACGCGTTGGGGCCACGCATCTTGGCCTGCTTGTGGGCACGCTAAGAAGCAGGCTGGGGTGCAATCAGAAGCCCAACCACCTCTAAAACGCGCCGTTTCATTAGGCTTACGTGGCGCACTAGCCTGCTTTGCATGGCGAATTGCAATTCAGCCCCTGATCTCTTCCATATCTGCAATATCTTCAATATTCCTTCAATAATTATACGTTTACCCCTATTTCTCTAATATTACTTCAATGCCCCTGAACTCTGTAAATACCTGAAAACACTTAATTTACACCATTAAAACACGGGATAATGCTTGAGAATCAAGCAAAAGGGGAAGGAAGTGAGGGCCAAAATCGTACCAATTTTGGTCCGATCACCTTTCACTATGTATGAATCCTAAGTCTATGCATGGCATGGCATTGGTCATACAAGATGAAATCAAGATAGACATGCAAGAAGAGATGTTAATGAAAATTAATGCACAACAAGAATAAACACAACATACAAGATTTAACCATATGCATGAGTTGTGAGTGTGTGCAACTATCTCTTCAAGACAAGTAAGCACTTAGAGTTTTACCTTTAGTGTTTATCAAAATGAGGTCTTCAAAGGGCTTGAGCAATAACAACAACACCTAAGCTACCCTTACAAAGAACCTCAACATGTGGTTTGTCTACGAAATAAGCCAATCAACAAATGGGAACCTTACAAGCCTTTCTGCATCAAGTATAAACAAGAATTTATCAGGTCCCGAGCACAAGCTAAAATTGTGTCGACGGTCTGGAAGATAGAGAAATTCTATTAAGTACAACCAGGAGACTTGTTCAAATATCTCTGAAATGGGACATAACAAATCAGGGTGCCAGAAACCAGTGTTTGATGCATCTCGGCCAACCAAGCCTCCACGCACTTGCAGTATATGTCACAGACCTGGACACAATAGACAAACTTGTCCCTCTGGCTAATAACCCTAATCCATCAGGTGATATCATGACCCAGTTTTGAATGCTGCACCAATAAGGTCCTCCGATTTGAGAACCTTTTATCGGCACTCTTAGGTTGATTCATGGACAATGTGTCATTCTACTTTGGTTTTAAGGAAAATGCGTGTAATACGTGATCTATTTAATTTTTCTTTCATTCAGTTGTTTGAGTAGTCCCTGCTTGTAATATCAGGTTATAATATCGGTTCTGAATCGTTTGACGTTAGGTGTAATTTTTCGTTTATTTACAAACCTCAATTGGGTAAGTTCTCCTCCAGTCTGGTCTCTTCCTAAAGAATTTATAGGCTACTTATCCCCCTTATAAACATCTCCAAAAAAGTTACCGATCTACTTATAAAGATTTTGCAATCCTAGATGGGTAATATGTGCATATATTTACAAGGGATGTTCACGGATCTCTTCTTGCATAACAATCTTAGGTAGGCACAACTATGTGTGCCTAGCAAGGGTCTACTTTCATCCTTTAACCATGTGACAAAATCCTTTTCCTCCAAGGTTTCAAGTGAGGTAGGAAAGGGTGTAAACCAAACATCCACTTGCATGAGAGAGAAAGAAACCAATAAATCTTGACCATGTATTTTTATTTATGATTAGGTCTCAACAATGTAGTGCAAATCTAAGGGGAACAAAAAAGTAGAGGAGAGATTCCTGATCCGTTAACAAGTACAAAATGAGAACTTCATGTACACAATCTTGTACCCCACATCGGACTACGTTGTTTATGCTGTGAATTTGATAAAAACAGCCTTATATGAGTTACCAACGCTGGAGGGTTTTTTTTTTCTCCATCCCCTTTAGCTTGTGGTCGTGTAATCCGTTAGTGCAAAATCGTGCAAGTTTACTCTGCATGCTGCATGTTTGTCTTTTCTTAGCGTGGGTATAAGATCGTGTAATCTACTGTTGTAGATTTTTATCATGTAAGGAATTTGTTCTGCTACCGTGTTTCATATAAGTTGTTTGTCGTTTCCTCGCGTAAAGAATTTGGGTGGTATTAAGGATTATTTACTTTCCACAGACAACATTTGAATCCATTGCGAACCAAGCAACTTGGGTGTAGATAGACTTGTCCAGGTATACCCCAGCGAAGATTTTCTTGTTTAAACAATGCATAAACATTGTTTCCAAATACAAACGATGATTTCTTCGATTAGAGGTTCTTATTCTTATTCACATAAAACCATTTGTAAAGAATACTCGGTGTGTTCTATATAAAGCTAGAGGGGGGGGGGGGGGGGGGGGTGAATAGATTTTAAAGATTATTACCCAATTTTCGCATGCAAGTCAATTTTACGAAAATGCCCCTACTAGTCAAAAATACATACAAGTGTAATATAGTGCGGAATTTAAATAACACTTGATGTATACGTGGAAACCCAACCACTGGGAAAAACCACGGGCTGTATAGTGCGCCACACTCGGAACTCGAAATCACTAATTGAAATGAAGTTTACAACCTATGTAGACCTCGTCTAACACTCCGGTCTGTAACCCCTCACTTCTACCCAGCGGGCCTTTATTAGCAACCTTATTCCAATTTGCTTGAGGCCTAAGCAACCTTAGCCTCAAGACTTAATTCTCAATGAAGAGAAACAACCTATGTGAATATATATGAATATTCAAATAACAAACAAGGCTAGGTAACCTTAGATACTTATCTAGGATGATGAGATAATCAATTTAAATCAATCCTAGATATCAATTGCTAGATGACATGTCAAATAGCATAGATAATCATAGATTATAAAAACCTAGATATCTATCAAAAACAACACTCAATCAATTCATCACAAATAATCTCTTTTCTTGTATTTAGCATATGATCTAAAACATACAAGTAATTTAAAAGAGATGGCTTGGTATTTAAAATACTACAATAAGATGAAATTAATCAAAATCTTACCAAGCAAGTTGTGATGATGCAAACCCATACATGGATGCACTCTATATAGACATAGGAGATGCAATATGAAATTTGATGCAAAAGGGGTTTGATTTGAGTGGTTAAAGGTGAGTTCTTGATTTGATTTTCTCTCAAAATCTATCTTTGAAGTTTAGGGTTCTTAAGAGTCAAAGAACTTGTTCAGATAATGAGAAAGTGTGATATTTATAGACATCAAGAACAGGGCAAGTGAAAAGACAATTTTGCCCCTGAAATCGCACGATCGGCGGTTTCATTCGGTCGCCAGGCCGCTGAATTGAATCGCCGAATGGCTCCCGAGCGGAACAGGGGAACTTCGGCGACTTCGTTCGGCGGTTTCTAAACCGCCGATCATAACCGCCGTTTTGGACCCGAGAGATATATTTCAATCAGGTCTCATTCGGCGGTTTCG
The DNA here is from genome assembly GCA_008009225.1 of Acer yangbiense. Lineage (NCBI taxonomy): Eukaryota > Viridiplantae > Streptophyta > Magnoliopsida > Sapindales > Sapindaceae > Acer > Acer yangbiense. The sequence continues at coordinate 11,218,598 of CM017765.1, read as the reverse complement.
AACGGCGGCCAGGCCGCCGAACGTAACCGCCGTTTCACCAAAAATGGTGAAACCAAGGAGAAGCCAAAGGCATCTCCACCGGCGATCATCGCACAAAACAAAGCACATCAACGTGCACACGCGGACGTTTCCGAACAACCTTCGGGAAACGAATTTCTCCACAGTAAAAGCTAATCATGTATGAAGTGCAAGTGTGGGTATTGAATGCATCCTAATGCCTATCATGTCATGGCATTATCATATAACAAGATGCAATCAATTCAACATGCAAGAAGAGATATTGAATAATTCAATAAAGCACAATGCACACAAAATATAAACACAACATTCAAGAATAAGAGTTATGCATGTTGTGTGTGTGTGCAACTATATCTCTTCAAGGCAAAGTAAGCACTACAAATATACCTTTGGTGCTTGTCCTCTTGAGGTGTTGGAAAGGGTCTTTGATCTTCAACAAATCACCTAGACTACCCTTACAACCAAACCCCAACATGTGGTTTGCCCACGAAATAAGCCAATCAATTAAAGGGAATCCTTACAATCTCCACCTTTGGCTATTTCGTGACAAAACCACCACTCACATTGATTCCTCACAACATAATAGAAACTACGGGTTTACTATGATTTTCTACTTTACAAAGAGATAAGATAAATAGTCTTGAAGTCTTCAATCTCAAGTAGAACAATCAATCCCTGAAAGCACAGTTTCTATACTTTCCAATACAAGAAAAGGTGAGATGAATCAAGTGAGATAAAACAAGCATTTGCATTTAAGAATTTAAGTACAACATCATGCAATGTATGAATGTGCAAATGCTCCCCCTCAAAGGGTTACTCCCCCTCAATAAGTATTCTCCCCAACATGCACAATTGCTACCACAATTTGCAACTCCCCTTACCACAACCTACTCCCCCTTTTTGTCATGATATAGACAAAGGAGTAGTCCCCAACTGGGTTACTCAAGGCAAAGAGAGATAGTAGCATTCTAGACATTTGCATAATCAATATAAGTGACTTTATGCAATCTCAATTTATTGGAGAGAAACAAGGAGATTTATTTTGAATAAAATGTGTGAATCAAAAAATTGCTTTGCATACAAGACATGTAGCATTTAAGTCCAAAATACCATGGTATTTGGCAAAGCAAATGACAAAGGTTTTTAATAAGAATTCAAACCAATTTCACCAATGTCATGAGAGAAACAAGGATATAGGTTTTCATTGATTTCAATTTAAGAACAACTATATCCAACTTTATAAGCCAAACATGTCATGAGCGACTTTGCACCCTACTTGATTTTTCCGGGAATGAAACCCGTATGATAGTAGACATGTTCAACAAATAAAGAAAGAGAGACAATTTGGAAAATAAATTCCTTTGAACGGATACAAGATCCTTTATTCATTTTGAGTCTCATAAGCTTTTTCACACAATGTTTTGCATTTATAAATTGCAATCATCAAAACATGCTTTTTAAGATAAGCATTTAGCATGTCATTTAGCATGTCATTTAGCAATCATCATGTCATGGAGATCATTATAGGTCATTCAAATTAAATCCTATGTAAATATCTCCTAGTTCAAAAATGCATGTTTGAACATAAATATGACATGGATTGCAATACAAGCATTGATCACACTTATTGAATAGAAAATATATATATAGTGTAACCAAGCTTACTCAAGCAACAAAAAAAGAGAAGCATAAGATATTTCAAATTTTTTTGCACGTGACTAGAATGCAAAAAAGCTCTCTTTGCTTAAGTTCCCCATATGGGGTCAATTTTCCATACCGCTTCAAAGAAGGGCATGAGGTCCTATGGACCTACCAAGTCCTTTGGACTTAGTTGAACCTATTTGAGACTTGTTAGTCTCGTAGCAAGCAGGTTCATCATTTTTAATCCACCTAGGTGACACTAAGTCAATCCTAGTGGACGAAGGTTCTAGAGAACAAGATAAAAAAGGATTATGTAAATTATTTTCTTCCTTTTTATGAAGTATCTTAGCTTTAGCCTTTTTCTTGTCAAACATGCTTTTAGCTCTACACATTTCAATGTAATGCAAGCAACTTGGTCTAATATGACCAACAATACCACAAAAATGACAAGTGGGAATAAAGTTAGGAATCATACCATTCCCTTTAGCATGGATAGGTGCTTTCCCTTATTGTTGTGGTTGTCTTGATTGTTGGATAGGATCTCTCCTCCTTTGTTGATAACCAAGACAAGGTTGCTTGCTTGTCTGAGCTTGCATGAATGAATTCTTCCCATTCTGTTTTTGAGTTTGAGGGAAGATAGTGTGAGGAGCCCTTTGGGTGTGAGCTTGAGCTTGACCTTTTGGTGCCTCAAACACTTGGGCACTTCTTGAACACTCTCCTAGGTCACTCTTCTTCCTAGGGTGTTGATGAGGAGGGGACATATTGAAGTCCATGTCCATGACACAGGATGTCTTGCTTGTGGAGGAGGCATCCTTGTCATCAATGTAGCGAAGACCTCTCTTGTCACTTGGCTTTCTTCCAACTCCCAACATGTGGTCAAGCATCTTGGTTCTTGAAGTCATCTTAGCCATTAAGACCTTAACTTCTTCAAGCTCTCTTTTCAGCTCTTCTTCTCTCCTCTTAGATAATGCTAAGTCGTCTTTTAGCTTCTCTTCATCCGCCATGGATCTCACCACTTCTTCACACAAGTGGTCTACTAGTGTTGAAAGCTCTAGATTCTCTTCTTTTAATCTTCTAATTTCTTCCTTGTTCCTCATCATCGAGCTCTCAACTTTGACTTTGTAGTCATTAAGATCCATACACTCCACATTTCCATTTGTGGAGTTAGATGACAAATATTCAACACTTGTGTCATCTCCTCTAATCTCCATTTCACTAAAGGAGTCATCTCCTTCATCAAGATCATCAAATTTTTCTCTTGATGAGGAAAGAGCCAAATCCCTATGAGTAGCTACACCAACTAATTCTATACCTAGTTCTTCTTGGGATCAACAAGGATAAGCAACTTTGCCATCTTTTTCAACTTCTACACTTTTGGCTCCAAATTCCGTGTAGATGATGGCAAGTTCTTCATTACTTGAAGGATTTTCGTCATTTTTATATTTATCCCATAAGGTGGCCAACGCCTTCCCTTTTCTTTTATCTTTCAAGTTTCCACACTCCGGGGAGAAATGCCCGAATCCTCCACATTCATAGCACTGAATCCCCACTCTCGAAGACACTCCTTGGTTTGGCTTGTCATTGAGTCCCATGTCTTCAATTGAGATACCCTTCTTCTTGTCATGCTTCGAAGTTTCCAAAGCAATTGTCTTCTTCTTAGGAGGTGAGGTGGTTAATTTCATAAATCTCCTAAATCTCTCTAGTAAGAGAGGCATCTCCTCAACGGAGTTAATTTCTTCTCTCACAAATTCACTCATAGTGTTTGCGTTGAATGAATGCAAATGAGAAGAATGCAAAATGTATGAAGAAATCAAACAAACATACAAAATGTAAAAACACACCAAAATGAGCTAGGATCACCTAAGTATATCTAGGAACCCGCTCTGATACCAATTGAAAAGAATACTCGGTGTGTTCTATATAAAGCTAGAGGGGGGGGGGGGGGGGGGGGGGGGGGGGGGGGGGGGGGGGGGGGGGGTGAATAGATTTTAAAGATTATTACCCAATTTTCGCATGCAAGTCAATTTTACGAAAATGCCCCTACTAGTCAAAAATACATACAAGTGTAATATAGTGCGAAATTTAAATAACACTTGATGTATACATGGAAACCCAACCACTGGGAAAAACCACGGGCTGTATAGTGCGCCACACTCGGAACTCGAAATCACTAATTGAAATGAAGTTTACAACCTATGTAGACCTCGTCTAACACTCCGGTCTGTAACCCCTCACTTCTACCCAGCGGGCCTTTATTAGCAACCCTATTCCAATTTGCTTGAGGCTTAAGCAACCTTAGCCTCAAGACTTAATTCTCAATGAAGAGAAACAACCTATGAGAATATATATGAATATTCAAATAACAAACAAGGCTAGGTAACCTTAGATGCTTATATAGGAAGATGAGATAATCAATTTAAATCAATCCTAGATATCAATTGCTAGATGACATGTCAAATAGCATAGATAATCATAGATTATAAAAACCTAGATATCTATCAAAAACAACACTCAATCAATTCATCACAAATAATCTCTTTTCTTGTATTTAGCATATGATCTAAAACATACAAGTAATTTAAAAGAGATGGCTTGGTATTTAAAATACTACAATAAGATGAAATTAATCAAAATCTTACCAAGCAAATTGTGATGATGCAAACCCATACATGGATGCACTCTATATAGACATAGGAGATGCAATATGAAATTTGATACAAAAGGGGTTTGATTTGAGTGGTTAAAGGTGAGTTCTTGATTTGATTTTCTCTCAAAATCTATCTTTGAAGTTTAGGGTTCTTAAGAGTCAAAGAACTTGTTCAGATAATGAGAAAGTGTGATATTTATAGACATCAAGAACATGGCAAGTGAAAAGACAATTTTGCAAATCGCACGATCGGCGGTTTCATTCGGCGGCCAGGCTGCCGAATTGAACCGCCGAATGGCTCCCGAGCGGAACATGAGAACTTCGGCGACTTCGTTCGGCGGTTTCTAAACCGCCGATCATAACCGCCGTTTTGGACCCGAGAGATATATTTCAATCAGGTCTCATTCGGCGGTTTCGAACGGCGGCCAGGCCGCCGAACGTAACCGCCGTTTCACCAAAAATGGTGAAACCAAGGAGAAGCCAAAGGCATCTCCACCAGCGATCATCACGCAAAACAAAGCACATCAACGTGCATGCGCGGACGTTTCCGAACAACCTTCGGGAAACGAATTTCTCCATAGTAAAAGCTAATCATGTATGAAGTGCAAGTATGGGTATTGAATGCATCCTAATGCCTATCATGTCATGGCATTATCATATAACAAGATGCAATCAATTCAACATGCAAGAAGAGATATTGAATAATTCAATAAAGCACAATGCACACAAAATATAAACACAACATTCAAGAATAAGAGTTATGCATGTTGTGTGTGTGTGCAACTATATCTCTTCAAGGCAAAGTAAGCACTACAAATATACCTTTGGTGCTTGTCCTCTTGAGGTGTTGGAAAGGGTTTTTGATCTTCAACAAATCACCTAGACTACCCTTACAACCAAACCCCAACATGTGGTTTGCTCACGAAATAAGCCAATCAATTAAAGGGAATCCTTACACCATTCTTTGCGAAACTAAGAATCGAAAAATGAACAAGAAATTAAAGAATATATATTAAACATTTTTAACAATTTCTATTCAAGGAATAACCTAACCAATTCCAGAGTTCTAGGTACCCGAGTGAGCACAGTTTCACCTTTGTTGCTTATAAGGCTTTGCTGACCTGGTGGTCGGTGGATATTTATTCGTAAATAAAATGTCCACGATTACAAACTGTTTGTAATATGGATTCTTGAGGCGTCGTAATCGACCTCTTTTCGTTCGACCAGAATATTACACGTGTAATTTGTTCCGTGGTTATTGTCGATTAATTCCAGTCCAAAACCTTATTGTGGGGTTTTCAAATATAGCCACTTTCATGGTATATATAATAGTATATTATATATTAATTACTCTATTGGGCTTTGTATAGTAAAAGACGTTTTCTTTTAGTAAGATGGGCTATATCCACCTTCAGGACAACAATCGTATCTAATCCATTCGATTTCCGATATTGCGTTTTTACTTTTAAACAGCAAGGGTTATTTTCGTTATCTTATTCAGAGTAGAGCTTTTATAGTAAATATTTTCACCAATACAGTTGTGGCTTGTTTTGTACACTGTATTTTCATTTATTTAAATTTTTTTGTTCAGCTACTATATACTAGTATAGTTGGTGGATTAGTTATTGGGCATTAGATTGAAATTGAAGGGTCAATAAAAACTAAACATTTAAAATGCTCAGGATTTTACTTCTCTTCTTCTACTCATCCTTGTCAAAAAGCCAAAAGTAAAATTTATCCCAAACAAGCACAAGTAAAATGTACCATTCACAGGACCAAATTATTTTATGATTTGTGAGATATCCAGTTTGGATGTACTTCAGATTTGTTATAGAGAACATAAAAAAATGGGTAATACACACTGAAACCTTTGAATCCGTATCATCCGTTGTTGAAGAACGGTGAAGGTGAACTTCACGTAAGAATAAAAACATGATTGACAAATGATGATGTACTTTGTTGTGTTGGAAACACAACGAAAACAAAAGCAGTACCGAGGGAGATGAAACTGAAAGGACTAAGAAAGGTCTGCACATATCTGGGATTAACCTACACAAAATTCACAAGTGTTAATCTAAAGATGGAAACCATAGCAGTTGAGGTAGAGAATCTACAGGTACCAACGTTTTAATCGCAAACCAAGCAAATAACCAGCAAAAAACAACAAAAAGAAAGGCAAATTTCGTAGATTACACTAACAACAATAATCTAAAAGCTTTAACTGGATTTACAAAAAATTCCTTGAAGTTGATGTCAGATCTTTCAATGAAAAAGGTCGGCGTCGCCGGTTGAAATGGTCGCGAAGAGAAACAGCCTTCCGTGGTTTATCTATTCTCTTTAAGGCCTCCACATCTGTCTCCAGTTGATCGACACGGGCCTCTAAAGAAATCCTTCCTGCTATGTTCCTAGAAGCATTGTTTTTTTCATTACTTCGTTCAATGCTATGAACTCGTCTAGCAGCAGTTTGATAGCCTCGGAGCTTCTACTTACCTGGGAAACCACTCGATCCCAACTACCTAATTCGTTCTCATCGTCCTACTCCATATCTCTGGTATAATGTGAAGTAGCAAAAGGTAGATGATTGTGACCCACACAAATGTTTTAAAGGAAAACCAGTACTAAGGTCATTGCGATTGACTCTAAATCGAGTTAGATGACAGAGAATTGTAATAGAAAAGTTGACTCAAATAAGCTCCTCTAAAAGAAGAGTTCAGGTAATGCTGCTTACCCCCATTTTAAAGGTTAATTGTAAGCATTACCCCCTCTCAGAAGGTTATTTATTTATTTTTATTATTTAAGGAATGTGGGGTTTTATTAGATTTACTTTATAGAATAATTTTTTTCTTAAATTGTATGTTTGTTTTAGTAATTTTCATAAAGGAAAAAAAAAAATACTAAATAATTAAAAAAGTGGGCCACAAATAGTTCAGTATGGGGTGTGCCAATAGCACCACTCTAACAAAATATATATATATATATATATATATATATATATATATATATATATATAGTGATTTGATTTGATTTAAATTTGACATATAAAGAAATAACTAATATATTTACATTGAAATATATACTGTACATGTTTATGTACATATCTTATAAATTACAATGCAATTTAAAAGAATCATAAAAATATAAAAATGAAATAAGGGTAAAACATAAAAGTCAAAAAACTTAGGAGGCAATGTTATAAATTGTAAAACTTGGGGTGTGGGGGTGGGGTTGGTAGTAAAAAAAAAAAGTCGGGTATAGTCATATTATTATTTTTTTTTTTCTGTCTTCCTAAAAGGTTGCTTAGAATGGTATCGTGTAATGATGTTTATGTGAACAACTGCTTTACAATTGTTTCATGATAGATTATGTTGACAACTGTTAGGATTATGCTCAATAGCAAGAGAGTAATAATGTTTTTGACAATCTATTCATATTAATAATGTGATTTCTGGTTTAACAAATCTTATAGCATTTATAGTTTAATTATTATAATTGTCAAAAGTAAATAATCATAAGGTCAAAAGACTATGAGAAAAGAATAATTGTTCGTACATCTGGATATGTATGAGGTAGACACAATTCTTTAGTTAGTCTTGAATAATGTTCACAATTTAAGTTAAAGGTTGGGCACCTTTATCTTGTTAAAGTTGTAGAATTCTTTTGCTAGCATTTGAGTGGGATCAAATGAGTTATGATGAGTCTAAAATCATCGGAGGGTCTTCGAGTAAAAGAATCTAGTGCACTGGGTGAATTGAACTGGATCACAATGAAATACTTTATCTAGAACCGTCAATAGATAATAGTCTTTTCATTATCAGGACAATCGGAGAGTCTATCTTAATCCTGAGATAAATGATGGACTTATGGTTGCAAGTGGTATCATTTGAGTTATCAATGAGTACGATTATATAGCATAGTCTATCCTCGATAGTTTGGTGATATTCATTTGTTAATCGATAGAGGACTTCATTTATAGATATGGACATCGTGGCTCCATTTATTAAATGAGAGTAGAATATCATTATATGGATGTTTTGAGGTATTGGATATTGAATCTTAACGTTAAGTTTTCAATAGTGTCTATTGAAACATGGCTTCTGGACAAGTCAAAATATCCAAGTTCAAAATGTGGTTATATGAGGAAATATGGTAACTTGAAGAGCTATAGGCGGTCTTTGAGCTCTTGGCGATTACTGATATTCTTCACGAGGATACACCATCTCTTATAAGATTGTCTAGGGTATGAATGAGAATCATTTACTTATTCCATCTTTATTTAAGAGTACAATTTTAGTTCTTTAGTGGAATGAACTAAAATTAATAGATTGAACCTAAGTGAATCATTTGTTGATTGTGATTGGGTTATGTCTATTGGAGCTTAAATTTAGATAGGCCCGCCAAGATCCCCAATCCACACGGACTTGCATGGATCACTTGATATATTCTACCGGACCAATTTATGGGTCCATCTAGAATTGTATTAAGGCATGTGGACTTGTTTCTTTTAGTAAGAATGGGCCTAGTTCACATGTGGGCCTTTTATTAAGGTCCAATGGATTTAATAAAATAGAAAAACAATATATAGATATATTAATATATATGGCACATGGCCGAGATATATATATGATATTATATTGTTTTATTTTTGTTATTTAATTAAATGAGAATTAATTAATTGATTGATTAATTATTTAATTAAGAACCAAAATCTTTTTCTGACTAGGAAATATGTTTCTTAGTAGTATACTATTGTGGTAGTATAATTAAAATAAAAGACTTTATTTGGTAAGTAGATAAATAAGGGATTTATTTATCTAGTCAAATAAGGAAGTCTTTTATATAGTCACAAATACACTAAAGAGTTGGATTAGGGTTTAGAATTCTAAGGAAATCTACCTAGGGTTAGGATTTAAGTCAAAAGACATAAATCCTACATGGTATAAGATTTTCAGCCACATGATATATATAGCTAATATATATATAAATATAATATATATGGAGCAGAGCAGCCGGAATATATATTAGAAATTTATGTGTGGCATGCAGAATCATATATATATATATTGACTTATTGATATTTATTTCGGGCAGCATATATAGATATATATATATTATTAAGGCTAGTGGATTCATATATAGCAATATATATATTATTTCGGATTGGCATATAAATATATATATATTATTTCGGGCAATATATATATTTTGGATGGCATGTAGAATTTGGGCGATATATATATATATATATATATTGTATAGAATTCGGCTAACCCTAATGCAAGGCTTGAGAGTTTTTTCTTTTGCTTGAGAAAAATAAAATCCAACTCTTAGATTAGTGTGAGAATTCGGCCAAGAGGAAAAGAGAGAAAAGTTTGTTCTTATTTCGATAGTGCACTAGTAACTTTTATATCAAAAGGTTTTGTGCACAATTTCGAATAAGGTTCACGCGAGTTTCGATCTAACGATTGTGAATTCAAAAGTGACCGGAACATTCTTTGTGGCCTCTTGGAATTTGTTGTGACTAACGAAAAAGAAAAAGTTTTGTTAATCCATCATCAGGTACACAATTCAAAGAGAAGGGAGACCACGCTCCTAGGTGATTCACGTTCGTGATTGGATTGGAAGATCTTGCGGATTACCATCGACGCAATGTCAATCGGATCACGCGACAAAGGTATGATATCTTTAGTATTATATGTTAATTAATTAGAGGGTTAAGGTTCAAATTATGGAAAAATTTTAAACTATACTAAACTTTTTTTAGTCTCGCTTCCGCTGCGTTGACCGTATTTTTCCCTACAACAACAACAATCAACCCAATTGACGGGGTCATGATCTCACTTTAAGAAATTTATCTTACACGTTCCAAAGCACTATAAAACAAATTCGGTATATGCAAGTCGTGTTTTTAAATAGGATCCTTACCCTCCCCTATTGGAAAATGCTTCAGTACCCAAGGCATACTGACCACCTATAACCACCCAATGGGGTGTTGCCACGTGGCAAACATCTTTCAAGTTTTCCAATTTTCTCCTTGCTTTGGGTTATGTGGCTGTCAACTATTGGGTTGTCAGCAACTGGGGTACTGACCGGTCAGCACCCAAGTGTTGTCCTTTCATCATTACCCATACCCTATTTGTAGAGAACGAAATCTTGGAAATGTGACCTGCAAATAGGGTGGGTAGAGTACAGTCACAGGCAATTATGGTAACCTTACAAAGTGGCTTTTAAGGGTGGGCAGTGGTTTGGATCAATGACCAAAATATAGTTGATATGACACTTATAATGGGAGCAAGTGAGACGCCAAAATCGGATGAGTTATCCCACATATTTACTAAATCGTCCATTGTAATCTACAGCCGTCTCAACGACACATATTACAAGGGTTAACTGTACACATCTGGTTCGATGGCAAACGTTATCGTTGATACAGAAGTTTAAATTAACCATAATGTAAAGGGTTGAACAACAGACATTGTAAACCCACATTGTAAACCCTTATCTCCAACCCTAAAACCTAATTTGGTGCAACCGTTGAACTAAAATAGTGCAACTTGCACAGTAATTTTTTTTAACATCTCAAACCCGTTTGATAATCCAATATTTTATTAAATATGGGTCAAACTGTATATAAGTAAAACTTTAAGGATGAAATAATAAACAAAAGTTAATGCCATTCTTCCGGCAACTGAAGACTGTTGCGCCAGGGTTCCCTTTAGACTGTGGATAAAGCTGGAATTAAGCGCATACTATTTACGCTTGGATGGAGACCAATTCTTGTTCTATGTTATGTTTGAAGAATATTGTATTTTGCCTATGGGTTTGAGAAATCCACCCTGAACAAACCTTAGGACATATTCCCACTTCTGCATATGGAGTGAGAATTTTTGGATTTCATCGAGATTTAAACGGCTATGGATAATAATTAACATTATTCTGAAGCAAAAGAAAGTCAAGCTAGCTTGTTTTATGCGTATGAATGGGAGCATTTTTATCAACATCGACGGTTCTCGACACCTCTCTCGATTTATAAGTGAAGTTGGGGAATGGTGTTCTTGTACATGTTAAAGGTAAGAGGACAATTGGTGTTCAAACTAAGAAAGGTGTTCAGTACATCTCAAAATTCACTGTGTCTTAGGGTTGTTCGAATAGTTTGATAACTGTAGTGAAATGTGAAAATGTACAAGTTTTTGTCTGAATTTGAACAGCAAGGTTAGTTTTCGATTATAACTTAGAAAAGCCTTCAGAAGGGACGTAAGTTGTTAAGATTTTACAACACAAAATCGTCAGATGATTACACAGACAAATGAGGTATGTTTGGAAACTTTTAACATGGGTTATCTAAATCCAATTACAAAACAACGGGCATTTTTGAAAACATAAAACAAAAGGCAATAGCAAACCTGAGTACCTACCGTAAAACGGTATTTGCAAGTCCTGAAATGGATTCTAGGAACAAAACAAACATCACTTGCAAAAACATGTTAGGTGGCGCTATGGCAGTGAGTGTCTGAACGTATTAATGCCTTGAGCCCAAAGGGCGATTCTTAAATAACGTACAACCCTCTTGACGCCGAAAACGGTCAGCGAGAGACGTCGACTTGGTATTCTTTAACCTGTAAACATCTCTCTCCAGTTTCGCGATGCGAGATTCAACAACTGTTGACCGAGAATGGGACCGTGCTTCGTTTCTTTCCACAACTTTCTTGCATTCAATTGTAATATCCGGGAGGTCTTTCAGAGAGTCGAAGCATCTGCTTACGCAGAAAATCAGTCGATCCAATATGGGGGATTCGTTCTCATCATCTGACTCCATCGCTACAGACATAAGTAAATTTTTTTATTTTCCAGTGAATATAGACCGAAGTTACCCTGTTAACGAAATCTAACTCTAAACATATGTTTTTATAGGGGGCATATGCACATAGCTCACTCATCGGCGAAAACATATAACACATTTTTGCCTTTAAGTTTAAATTCTAGTATAATCGTCAAATAGAAATCACCAATGTATTATGTATATAACAATATCATCGATCATGTAAACGAAATATATTTGTTTGTTGTCCACATGATGTTCATAATTTTAGATGGTATTACATGTCCACAATTGAGTTATTATGTATTTATTGTTTTTCCTGTTTTAGTAAAATTATCTCATATTATTATATATATTATAATAACATATATTAATATATATATTATTATGACATATATATTTTGTAATTATATATATTATTATACATATATAATATTGCACAAATTTGTGATTTTTTTTAGATTTAAGGTTAAAAAGGTCTTTTTGAGACTTGTCCCACGCATGGAACAAGTCTCGCCTAGCGTCTTAGGTGGGACAGAATTTGGTGATTTTTTTCCCACCTTGTCCCATGCTAAAGTCGCACCAAACGTGGGACAAGAATAATCTGGCCAACGTTTGGTGCGACCCTGTCCCGCGTACCAAACGCACCCTTTCAAAGACCTATTTACCCTTAAATCTTATTTGAAATCAAAAACTTGTGCAATATTATATATTTTTAATTATAACATATATATGTTATACAGTCTTTATTCTATCGGCATGCCTTTTCAATTGATTACATATGATTTTATGATATCATTGGTATATCAAATAGGCAAAACGTGTCATGGCCCATAGCAACGCTGATAGATGGATGAGCTATTGGCTTCGGAGATTGAATCCCGAGTCAGTGTATCGAATCCTACAAATGGGGTTGATGTTATTATATAAAATACTTGGTTTATAACGATGAATAGATAGATACCGTCAATAAATATGTGCTGGGAGATTTTGACAAACTCCAAAATTATAGTTTATCATTAAGTTCTGGAACCGTGAGGGTAATAAGGATTACAGCAACTCGAAAGTTTCACAGCCAAATGATGAGACTATGAGGTGAAATTTAAATAGCATGTTTTGGAAATATGCACCGACACCAAATGTGATTACATTCTGACGAGATCACTTATGTCGTGTGGTTAACCCTTCACACATGCACCGAAAGGTTAGGGCTAAACTCCTCCTCTCCCCCAAAAGAACTCGACAACTTTTTAATAGTGTAAAACAAAAAGAAGGTATATTTCAACCACTATACAAAGTTTGTTGAGTTATATGTATTTCTCCAATTTTTTCGCAAGCTTTATATTTAACAAATTTGGTATACTTAGTTGTAATGCTTGAAAATTTATCAATTTTGATATATTGGTTTATATTAGAATGAACTTATCATATAAATCGATGTGATTTCATGAAGGTGTGGACGGAACTTGAAGTGAGGGATCCCTTAGTTGACGGTTAATCTAATACAATTGGAATACACTGGATTTGGTCAACGTAGAACCTTCCATAGAAACAAAAATAAAATTCAATAATGTTGTGATTTGTATGGAGAATTCTACAGGCATGTAAATACATGTACAAAATTCTAGAACATTGTGGATACATATAATAAAATATATGAATTCTTCAGTAATTATTACTTTTGAAACGATAATACAATAGCTACCCACGATTTATGGTTACTTAATTTTGTTTGATTTTATATTAAATAATTTATTATTATTTTTAATAGTTTTAGTTTGCCATACCAAACATATCACATCAATAAACCATAAAATCTCAAATTTCCAACTATGTATTAAAACAGTCCTTTTATTAATATGGTTCATTTTATTTTATCCTTACTATTTTTCTTTATTTTATATGTTTAATTTATTTAGATTCATTAAATCAATAATTTACTTTAATTAGAAGAATAACAAATTCAATATCATGTCTAGGAATATTTATTAATCAATTATTTTGTATTAAATTAAACTAAATTCATTAAAAATACTTAACAAAGTTACGGTTTATAAAATTAGATTGTAAATTATGTTGTTTTTCTTGTTATTATTTATTTATTAATGTTACGGTTCTTGTTTTTATTTCTTTTTAAATATAAGATTATTTAGTTCATTTTGAGCTAGGGTTTTATTTGTTTTATTTTATACCCTAAACTTCGATATACCATTACATTTATCTTTAAAAATTTTAAAAACTCATTTTACTATGATCTCAATTTTTCAATATTTTTTTATATAATTGTTATTTTATTAAATGCCCCACCTGGTTAAAATGCCTGGGTCCACCACTAATATAATATGAATTATTAGTTGATAATGACGAAAAAGAAGTTGATATAAAATTTAGATGCTAATTTTTAAATGTAATAAAAATTTTGATTTAAATCTAATTTATAACTTTTGAAACGATAATGCAGTACATATATCCTTTAGAATACGTTACTTTATTATAAAGCTAATAATTTTATTAGTTAATAAAATATGGAGTAATAAAAATGACATATATCCATTTTTTTTAAATACAAGGTTGATGAAAATAAGGTGGAAAAGGATCCTTTCAAATATCCACCGTTTATTACTGAAGTTGAATCTACTATTCAATCCTACCGCACGGATCATCTATTCAATAAGTATAATTAAAGACAGCTTCCCCTTTACATTTCACAAATTATCTATATCATATTTCCAAACTTTCTCTATCAATCTCTGATTAATAGTTAAACAAAAAATACTTATGAATATTTTAGTTTTTTACAAACAGTAATATATATATATATATATATATATATATATATATATAAGTCAGTCTAAAAAAATAAAATAAAATAAATATATATGAAAGTTTGAATTGTTTCGACTAGATTCGATTAAACTCAGATTTTCTACGACTAATGAAAAAATTAAAGTTCTCTAGGCAATCACATACCTACAAGTAACAAAAACGATTTTCATAATTTGAATTTTTTTATTTAAAAAAAAAAACAAGGTACTTGTGTTTTCTGTTTTTTTATTCATTTATTTAAAATTATTTATTTATTTATATACATACACATGGGGTTTTTGTCTTGCTTCAAAAAGAATGGAGATAGATAAATAGAGATATTTATTGGAGGAGAGAGAGTTTAATATGGTTATTAAAAATTTAGGAGAGTGTATTTCATATGTAATAATTTATCTAATTATTTAGGAGAGATAATTTCTTTTCTTAATAATTTAATTGAAATAAGATAAAAAATAAATTCTTGTAACAAAATTAACTGTCTTTAGAATTTTTTTAAAATTTTTATGGGAAAGGAGATTTCATAGAAAATAAGTGGTAGAAGAAAAAATTGGATTGTCAAAAAAGCTCTCCTTATTAAAATACAATGTAAGGTTCCCATTTGTTGATTGGCTCATTTCGTGGACAAACCATATGTTGGGGTTCTTTGTAAGGGTAGCTTAGGTGTTGGTGTTATTGTTCAAAGCCCTTTGAAGACCTCATCTTGATCAGCACCGAAGTTAATATTCTAAGTGGTTACTTGTCTTGAAGAGATAGTTGCACACACTCACAACTCATGCATATGGTTAATTCTTGTATGTTGTGTGTCTTATTGTTGTGCATTAATGTTCATTAACATCTCTTCTTACATGTTATTTTGATTGTATTTTGTATGTCCAAATGCCTTGCCATGCATAGCCTTGGAATTCTTGCATTGCAAAGGGCGATGTTCAAAGCGCTCTACAGAGGCACTATTCAAACAACGCCCACTTCAGACCTGATGTAAATGGTCTTTTAAATGCATCAGGTCTGATGCATTTTGGGAAGGCGCTGTACGGTCGCTGTTCAGAAGCGCTGTACGTACAGTGCCTATCTCAGACCCGAGAAGAACAGTTTTAAGGCGCTGTTCAGGCGTTGTATGAAAGTGCTCTACGAACAGTGCCAATGAAGAATGTTCTTCATTTCCCAGGTAGGCGCTGTACAAGGCGCTCTACGTACAGTGCCCTGTACAATGCCCAAGGCAAAATTGGTGTCACTTTTCAAAACAACAACACTTCATCTTGACACCCTATATATATGTCACTTTGACTTTAGGTCAATAAAGAGAGTTCATTTTCAGATTCCATACTTAGGACATTTTTCAAAAGAAAGAAAAATACCAAGAACTCACTTTTGATTACTCAAACACTATTTCCATGATCATCAATCATCATCTAGCATCATCTTTGATCATCTAAATATCATCTTGCATGGATTCTTCATCACACTTTGCTTGGTAAGTTTTTCACTAATATCTTACATATTTTGTGTCTTTCTTAACAAGAAATCTCATTTATTACTTTTATGTTATTCATATATATTTTGGATACAAGATTGAGATTAGTGTATTAAATGTTTGAGAGTTGTATTGTGATAGCTAATTAGGTTTTTGCTTAATCTTGATTAGCTAAGCTATTTGACATGTCATTTAGGTTTTAATATCTATGATTGCTTTAATTGCAAAATCATCATCTTAGATAAGCATATAGGGTTCCCTTGCTCTATGTTGCATTTTGGATATTCATATATTCACTTAGGGTGTTAATCTCTTCATTGAGAATCAAAGTCTTGCGTGTAGCTTCAGGGATTAGGTTGCTTAGATCGCAAGCATTCGAACTAGGTTCACTCATACCGGGATTAGGTAGGTGTGTGATTACTTCCGAGATTAGGTTGTAATTTTATCACATTTAGTGGATTCGAGGTTCGGGTGTGGCTCACTCAACAACCCGTGGTTTTTCCCGTGAGAGTTTCCATGTAAATATCACGTGTTGTTTATATTTCCGCACCATATTACACTTGCAATATTTTATTGACTATTCTGGGTATTTTCGTAATCTTGACCATACACGAAAATTGGGTAAAATTGTTAAAATCTATTCACCCCCAACCCCCCCCTCCCCCCCCTCTCGATTTATTTAGAACACACCGTATATTTGTTTCAATTGGTATTAGAGCGGGTTCCTAGACATACTTAGGTGATCCTTGCTTATTGAGGTGTGTTTTGCATTTTGTGTGATTTTTGATCATTCATACATTTGCATTCATTTCATTCATTCATAAACTCTATGAGTGGAAACGGTGGAAATGGTGGTAGCCACGAGGGTGCTTCTAGCACAAGGCCTCCACTTCTTACCGGGTTGAATTATGCCTTTTGGAAACGCAAGATGGAGTCGTATATATGTCAAATTCATGACCGAGCTTGGATGGCAGTTGAAGACGGCTAGACATCACCCATGATGACTCATACGGGTGGAGGAGAGGATGTGCTCAAGCCTAAGGCACAATGGAACGCGCAAGAGTTTGAAGCATCAAACTGGAATAGGAAGGCAATGCATGCCATCCTATGTGAAATGGACGAAAATCATTATAAATTGATTCAAAATACTAGGATAGCTAAGAAGGCATGGGACATCCTAGAGATTGCACATGAGGGAACCGAAGTGGTGAAGGACTCTAAGCTTTAAGTCCTCCAAACTCAATTCGAGATGCTTAAGATGGAGGAGAATGAGTGTTTCAACGATTTCGAGATCAAGTTGATGGACATAGTCAACCAAAGTCATCAACTTGGTGACCCTTTTTCGGATAGGAGAATCAAGCAAAAGATTATGAGATCTCTCCCCGATAGGTTTGAATCAAATGTGATGGCTTTAGAGGAGAATAACACATACAAGGATATGAAGTCGAGTGAGGTGATAGGAAGGCTTCTAGCTTATGAGTCTAGGAAGGGTCTTACCTCCACACCTCCTAAAAAG
This sequence comes from Acer yangbiense, assembly GCA_008009225.1. Taxonomy (NCBI): domain Eukaryota; kingdom Viridiplantae; phylum Streptophyta; class Magnoliopsida; order Sapindales; family Sapindaceae; genus Acer; species Acer yangbiense. The sequence continues at coordinate 11,200,663 of CM017765.1, read as the reverse complement.
CAAAAAGGAATTGCTTTGAAAGCCTCCAAAGTTGAGAAAAAGGAGAATGATGACTCAGACGAAGAAATGGCTCTCTTGATGAGAAGGTTCAAGAAATTCTACAAGTCCGAGAAGAATGGTTTCAGATCGAAGGGTCAAGACTTCAAGAAAAAACCTCCATTCAAGAAGTTTGAGCCTAGGCAAGAGAAGACCGAAAGGAAAGGGGTCTGTTGCCATGAGTGTGGCGGCATATGCCATTTTGCCCACGAATGTGCTAATCATATTAACAAGAAAAAAGGGAAAGTGATGGCCACCACATGGAGTGGAAGTGATGACTCTTATGAGGGAGATCAGTCTTCGGATGATGAAGAGCTCATGGCTAACTTCATAGCCTTTGCCTTCTCTCATAGGAGCAAAGGTTCTAGTGAAGAAGAGAATAAGAGTCAAGAGGAAATTGACTCAAGTGATGATGGCTATTCATCTCAATCCACTAATGGAAAAGTGGATAGGCTGGATCTTAGAGACTACATGGTTAAGTTTGAGAATTCTAGGTTAAAGAACAAGAGAGAGATCATGAGATTGAATGAAGAAAACCTAGAGCTCTCATCTCATATAGACCAATTAAGTGAAGAAGTAGTGAGATCCACATCGAATGAAGATAAGCTAAGAAAAGAGTTAGTCTTATCTAAGAGGAATGACGAAGATTTGAAAAGGGAGCTAGATAAAGCTTTAGAATCATTAGCTATGATGGATTCTAGCACCAAGAAACTTGATCGTATACTTGGTGTTAGAAAGAGTCCGTGTGACAAGAGGGGTCTTGGGTATGAAGATGGCAAGAAGATCTCAACCTTTAACAAGACCATGTTTGTCAGGAGTTTGGGGAATGAAGAAGCTTCATTAGTGCAAAGTCCTAAGAAGAAGTTAGAACTAGGACAATGTTCAAAGAATGCACAAGTGAAGTTGGTGCCAAGAAGGCAACCTCAAGCTCAACCCTCTAGGGTCCCTCAAGCCAACATTCCTTAACAATTGGCTCACAAAGGAAAGAGACCAATCATGCAACCTCAAGCTAGGAAGTAAGCTAGACAGGTTCAACAACGAAGATGGATTGAACCCACTCAACCACAAAGACAAGGACAAGGTATGATTCCTTATTTTATTCCAACATGTCATTTTTGTGGTTTTGATGGTCATATTAGACCAAGATGCTTTCGTTATATGAAAATGTGCAAAACTAGAAGCATGATTGAGAAGAAAAAGAAAAGAGCCATGATGCATGTTCCTAGGAATGATAATATTGATATGCATGATTCTAGGACATCTAGAGCCCATGTACCAAAGACCACTAAGAAAGCAAATATTGTTTCTAGGTGGATTAGAAAGAATGAAAATGTTTGCCATGTTGCTCAAATAGCCTTGAAGGCAAATTATTCTAATTTTCGGTATTTAGATAGTGGGTGCTCTAGGCATATGACTGGAAATAAGAGTTTTTTTGAGACTCTTGTTATGGAGGAAGGAAGATGTGTCACCTTTGGTGATGGATCCAAAAAGAGAGTTGTAGGGAAAGGAACCATTTCCGTTCCCCGGACTACCCTTCTTATCCGATGCTTTATTTGTTGATGGCTTGAAAGCTAATTTGATAAGCATTTCACATCTTAGTGATGAAGGATATTCCGTCTTGTTTAGTAAAGATGATTGCTCTATCCTAAAGCCCGATGGACAAACCTTGTTGAAAGGTATAAGATCTAGCGACAATTGTTATTGTCTTGAAGCTAGAATAGTCTCAAACAATGTGTCCATGGATGAGCAAATAGAATTATGGCATGAAAGACTTGGCCACATGAACTTTACGGATTTAAGAACCCTTGGAAAGTTCAATTGTGTGCGTGGCCTCCCTAAGCTTGGGAAGAAAGCCAATGGAGTTTGTGGACCTTGCCAACAAGGAAAACAAACCAAGAGCATGCACAAAAAGGGCAAGTATCTCTCTACCAAAGAGCCCTAGAGCTTCTCCACATTGATCTTATGGGTCCAATGCAAACCGAGAGTTTAGGTGGAAAGAGATACATTTTTGTTTGTGTAGATGATTTCTCTAGGTTCACATGGACATATTTTCTTAGAGAAAAATCCGAAACTTTTGATAAGTTTAAAATGCTTTGTACTAAAATACAAAATGAAATGAATTCTAACATTAAAAGCATTAAACGGATTAGAACTAACCATGGGAGAGAATTTGAGAATGCCTCTTTTGAAAGCTATTGCAACAGCTTAGGCATCTCCCATGAGTTATCGGCTCCTAGGACACCTCAACAAAATGGAGTTGTTGAGAGGAAGAATAGGGTCCTTCAAGAGATGGCCCGAGTGATGTTGCTTAGCAACAATATCCCTAGGAACCTATGGGCCGAAGTCGTCAATACGGCTTGCTATATAGGGAATCAAGTTTTCCTAAGGCCCAGATCTAGAAATACCTTCTATGAGTTATTAAAGGGTAGGAAGCCAAATGTTATCTACTTCCACACATTGGAAGCAAATGCTACATTTTAAATGACCGTGATCAACTTGGCAAATTTGATTCTAAGAGTGATGAGGGTATCTTTATTGGCTATGCCTTGAATAGTAGAGCCTATAGAGTTTTCAACTTGAAGACTCGAACCGTCATAGAATCATCCAATGTTGTCATTAATGATACAAGGCTCAAGTCTAATGACCCTGAGGAGGAGGATGTTTTAAATGATGACTCTCCTTTGGAGAGGGTTATGAAGACTCCCATTGTTGGGACGTCAAATGGTAATAATGAGAATACACAACCTCTTAATAGAGTCCCTCTCTTGGACTCTAATGAACCCGCTCCATGGGTTAGAAGACTCTATAACAAAGAGGATGTTATTAGAGATGTGAATAAGGGTGTTAGGACTTGATGTCAAATTGCTAATCTCATTAGTTTACCTGTTACACCTCTCAAATTGAACCCAAAAAGGTTGATGAAGCCTTGAATGATGAATTTTGGGTTCTTGCCATGCAAGAAGAGCTAAACCAATTCGAAATGAATAAGGTTTGGACTCTAGTTCCTAGGCCTAAAAGCACACATGTTATAGGCACTAAGTGGATTTATAGGAACAAATCCGATGAGGATGGCAACATAGTGCAGAACAAGGCTAGACTTGTAGCACAAGGGTACTCTAAAATTGAGGGTATCGACTTTTAGGAGACTTTTGCTCCTGTTGCCCGTTTAGAGTCCAGTAGGCTTCTCTTGTCCATCTTTTGTGTGCACAAGTTCAAATTGCACCAAATGGACGTCAAAAGTGCCTTCCTCAATGGCTTCTTGCAAGAGGAAATGTTTGTTGAACAACCCAAGGGGTTTGTGGATGCACATCACCCCAACCATGTCTATCGCCTCAAGAAGGCTCTATATGGGTTGAAATAAGCACCGAGGGCTTGGTATGAGCGCCTCACTCAATTTCTTGTTGACAATAACTACACAAGGGGTAGTGTTGACAAGGCTCTATTCATCAAGAAGGACGATGAGCTCTTTATAGCTTAAATCTATGTTGATGATATAGTGTTTGGCTCCACCAACAACACCAAGGTCCAACATTTTGTTGATATTATGTCTCATGAATTTGGGACGAGTCTTGTTGGTGAGCTAAGTTACTTCCTAGGTATGCAAATTAGGCAATTAGATGATGGGATCTTCATTACCCAAGCCAAATATGCCAAAAACCTAGTGAAGAAGTTTGGTCTAGAAAATGCCAAACATTGTGATACACCCATGAGTACCACTTTGAAGCTTAGCAAGGATGCAAGTGGAAAAAGTATGGAACAAACTCTATATCGGGGCATGATAGGTAGCTTGCTTTATTTGACCGCAAGTAGGCCCGATATATCTTTTAGTGTGGGTGTGTGTGCTCGGTACCAAGCGGATCCTAAGGAGTCCCACCTCTCTTCCGTCAAGAGAATCATTCGCTATGTGAATGGGACTTCCAACTATGGGATTTGGTACTCGTTTGACACTAATGCTAGTCTTGTAGGCTTTAGTGATGTGGATTGGACAAGAAATTGCAATGATAGGAAGAGCACATCGGGCGGTTGCTTCTTTCTAGGCAACAACTTGGTGTCTTGGTTTTGCAAGAAGCAAAACTTGATTTCCTTGTCCACGGCCGAGGTCGAGTACATAGCCGTGGGGAGTGGATGCACACAACTCCTATGGATGAAGCAAATGCTAGTAGACTATAGATTCAATCAAGGTACACTCACTCTCTTTTGTGATAATATGAGTGACATCAATATTTCCAAGAATCCAGTGCAACATTCTTAAACTAAGCAAATTGACATCCGCCATCATTTCATTAGAGAGCTTGTTGAAAATAAATGCATAGTACTTGAACATGTAGGTACTAATGATCAACTTGTGGACTTATTTACTAAACCCTTAGATGCTACTCGATTTAAAACTCTTAGTAGATCTATTGGGATATGTCTTGTGGAGTGATGTGATTTGTGATTGACCCCATATGGGGAACTCAAGCAAAGAGAGCTATTTTGCATTCTTGTCACTTGCAAAAAAATTTGAAATATCTTATGCTTCTTTTTTTAATTGCTTGAGTAAGCTTGGTTGCACACATATATATATATATATATATATGTTTTCAATTCTATAAGTGTGAACCTTGCTTGTTTACAATCCATGTCATATTTATGTTCAAACATGCATTTTTGGACTATGAGATGTTCATAGGAAGTATGATTTGAATGACCTATAGTTATCTCCATGACATGATGATTCTTTTATAACATGCTAATGTCAAATGAAAGAGCATGAAATTCATATAACATGCTCAAATGAAAAAGCATGAATTGATGATTGCAATATAAATGCAAAACTTGTGTGAAAAAGACTTATGAGACTCAAAATGAATAAAGGATCTTGTATTCGTTCAAAGGATCTAAAAATCCAAATGTCTCTCTTTCTTTATTGGTTGAACATGGCTACTGTCATACAGATATCTCATCCGGAAAAATCAAATAGGGTGCAAAGTCGCTCATGCCATGTTTCGCTTATAAAGTTGGATATAGTTGCTCTTAAATTAAAATCAATGAAATCTCTATATCCTTGCTTTTCTCATGACAATGGTGAAATTGGTTTGAATTCTTATTAGAAACCTTTGTCATTTGCTTTGCCAAATACCATTGTATTTTGGACTTGAATGCCACATGTCTTGTATGCAAAGCATGTTTAATTCACACATTTTCTTCAAATAAATCTCCTTGTTTCTCTTCAATTAATTGGGATGCATAAAGTGACTTATTTAATTATGCAAATATCTTGCATGCTACTATCTCTCTTTGCTAAGAGTGACCCGGTTCGGACTACTCCTTTGCCTATATCATGACAAAAAGGGGGAGTAGAATGTGGTAAGTGGAATTGCAATTTGTAGTAGCTATTGTGCATGTTGGGAAGTGAAAGGTTCCCATTTGTTGATTTGCTTATTTTATAGACAAACCACATGTTAAGGTTCTTTGTAAGGGTAGCTTAGGTGTTGTTGTTATTGCTCAAGCCCTTTTGAAGACCTCATTTTGATAAGTACCAAAGGTCATACTCTAAGTGCTTACTTGTCGTGAAGAGATAGTTGCACACACTCATAACTCATGCATATGGTTAAATCTTGTATGTTGTGTTTCTTATTGTTGTGCATTAATGCTAATTAACATCTCTTCTTGCATGTTTATTTTGATTACATCTTGTATGACCAATGCCATGCCATGCCATGCATGTTCTTAAGATTTCATACATAGTGATAGGCGCTGTACAAAGCGCTGTTCGTACAGCACCCATCCTGACCTGGTTGAAAAATGCATTTTTAATGCATCAAGTCTGATGGAATTTTGGAAGGCGCTGTACGAGCGCTGTATAAAGCGCTGTTTGTACAGCGCCCATCTCAGATCCGAGAGGATCAGTTTTGAGTCACTGTTCAGGCGCTGTACAAAAGCACTCTATGAACAGCACCTATGAAGAATGTTCTTCATTTTCCCAGGAAGGCGCTGTACAAGTCGCTCTACGTACAGCGGCTCGTACAGCGCCCAAGGCAATATTGGTGTCACTTTTCAAAACGACCAAACTTCACTTTGACACCCTATATACATGCCACTTTGACTTTAGGTCAATTAAGAGAGTTCATATTTAGATTTCATACTTAGGATATTTTTCAAGAACAAGAAAAATTCCAATAACTCATTTTTAATTACTCAAACACCATTTCAAGATCATCTAGCATCATCTTTGATCATCTAGATGTCTTTTTGCATGGATTCTTCATCACACTTTGCTTGGTAAGCTTTTCACTAATATCTTACATATTTTGTGTTTTTCTTAACAAGCAATCTCAATTTATTACTTGTATGTTATTTATATATATTTTGATACAAGATTGAGATTAGTGTGTTGTATGTTTGAGAGTTGTATTATGATAGCTAATTAGGTTTTTTTTTTGCTTAATCTTGATTAGCTAAGCTATTTGACATGTCATTTAGTTTTTAATATCTAGGATTGTTCTAATTGTAAATTCATCATCTTAGATAAGCATATAGGGTTTCCCTTGCTCTATGTTGCATTTGGATATTCATATATTCACTTAGGATGTTAATCTCTTCATTGAGAACATAAGTCTTATATGTAGCATCCAGGATTAGGTTGCTTAGATCGCAAGCATTCGAACTAGGTTCACTCATACCGGGATTAGGTAGGTGTGTGATTACTTCTAGGATTAGGTTGTAATTTTTATCACTTAGTGGATTCGAGGTTCGGGTGTGGCTCACTTATTAGCCCGTGGTTTTTCCCATGAGGGTTTCCACGTAAAAATCAAGCGTTATTTAATTTCCGCATTTTATACTTGATTTATTACTTTATCTAGTTAGGAGTAATTTCATAATATTGACTTCACATGAAAAATTGGGTAATACGTTTAAAATCTATTCACCCCCCCCCCCCCCCCCCCCCCCCCCCCCCCCCCTCCTCTAGATAGTTTTATACACACCGTGCAATATTTGTTTCATTTGGTATCAGAGCGAGTTCCTAGATATAATTAGGTGATCTTTGCTTATTTTGGTGTGTTTTGCATTTTGTGTGATTTTTGATCATTCAAACATTTGCATTCAATTCATTCATTCATAAACACTATAAGTGGAAACGGTGGAAATGGTGGAAATGGTGGTGGAAACGAAGGTGCTTCTAGCACAAGGCCTCCGCTTCTTACCGGGTTGAATTATGCCTCTTGGAAATGCAAGATGGAGTCGTACATATGTAAAATCCATGACCGGGCTTGGATGGCGGTTGAAGACGGCTTCACATCACCCATGATGACTCCTACGGGTGGAGGAGAGGATGTGCTCAAGCCTAAGGCGCAATGGAACGCGCAAGAGTTTGAGGCATCAAAATGGAATAGGAAGGCGATGCATGCCATCCTATGTGCAATGGACGAAAATCAATATAAATTGATTCAGAATACTAGGATAGCTAAGGAGGCTTGGGACATCCTAGAGATTGCACATGAGGGAACCGAAGTAGTGAAGGACTCTAAGCTTCAAGTCCTCCAAACTTAATTCGAGATGCTTAAGATGGAGGAGAATGAGTGCTTCAACGACTTCGAGATAAAGTTGATGGACATAGTTAACCAAAGTCATCAATTTGGTGACCCGTATTCGGATAGGAAAATCAAGCAAAAGATTATGAGATCTCTCCCCGATAGGTTTGAATCAAAGGTGACGGCTTTAGAGGAGAATAGCAAATATAAGGATATGAAGCCGAGTGAGGTGATAGGGAGGCTTATAGCTTATGAGTCTAGGAAGGGTCCTACCTCCACACCTTCTAAAAAGCAAAAGGGAATTGCTTTGAAAGCCTCCAAAGTAGAGAAGGAGGAGAATTGAATGATGACTCGGATGAAGAAATGGCTCTCTTGATGAGAAGGTTCAAGAAATTCTACATGTCCGAGAAGAAAGGTTTTGGATCCAAGAGTCAAAACTTCACGAAAAAACCTCTATTCAAGAAGTTTGAGCCTAGGCAAGGGAAGACCGAAAGGAAAGGGGTCTGATGCTTTGAGTGTGGTGGCATAAGCCACTTTGCCCCCGAATGTGCTAATCACGTTAACAAAAAAAAGGGGAAAGTGATGGCCGCTACATGGAGTGGAAGTGATGACTCCAATGAGGGAGATGAGTCTTCGGATGATGAAGAGCTCATGGCTAACTTCATAGCCTTTGCCTCCTCCCATAAAAGTAAATGTTCCAGTGAAAAAGAAAATGAGAGTCAAGAGGAAATTGACTCAAGTGATAATGGCTATTCATCTCACTCCACTAATGGAAAAGTGGATAGGATGGATCTTAGAGACTACATGGTCAAGTTTGAAAATTCTAGGTTAAAGGACAAGAGAGAGATCATGAGATTGAAGGAAGAAAACCTAGAGCTCTCATCTCATATAGACCAGTTGAGTGAAGAAGTAGTGAGATCCAAATCGAACGAAGATAAGCTAAGAGAGGAGTTGGTCTTATCTAAGAGGAATGAAGAAGGGTTGAAGAGGGAGCTTGATGAAGCTAAAGAATCATTAGCTAGGATGGATTCTAGCACCAAGAAGCTTGACCATATACTTGGTGTTGGAAAGAGTCTGTGTGACAAGAGGGGTCTTGGGTATGAAGATGGTAAGAAGATCTCAACCTCTAACAAGACCGTGTTTGTCAAGAGTTTGAGGAATGAAGAAGCTTCATTGGTGCAAATTCCTAGGAAGAAGTTAGAACTAGGACAATGTTCAAATGCACAAGTGAAGATGGTGCCAAGAAGGCAACCTCAAGCTCAACCCTCTAGGGTCTCTCAAGTCAACATTCCTCCACAATTGGCTCACAAAGGAAAGAGACAAATCATGCAACCTTAAGCTAGGAAGCAAGCTAGATCGGTTCAACAACGAAGATGGATTGAACCCACTCAACCACAAAGACATGGACAAGCTCACATGCATGCTCAAGGACAAGGTATGATCCCTTATTTTATTCCTACATGTCATTTTTGTGGATTTGATGGTCATATTAGACCAAATTGCTTTCGATATATTAAATTGTGTAAAACACGAAGCATGATTGAAAAGAGAAAGAATAGAGCCAAGATGCATGCTCCTAGGAATGATAATATTGATGTGCATAATCCTAGGACATCTAGAACCCATGTACCAAAGACCACTAAGAAAGCTAAGATTGTTTCTAAGTGGATTAGAAAGAATGAAAATATTTGCCATGTTGCTCAAATAGCCTTGAAGGCAAATTCTTCTAATTTTGGGTATTTAGATAGTGGGTGCTCTAGGCACATGACGGGAAATAAGATTTTCTTCGAGACTCTTGTTATGGAGGAAGGAGGATATGTCACTTTTGGTGATGGATCCAAAAAGAAAGTTGTAGGGAAAGGAACCATTTCCGTTCCCGGATTACCCTCCTTATATAATGCTTTGTTTGTTGATGGCTTGAAAGCCAATTTGATAAGCATTTCTCATCTTAGTGATGAAGGATATTCCGTCTTGTTTAGTAAAAGTGATTGTTCTATCATAAAGCCCGATGGACAAACCTTGTTGAAAGGTATGAGATCTAGTGACAATTGCTATTGTCTTGAAGCTAGAATAGTCTCAAACAATGTGTCCATGGATGAGCAAATTGAGTTGTGGCATGAAAGACTTGGCCACATGAACTTTAGGGATTTACGAACCCTTGGAAAGTTCAATTGTGTGCGTGACCTCCCTAAGCTTGGGAAGAAAGCCAATGGTATTTGTGGACCTTGCCAACAAGGAAAACAAACCAAAAGCATGCACAAAAAGGGCAAGTATCTCTCCACCAAGGAGCCCTTAGAGCTTCTCCATATGGATCTAATGGGTCCGATGCAAACCGAGAGTTTAGGTGGAAAGAGATACATTTTTGTTTGTGTTGATGATTTCTCTAGATTCACATGGACATATTTTCTTAGAGAAAAATCCGAAACTTTTGATAAGTTTAAAATGCTTTGTACTAAAATACAAAATGAAATGAATTCTAACATTAAAAGCATTAAACGGATTAGAAGTGATCATGGGAGGGAATTTGAGAATGTCTCTTTTGAAAGCTATTGCAATAGCTTAGGCATCTCCCATGAGTTTTCGGCTCCTAGGACACCTTAACAAAATGGAGTTGTTGAGAGGAAGAATAGGGTCCTCCAAGAGATGGCCCATGTGATGTTGCTTAGCAACAAAGTTCCTAGGAACCTATGGGCCGAAGCCGTCAATACGGCTTGCTATATAGGGAATAGAGTTTTCCTAAGGCCCGGATCTAGAAATACCTTCTATGAGTTATGGAATGGTAGGAAGCCAAATGTTAGCTACTTCCATACATTTGGAAGCAAATGCTACATTTTAAATGACCGTGATCAACTTGGCAAATTTGATGCTAAGAGTGATGATGGTATCTTTATTGGCTATGCCTTGAATAGTAAAGCCTATAGAGTTTTCAACTTGAAGACTCGAACCGTCATGGAATCATCCAATGTTGTCATTGATGAGACTAGGCTCAAGTCTAATGACCATGAGGAGGAGGATATTTTAGATGATGACACTCCTTTGGAAAGGGTTGTGGAGACTCTCAATGTTGGGACGTCCAATGGTAATAATGAGGACACACAAACTCTTACTAGAGTTCCTCTCTTGGACTCTAATGAACCCGCTCCATGGGTTAGAAGACTCCGTAACAAAGAGGATGTTATTAGAGATGTGAATGAGGGTGTTAGGACTAGGCATCAAATAGCTAATCTAATTAGCTACACATGCTACACCTCTCAAATTGAACCCAAAAAGGTTGATGAAGCCTTAAATGATGAGTTTTGGGTTCTTGCCATGCAAGAAGAGCTAAACCAATTCGAAAGGAATGATGTTTGAACTCTAGTTCCTAGGCCTAAAAGCACACATGTTATAGGCACTAAATGGATTTATAGGAACAAATCCGATGAGGATGGCAACATAGTGCGAAACAAGGCTAGATTTGTAGCACAAGGGTACTCTCAAATTGAGGGTATCGACTTTGAGGAGACTTTTGCTCTCGTTGCCCGTCTAGAGTCCATTAGGCTTCTCTTGTCCATCTCTTGTGTGCACAAGTTCAAATTGAACCAAATGGACGTCAAGAGTGCCTTCCTCAATGGCTTCTTGCAAGAGGAAGTGTTTGTTGAATAACCCAAAGGGTTTGTAGATGCACACCACCCTAACCATCTCTATCGCCTTAAAAAGGCACTATATGGGTTGAAACAAACACCGAGGGCTTGGTATGAGCGCCTCACTCAATTTCTTGTTGACAATGACTACATAAAAGGTAGTGTTGACAAGACCTTATTCATCAAGAGAAACAAAGATGAGTTATTTATAGCTCAAATCTATGTTGATGATATTGTATTTGGCTCAACCAACAAAACCAAAGTCCAACAATTTGTTGATGTCATGTCTCGTGAATTTGAGATGAGTATTGTTGGTGAGCTTAGTTACTTCCTAAGTTTGCAAATTAGGCAAATGAATGATGGGATTTAAGCCAAATAAGCTAAGAACCTAGTGAAGAAGTTTGGTTTAGAAAATGCCAAACATTGTGATACACCTATGAGTACCACTTTGAAGCTAAGCAATGATGCTAGTGGTAAAAGTGTGGAACAAACGCTATATCGTGGCATGATAGGAAGCTTGCTTTATTTGACCGCAAGTAGGCCCGATATCTCTTTTAGTGTGGGTGTGTGTGCTAGGTACCAAACGGATCCTAAGGAGTCCCATCTCTCTTCCATATAGAGAATCATTCGCTATATGAATGGGACTTCCAACTATGGGATTTGGTACTCTTTTGACACTAATGCTAGTCTTGTAGACTTTAGTGATGCTGATTGGGCAGGAAATTGTGATGATAAGAAGAGCACATCGGGTGGTTGCTTCTTTGTAGGCAACAACTTGGTGTCTTGGTTTTGCAAGAAGCAAAACTCGATTTCCTTGTCCACGGCCGAGGCCGAGTACATAGCCGCGGGGAGTGGATACACACAACTCCTATGGATGAAGCAAATGCTAGTAGACTACGGATTTAACCAAGGTACACTCACTCTCTTTTGTGATAACATGAGTGCCATTAATATTTCCAAGAATCCGGTACAACATTCTAGAACTAAGCATATTGACATCCGCCATCCGCCATCCGCCATCCGCCATCCGCCATCCGCCATCATTTCATTAGAGAGCTTGTTGAAAATAAATGCATAGTACTTGAACATGTAGGTACTAATGATCAACTTGCGGACTTATTTACTAAACCATTAGATGCTACTCAATTTAAAACTCTTAGTAGATCTATTGGGATATGTCTTGTGGAGTGATGTGTTTTGTGATTGACCCCATATGGGGAACTCAAGCAAATAGAGCTATTTTGCATTCTTGTCACTTGCAAAAAAATTTAAAATATCTTATGCTTCTTCTTTTAATTGCTTGAGTAAGCTTGGTTGCAAATATGTATATATGTTTTCAATTCAATAAGTGTGAACCATGCTTGTTTACAATCCATGTCATATTTATGTTCAAACATGTCATATTTATGATTTGAATGACCTATAGTTATCTCCATGACATGATGATTCTTTTATAACATGCTAATGACATATGAAAAAGCGTGAAATTCATATTACATGCTCACATGAAAAGCATGAATTGATGATTGCATATTCTTAAAATGCAAATCTTGTGTGAAAGCTTATGAGACTCTAAATGAATAAAGGATCTTGTATTCGTTCAAAGGAATTTATATTCCAAATGTCTCTCTTTCTTTATTGGTTGAACATGGCTACTATCTTACAGATATCTTATCTGGAAAAATCAAATAGGGTGCAAAGTTGCTCATGCCATGTTTCGCTTATAAAGTTGGATATAGTTGCTTTTTATATTAAAATCAATGAAATCTCTATATCCTTGCTTTTCTCATGACAATGATGAAATTGGTTTGAATTCTTATTAGAAACCTTTGTCATTTGCTTTGCCAAATACCATTGTATTTTGGACTTAAATGCTACATGTCTTGTATGCAAAGCATTTTTGTTTCACACATTTTCTTTCAAATAAATCACCTTGTTTCTCTTTAATTTTTTTGGGATGCATAAAGTGACTTATATCATTATGCAAATATCTTGCATGCTACTATCTTTCTTTGCTTAGAGTGACCTGGTTGGGGACTACTCCTTTGCCTATATCATAACAAAAAGGGGGAGTAGATTATGGTAAGGGGAGTTGCAAATTGTAGTGGCCATTGTGCATATTGGGGAGAATATTCATTGAGGGGGAGTAACCCGTTGAGGGGGAGCATTGCATACACATACATTGCATAATGTTGTGCCTAAACTTTTAAAATGCAAATGCTTGTTTTTTGTTCTCACTTGATTAATCTTACATTTCACTTGTATTGGAAAATATAGAAATCTTATTTTCAGGGCTTGATTATTCTACAAGAGATTGAAGACTTGAAGTTTTATTTTCTTATCTCTTTGTATTGTAGAAAATCATTGTTGTCCCATAGTTTCTATTTTTTGTGAGGAATCAATGTGAGTGGTGGTTTTGTCACGAAATAGCCAAAGGGGGAGATTGTAAGGTTCCTATTTGTTGATTGGCTTATTTCATAGACAAACCATATGTTGGGGTTCTTTGTAAGGGTAGCTTAGGTGTTGTTGTTATTGCTCAAGCCCTTTTGAAGACCTCATTTTGATAAGCACTAAAGGTAATACTCTAAGTGCCTACTTGTCTTGAAGAGATAGTTGCACACACTCACAACTCATGCATATGGTTAAATCTTGTATGTTGTGTTTCTTATTGTTGTGCATTAATGCTAATTAACATCTCTTCTTGCATGTTTATTTTGATTACATCTTGTATGACCAATGCCATGCCATGCATGTTCTTAAGATTTCATACATAGTGATAGGCGCTGTACAAAGCGCTGTTCGTACAGCGCCCATCCTGACCTGGTTGAAAAATGCATTTTTAATGCATCAAGTCTAATGGAATTTTGGAAGGCACTGTACGAGCGCTGTAAAAAGCGTTGTTCGTACAGCGCCCATCTCAGACCCGAGAGGATCAGTTTTGAGGCGCTATTCAAGCTCTGTACAAAAACGCTCTACGAACAACGCCTATGAAGAATGTTCTTCATTTTCCCAGGAAGGCGCTGTACAAGTCACTCTACGTACAGCGACTCGTACAGCACCCAAGGCAATATTGGTGTCACTTTTCAAAACGACCACACTTCACTTTGACACCCTATATATATGCCACTTTGACTTTAGGTCAATTAAGAGAGTTCATATTCAGATTTCATATTCAGGATATTTTTCAAGAATAAGAAAAATTCCAATAACTCATTTTTAATTACTCAAACACCATTTCATGATCATCAATCATCATCTAGCATCATCTTTGATCATCTAGATGTCTTTTTGCATGGATTCTTCATCACACTTTGCTTGGTAAGCTTTTCACTAATATCTTACATATTTTGTGTTTTTCTTAACAAGCAATCTCAATTTATTACTTGTATGTTATTTATATATATTTTGGATACAAGATTGAGATTAGTGTGTTGTATGTTTGAGAGTTGTATTGTGATAGCTAATTAGGTTTTTTTTTGCTTAATCTTGATTAGCTAAGCTATTTGACATGTCATTTAGTTTTTAATATCTAGGATTGTTCTAATTGCAAATTCATCATCTTAGATAAGCATATAGGGTTTCCCTTGCTCTATGTTGCATTTTGATATTCATATATTCACTTAGGGTGTTAATCTCTTCATTGAGAACATAAGTCTTGTGTGTAGCATCTGGGATTAGGTTGCTTAGATCGCAAGCATTCGAACTAGGTTCACTCATACCGGGATTAGATAGGTGTGTGATTACTTCCGGGATTAGGTTGTAATTTTTATCACTTAGTGAATTCGAGGTTCGGGTGTGGCTCACTTATTAGCCCGTGGTTTTTCCCGTGAGGGTTTCCACGTAAAAATCAAGCGTTATTTAATTTCCGCATTTTATACTTGATTTATTACTTTATCTAGTTAGGGGTAATTTCGTAATATTGACTTCACACGAAAAATTGGGTAATACATTTAAAATTTATTCACCCCCCCCCCCTTTAGATAGTTTTATACACACCGTGCAATATTTGTTTCAGGAAGAACATTCATTGAGGGGGAGTAACCCATTGAGGAGGAGTATTGAATACACATACATTGCATAATGTTGTGCCTAAACTTTTAATATGCAAATGCTTGTTTTTGTTCTCACTTGATTAATCTCACATTTCACTTGTATTGGAAAGTATAGAAATCTTATTTTCAGGGATTGATTATTCTACATGAGATTGAAGACTTCAAGTTGTAGTATTTAAAATATCTCTTTGTATTGTAGATAATCATTGTTGTCCCGTGGTTTCTATTTTTTTTTTTTGTGAGGAATCAATGTGAGTGGTGGTTTTGTTACGAAATAACCAAAGGGGGAGATTGTAAGGTTCCCATTTGTTGATTGGCTCATAAAACAAATATTACACGGTGTGTATAAAACTATCTAGAGGGGGGGGGGGGTGAATAGATTTTAAACGTATTACCCAATTTTTCATGTGAAGTCAATATTACGAAATTACCCCTAACTAGATAAAGCATTAAATCAAGTATAAAATACGGAAATTATATGACACTTGATATTTACGTGGAAACCCTCACGGGAAAAACCACGGGCTATTATGTGCGCCACACACGAACCTCAAATCCACTAATTGAAATGATTACAACCTAATCCCGATTTAATGATCTAATCCCGATCAATAATCATCACAACTACCTAATCCCGGTATAAGTGGACCTAGTCCAATTGCTTGTGATTTAAGCTACCTAATCCCGATAGCAACACAAGACTTAATTCTTTAAGAAGAGATAATACAACCTAAGTGAATATATGAAATATCCAAAAATGCAATTAGAGCTAGGTAACCCTATATGCTTATCTAGGATGATGATTTTGAAATTAATTCAATCCTAGATATTAAAAGGTAGATGACATGTCAAATAGCTTAGCTAAACATAGATTATAAAAACCTAGATAGCTATCAAAATACAACACTCAATCATGTCAACACAACAATCTCTATTTTGTATCTAGAATATATTATAAGAACATACAAATAATAAAAGAGATGCTTTGATAAATAAAACACTAATTATAAATGATAATAGTGAAGAACATACCAAGGGAAGTGTGTTGACCAAGACCCATACAAATAAACATCCTACCTATGCTAGAAAATGCTTAGATGATATTTTGATGCATATGAAAACGGGTTTTGAGAGTTAAAGACAAGTTCTTGGGAGTTTCTTTCTTGAAGATATTTTCTCTCAAAAGTGTGGTGTCGATCAAAAAATGAAGAAGAATATATATATATATATATATATATATATATATATATATATATATATATATATATATGTGAATCAGGTTTTGCAGAAGAAAAAAGAGATGCACAATTTTATGAAAAAAAAAAAAATATATATATATATATATATTTAATTTAACAAACAAAAGCACCTGATATAACATATATATATATGGGACCGGCTACTATGCAGTGGTTTTATTTCACTGCATCATACAAGCAAAAAAAATAGTGGATTGAAGTGAATAGTACCGGTTTCCAACTTGTAGCTCTGAAGCTGAACTTCTTGAATGTTCTCTTCGTCGGCTACGCCGCCGTGGCCACCTCTGGATCGACATCCGCCATGATTGGAAATTAGAATGGGAAGATAAGCTGAGACGAGAGAGAGTGGCTCCTGCTGGATCTGAGGCCGCTAGGGTTTTTTGGGTGAGGAGGAGCACAGAGAGAGAGAGAGAGAGAGAGAGAGAGAGAGAGGCTTTGGGAAGAATAGTGAGAGAGCGAAAGAGATGCTTTGGGAAGAAGAGTGGGATATTACCGGTCTAATAGGTTTCCCATTTTTATTTTTATTTATTTTTAAATGATTAATCTTATTAAATATTTTATATAAACCACCTCTGAAGCTGAACTTCTTGAATGTTCTCTTCGTCGGCTGGGCCGCCGTGGCCACCTCAGGATCGACATCCGCCATGATTGGAAATTAGAATGGGAAGATAAGCTGAGACGAGAGAGAGTGGCTCCTGCAGGATATGAGGCCGCTAGGGTTTTTTGGGTGAGGAGGAGCACAGAGAGAGAGAGAGAGAGAGAGAGAGAGAGAGAGAGGCTTTGGGAAGAATAGTGAGAGAGCGAAAGAGATGCTTTGGGAAGAATAGTGGGATATTACCGGTCTAATAGGTTTCCCATTTTTATTTTTATTTATTTTTAAATGATTAATCTTATTAAATATTTTATATAAACCACCTCTGAAGCTGAACTTCTTGAATGTTCTCTTCGTCGGCTGGGCCGCCGTGGCCACCTCAGGATCGACATCCGCCATGATTGGAAATTAGAATGGGAAGATAAGCTGAGACGAGAGAGAGTGGCTCCTGCAGGATATGAGGCCGCTAGGGTTTTTTGGGTGAGGAGGAGCACAGAGAGAGAGAGAGAGAGAGAGAGAGGCTTTAGGAAGAATAGTGAGAGAGCGAAAGAGAGGCTTTAGGAAGAAGAGTGGGATATTACTGATCTAATAGGTTTCCCATTTTTTTTTTAAATGATTAATCTTATTAAATATTTTATATAAACCGTTGGATCAAATTTTATTTCATCTGATGGCTCAAATTTTAGCAAAAAAATCACTGCATCATGCAGCGATTTTATTTCACTACATAGTAGCAATTTCCTATATGGTAACACATAAAACGCACAGCATTTGGATCACGAAAAGTAAAAAGCAAATGAAAATGATCCAGTGTGGTGAGCTCACATGAGAGATACACAAGAGGACAAAAGATATGACAAAGTCATGCACATGCAATCACAACAAACATGAGCTCACATTATATCATAACACTCAATTAAATGCCTTTGAAAAATCAAAAGCAAAATGAAGCAAATCAGGTGAGTGCGCGTTGAGAGAGGGCATGGCACAAACGGGGGCAGAGAGCCCACTATGCCGTGAGGAGCCCGTGGCTCACACGCCACCCCTTGCTTGGTGTGGCTATCATGCCACACTAAGCCGGCTTCGGTCCAAGCGATCTTCGGTCCAGTTGACCTCGGAACTTAGAATTCGATTCTGTCTTCGGAATAGAAATTCGAACTCAATCATAAATATGGAAAATTATATAACTTTCCATTTTAAGCTCAGAATTGAATTTCGGTTTCCGATAAAAACACGGAATGTCCCAAATGTCTCGGAAATCATCTGAAACACATAGATAAGTCTCTGAATCACTCGGAACTAATTTAGGGACAAATCCACACATGAAAATATAACAAAGAAGTGCAAGTGTGGAATGTGACATGTGAAGAGAATATACACAAATGCTAGTATGCTAAATGTGTGTGTGCAATCTAAGTCTCTTCAAAGAACAATAAGCACTAGAGATATACCTTTAGAGTGCTTGTCATCTTGAGGTCTTGAAAGGGCCTTTGAGCTTGTTTCTCAACCACCTAAACTACCCTTACACATCAAACCCCAAAATGTGGTTTGTTCACGAAATAAGCCAATCAACAAATGGGAATCCTTACAATCTCCCCCTTTGGCTATTTCGTGACAAAACCACCACTCACATTGATTCCTCACAACATAATAGAAACTACAGGTCAACAATGATTTTCTACTTTACAAAGAGATATATTAAAAAAAAATTTGAAGTCTTCAATTTCTTGTAGAACAATCAATCCCTGAAAGCAAAGTTTCTATACTTTCCAATTCAAGTAAAATGTGAGATTAATCAAGTGAGAACATAAACAAGCATTTGCATTTCTAAGAATTTAAGTACAACATCATGCAATGTATGTAAATGCAATGCTCCTCCTCAACGGGTTACTCCCCCTCAATTTATTGTCTCCCTAACATGCACAATTGCTACCACAATTTGCAACTCCCCTTACCACTATTCTACTCCCCCTTTTTGTCATGATATAGGCAAAGGAGTAGTTCCCAACTGGGTCACTTAGCAAAGAGAGATGGTAGCATAGAAGTCATTTGCAAAATCATAAAAGCCACTTTATGCAACTCAATTAATTGGAGAGAAACAAGGAGATTTATTTTTATGAAAATGTGTGAATTAAAAATGCTTTGCATACAAGACATGTAGTATTCAAGTCCAAAATACAATGGTTTTTGGCAAAACAAATAACAAAGGTTTCTAATAGGAATTCAAACCAATTTCACCATTGTCATGAGAGAAGCAAGGATATAGAGAATTTATTGTTTTCAATATAAGAGCAACTATATCCAACTTTATAAGTGAAACATGGCATGAGCGACCTTACACCCTATTTGATTTTTCCAGGAATGAAACCCATATGATAGTAGCCATGTTCAACTAATAAAGAAAGAGAGACATTTGGAATTTAAATTCCTTTGAACGGATACAAGATCCTTTATTCATTTTGAGTCTCATAAGTTTTCTCACACAAGTTTTGCATTTTAAGAATATGCAATCATCAATTCATGCTTTTTCATTTGACAGTAGCATGTTATTAAAGAATCATCATGTCATGGAGATAACTATAGGTCATTCATATCATACTTCCTATAAGAATCTCATAGTCCAAAAATGCATGTTTGAACATAAATATGACATGGATTGTAAACAAGCATGGTTCACACTTATTGAATAGAAAACATATATACATAAGTACAACCAAGCTTACTCAAGCAATCAACAAAGAAGCATAAGATTTTTTCAAATATTTGCATGCAACACGTATGCAATAGCTCTCTTTGCTTGAGTTCCCCATATGGGGTTATCACCATCCTTCATCAATGAAGGTTATGAGGTCCTATAGACCTCCCAAGTCCATTGGACTTGGTTGAACCTTTGTGAGACAAGTTTGTCTCGTAGCAGGGGGGTTCAACTTTCTTAATCCACATAGATATAACATTTTTCTTTCTAGTGGTTAGTGGTTCAAGAGTTCTAGAAATAATAGGATCATGAATATGAATTTTTTCTTTCCTATTAACATGCATTCTAGCTCTTGTCATTCTTTTTTCAATCATGCTTTTAGTTCTACACATGTTAATGTAATGGAAGTACTTTGGTCTAATATGACCATCAATACCACAAAAATGACAAGTGGGAATGAAGTTTGAAATCATACCATCCTAGTGAGTATGCATTGGAGCTTTCTCTTGTCGTTGTGGTTGTCTTGGATGTTGGATAGGATCTCTCCTTCGTTGTTGATAACCAAGACATTGTTGCTTCCTTGATTTAGCTTACATGATGATCTCTTCCCTTGATGAATTTGAGCTTAAGGGAAGTTAGGTTGAGGAACTTTTTAAGCTTGAGGTTGTCTCTTTGGAGCTTCCTTCACTTGTGCACTTCTTGAACATTGTCCTAGATCAATTTTCTTCCTAGGAGTGTGCATCAGTGAGGCTTCTATTTTGCCCAAACTCTTGACAAACATGGTCTTGTTAGGAGTGGGAGTCTCCTTGTTGTTAGGATTGAAAGTAAATAACAATAACGCTTGGTGTGTTCTAAATATATCTAGAGGGGGGGTGAATAAATTTTAATCGTTATTACCCAATTTTCGCATGCATATCAAGATTACGAAAATATCCCTAATTAGTCACAAAAATATAGCAAGTGTAATAAGATGCGGAATTTAAATAACACTTGATATATACGTGGAAACCCAACCACTGGGAAAAACCACGGGCTGTTTAGTGCGCCACACTCGAACCTCGAAATCCACTAATTGAAATGGAGTTTACAACCTATGTAGACCTCGTCTAACACTCCGGTCAATAACCCCCTACTTCTACCACACGGGCTTTTAAAAGTGGCTCTAGTTCTAATTGCTTGAGGCCTAAGCAACCTTAGCCCCAAGACTTAATTCTCAATGAAGAGATTATGCAACCTATGTGAATATGTATGAATATTCAAATAACAAACAAGGCTAGGGAACCTTAGATGTTTATCTAGGATGATGATATAATCAATTAAATCAATCCTAGATATCAAGTGTTAAATGACATGTCAAATAGCTTAGCTAATTTGTCGGTGAAATTTGGATTGCCACGCACTCAACAGTTATATTAATTCAGTTTAAAATGAGAAAATCAAGAATGCATGCAAGAGACAGTTTTTACGTGGAAAACCCTTGAATGGGCAAAAACCACAGCACCCCAGAGGGCAGAAAGATAATACTCGATTCTATTGCTTTGTTACACACTCAAATCTCTCATACAATTGCTTTTTTTTCTCTAGGTTTTTGAACCCCCTCCTCATGGGATAGATGGTTCTATTTATACCTACCTAATTAGGGTTTCCCCTTGTTTTTAGCCGTGTTGGTGGTAGGTTTCCCTCTTTGATTCGTACTAGGATTCCCATGCTGTCATGGATCCGGATATGTTTTTATCTCTTTTTCTCTTTATGTTTCCTTGTCGCCCTAGGTCTTCTAGAGGTTTGGGTTTATCTCTGTGTTTCTACCGAGTTGGTTCAGGCCCAGTATGCTGATGCAGCGAGCACCTTCAATCCTGGGTTTTATCCTTTTGGCGACCATGTTTCTACCTTTGGCGAGTATATATATAGCTTTGGCGACCATATCTTTGACTTTATTGATTTCGAAGTACTTAACATCTTGACTTGCCACATTTTCTCTCTTGACCCGGTTAATGAGTGACGTGGCAATCATTTATTGACTGCTCTAGTGACGTGTCTATTTGGCGAATATATACACACAACAATACCCCCATAAATACTTCGAGCTGGGTGAATGACTTGCTCTTTTTACTTCGTTTGCCTCTGCGAGCAGTATTTATATCTATGCCTTTAAGATTTCGGCGCCTTTTGTAATTAACTCCCTCTTTCTTCTTTTCACCACGCGTTGCATTGATTGGTTGATTCTTCCGGTGTAAGCTTTTAATTTTAACCACACAACTTTCAGCACTTCCACTTACTTGACAGGTGAAGGGACATTCTGATTGCTTGATGATCCCCGAGATGCCACATGTCCAATATTTGGTGGTGACTGTTGCGGCTGGTTACTGTGGCCGTCACTCACATTAATTGCATATCTTTTATTTGATTTTCTCTCCCTTTTTTTATTCTTTTTGAATTTCAAAGTTCCCTCGATTTAAGGCCCGGTCGCTTCTTCTTCCCCACTTTGCTTTCTCCATTTATTTTTCTATTTTCTCCTTCTCTCAAAACAGAGTTCCTTCATCTCCCTCAGATATTTCTGCCACGAATTTCTTCCATTTCGTTTACCTGTCGGACGGCTTGCCTCGAAATCGATCGTGCTTACAACTCGACGTTCCCAATCTTCTTGCTCATCCTTCGAACCTAGGGTTTTTCTGGTGAGTTTTCATGGATCCCTCCTTACGTTCTGCTCTTTTTAATCAGATGATGCAAGCTATAGAGCTTAGTGATAAATGTACTGTAGACAAAATTGAATCTTTGATTCGTAATTTTCGCCCGGATTCTCCGGTTCCACTTTCTATTTTCGTTCCATCTTCTTAAGATAATTTTATCCATAATATTTCTCCTTCGTCCTCCATTAGTGATTCTCCAGCAATGCCGAGGTCTTCTAAACCAAGTGGCAGCAAACGACGCGCCTCTAGGGCTCCTCGTGAGTCCCTACTGGATGCGCAGACGACTATTGATTCTGACATTGAAGCCTATCAACGAGATAGGCTGCATTTTTCGTTAGATCGTCCGTGCTCTTTCGCCACGGAAGTTAATGTGGTTGGCGAGGGCGAGCTCCTCAAGTACAAGAGTCGCTTAGATATTCCAGACTCGGTGACCTTAATGCTACCTGGTGATCGAGCCGTCTGGAATCCCCCCGAGAATGCGGTCGTTATTTATGGCGCCATGTTCAGCTGTGGGGTAACCCTTCCCCTTCAGCCTTTCATCTCCAGGTTCCTCACGGAGGCCCAAATTGCACCGGCACAACTCACCCCAAATAGTTATAGGATATTGATGTGCCTATGCCTAATGTGGAGGTTGAAAGGTTATGGGCCCCCTACACCCCGCGAGATCCACCATTTTTACACGCTAAGACAGGCGGGCAATGGCGGCACGTATTTCCTTCTCTCTTCACCTGTAGAGAACTGGATCCCTGAGGGCGCGGTGAACCCCAGTCAGGTGGAGATCTCAGGTGACGAGAAGAAGAAGGGTTTTATATGGGGCTTTCCCACTTCAAACAAGAGGTGGAAAAACAGTTGGTTTTTTGCTGGTGGCGAGTGGGGCCGAGATATGCCAACCGGCAGTCGCCGTAATCTTTCGGCGAAGAAAGTTCCCAGGCACTTCACATCTCCTGAAGCCTGGTCGAAAGCCGTCCCCGTTTTGCTAGATGGAGAGATCTCTCACCTCGCCGCAGCGGCCATCCTTCCTTTAGACTCGAGGGATAGGTCATTCCTCTTGGATGAGGAAAAAATGATCGCTCAACGGATTTTCCCTCGCCTACCTGCTAGGCTACCTCGTTGTAAGTTTGTCCGTTCTCTTTTCCTTTTGTATTATTGTTTCTTTTTACTCTGTTAGTGATGCTTGGTTTATTTTTTCTTGCAGTGAGTGACTTTGGCACTATTTGTGACTTACAAGCCCGGGCAGTAAAGAATTCCGAGGCTGCCAATAGAAGACATGCTGCTGGTTTGGCCAAAAAGGGAATTGCTAGCCCGGATGGTGATGATCACTTGGACGGTGAGGAGGTTGGTGATGTTACTGGCGGAGGTGTCGAGTCGGGGGAGCCCCCTATACGTGCAGAGGTTACTGCGAATGTTCCTATTGCTGCTACCCCTCCTGTGAATACTCCTCATACGACTACCCCCAGCCGTAAAGGTAAAGAGAAAGTGGGTGCTTCAGGAGGGGTCAGTGACATCCCTACTTTTGATGCGGATGTCCTTGAGACTCCTCTTGATCCTATGAGTGATCTAATCCCCAGAGCTAGTAGAAGTAAACGCCAAGCTGAGGATACCCCAGATCATGCTGCTCGACCCCCTAAACGGGCATCAATGGTAGTTCAGTATGTTGTTTCTTCGGATGAGGAGGGAGTTGAGGAGCCAGCTGTTACAACTCCTCCGACTCAAACGGCTGCTCGCGAGGGGCCTGCTAAGGTGACTAATGCCGCGGTGCCTCCCCCTGAGGAGGTTAATGAGTTAAATATCCCTGCTTCCACTCCGCCTCGAACAGCCTCTCCTCCGGTGGGCCTAAGCGAGTCAAATGCTTTTTCGGATCAGCCTAGGTCGTCTAGTCAGCCTGAATCGGTTGATCAGCCAGGAACCTCGAAGCAGCCTGGGACCTCTGCTTCTGGTTTAGGTTTTGCCCATGAAGCCCCTCCTGCGGGACCTACAGAAGCCGATGAAGGGACCGTGTCTCTATCTGATTTTTTGGCTACCGAAATTTGTGCGCATCTGATTAATAATGATGTGTACATAGGTGAGGGCTGGGAGCATATCAAAGGCAAATCCTGCAACAGGAAGATGGAATTTTTCTTCAACTGCCACTCTCTGGTAAGCTTCTCGCCATATATCTATGTATCTCTTTTATATATACTTCCTAATTCGGCTGTTTCCTTTCTTTCTTTTTTAGATGATGTCTGAGTTGGCTAATTCCTACAAGTATGGGAACAAAGCTTCCTGAGAAATTAAGCGTTTGCGCGAGCAGGCTTTTATTTTGGCTGCTTAGAAGCTTTCTGCTAAAGACTCCCACGCTCAACAGCTTGCTCAGCTAAGAGAATCCTCAGATGGTCATTTGTTTGCTCGACTGGCTACTGAGGAGAAACTATCTGCTGCTGAGGAGGAGATTCGCTCACTGAAGGAGCTTTTGTCTGCAAGTCAAGAATCCTTCGCAGCACGTTTGGAGGCTGAGCGGGTGGCTGAGGAGGCTAAGGAAAGAGCTGAACATGAGGCGCTGGACTTGCGTAATCAGTTATCTTCGCGTGAACTCATCTTCGATAATCTCAAAGCTGTGCTGGAGGTTGAAGCGGTTGATCGTTTCTGAAGTCCTAGAGGCGTGTTCAATATTAATCTAGAGGGGGGGTGAATAGATTTTAACGATTATTACCCAATTTTCGCATGCGAGTCAATTTTACGAAAATGCCCCTACTAGTCAAAAATACATACAAGTGTAATAAGATGCGGAATTTAAATAACACTTGATATATACGTGGAAACCCAACCACTGGGAAAAACCACGGGCTGTATAGTGCGCCACACTCGGAACTCGAAATCACTAATTGAAATGAAGTTTACAACCTATGTAGACCTCGTCTAACACTCCGGTCTGTAACCCCTCACTTCTACCCAGTGGGCCTTTATTAGCAACCCTATTCAAATTTGCTTGAGGCCTAAGCACTCTTAGCCCCAAGACTTACTTCTCAATGAAGAGAAACAACCTATGTGAATATATATGAATATTCAAATAACAAACAAGGCTAGGTAACCTTAGATGCTTATCTAGGATGATGAGATAATCAATTTAAATAAATCCTAGATATCAATTGCTAAATGACATGTCACATAGCATAGATAATCATAGATTATAAAAACCTAGATATCTATCAAAAACAACACTCAATCAATTCATCACAATTAATCTCTTTTCTTGTATTTAGCATATGATCTAAAACATACAAGTAATTTAAAAGAGATGGCTTGGTATTTAAAATACTAAAATAAGATGAAATTAATCAAAATCTTACCAAGCAAGTTGTGATGATGCAAACCCATACATGGATGCACTCTATATAGACATAGGAGATGCAATATGAAATTTGATGCAAAAGGGGTTTAATTTGAGTGGTTAAATGTGAGTTCTTGATTTGATTTTCTCTCAAAATCTATCTTTGAAGTTTAGGGTTCTTAAGAGTCAAAAGAACTTGTTCAGATAATGAGAAAGTGTGATATTTATAGACATCAAGAACAGGGCAAGTGAAAAGACAATTTTGCCCTTGAAACGCACCGATTGGCGGTTTCAATCGGCGGCCAGGCCACCGATAGAGATCGCCGAATTGAGCCCGAGACGAACAGGGGAACAACGGCGGTTTCATTCGGCGGTTTGGTGACTGCCGATCCCAACTGCCGAATTAGACCGAGAGATAAAATCAATTAGGTCTTGAACGGCGGTTTCGAACGGCGGTCGTGACCGCCGATCGTGACCGCAGA
This sequence comes from Acer yangbiense, assembly GCA_008009225.1. Classification (NCBI taxonomy): domain Eukaryota; kingdom Viridiplantae; phylum Streptophyta; class Magnoliopsida; order Sapindales; family Sapindaceae; genus Acer; species Acer yangbiense. The sequence goes on along the minus strand of CM017765.1, from coordinate 11,174,419 downwards.
CTTGCTCCTGGAAGCAAACTGCGGTTTCATTCGGTGGCTAGGCCGCCGATCATAACCGCCGATCACCAATAATGGTGAAAACCAAGGAGAAGCCAAGGGCATTCTCCGTGGGCGGTCTTTGCGTAAAACCGAGCACACCAACGTGCACGCGCGGACATTTCCGAACATCCTTCGGGAAACGAATTACTCCACACTAAAAGCTAACATACATGAAGTGCAAGTGTGGGTATTGAATGCATCCTAATGCCTATCATGTCATGGCATTTCATATAACAAGATGCAATCAATTTAATGCAAGAAGAGACATTGAATAAACAATAAAGCACAATGCACACAAAATATAAACACAACATTCAAGAATAAGAGTTATGCATGTTGTGTGTGTGTGCAACTATATCTCTTCAAGCCAAAGTAAGCACTAGATATACCTTTGGTGCTTGTCCTCTTGAGGTCTTGGAAAGGGTCTTTGATCTTCAACAAATCACCTAGACTACCCTTACAACCAAACCCCAACATGTGGTTTGACCACGAAATAAGCCAATCAATTTAATGGGAATCCTTATAGTTTCAAGAGATCCCCTGCCTATGATGCGCTTTTGCTGCGCGAGTTCGAGCGAAGCATGAAGCAGTCGAAGAAGTTCTTCGCCATGAAGGATCATTCGAATGAGAAGGCTCTGAAGCGCTTTGACATGTCCCTTCAACGACATATGGCCTGCGGAGTGGGTTCGATTAAAAAGCAAATAAAACGGTGGAAAGCCCACTGCCGCTATAACAGGACTGAACCTCATCCTATGCATTTAGAGATCCCTAGTAAGCGTGTCTTCAATACCTACTATTCTGGCTCTGGTGCTGAACCTGACTTGGGTCCTGTTGCTGGTAGGGATTATGGGCCCTTTATGCCGGATGGGGATGAGGACGTTACCTGGCCTTCTGACGATGAGATGGAAGATGAGGAAGATAGCGAAGGCCCTCCTGCAGCTAGTTGATTTTTGTCAAAAAATTGTAAATGTCTGTACACATATTTTTTCTTTTGACCCTTCGATTGTATAAGACTTCTTAATCTTATAAATTTTATTTATAACTCCTTCAGCTTCATTTTGTTCAGCTACCTTTGCTGAGTTTTTGGCTTACTTAGTGTTTCACCAAGTTTTTAGCGTATTTATAACTTTATTCAGCTGCCATTGCTGAGTTTTCAGCTTACTTAGTGTTTCACCAAGTTTTTAGCGTATTTATAACTTTATTCAGCTGCCATTGCTGAGTTTTCGGCTTACTTAGTGTTTCACCAAGTTTTTAGCATATTTATAACTTTATTCAGCTGCCATTGCTGAGTTTTCGGCTTACTCAGTGTTTGTTAGGACGTATCCGACCACACACCAAGTTTTTTAACATGTTTATTTATTTGTTCAGCTGCCATTGCTGAGTTTTAGCATACGGTTGGGATGTCTCCCATTTACTTTTTGCTTATCTTTTTTGTTTTCAGCTGGCTTTCTTGCTTCTCTAGGGATTTTATTTCCCTTTGACGGCGATCGCTGATTTTTGCAACTTGGGATTTTATTTTTCCTTGCCGGGTCTCATTGTTACGAGTATGAAACTCGTCTTTACGCAATGATGGTGGTGTACGATGGCGAGTGCCCCTTATGACCAGCGAGTGAAATAAAAAGGGGTGAAATAAATCCTAAAAGCAATGAAAAAATCAAGGGTAATATATCTTCAAGTACTGCACATTGCATGGACGAGGTAGTTCGCCTAAACCCTCTCGAGTAATGCGATATGCCCCGTGACCAGCTATGCCTGTAATTTGATAAGGCCCTTCCCATTTGTCTGCGAGTGACCCTGCAGCTTTGTCTCTTGTTCCTGGGTTCACCCTTTTCAGCACTAAGTCGCCAAGCGAGAACCTTCTTTCACGCACATGTGAGTTGTAGTATCTGGCTACCCTCTGTTGGTATGCAGTATTCCTTATTTGTGCGCGCTCTCTTCTTTCTTCTAACTCATCCAGACCGCATTTTAGCATATCAATGTTAAGTTCTGGTTGAAAGAGCTGTACCCTTGGTGAAGAGAATGTTGTTTCCATGGGAATGACAGCTTCAGCCCCATATGCCATGGAATATGGGGTCTCACCTGTTGAACCCCTTTCTGTGGTTCGATATGCCCAGAGTACCTGTGGTAATTTATCTGCCCAGCTCCCCTTTTTTGCTGCCAACTTAGCTTTCAAGTTGTGTTTTATGGTCTTGTTCACTGCTTCAGTCTAGCCATTCATCTTTGGATGTGCTGGGGAGGCGTAGTAGTTGTTGATGCCGTACTTGTCGCACAGCTCCCTGAATTTCTTACCGTCGAATTGGGTCCCATTGTCTGTGATGATGGTGTTTGGTATCCCGAATCTGTACAGGATAGTTTTCTTCACAAAGCTTATAGTGTTTGCTTCTGTTATATGTACCAATGGTTCGGCTTCTACCCACTTCGTAAAATAATCCATAGCTACTATAGCATGCTTTGCTCCTCCAGTTGCTGTTGGCATTGGGCCGATCAAGTCAATTCCCCACAAGGCGAATGGCCAAGGCGAGGTAATACTCTTCAAGAGTTCAAGTGGTTGGCAGATGTTATTGCCAATCTTTTGACACGCCTCACATCTCGCTGCCACTCTTTTGGCGTCGGTGAATAGTGTTGGCCAATAAAAACCCTGTCTTAATGTTTTGTGGGCTAAGCTGACACCCCCAGCGTGGTTCCCATAGTTTCCACTATGTATGCTTCTCAAGATACCTTCTGCTTCTTCAGGCCCGACACATCTCTGCAGTGCCCTTGAGTACCCCCTTTTGTACAGTTCTCCATTGAGCACTGAATACCTTGTAGCTCTGTACTTCAACCGTTTTGCTTCCAATGGGTCACTTGGGAGTACATTATTGACGAGATATTCTTGGATTGGTGTGACCCAGCTGTTCCTCTCACCAAAGACTGCCCCCTCTTCCTTTGATCTGACTATACTCGGTTGTAATAGGCGGATCATAGAGAGAGTTTTGGTCCAGATGTTGATTGTGGCAGATGCTAACTTGGCCAAGGCGTCAACCTGCTTGTTTTCTTCTCTGGGGACATGAATAATTCTGTATTCTTTAAATCTTTCTAGTAGCTCCCTTGCTAGCTCTAGGTAGGTGATCATGCTTTCATCTCTCGCTTGGTATTCATCTAGCACCTGATTAACAACAACTTGAGAGTCGCTGAAGATTTCTACCTCATCTGCTCCTAGGACAGTGCAAACTTTTAAGCCTACTATGAGTGCCTCGTATTCAGCTTGATTATTAGTTGCTTTGAAGTCAAAACGCAAGGCACATTCGACTGAATCTCCTTCCGGAGTTGACACTACTACCCCTACCCCGCTGCCATGCGTGTTTGACGAGCCATCAATGCGGAGTTGCCATTTGAATACTTTCTTATTTTGCTCCACCATCATTCTCGCCACCTCTATACTTGGCTCGGTGAACTCTGCTACAAAGTCTGCCACTGCTTGAGCTTTAATTGCCGTCCATGGGAGATACTCTACATCGAATTCACTTAACTCAATCGCCCACTTCGTTAATCGACCGAATACTTCTGGTTTCTGCAGGATTAGTTTCAGTGGGCAATTGGTGTATATTCCGATTTTATGAGCTTGGAAATATGGCCTTAACTTCCTTGCCGCTGTTATTAGAGCGAGTGCCATTTTTTCGGCCGGCGAGTACCTTGTTTCGGCTGGTAACAGTGCTTTGCTGGTGTAGTAAATCGGTTTCTGGATCCCCTCTTCCTGCCTTACCAGTACGGAGCTTATGGCTGCCTCAGAAACGGACAAGTACATATACAGTGTTTCTCCTGTTTCTGGCTTTGATAACAGCGGTGCCCGCCCAAGGTAATCTTTCAAGGCCTGGAAAGCTCTTTCACAATCCTCATTCCACTCGAATCCCTTTCCTTTCTTTAAGGCTTAAAAAAATGGTAGGCATCGATCCATTGATTTAGCTATGAACCTGCTCAGTGATGCCAGGCATCCCGTGAGTCTTTGGACGTCTTTCAAAGTTCTTGGAGAGACCATTTCTGCTAGCGCTTGGATTTTTTCGGGATTCACCTCTATTCCTCTTTGATGCACTTGATATCCTATAAATCTTCCAGATGGTACGCCGAACACACATTTTGCCGGATTCAATTTCATTACATACCTCACCAACACCTCGAATGTCTCTCTTAGGTCATCTATATGCTTATCCGCTGTGATGCTTTTTGTCAGCATATCGTCGACATACACCTCCATATTTCTTCCTATTTGCCTGGCGAACATTTTGTTGACTAAGCGCTGGTAAGTTGCTCCAGCGTTTTTCAAACCGAATGGCATGACTGTGTAACAGTATAATCATTGATCTGTGGTGAATGCTATTTTTTCCTCATCTGGATTGTGCATTTTTATCTGGTTGTATCCTGAATATGCGTCCATGAAGCTCAACGTTTCATGTCCAGATGTTGCATCGACCAGCTGGTCAATTCTTGGTAGTGGGAAATTGTCCTTGGGGTAGGCTTTGTTCAAATCGGTGAAGTCGACGCACATCCTCCATTGGCTGTTCTTCTTTTTCACCAGAACTACATTCGCTACCCATTCCGGATACTTAACCTCTCTGATTGATCCTGTGGCGAGTAACTTAGACACCTCCTCTTTTATTGCCGCACTTTTCTTCGGGTTAAAGCTTCTCTTCTTTTGCACTACTGGTTTGCATTTTTCGTTTGTAGCCAGGTTGTGTGAAATCACTCTTCTTTCAATCCCTGGCATGTCTTCATGGCTCCAAGTGAAAATCTCCTTGTATTCTCTTAACAAGTTTGTCACATCTCTCTTAACTTGTTCGGTCAGTCTTGCCCCAATCTTAACTGTTTTGTCCAGTTCAGCTTTGTTTAAAACAATCGACTCAGTCGGCTCCTCCTTTTCTCTGCTCGTTTTGTCCCTTGGGTCCAATTCAAAAGTTTCTGGATTATCCTCCTACTCTTCTTTGTCCACCTCGAATATGCTTAAGGTCTCCATCCCGGCCTTATCCTTAAAGATTGATAGGTTGGTGCGGCGTGCCATCTCCTGTGACCCTTTCAATTCTCCAACTCCAAATTCTGTGGGGAATTTTACTTTTAACGCGTGGGTTGAAGTGACGGCTCAAGCTTTGTTGAGAAACGGTCGACCAAACAAAGCATTATACGACCAATTATGGATGTCGACTACAACAAAGTCCAGCAGGATTGTTTGCCGGCATGGTGTTGTACCGAACCTCACCGGCAGCTTCACAGTTCCTAATGATCTCACTTCTGCACCCCCGAAACCTTTCAACGGCACATGGAAAGGTTCAAGATCTTTTCTGTCCAGCCGCAACTCATCGTATACCCTAGCATTTAAAATATCAGCTGAACTTCCGTTGTCAATCATTACCCGGAGGACATCCCTATGGGCTATTTGAACCCCTACTACGATTGCATCGTTAGGCTTTGCATCAATTCCGTCTTAGTCTTCTGCTGTAAATGTTATGAGATCATGCCCTTCTCTTCCTTTCTTGGGGTTTCTTTGCACAGAATTAATCTCCATGCTTCTGCTTTCATATATTACTTCTCGGACTTCTGACATCCTTTCTCGATTGCTTCTCCTAGTATGAGGTCCGCCAAAAATGGTGTTTATAGTGGCGTTAGGGCTGTTTCTTCTTGGACTCTTTCTTTCCTGCCCATTTCCTTGGCGGTTATTCTGGCGACCACCCTGGTTGTCCCCTCTCAAAGCAAAGTCCTTCAGGTGCCCATCTCTGATCAAGCTTTCAATGTGATCACGCAGCTGGAAACATTTTGAAGTTTCATGCCCATGATCTTTGTGAAATCGACAGTATTTGGTAGTATCTTTCCTGGCATTTGCTAATTGCTGTCGAGGGTATTTAGCAGGTCCTTTGTCTTCTACCACAGAAAGTATTTCTTCCTGATCGCCGGTTAAAGGGGTGTAATGGTTGTACCTTCCTCGAAACCTATTAGCTCGAGCGTTTCCTTTGCTTTCTCTTAGATGTCCCTTTTGGCCTTTCTCGTCTCTCTGGCGATCGCGTGATTGCGTCTTTTTATCATCCTTGTGATCTGATTTTGAGTCGGGCTTGTGTCCGTGTACGTAGCTACCCCCTTGTGCTACTTCTTCTTCTTCTGCCAATGCATAGTCGCCAGCTATCTCCATCATTTCCTCATAAGTTTTCGGTCTCTCTCTTCGCAGGTCAAAAGATAATCGCCCACTTTATAACCCATTGGTGAAAGCGGCAATCACAGCTACATCACCGGCGTCCTCAATTTGAGCAACCTCCTTCCCGAATCTTGCCAGGTATTTCTTGATTGACTAATTGTGCTCCTGCTTCAAGTTTGATAGGTGAGCGAGTGATTTTCTTCTCTGGACACTCCCCATGAATTGCCTTATGAATGCTTTGCTGAGGTTCGAAAAACTGCTTATACTTCCGTTTGGGAGTCTTCCAAACCACCTGGAGGCAAGGTCGCCAAATGTTTGCGGGAAGGTTAGGCACAACAGCCCGTCATTAGATGAATACTGGGCCATGATATTACGGAACTGACGAACATGTTCCTTTGGATCCTTATTCTCCTTATACTGCTAAATGGTTGGCATTCTAAATCTGTCTGGAAATTGGGTGCGAGCAATGTTATCGATGAATGGGCTATCTGATTCATCATCCGAAGATACGTTACGACCATATTTTCGTGCCATCGCTGAAACCTTTCTTGATAGCTCTTGTAGGGTGACATCTCGCTGGCCAGTTGGTTCTCCTTCTGGATCGAGTCTGCTTTTGATTGTCATTCTCCCATGATTGCCTCTATCATCCGGGCTCCTTCGATCTTCTGTGCTTTCGGATCTCCTTCGCCGTGCTCTTTTGGATCGTAATTCCCTTCATGGACGAGGACTCTTATCTTCAGACGAGATAGAACGGTGTCTCCGCCGGTTCCTTTGGTAAGTGTCGCTGGAATTGACCCCATGTGTTCGTATCTGGTCTCGTTCCTCCCTAGATTCTTCATTCATCACACCTTTTCCCTTCCTTTATTTTCCCCCTTCGAAATCCTCAGGGTGATCCTGGGGAGTCTCTTCAGTGGATTGTCTTACTTGAGCATCAAGGGTTGCAATGTGAACTTCCGACCGCAGTCTTCCGGGTGGACGGATTCCGGGAGTGGTTAACTCGTAAGGAGAAGAAATTCCCAACCCTAAGGGCAGCGAAAGCCCTATTTTGCTAGCCTCGTTGATTAGGTTTATCAATGCAGTTTAAAAGTGCTGCAGAACCCCGGGGTCAGCTGCCATAGTTCCTGGTTTTGCCGCCGATTGTTCCCCTATCGCCACCGCCCTATCTCCCGTTGGTGCGGTTGGATCAACAATTAGATCTTCGCTAGAGTTACCATCTCTGTCACTGTCGTTGTTCATATTCTTCAATTCGCAAGGGTTCCTCGAAGTTTCTGTTCTATAACCCCCTCCTTCTAGCGCCAATTGTTGACGGTGAAATTTGGATTGCCACGCACTCAACAGTTATATTAATTCAGTTTAAAACGAGAAAATCAAGAATGCATGCAAGAGACAATTTTTACGTGGAAAACCCTTGAATGGGCAAAAACCATGGCGCCCCAGAGGGCAGAAAGATAATACTCGATTCTATTGCTTTGTTACACACTCAAATCTCTCATACAATTGCTCTTTTCTTTCTAGGTTTTCGAACCCCCTCCTCATGGGATAGATGGTTCTATTTATACCTGCCTAATTAGGGTTTCCCTTTGTTTTTGGCCGTGTTGGTGGTAGGTTTCCCTCTTTGATTCGTACTAGGATTCCCATGCTGTCGTGGATCCGGATATGTTTTTATATCTTTTTCTCTTTATGTTTCCTTGTCGCCCTAGGTCTTCTAGAGGTTTGGGTTTATCTCTGTGTTTCTGCCGAGTCGGTTCAGGCCCAGTATGCTGATGTAGCAAGCACCTTCAATCTTGGGTTTTATCCTTTTGGCGACCATGTTTCTACCTTTGGCGAGTATATATATAGCTTTGGCGACCACACCTTTGACTTTATTGATTTCGAAGTACTTAACATCTTGACTTGCCACATTTTCTCTCTTGACCCGGTTAATGAGTGACGTGGCAATCATTTATTGACTGCTCTGGTGACGTGTCTATTTGGCGAATATATACACACAACACTAATCAAGATTAAGCAAAAACCTAATTAGCTATCACAATACAACACACAATCATGTCAACATAACAATCTCTATTTTGAATATTATATGTTAATCTAAGAACAAGCAAATAATAAAAGGGATGCCTTGATAAATAAAACACTAATTATAAATGATAATAGTGAAGAACATACCAAGGGAAGTGTGTTGACCAAGACCCATGTAAGTAAACATCCTAACTATGCTAGAAAATGTTTAGATGATATTTTGATGCATATGAAAATGGGTTTTGAGAGTTAAAGACAAGTTCTTGGGAGTTTCTCTCTTGAATATATTTGTCTCTCAAAAGTGTCTTTTTTTTTTTCTTAAAGTGAAGAAGAAAATAAATATATATATATCAGGTCATGAAAAAAAAACTGCACCGTTTTAATGTTTGACAAGTTTTTCCCCAAAAGCGCCTATCCGTCGGCTGAACAGGGTACTTCGCAGAGGAACACCATGAAAACAGATAAGGACCTTAAGCCAATAGAACCAAAATCCTTTTCTGATGTGCAGGATCCTTTAATTAAAGGCAAGCACAGAGCATACTTGGATCATTACAATCTATGATTCTCATATCATTTAGAAAAGAAAAGAAGATTTAGCAAGCCATAGAAAGGAAACACACTGGGAAATATTTATATATCGGATGATGATTTTTAAAAGAAGGGGAGGGTCTCTTTTATAGGCAGGAGAGACCGAAAACAGACAAACAACAAACAGTGCCATGCGAAACAGGTGGCAGGCAGCATGATTACAAAGTCGGTTGAAGTGCCGATTCACTATTACAATACCCAAAGTAAAAGCATAAGTAAAACACACCGAAAAACTTTACATAATTAAAGCATAAGTCATGAGTTACGGGGTGTCTAGATTGCATGTAGCATGGTTGTCATCATCAGAATCTTGGGCTCCACATATCAGGCAGGGCCATGTGCTAAAAATGAAAGGGTCTTGGGAGTCAATCATGTGGCTCTAGACCGAGAGAGGGTCTTCTGGATCACAGGATTGTCTAGGGACATCAGGAATGATGTAATGTTCATCGGTGAAGTCATTATTGGTGTTGCAGAGGAAATTCAGCAGGGGAATTTGAATGGACTTCGGATACCATTTTGGGTAGTCATAAGTGGTGTGCCATTCATAGCTGATATTCGTGGTCCATAACAACTTTTTATGAGGATTGTACCTGTATGGACGGTGTAAGATCCAAATGCATTGAACGGCTTCGGCCTCATGTTTGGTGAGTTTCCACAAATTGTAGTTACCCATAAGGTGGAGGAGGTCTCGATTCCAAGTGGCAAGGGGATTGAACCATTGGAGGAAAGTCCATAGGAGGGAACAGTGTAGGTTGGGATCATTGAGATATGTTGACATAGCCTGTAAAGGGAAAACAAAAGCAAAGTGATGTAGAACAGACAAGCACCATAAATACCAAAGAAGGTCTTAGGAGAAATAGAAATATGGCGGCATGATGAAAGGGTCAAGAAAGGGTTTGGCGGGGTTGGTGACGTCACATTGGACACCTTGGGACCGGATCCTGGAACGATAGATTGGGAGACAATGTCTGGCGAAATCAGTGATCTGGTCAGGAGAAGGTGCACGACCATGAGTGGCAGTAATTTGTAATTCTAGAGGGAAATCCCCGACAGGTGGGTTCGATGGTGGTGGTGCGGTAGAGGATGAGGCTGAGGTGGCCATGAAGACAAGGGGGATTTTTTTCACGGAAGAGAGTAAATGGATAGTGGATGGTCGTGAAAGCATATCGGCTATTATATTATGATGACCTTTCACGTGCCTAACAGTGAAGTCATAGCGGGCAAACCAATCTTTCAATCTGAGGAGTTGTGGATTAGGAGGAATCTTATTTCAAAATTCAAGAACTTTAGGAAAAGAGGAGTTGTCCATTTCTACAGTAAAGTTCTGTATCCTCAAGTAGAAGTCAAATTTTTGGATGCCGTGCTTGACAGCAATGATTTCTTTGTAGACTGTGTGGTAATGTGTTTGGGAAGGTTTGAATTGTCCACTAGCATGTCCACAATAGAACCGGATACCTTGTCGTTCTTCAAGGAGGATAGCACCCCAGTGAGAATCACTGGCATCTGTCTCGAGGATAAGGTGACCGTCAGAGGGAATAGTAAGGGCTGGAGGAGATTGGGATAGTTTCTTTAGCTCAGAGACGGCATGGGTATGAGCTTGTGACCATGGTGGAGGAGACCTTTTTAGCATTGGGGAAAGGATTGAGGTGTGTCGGCTGACCTAGGGGAGGAAGTCCCTGATAAAATTGATTATACCGAGGAACTGTTAGACTTGTTTGGTGGTCAGGTTCGAATCTGGGAAGTCAAGGAGTTGTGAGGCAATATGAGGACCTGGGTAGTACTGGCCTTGAGAAATTTTCATTCCAAGGAATTCAATTTGAGTTTGGCCAAGTGAACTTTTGTTGTTGGAGAACATGATACCATGGCGGTTTATGAGAGCGAGGAACTGTGTAAGGAGCTGGGAATGAGAGGTTTCAGTGGAAGAAAACAGGAGAATGTCATCCACGTTTATGAGAGCGGAGTAAAGGATAGGGTGGAAGATTCTGGTAACGGCCTTTTGGAAAAGAGATGGAGCCGTTTTGAGACCGAAGGGTAAAACTCTCCACTGGTATTGGGCATTGGGAAGACAGAAAGCCGTTTTGTATCTGTCACTAGGGTGTATACCGAGTTGCCAGAAAGCACCTTTGAGGTCAAATTTAGAGAACATAGTTGCTTTGGAGAGTTGGGCAAATAATGTATTCGTCCTGGGAACTGGGAATTTGTCATCTCGTAAGAAGAGATTCAACGGTTTGTAGTCAATGACAAGCCTCTTTTTTCCCCGACGTAATTCAGACCTTTTTTCGACATAAAAGGCTTGGCAGGCCCATGGAGAGGAAGTGGGTTCAATGAGGCCTTGTTGGAGTAATGTATCACATTCATCTTGGGCCAATCGTAAGTCAGAGGGAGACATCCCGGAGTGGGTGGCTCTGGTAGGATTGACGTCTTCATTAAGTTTGAAAGGAAGATGGATGAAGAAGTCAGGATTTTTCCATAAAGGGGAGGGATGATGGAAGTCGGAGTGGCTGTCTACGCAAAACCGTAGCAGTTTCCGTTGGATGTGCTGGAAAGTCGGGTGTATTTCGGAAAGCGGGAATATCTTTGGGAGAAGGGCAAAAGGTTTAAAATCTCTTTTGTATCGGATTCCGTTAGGGAGGATCCTGAGGGCTCCACATTTGCTGTAGACATCCCACCCAATGAGGATATCTTTGTCTGGGAGAGGTGTAGGGAAAAATACCGTAGTACACGCAGCGGAAGCGAGACTAAAAATAAGATTTAGTGACTTTTAAAATTTTTTCTTTATGAACCTAAACCCTTTAATTAATTAAACATGCATATACAATAACCAAAAAGTAGAATACCTTTTGTCGCGTGATCCGATTGACTTACGTCGATGGTAATCCGCAAGATCTTCAATCCTAGCACGAACGTGGATCACCTAGGAGCGTGGTCTCCCTTTTTCTTTGAATTGCAAACCTGTGAATGGACAAAACAAACTTTCTTTTCTTTGTTAGTCACAAAAACAATCAAAAGAATGACTGAGATTATTCCGGTCACTTTTGAGTTCTCAATCTAATGATCGAAACTCGCGTGAACCTAGATCGATATCGTATACACAAGCTTATTGATGATTAAGCAAATAGTATACTATCAAAGAATAATCTAACACTCCTATTTGTTTTAGTAGAATAAAAGCTTTCTATGAATTGAGAAGAAGAAGAAAAATTGTCTCCAGAACAACTTGGGTGGTCGAAATCTATATGTGGGAATATATAGGTGGCCGAAATTTTCCTCTCCTTGTCTTTTAGGGTTGCCGAAATCTCTCTCCTTTTTACACTAGGGTTGCCGCAAATCACCACCTCTAAAGGTTTGTGTTGCACCCTAATTTCCATAAAAGAATAGACTTCTAACCCTAATCTAACTCATAGTTATTTTATTCTTTTTAATGACTAAATTAAAAGACTTCTTATTTGAATAAATAAAATTAATTATTTATTTTCTTACCAAATAAGTCTTTTACTTTTAGTATACTACCAACAATAGTATAACATTAGGAATCATATTTCCTAATCAGAAAAAATTTGTTTATTAATTAAACAATTAATTAATAAATTAATTAATTCTTATTTAATTAAAACAAATGAAACAAAATAATATATTAGGTTAAAACTTAACCTTGCCGCCCCACTTGAATAAATGGGCCAAAATATTATTTTCTTATTTCATTTAATCCATTGGACTTTAAATAAAAAGCCCACATGTGAACCAGACCCATTCTTACTAAAAGAAACAAGCCCACATGTCTTTCATTAATATATAAATATAATTGAGCAGCCCATTACTTAAATAATGTGCAAATTATATTCTTAATATATTAAATGCAATTCTAGATGGACCATTAAATTGGTCCGGTAGAATATATCAAGTGATCCATGCAAGTCCGTGTGGATTGGGATCTTGGCGGGCCATCTAAATTTAAGCTTCAATAGACATAACCTAATCACAATCAACAAATGATTCACTTAGGTCCGATCCATTAATTTTAACTCATTCCACTAAAGAGCTAAAATTGAACTCTTAAATAAAGATAGAAAAGGAAGATGCTCCTCATTCATACCCTAGACAATCATATAGGAGATAGTATATCCTCGAAAATATCAGTAATCGCCAAGAGTTCATAGACCGCCTATAACTCTCCAAGTTACCATATTTACTCATATGACCACGTTTTGAACTTGGATATTTTGACTTGTCCAGAAGCCATGTTTTCAATAGACACTATCGAAAACTCAACGTTGAGATTTAATATCCAATTACCTCAAAACATCCATATGATGATATTATACTCTCATTTAATTAAATGGAGCCACGATGTCCATATCTATAAATGAAGTCCTCTATCGATTAACAAATAATATCACCAAACTATCGAGGATAGACTATGCGATATAATCGTACTCACTGATAACTCAAATGATATCACTTGCAACCATAAGTCCATCATTTATCTCAGGATTAAGATAGACTCTCCGATTGTCCTGATAATGAAAAGACTATTATCTATTGACGGTTCTAGATAAAGCTTTTCATTGTGATCCTGTTCAATGCACCCAGTGCACTAGATCCTTTTGCTCGAAGACACTCCGATGATTTAGACTCATCATATCTCATTTGATCCCACTCAAATGCTAGCAAAAGAATTCTACAACTTTAACAAGATAAAGGTGTCCAACCTTTAACTTAAGTTGTGAACATTATTCAAGACTAACTAAAGAATTGTGTCTACCACATACATATCCAGATGTACGAACAATTCTTCTTTTCTCATAGTCTTTAGACCTTATGATTACTTACTTTGACAATTATAATATTAAACTATAAATGCTATACGATTTGTTAAACCAGAAATCACTTTATTAATATGAAAAAGATTGTTAATTACAACATTACACTCTTGCTATTGAGCATAATCCTAACAAGAGGAGTACCAAGGATTCGGGTCCAATAGGTGAAAGAAGGGAACAATTTGATACCAATTTTGGTCTTTGAGATCAGATGAGTAGCAAAAATCTGGCCATCGGCAGCTCTGAAATATCGGACGAGTGGGGTCCATGCATGGGCTGGAAGGACTTTGGGGTTCATCATGGAGGTGTGAGCACCAGTGTCGAAGTAGGCAATTGGCCTAGATTTCAACCAAAAAGAAAGAGAGATCAGACAGCTCAAAGCTCAGCTAGCACAAATGAACAAAGATAAGCTGCACTCTGCTTCTATCTCCTCTTACCACAAGCCTTATACTCGTTCACTCTTTTCCACATCTCCACCATATTCTCCTCCTCCCCCAGATGACTCACAATTCTTCAAATCCACTGGAGAATTATTCAAACGATATCCTCCCATGCGGTCACAACCAGCCTGGTCCAAAAAAGATCTCACTCCATCTTCCTCCAAGACGGAGAAACAACCTGTATTAGACCCATTTGACCCTGTCCTACATGCTTCAATACATCGTCATTTTCACTCTGACGAAGATTCCGATGTTCATTCCCTTCAGTCGACACAGTTCTCCGACGACACAGTACTATCCCCAGAACCAGACCCTGAACTGACAGAAGAATTCCGCCAAACTCTCATGGCTTCCAGGACTGATCCTCAGCCTTCCACTCGTACATATGACTCTCCTGATGAAGCTTCTAATATTCCATATGTCGAAGAGCCTGCTGATCATCCTCTTCCAACCCATTCTACCTCTGCAAGACCTACTCATGGCCCCTGGTTTACTCTTGACAATGCCTCTCTAGACACATGGAGAAAAAAGATTTCAGAAATGAGCGCCTGGCTTGATCTCCAACTTTCAAATCCTGAACATGATCTTGAATCAGCTTTCCGCGAGTTTGTCTCACGATTCACTGGTTCTCTCAGAGACTGGTACCAAGCTCTCGGTGAATACAGACAACTTCAATTTGTCCGTACTGACTCGGCATCCCAAGCTATGGGTCTTATTTTCAGAGAATTCCTTGGTGATCCTACGCATTTTCATACTCAGACAAAACAAGAATTTTTTGAGATGAAATGTTGTTCTTTAAAGAAGAAAGACATCCAGCACCACTACTCTCGTATGTCAGAACGATATCATGTCCTTGGTGGTATCAATGATCCCAGCCTTAAACACGTCTACCTCAATTCCCTTCCTTCAGAGCTTCAAGATGAGCTCCACAGAAAAATAGAATCTTCCGGCAGAACTATACCGGACATTACTCTTGGTGAAATCCACATGTTCACACTCACCTCCCTCGAAAAGCTCTGTGCAACTCAGAAAGTCTTCTCCAAAATGATCAACGAAGGAAAGAAATATGAGTCTCAATGCCGGCAACCATCTCTCCAGATTAAATGCAAATCTACAGACCAGTGCACCTGCAAGACAAAAAAGAAACACCACTTTAAACCTCGGCATTTTAAGGACAAAACGCATTCCAACCGCTTCAGATCCTTTAGACGAAAAGTCAGACGTGGAAAGAACAAATCCACAAGATGTTACATTTGTGGCCAACCAGGCCACTATGCGAGACGTTGTCAGAATAAGAATATCAAGTCTGCTAAGCTTGTCCAGCAGATATCTCAACTTGCAGATTCTATCCCTTCCGATGCTGATGTTGAATCCGTTTTCTCAGAACAAGAAGAAGTTATTGACGACACAGTCTTCGTCATTCATGACACTGGTGCCCCGAATTCAGAACTTGATACTGACCATTACTATTCCTCAGGTGTTGAGGGCACCCCAGATGTCTTCCAAGCTCAAGTGGCCAAGCCACTTCCCTCTATTGAACCGACTGGACCACAAGCCCACGTCCAAATTCTTGAAACCAAATACTCTAAACCTATCAATGTTATTGCCTACTTCGACACTGGTGCTCACACCTCCATGATGAACCCCAAAGTCCTTCCAGCCCATGCATGGACCCCACTCGTCCGACATTTCAGAGTTGCCGATGGCCAGATTTGTGCTACTCATCTGATCACAAAGACCAAAATTGGTATCAAACTGTTCCCTTCTTTCACCTATTGGACCCGAATCCTTGGTACTCCTCTCCCAGACAAAGATATCCTCATTGGTTGGGATGTCTACAGCAAATGTGGAGCCCTCAGGATCCTCCCTAACGGAATCCGATACAAAAGAGATTTTAAACCTTTTGCCCTTCTCCCAAAGATATTCCCGCTTTCCGAAATACACCCGACTTTCCAGCACATCCAACGGAAACTGCTACGGTTTTGTGTAGATAGCCACTCCGACTTCCATCATCCCTCCCCTTTATGGAAAAATCCTGACTTCTTCATCCATCTTCCTTTCAAACTTAATGAAGACGTCAATCCTACCAGAGCCACCATTTCCGGGATGTCTCCCTCTGACTTACGATTGGCCCAAGATGAATGTGATACATTACTCCAATAAGGCCTCAATGAACCCACTTCCTCTCCATGAGCCTGCCAAGCCTTTTATGTCGAAAAAAGGTCTGAATTACGTCGGGGAAAAAAGAGGCTTGTCATTGACTACAAACCGCTGAATCTCTTCTTACGAGATGACAAATTCCCAGTTCCCAGGACGAATACATTATTTGCCCAACTCTCCAAAGCAACTATCTTCTCTAAATTTGACCTCGAAGGTGCTTTCTGGCAACTCGGTATACACCCTAGTGACAGATACAAAACGGCTTTCTGTCTTCCCAATGCCCAATACCAGTGGAGAGTTTTACCCTTCGGTCTCAAAACGGCTCCATCTCTTTTCCAAAAGGCCGTTACCAGAATCTTCCACCCTATCCTTTACTCCGCTCTCATATACGTGGATGACATTCTCCTGTTTTCTTCCACTGAAACCTCTCATTCCCAGCTCCTTACACAGTTCCTCGCTCTTATAAACCGCCATGGTATCATGTTATCCAACAACAAAAGTTCACTTGGCCAAACTCAAATTGAATTCCTTGGCATGAAAATTTCTCAAGGCCAGTACTACCCAGGTCCTCATATTGCCTCACAACTCCTTGACTTCCCAGATTCGAACCTGACCACCAAACAAAGCCAACAGTTCCTCGGTATAATCAATTTTATCAGGGACTTCCTCCCCCAGGTCAGCCGACACACCTCAGTCCTTTCCCAAATGCTAAAAAAGGCTCCTCAACCATGGTCACAAGCTCATACCCATGTGAAAGTTCTTAAAATACTCGAGGTGTGTTCATCAATATAAAGCTAGAGGGGGGGTGAATAGATTTTATCTAATTATTACCCAATTTTCGCATGCATGTCAATTTTACGAAAATACCCCTAGCAAGTCAACAAAACATACAAGTGTAATAAGATGCGGAAATAGTAAAAGACACTTGATGTATACGTGGAAAACCCAACCACTGGGAAAAACCACGGGCTGTTAAGTGCGCCACACTCGGACCTCGAAATCCACTATATGAAAAGACGGTTACACCCTCAAGTGATTCTCGGACCCTCACCCTAGATAACCTCAGGCTATGGACACTACCAATCGCCACTCTTGGTTCAATCCCTAGTGATATCCCCTGATACACTACTCTTGGCGTGAGCACCCTCTAATCTACCACGCGGGCCTTTTATAGCGGCTCTAGTCCAATTTGCTTGAGGCCTAAGCACACTTAGCCCCAAGACTTCAATCTCTCAAAAGAGATGCACAACCCTATGTGAATATGTATGAATATTCAATTAATGCAATAAGAGCTAGGGTACTCTAAATGCTTACCTAGGATTATAAGATGACAATATAATCAATCCTAGATATCACATATAGCTATATGACATGGCATATAACATTAGCTAAGTAAAGGATCACCAATCCTAGATACAAAGCTATCATATAAAACCCACAAACATTCAAAGGATTAACTAGTTGATTAAAAAATAATCTATCAACCTAGTTATCAATACATCACACAAGAATGTTCATGGCATAGCTTTTAGGCAATAATGACCTAATCAAATAAGCTATGAACAATAATCTCAATCAATAAATGAGATCAATTAGCTAGATGGCATATGAACATTAAAGCCTAGCTAACAAATAAAAACCCAATCAACACATAATCTCAATCTTATATGTAGAAATTAATCTAAACACATATAAGTAAAATATGAGATAAAATTGATAAGTAGAAACACTAATTATGTAAGATAAAAGTGTTCAACAAATCATACCATGTGTGTTGAAGAAGTCCCATGCATTAGCATATGCTAGATGATCCTAGATGATGCTTAGATGAAGATTTATGCATGTGGGGATGGGTTTAGAGAGATAAAGATATGATCTTTAAGCTTTCTCTCTCAAGTCTCTCTAAATATCTCTCTAGGGTTCTTATAATCAAAGACTTGTGTTCTGAACCAGAGATAAGGATGTATTTATAGAGACCAAAAACAGGGCAGGTGAAAATACAATTTTGCCCTTGAAACGCACCGATCGGCGGTTTCATTCGGCGGCCAGGCCGCCGAAATGAACCGCCGAATGGCTCCCGTGTGGAACAGGGGAACTTCGGCGACTTCATTCGGCGGTATGGAAACCGCCGATCCCAACCGCCGTTTTGGACCCAAGAGATATATTTCAATCAGGTCTCATTCGGCGGTTTCGAACGGCGGCAAGGCCGCCGAACGTAACCGCCGATTCACCAAAAATGGTGAAACCAAGGAGAAGCCAAAGGCATCTCCACCGGCGATCATCGCGCAAATCAAAGCACAATGCCGTGCACGCGCGGACGTTTCCGAACATCCTTAGGGAAACGAATTACTCCACACTAAAAGCTAACATACATGAAGTGCAAGTGTGGGTATTGAATGCATCCTAATGCCTAACATGTCATGGCATTATCATATAACAAGATGCAATCAATTCAACATGCAAGAAGAGATATTGAATAAATCAATAAAGCACAATGCACACAAAATATAAACACACCATACAAGAATAAGAGTTATGCATGTTGTGTGTGTGTGCAACTATATCTCTTCAAGCCAATGTAAGCACTAGATATATACCTTTAGTGCTTGTCCTCTTGAGGTCTTGGAAAGGGTCTTGATCTTCAACAAACACCTAGACTACCCTTACAACCAAACCCCAACATGTGGTTTGACCACGAAATAAGCCAATCAATAATGGGAATCCTTACAATCTCCCCCTTTGGCTATTTCGTGACAAAACCACCACTCACATTGATTCCTCACAACATAATAGAAACTACGGGTCTACAATGATTTTCTACTTTACAAAGAGATAAGATAAATGGTCTTGAAGTCTTCAATCTCAAGTAGAACAATCAATCCCTGAAAGCACAGTTTCTATACTTTCCAATACAAGAAAAGGTGAGATGAATCAAGTGAGATAAAACAAGCATTTGCATTTAAGAATTTAAGTACAACATCATGCAATGTATGAATGTGCAAATGCTCCCCCTCAAAGGGTTACTCCCCCTCAATTAGTATTCTCCCCAACATGCACAATTGCTACTA
Source organism: Acer yangbiense (assembly GCA_008009225.1). Lineage (NCBI taxonomy): Eukaryota > Viridiplantae > Streptophyta > Magnoliopsida > Sapindales > Sapindaceae > Acer > Acer yangbiense. Next base: position 11,155,131 of record CM017765.1, on the reverse strand, counting down.
CAATTTGCAACTCCCCTTACCACACCATACTCCCCCTTTTTGTCATGATATAGACAAGGGAGTAGTCCCCAACCGGGTCACTCAAGGCAAAGAGAGATAGTAGCATTCTAGTATATGCATAATCAATATAAGTCACTTTATGCAATCTCAAATTTATTGGAGAGAAACAAGGAGATTTATTTAAATAAAATGTGTGAATCAAAAAATTGCTTTGCATACAAGACATGTAGCATTTAAGTCCAAAATATCATGGTATTTGGCAAAGCAAATGACAAAGGTTTTCAATATGAATTCAAACCAATTTCACCAATGTCAAGAGAGAAGCAAGGATATAGGTTTTCATTGATTTCAATTTAAGAACAACTATATCCAACTTTATAAGCTAAACATGTCATGAGCGACTTTGCACCCTACTTGATTTTTCCGGATAAGATATCCGTATGATAGTAGACATGTTCAACCAATAAAGAAAGAGAGACATTTGGATTGTAAAATCCTTGAATGGATACAAAATCCTTTTTCATTTGAGTCTCATAAGCTTTTTCACACATTATTTTGCATTTAAAAAATGCAATCATCAAAACATGCTTTTCAAGATTAGCATTTAGCATGTCATTTTAGCAATCATCATGTCATGGAGATCATTATAGGTCATTCAAATTAAATCCTATGTATATATCTCCTAGTCCAAAAATGCATGTTTGAACATAAATATGACATGGATTGCAATACAAGCATTGATCACACTTATTGAATAGAAAATATGTATACATAGTGTAACCAAGCTAACTCAAGCAACAAAAAGAGAAGCATAAGATATTTCAAATTTTTTGCAAGTGACTAGATGCAAAATAGCTCTCTTTGCTTAAGTTCCCCATATGGGGTCAAATATCCACACCACTTCAATGAAGGGCATGTGGTTTAAAAGACTTACCAAGTCCATAGGACCTAGTTGAACCTATTTGAGACATGTTTGTCTCGTAGCAAGCGGGTTCGTCTTTTCTAATCCACTTAGGTGCCTCAAAAACATACCTAGTGGTCATAGGTTCTAGAGTTCTAGATGGCAAAGAATCATGCAAATGATTTTCTTCCTTTTTAAGGACATGCATCTTAGCTCTAGCCTTTTTCTTTTCAATCATGCATATAAGATTACATATTTAAATGTAATGCAAGCAACTTGGTCTAACATGACCAACAATACCACACAAAAGACAAGAGGAGATAAGGTTAGGAATTATACCATTCCCTTGAGCATGCAAAAGTGCTTTCCCTTGTCGTTGTGGTTGTCTTGGTAGTTGGATAGGATCTCTCCTCCTTTGATGATGACCAAGACAAAGTTGCTTGCTCGGTTGAGCTTGCATGATTGAACACTTCCCTATTAAGATTGTAGGTTGAGGGAAGATAGCCTTCTTGGTTGGTTAGACCAAGATTGAGGAAGGCTTGGGCTTGAAGCTCTTTGGTGATGTGAGCAACGCCCTTTCATCTTCGTCTCCTCTCTCTCCTTAGAGGGACATCTCCTCATCGGAGTCATTTTCTTCTCTCATAAAATCACTCATAGTGTTTGCGTTGAATGAATGCAAATGAGAAGTGAAAGTTCATAAAATACTCGAGGTGTGTTCATCAATATAAAGCTAGAGGGGGGGTGAATAGATTTTATCTAATTATTACCCAATTTTCGCATGCATGTCAATTTTACGAAAATACCCCTAGCAAGTCAACAAAACATACAAGTGTAATAAGATGCGGAAATAGTAAAAGACACTTGATGTTTACGTGGAAAACCCAACCACTGGGAAAAACCACGGGCTGTTAAGTGCGCCACACTCGGACCTCGAAATCCACTATATGAAAAGACGGTTACACCCTCAAGTGATTCTCGGACCCTCACCCTAGATAACCTCAGGCTATGGACACTACCAATCGCCACTCTTGGTTCAATCCCTAGTGATATCCCCTGATACACTACTCTTGGCGTGAGCACCCTCTAATCTACCACGCGGGCCTTTTATAGCGGCTCTAGTCCAATTTGCTTGAGGCCTAAGCACACTTAGCCCCAAGACTTCAATCTCTCAAAAGAGATGCACAACCCTATGTGAATATGTATGAATATTCAATTAATGCAATAAGAGCTAGGGTACTCTAAATGCTTACCTAGGATTATAAGATGACAATATAATCAATCCTAGATATCACATATAGCTATATGACATGGCATATAACATTAGCTAAGTAAAGGATCACCAATCCTAGATACAAAGCTATCATATAAAACCCACAAACATTCAAAGGATTAACTAGTTGATTAAAAAATAATCTATCAACCTAGTTATCAATACATCACACAAGAATGTTCATGGCATAGCTTTTAGGCAATAATGACCTAATCAAATAAGCTATGAACAATAATCTCAATCAATAAATGAGATCAATTAGCTAGATGGCATATGAACATTAAAGCCTAGCTAACAAATAAAAACCCAATCAACACATAATCTCAATCTTATATGTAGAAATTAATCTAAACACATATAAGTAAAATATGAGATAAAATTGATAAGTAGAAACACTAATTATGTAAGATAAAAGTGTTCAACAAATCATACCATGTGTGTTGAAGAAGTCCCATGCATTAGCATATGCTAGATGATCCTAGATGATGCTTAGATGAAGATTTATGCATGTGGGGATGGGTTTAGAGAGATAAAGATATGATCTTTAAGCTTTCTCTCTCAAGTCTCTCTAAATATCTCTCTAGGGTTCTTATAATCAAAGACTTGTGTTCTGAACCAGAGATAAGGATGTATTTATAGAGACCAAAAACAGGGCAGGTGAAAATACAATTTTGCCCTTGAAACGCACCGATCGGCGGTTTCATTCGGCGGCCAGGCCGCCGAAATGAACCGCCGAATGGCTCCCGTGTGGAACAGGGGAACTTCGGCGACTTCATTCGGCGGTATGGAAACCGCCGATCCCAACCGCCGTTTTGGACCCAAGAGATATATTTCAATCAGGTCTCATTCGGCGGTTTCGAACGGCGGCAAGGCCGCCGAACGTAACCGCCGATTCACCAAAAATGGTGAAACCAAGGAGAAGCCAAAGGCATCTCCACCGGCGATCATCGCGCAAATCAAAGCACAATGCCGTGCACGCGCGGACGTTTCCGAACATCCTTAGGGAAACGAATTACTCCACACTAAAAGCTAACATACATGAAGTGCAAGTGTGGGTATTGAATGCATCCTAATGCCTAACATGTCATGGCATTATCATATAACAAGATGCAATCAATTCAACATGCAAGAAGAGATATTGAATAAATCAATAAAGCACAATGCACACAAAATATAAACACACCATACAAGAATAAGAGTTATGCATGTTGTGTGTGTGTGCAACTATATCTCTTCAAGCCAATGTAAGCACTAGATATATACCTTTGGTGCTTGTCCTCTTGAGGTCTTGGAAAGGGTCTTGATCTTCAACAAACACCTAGACTACCCTTACAACCAAACCCCAACATGTGGTTTGACCACGAAATAAGCCAATCAATAATGGGAATCCTTACACCATGCCGTCTTTCAGCTAAAGAAACTATCCCAATCTCCTCCAGCCCTTACTATTCCCTCTGACGGTCACCTTATCCTCTAGACAGATGCCAGTGATTCTTACTGGGGTGCTATCCTCCTTGAAGAACGACAAGGTATCCGGTCCTATTGTGGACATGCTAGTGGACAATTCAAACCTTCCCAAACACATTACCACACATTCTATGAAGAAATCATTGCTGTCAAGCACGGCATCCAAAAATTTGACTTCTACTTGAGGACACAGAACTTTACTGTAGAAATGGACAACTCCTCTTTTCCTAAAGTTCTTGAATTTCGAAATAAGATTCCTCCTAATCCACAACTCCTCAGATTGAAAGATTGGTTTGCCCGCTAGGACTTCACTGTTAGGCACGTGAAAGGTCATCATAATATAATAGCCGATATGCTTTCACGACCATCCACTATCCATTTACTCTCTTCCGTGAAAAAAATCCCCCTTGTCTTCATGGCCACCTCAGCCTCATCCTCTACCGCACCACCACCATCGAACCCACCTGTCGGGGATTTCCCTCCAGAATTACAAATTACTGCCACTCATGGTCGTGCACCTTCTCTTGACCAGATCACTGATTTCGCCAGACACTATCTCCCAATCTATTGTTCCAGGATCCGGTCCCAAGGTGTCCAATGTGACATCACCAACCCCGCCAAACCCTTTCTTGACCCTTTCATCATGCCGCCATATTTCTATTTCTCCTAAGACCTTCTTTGGTATTTATGGTGCTTGTCTGTTCTACATCACTTTGCTTTCGTTTTCCCTTTACATGCTATGTCAACATATCTCAATGATCCCAACCTACACTGTTCCCTCCTATGGACTTTCCTGCAATGGTTCAATCCCCTTGCCACTTGGAATCGAGACCTCCTCCACCTTATGGGTAACTACAATTTGTGGAAACTCACCAAACATGAGGCCGAAGCCGTTCAATGCATTTGGATCTTACACCGTCCATACAGGTACAATCCTCATAAAAAGTTGTTATGGACCACGAATATCAGCTATGAATGGCACACCACTTATGACTACCCAAAATAGTATCCAAAGACCATTCAAATTCCTCTGCTGAATTTCCTTTGCAACACCAATAATGACTTCACCGATGAACATTACATCATTCCTGATGTCCCTAGACAATCCTGTGATCCAGAAGACCCTCTCTCGGTCCAGAGCCACATGATTGACTCCCAAGACCCTTTCATTTTCAGCACATGGCCCTGCCTGATATGTGGAGCCCAAGATTCTGATGATGACAACCATGCTACATGCAATCTAGACACCCCGTAACTCATGACTTATGCTTTAATTATGTAAAGTTTTTCGGTGTGTTTTACTTATGCTTTTACTTTGGGTATTGTAATAGTGAATCGGCACTTCAACCGACTTTGTAATCATGCTGCCTGCCACCTGTTTCGCATGGCACTGTTTGTTGTTTGTCTGTTTTCGGTCTCTCCTGCCTATAAAAGAGACCCTCCCCTTCTTGTAAAAATCATCATCCGATATATAAATATTTCCCAGTGTGTTTCCTTTCTATGGCTTGCTAAATCTTCTTTTCTTTTCTAAATGATCTGAGAATCATAGACTGTGATGATCCAAGTATGCTCTGTGCTTGCCTTTAATTAAAGGATCCTACACATCAGAAAAGGATTTTGGTTCCATTGGCTTAAGGTCCTTATCTGTTTTAATGGTGTTCCTCTGCGAAGTACCCTGTCTAGCCGACGGATAGGCGCTTTTGGGGAAAAACTTTGGACACATGTTTACAGTTTAAGGCTCCCTGCCCTCGCCGTATGGAAGGGGTAGGGGTGATAGATAAGGAAAAGGATAATCTGGGAGGAGCAAAGTTGGTATTGTTAGTGTAAGGATTCCCTTTTGTTGATTGGCTTATTTCGTGGTCAAACCACATGTTGGGGTTTGGTTGTAAGGGTAGTCTAGGTCATTAAGGTTGAAGATCAAAGACCCTTTCCAAGACCTCAAGAGGACAAGCACCAAAGGTATATCTTGTGCTTACTTTGGCTTGAAGAGATATAGTTGCACACACACACAACATGCATAACTCTTATTCTTGAATGTTGTGTTTATATTTTGTGTGCATTGTGCTTTATTGTTTATTCAATGTCTCTTCTTGCATTTAATTGATTGCATCTTGTTATATGAAATGCCATGACATGATAGGCATTAGGATGCATTCAATACCCACACTTGCACTTCATGAGTGTTAGCTTTTAGTGTGGTGTAATTCGTTTCCCGAAGGATGTTCGGAAACGTCCGCGCGTGCACGTTGATGTGCTTCGTTTTGCGCGATGATCGCCGGTGGAGATGCCTTTGGCTTCTCCTTGGTTTCACCATTTTGGGTGAAACGGCGGTTACGTTCGGCGGCCTGGCCGCCGTTCGAAACCGCCGAATGAGACCTGATTGAAATATTTCTCTCGGGTCCAAAACGGCGGTTGGGATCGGCGGTTTCCAAACCGCCGAACGAAGTCGCCGAAGTTCCCCTATTCCACTTGGGAGCCATTCGGCGGTTCAATTCGGCGGCCTGGCCGCCGATTGAAACCGCCGATCGGTGCGTTTCAAGGGCAAAATTGTATTTTCACCTGCCCTGTTTTTGGTCTCTATAAATACATCCTTATCTCTGGTTCAGAATACAAGTCTTGCATCCCAAGAACCCTAAAGAGATATTTAGAGAGACTTGAGAGAAAAAGCTTAAAGATCACATCTTTAATTCTCTAAACCCATTCCCACATGCACAAATCATCATTTAGGCATCATCTAGGTTCATCTAGCATATGCCAATGCATGGGTCTTCTTCAACACACATGGTATGATTTGTTGAACACTTTTATCTTACATAATTAGTGTTTCTACTTATCAATTTTATCTCATATTTTACTTATATGTGTTTAGATTAATTTCTACATATAAGATTGAGATTATGTGTTGATTGGGTTATTATTTGTTAGCTAGGTTTTAATGTTCATATGCCATCTAGCTAATTGATCTCATTTATTGATTGAGATTATTTTTCATAGCTTATTTGATTAGGTCATTATTGCCTAAAAGCTATGCCATGAACATTCTTGTGTGATGTATTGATAACTAGGTTGATAGATTGTTTTTTAATCAACTAGTTAATCCTTTGAATGTTTGTGGGTTTTATATGATAGCTTTGTATCTAGGATTGGTTATCCTTTACTTAGCTAAAGTTATATGCCATGTCATATAGCTATATGTGATATCTAGGATTGATTATATTGTCATCTTATAATCCTAGGTAAGCATTTAGAGTACCCTAGCTCTTATTGCATTAATTGAATATTCATACATATTCACATAGGGTTGTGCATCTCTTTTGAGAGATTGAAGTCTTGGGGCTAAGTGTGCTTAGGCCTCAAGAAAATTGGACTAGAGCCGCTATAAAAGGCCCGCGTGGTAGATTAGAGGGTGCTCACGCCAAGAGTAGTGTATCAGGGGATATCACTAGGGATTGAACCAAGAGTGGCGATTGGTAGTGTCCATAGCCTGAGGTTATCTAGGGTGAGGGTCCGAGAATCACTTGAGGGTGTAACCGTCTTTTCATATAGTGGATTTTGAGGTTCGAGTGTGGCGCACTTACCAGCCCGTGGTTTTTCCCTGTTGAGGGTTTCCACGTAAACATCAAGTGTCATTTACTATTTCCGCATCTTATTACACTTGTATGTATTTTTGACTAGTAGGGGCATTTTCATAAAATTGACTTGCATGCGAAAATTGGGTAATAATTAGATAAAATCTATTCACCCCCCCTCTAGCTTTATATTGAACACACCATGAGAACTTTCAGTTAGCCATAGTGTAGGAAGGATCTTTTCTAAATGAAGCAGAAGAATCAAGATCGACTAACTCTTTCTAGTAGGATAGAAAATTTGGTGGAATATTCTCATATTCCTCAACAAGCCCAAATCACAGACACTTCTGTCCCTTTGCTCAACCCCTACAATATTTTCAAAAGACACAAATCCATGGTCTCTCGTATGACTCGACTTGTTGCCCACAGTCCTCTTCTAGTTAAAGAATACGTTCAGTCCACAGGTCTTGATAACTGTCTTATCCCTTCTTCACCTGCTGAACAATATGTTGATCTTGAGATTGGTCAACCTATGAACGAGCACTGGATCAATGAAGGCTACTCTCACCTTCATATTGGTGCTGTGCGCCTTATTCTCACTCTTCATGGGCGCAAAGGTATTCCAGTCATTGCAAAGTTAGCTTTACTCAACACCATCTACAAAAGCTATGAGCAAGCAGTTATTGGTACTTGCTTATCCACCCTTCATGCTGGTAGTATCTCCCTGACTTACTACCCGAATTTCAACATCCCCCTTCGGGATCCAAATCTGCACACCTGCCTTAAAGTTCAGATCTAGATCACTGGTGCTGATATGCAACCAGATTCCTTCTTGGCTACCCTGCACCACCAGATCGCTTACCGCCTCCAGGATCATGCCCTTGATCTTCCCATCCCCGGTCATACCGGTGATACCCTCTTTATCAAGGCAGAAAGAGAAAACGATATCCCCACTATAATTCAGATCCCAAAGCAGCTTCCTAAAGAAAAACTTCTTGAAATTATGCCTTTGGAATGGATATCCAACTACGAAAAAGCCTTTTAAAACACCACTACGGTCATCGCATCTGAGTCCTCTCACAAAAGACGTGAGGATGGCTCCATTTTGACAACTTTCAAACCTGTCTCCAATACCTCTTCTAGCATTCCCCCGACAGCTCCTCCCATCTTCCAAGCTCTTATGATCAAACCAGTCACCACTGAAGATGATATCCCCATACACAGCTTTGAAGCTGATGGAACTCCTATCTTCACTGACAAAATCAACGGCCACTTCATTTGGGATGATGACCCTTCTATGTGTGATCCTAACTGTGATTGCAGAGAATGCCTTTCGGCTTTTTCCATCCCTTGTAAACCAGCCATCAAACCACATAGACCTGACCGGTCATCCAAGCCTTGGATAGGTCTTCAACCCGTCAAACATCCGCCTTTACCCATCTATGACTGAGCGCTATAGATCCTTCGATCTGAAGGCCTCTTACATGATGTCCAGCATCAGACTCCTATCCCCTCACCAATCCCTTATTTCATGGCCTCCAAATACGATGCTGACTTCCCACCACTAGAACCCAGGTTTATTTCAGACAAGAATCTTCACTCCAAACCTTATATCCGAACTTCTGAAGTCCAACCTGATGGTACATTCAAAAAACCGACCCAAGCAGAACAAGTCCTCAATTGGCACACTCAAAATGCAGAAGCTCAAAACAAAGTTCTCTTCTCCATTGATCAAAAGATTGATAAGGTCAACAACCGTGTCAAAACACAAGACCACCGTTTCTTGTCTATGGACAAAGTCTTCAAAGATATGTACTCTGATCTTCAGAGTCGCATTGCCAAGGTGGATAGTGATCTACATAGTTACATCAACCGAGAATACATTGGCCCAGATTTCAACCAAAAAGAAAGAGAGATCAGACAGCTCAAAGCTCAGCTAGAACAAATGAACAAAGATAAGCTGCACTCTGTTTCTATCTCCGCTTACCACAAGCCTTATACTCGTTCACTCTTTTCCACATCTCCACCATATTCTCCTCCTCCCCCAGATGACTCACAATTCTTCAAATCCACTGGAGAATTATTCAAACGATATCCTCCCTTGCGGTCACAACCAGCCCGGTCCAAAAAAGATCTCACTCCATCTTCCTCCAAGACGGAGAAACAACCTGTATTAGACCCATTTGACCCTGTCCTACATGCTTCAATACATCGTCATTTTCACTCTGACGAAGATTCCGATGTTCATTCCCTTCAGTCGACACAGTTCTCCGACGACACAGTACTATCCCCAGAACCAGACCCTGAACTGACAGAAGAATTCCGCCAAACTCTCATGGCTTCCAGGACTGATCCTCAGCCTTCCACTCGTACATATGACTCTCCTGATGAAGCTTCTAATATTCCATATGTCGAAGAGCCTGCTGATCATCCTCTTCCAACCCATTCTACCCCTGCAAGACCTACTCATGGCCCCTGGTTTACTCTTGACAATGCCTCTCCAGACACATGGAGAAAAAAGATTTCGGAAATGAGCGCCTGGCTTGATCTCCAACTTTCAAAACCTGAACATGATCTTGAATCAGCTCTCCGCGAGATTGTCTCACGATTCACTGGTTCTCTCAGAGACTGGTACCAAGCTCTCGGTGAATACAGACAACTTCAATTTGTCCGTACTAACTCGGCATCCCAAGCTATGGGTCTTATTTTCAGAGAATTCATTGGTGATCCTACGCATTTTCATACTCAGACAAAACAAGAATTTTTTGAGATGAAATGTTGTTCTTTAAAGAAGAAAGACATCCAGCACCACTACTCTCGTATGTCAGAACGATATCATGTCCTTGGTGGTATCAATGATCCCAGCCTTAAACACGTCTACCTCAATTCCCTTCATTCGGAGCTTCAAGATGAGCTCCACAGAAAAATAGAATCTTCCGGCAGAACTATACCGGACATTACTCTTGGTGAAATCCACATGTTCACACTCACCTCCCTCGAAAAGCTCTGTGCAACTCAGAAAGTCTTCTCCAAAATGATCAAAGAAGGAAAGAAGTATGAGTCTCAATGTCGGCAACCATCTCTCCAGATTAAATGCAAATCTACAGACCAGTGCACCTGCAAGACAAAAAAGAAACGCCACTTTAAACCCCAGCATTTTAAGGACAAAACACATTCCAACCGCTTCAGATCCTTCAGACGAAAAGTCAGACGTGGAAAGAACAAATCCACAAGATGTTACATTTGTGGCCAACCAGGCCACTATGCGAGACGTTGTCCGAACAAGAATATCAAGTCTGCTAAGCTTGTCCAGCAGATATCTCAACTTGCAGATTCTATCCCTTCCGATGCTGATGTTGAATCCGTCTTCTCAGAACAAGAAGAAGTTATTGACGACACAGTCTTCGTCATTCATGACACTGGTGCCCCGAATTCAGAACTTGATACTGACTATTACTATTCCTCAGGTGTTGAGGGCACCCTAGATGTCTTCCAAGCTCAAGTGGCCAAGCCACTTCCCTCTATTGAACCGACTGGACCACAAGCCCACGTCCAAATTCTTGAAACCAAATACTCTATGAAACAAATTAGAGGCGTGTTCTATATAAAGCTAGAGGGGGGGGTGAATAGATTTTAACTATTATTACCCAATTTTCGCATGCAAGTCAATTTTACGAAAATGCCCCTACTAGTCAAAAATACATACAAGTGTAATATAGTGCGGAAATAATAAATGACACTTGATGTATACGTGGAAAACCCAACCACTGGGAAAAACCACGGGCTGTATAGTGCGCCACACTCGGAACTCGAAATCACTAATTGAAATGAAGTTTACAACCTATGTAGACCTCGTCTAACACTCCGGTCTGTAACCCCTCACTTCTACCCAGCGGGCCTTTATTAGCAACCCTATTCCAATTTGCTTGAGGCCTAAGTACTCTTAGCCTCAAGACTTACTTCTCAATGAAGAGAAACAACCTATGTGAATATATATATATGAATATTCAAAAACAAACAAGGCTAGGTAACCTTAGATGCTTATCTAGGATGATGATATAATCAATTTAATCAACCCTAGATATCAATTGCTAAATGACATGTCAAATAGCTTAGCTAATCAAGATTAAGCAAAAACCTAATTAGCTATCACAATCAACACTCAATCATTTTCATCACAAATAATCTCTAACTTGTATCTAGCATATAATCAAAAGCATACAAGTAATTAAAGAGATGTATTAATATGAAAAACACTAAAGTAATATGAAATTAGTGAAGAACATACCAAATAAGATGTGATGATTCAAAACCATGCATGGATCAATTCTATGAAGGCATAGAAGATCAAATATGAAATTTGATGCAAAAGGGATTTGATTTGAGTGTTTAAAGATGGGTTCTTGATTTGATTTTTTCTCAAAAATCTCTCTTGAAAGTTTAGGGTTCTAATTGCTCAAGAAACTTGATCAGAGATTGAGAAAATAAGATATTTATAGACATCAAGAATTGGGCATGTGAAAAGACACTTTTGCCCCTGAAACGCACCGTTCGGCGGTTTCAATCGGCGGCCAGGCCGCCGATGACGACCGCCGAATTGAGCTCGTGAAGAACAGAGCATTAACGGCGGTTTCATTCGGCGGTTTCGTGACCGCAGATCCAACCGCCGAATCAAACCCGAGGGATTAAAATCAATCAGGTATGAACGGCGGTTTCGAACGGCGGTCGTGACAGCCGATCTTGACCGCATAATTGCTTCAGACCAATCTGGACTGAAACAGCGGTTTCATTCGGCGGCCAGGCCGCCGATCATAACCGCCGATCACCAACAATGGTGAAAACCAAGGAGAAGCCAAGGGCATTCTCCATAGGCGGTCTTCGCGCGAAACCAAGCACTCATTAGTGCAAGCGCGGACGTTTCCGAACAATGTCGGGAAATGAATTATAAGGCACATATACACACAACAAGATATATCAACCAAAGTGCTAGTGTGTAAAGTGACATGTGAAGAGATGCACATAAAAATAAGCAAGTATGCAATCATAGCAAGAATGCTAAGTGTGTGTGTGCTACTAAATCTCTTCAAAGAAAAACAAGCACAAGAGATTATACCTTTGGCGTGCTTGTATCTTGAGGTCATGGAAGGGCCTTTGATCTTCAACACTAATCACTTAGACTACCCTTACATTCAAAACCCCAACATGTGGTTTGACCACGAAATAAGCCAATCAACAAAACGGGAATCCTTACACTCTAAACCTATCAATGTTATTGCCTACTTCGACACTGGTGCTCACACCTCCATGATGAACCCAAAAGTCCTTCCAGCCCATGCATGGACCCCACTCGTCCGACATTTCAGAGCTGCCAATGGCCAGATTTTTGCTACTCATCTGATCTCAAAGACCAAAATTGGTATCAAACTGTTCCCATCTTTCACCTATTGGACCCAAATCCTTGGCACTCCTCTCCCAGACAAAGATATCCTCATTGGTTGGGATGTCTACAGCAAATGTAGAGCCCTCAGGATCCTCCCTAACGGAATCCGATACAAAAGAGATTTTAAACCTTTTGCCCTTCTCTCAAAGATATTCCAGCTTTCCGAAATACACCCGACTTTCCAGCACATCCAACGGAAACTGCTATGGTTTTGCGTAGACAGCCACTCCGACTTCCATCATCCCTCCCCTTTATGGAAAAATCCTGACTTCTTCATCCATCTTCCTTTCAAACTTAATGAAGACGTCAATCCTACCAAAGCCACCCACTCCGGGATGTCTCCCTCTGACTTACGATTGGCCCAAGATGAATGTGATACATTACTCCAACAAGGCCTTATTGAACCCACTTCCTCTCCATAGGCCTTCCAAGCCTTTTATGTCGAAAAAAGGTCTGAACTACGTCGGGGAAAAAAGAGGCTTGTCATTGACTACAAACCATTGAATCTCTTCTTATGAGATGACAAATTCCCAATTCCCAGGATAAATACATTATTTGCCCAACTCTCCAAAGCAACTATCTTCTCTAAATTTGACCTCAAAGGTGCTTTCTGGCAACTCGGTATACACCCTAGTGACAGATACAAAACGGCTTTCTGTCTTCCTAATGCCCAATACCAGTGGAGAGTTTTTCCCTTCGGTCTCAAAACGGCTCCATCTCTTTTCCAAAAGGCCGTTACCAGAATCTTCCACCCTATCCTTTACTCCGCTCTCATATACGTGGATGACATTCTCCTGTTTTCTTCCACTGGAACCTCTCATTCCCAGCTCCTTACACAGTTCCTCGCTCTCATAAACCGCCATGGTATCATGTTATCCAACAACAAAAGTTCACTTGGCCAAACTCAAATTGAATTCCTTGGCATGAAAATTTCTCAAGGCCAGTACTGCCCAGGTCCTCATATTGCCTCACAACTCCTTGACTTCCCAGATTCGAACCTGACTACCAAACAAGTCCAACAGTTCCTCGGTATAATCAATTTTATCAGGGACTTGCTCCCCCAGGTCAGCCGACACACCTCAGTCCTTTCCCAAATGCTAAAAAAGTCTCCTCCACCATGGTCACAAGCTCATACCCATGCCGTCTCTGAGCTAAAGAAACTATCCCAATCTCCTCCAGCCCTTACTATTCCCTCTGACGGTCACCTTATCCTCCAGACAGATGCCAGTGATTCTCACTGGGGTGCTATCCTCCTTGAAGAACGACAAGGTATCCGGTCCTATTGTGGACATGCTGGTGGACAATTCAAACCTTCCCAAACACATTACCACACAGTCTACAAAGAAATCATTGCTGTCAAGCACGGCATCCAAAAATTTGACTTCTACTTGAGGACACAGAACTTTACTGTAGAAATGGACAACTCCTATTTTCCTAAAGTTCTTGAATTTCGTAATAAGATTCCTCCTAATACACAACTCCTCAGATTGAAAGATTGGTTTGCCCGCTATGACTTCACTGTTAGGCACGTGAAAGGTCATCATAATATAATAGCCGATATGCTTTCACGACCATCCACTATCCATTTACTCTCTTCCGTGAAAAAAAATCCCCCTTGTCTTCATGGCCACCTCAGCCTCATCCTCTACCGCACCACCACCATCGAACCCACCTGTCGGGGATTTCCCTCCAGAATTATAAATTACTGCCACTCATGGTAGTGCACCTTCTCTTGACCAGATCACTGATTTCGCTAGACACTATCTCCCAATCTATCGTTCCAGGATCCGGTCCCAAGTTGTCCAATGTGACATCACCAACCACGCCAAACCCTTTCTTGACCCTTTCATCATGCCGCCATATTTCTAATTCTCCCAAGACCTTCTTTGGTATTTATGGTGCTTGTCTGTTCTACATCACTTTGCTTTTGTTTTCCCTTTACAGGCTATGTCAACAAATCTCAATGATCCCAACCTACACTGTTCCCTCTTATGGACTTTCCTCCAATGGTTCAATCCCCTTGCCACTTGGAATCGAGACCTCCTCCACCTTATGGGTAACTACAATTTGTGGAAACTCACCAAACATGAGGCCGAAGCCGTTCAATGCATTTGGATCTTACACCGTCCATACAGGTACAATCCTCATAAAAAGTTGTTCACGAATATCAACTACGAATGGCACACCACTTATGACTACCCAAAATGGTATCCGAAGACCATTCAAATTCCCCTGCTGAATTTCCTCTGCAACACCAATAATGACTTCACCGATGAACATTACATCATTCCTGATGTCCCTAGACAATCCGGTGATCCAGAAGACCCTCTCTCGGTCCAGAGCCACATGATTGACTCCCAAGACCCTTTCATTTTCAGCATATGGCCCTGCCTGATATGTGGAGCCCAAGATTCTGATGATGACAACCATGCTACATGCAATCTAGACACCCCGTAACTCATGACTTATGCTTTAATTATGTAAAGTTTTTCGGTGTGTTTTACTTATGCTTTTACTTTGGGTATTGTAATAGTGAATCGGCACTTCAACCGACTTTGTAATCTTGCTGCCTGCCACCTGTTTCGCATGTCACTGTTTGTTGTTTGTCTGTTTTCGGTCTCTCCTGCCTATAAAAGAGACCCTCCCTTTCTTGTAAAAATCATCATCCGATATATAAATATTTCCCAGTGTGTTTACTTTCTATGGCTTGCTAAATCTTCTTTTCTTTTCTAAATGATCTGAGAATCATAGACTGTAATGATCCAAGTATGCTCTGTGCTTGCCTTTAATTAAAGGATCCTGCACATCAGAAAAGGATTTTGGTCCCATTGGCTTAAGGTCCTTATCTGTTTTCATGGTGTTCCTCTGCGAAGTACCCTGTCCAGCCGACGGATAGGCGCTTTTGGGGAAAAACTTTGGACACATGTTTACAGTTTAAGGCTCCCTGCCTTCGCCGTGGTACCACGGCGAGGGCAGGGAGCCTTAAACTGTAAACATGTGTCCAAAGTTTTTATTTAGGAAGCTGCTTTGGGATCTGAATTATAGTGGGGATATCGTTTTCTCTTTCTGCATTGATAAAGAGGGTATCACCGGTATGACCGGGGATGGGAAGATCAAGGGCATGATCCTGGAGGCGGTAAGCGATCTGGTGGTGCAGGGTAGCCATGAAGGAATCTGGTTGCATATCTGCACCAGTGATCTGGATCTGAACTTTAAGGCAGGTGTGCAGATTTGGATCCCGAAGGGGGATGTTAAAATTCGGGTAGTAAGTCAGGGAGATACTACCAGCATGAAGGGTGGATAAGCAAGTACCAATGACTGTTTGCTCATAGTTTTTGTAGATGGTGTTGAGTAAAGCTATCTTTGCAGTGACTGGAATACCTTTGTGCCCATGGAGAGTGAGACTAAGGCGCACAGCACCAATATGAAGGTGAGAGTAGCCTTCATTGATCCAGTGCTCGATCATAGGTTGACCAAACTCAAGATCAACATATTGTTCAGCAGGTGAAGAAAGGATAAGACAGTTATCAAGACCTGTGGACTGAACGTATTCTTTAACTGGAAGAGGCCTATGGGCAACAAGTCGAGTCATGCGAGAGACCATGGATTTGTGTCTGTTGAAAATATTGTAGGGGTTGAGCAAAGGGACAGAAGTGTCTGTGATTTGGGCATGTTGAGGAATATGAAAATATTCCACCAAATTTTCTATCCTACTAGAAAGAGTACGACGTATGGAAGAGGTAGGGGTGATAGATAAGGAAGAGGATAATCTGGGAGGAGCAAGGTTGGTATTGTTAGCCATAGTGTAGGAAGGATCTTTTCTAAATGAAGCAGAAGAATCAAGATAGACTAACTCATTCGCTCTGGACTCCAGGGAACGAGGCTCTGATACCACGGCGGTTTATGAGAGCGAGGAACTGTGTAAGGAGCTGGGAATGAGAGGTTTCAGTGGAAGAAAACAGGAGAATGTCATCCACGTATATGAGAGCGGAGTAAAGGATAGGGTGGAAGATTCTGGTAACGGCCTTTTGGAAAAGAGATGGAGCCGTTTTGAGACCGAAGGGTAAAACTCTCCATTCGTATTGGGCATTGGGAAGACAGAAAGCCGTTTTGTATCTGTCACTAGGGTGTATACCGAGTTGCCAGAAAGCACCTTTGAGGTCAAATTTAGAGAAGATAGTTGCTTTGGAGAGTTGGGCAAATAATGTATTCATCCTGGGAACTGGGAATTTATCATCTCGTAAGAAAAGATTCAATGGTTTGTAGTCAATGACAAGCCTCTTTTTTCCCCGACGTAATTCAGACCTTTTTTCGACATAAAAGGCTTGGCAGGCCCATGGAGAGGAAGTGGGTTCAATGAGGCCTTGTTGGAGTAATGTATCACATTCATCTTGGGCCAATCATAAGTCAGAGGGAGACATCCCGGAGTGGGTGGCTTTGGTAGGATTGACGTCTTCATTAAGTTTGAAAGGAAGATGGATGAAGACGTGAGGATGGCTCTATTTTGACAACTTTCAAACCTGTCTCCAATACCTCTTCTAGCATTCCCCCGACAGCTCCTCCCATCTTCCAAGCTCTTATGATCAAACCAGTCACCACTGAAGATGATATCCCCATACACAGCTTTGAAGCTGATGGAACTCCTATCTTCACTGACAAAATCAACGGCCACTTCATTTGGGATGATGACCCTTCTATGTGTGATCCTAACTGTGATTGCAGAGAATGCCTTTCGGCTTTTTCCATCCCTTGCAAACCAGCCATCAAACCACATAGACCTGACCAGTCATCCAAGCCTTGGATAGGTCTTCAACCTGTCAAACATCCGCCTTTACCCATCTATTACCGAGTGCTACAGATCCTTCGATCTGAAGGCCTCCTACCTGATGTCCAGCATCAGACTCCTATCCCCTCACCAATCCCTTGTTTCATGGCCTCCAAATAAGATGCTGACTTCCCACCACTAGAACCCAGGTCTATTTCAGACAAGAATCTTCACTCCAAACCTTATATCCAAACTTCTGAAGTCCAACCTGATGGTACATTCAAAAAACCATCCCAAACAGAACAAGTCCTCAATTGGCACACTCAAAATGCAGAAACTCAAAACAAAGTTCTCTTCTCCATTGATCAAAAGATTGATAAGGTCAACAACCGTGTCAAAACACAAGACCACTGTTTCTTGTCTATGGACAAAGTCTTCAGAGATATGTACTCTGATCTTTAGAGTCGCATTGCCAAGGTGGATAGTGATCTACATAGTTACATCAACCGAGGATACATTGGCCCAGATTTCAACCAAAAAGAAAGAGAGATTAGACAGCTCAAAGCTCAGCTAGAACAAATGAACAAAGATAAGCTGCACTCTGCTTCTATCTCCTCTTACCACAAGCCTTATACTCGTTCACTCTTTTCCACATCTCCACCATATTCTCCTCCTCCCTCAGATTACTCACAATTCTTCAAATCCACTGGAGAATTATTCAAACGATATGATCCCTTGCGGTCACAACTAGCCCTGTCCAAAAAAGATCTCACTCCATCTTCCTCCAAGACGGAGAAACAACCTGTATTAGACCCATTTGACCCTGTCCTACATGCTTCAATACATCGTCATTTTCACTCTGACGAAGATTCTGATGTTCATTTCCTTCAGTCGACACAGTTCTCCGACGACACAGTACTATCCCCAGAACCAGACCCTGAACTGACAGAAGAATTCCGCCAAACTCTCATGGCTTCCAGGACTGATCCTTAGCCTTCCACTCGTACATATGACTCTCCTGATGAAGCTTCTAATATTCCATATGTCAAAGAGCCTGCTGATCATCCTCTTCCAACCCATTCTACCCCTACAAGACCTACTCATGGCCCCTGGTTTACTCTTGACAATGCCTCTCCAGACACATGGAGAAAAAAGATTTCGGAAATAAGCGCCTGGCTTAATCTCCAACTTTTAAAACCTGAACATGATCTTGAATCAGCTTTCCGCGAGTTTGTCTCACGATTCACTGGTTCTCTCAGAGACTGGTACAAGCTCTCGGTGAATACAGACAACTTCAATTTGTCCGTACTGACTCGGCATCCCAAGCTATGGGTCTTATTTTCAGAGAATTCCTTGGTGATCCTACGCATTTTCATACTCAGACAAAACAAGAATTTTTTGAGATGAAATGTTGTTCTTTAAAGAAGAAAGACATCCAGCACCACTACTCACGTATGTCAAAACGATATCATGTCCTTGGTGGTATCAATGATCCCAGCCTTAAACATGTCTACCTCAATTCTCTTCCTTCAGAGTTTCAAGATGAGCTCCACAGAAAAATAGAATCTTCCGGCAGAACTATACCGGACATTACTCTTGGTGAAATCCACATGTTCACACTCACCTCCCTCGCAAAGCTCTGTGCAACTCAGAAAGTCTTCTCCAAAAGGATCAAAGAAGGAAAGAAATATGAGTCTCAATGCCGGAAACCATATCTCCAGATTAAATGCAAATCTACAGACCAGTGCACCTGTAAGACAAAAAAGAAACGCCACTTTAAACCCCGGCATTTTAAGGACAAAACGCATTCCAACCGCTTCAGATCCTTCAGACGAAAAGTCAGACGTGGAAAGAACAAATACACAAGATGTTACATTTGTGGCCAACCAGGCCACTATGCGAGACGTTGTCCGAACAAGAATATCAAGTATGCTAAGCTTGTCCAGCAGATATCTCAACTTGCAGATTCTATCCCTTCCGATGCTGATGTTGAATCCGTCTTCTCAGAACAAGAAGAAGTTACTGATGACACAGTCTTCTTCATTCATGACACTGGTGCCCCGAATTCAGAACTTGATACTGACCATTACCATTCCTCAGGTGTTGAGGGCACCCCAGATGTCTTCCAAGCTAAAGTGGCCAAGCCACTTCCCTCTATTGAACCGACTGGACCACAAGCCCACGTCCAAATTCTTGAAACCAAATACTCTAAACCTATCAATGTTATTGCCTACTTCGACACTGGTGCTCACACCTCCATGATGAACCCAAAAGTCCTTCCAGCCCATGCATGGACCCCACTCGTCCGACATTTCAGAGCTGCCGATAGCCAGATTTTTGCTACTCATCTGATCTCAAAGACCGAAATTGGTATCAAACTGTTCCCATCTTTCACCTATTGGACCCGAATCCTTGGCACTCCTCTCCCAGACAAAGATATCCTCATTGGTTGGGATGTCTACAGCAAATGTGGAGCCCTCAGGATCCTCCCTAACGGAATCCGATACAGAAGAGATTTTAAACCTTTTGCCCTTCTCCCAAAGATATTCCCGCTTTCTGAAATACACCTGACTTTCCACCATATCCAACGGAAACTGCTACGGTTTTGCGTAGACAGCCAATCCGACTTCCACCAACCCTCCCCTTTATGGAAAAATCCTGACTTCTTCATCCATCTTCCTTTCCAACTTAATGAAGATGTCAATCCTACCAAAGCCACCCACTCCGGGATGTCTCCCTCTGACTTACGATTGGCCCAAGATGAATGTGATACATTACTCCAACAAGGCCTCATTGAACCCACTTCCTCTCCATGGGCCTGCCAAGCCTTTTATGTCAAAAAAAAGTCTGAATTACGTCGGGGAAAAAAGAGGCTTGTCATTGACTACAAACCGTTGAATCTCTTCTTACGAGATGACAAATTCCCAGTTCCCATGACGAATACATTATTTGCCCAACGCTCCAAAGCAACTATCTTCTCTAAATTTGACCTCAAAGGTGCTTTCTGGCAACTCGGTATACAACCTAGTGACAGATACAAACCGGCTTTCTGTCTTCCCAATGCCCAATACCAGTGGAGAGTTTTACCCTTCGATCTCAAAACGGCTCCATCTCTTTTCCAAAAGGCCATTACCAGAATCTTCCACCCTATCCTTTACTCCGCTCTCATATACGTGGATGACATTCTCCTGTTTTCTTCCACTGAAACCTCTCATTCCCAGCTCCTTACACAGTTCCTCGCTCTCATAAACCACCATGGTATCATGTTATCCAACAACAAAAGTTCACTTGGCCAAACTCAAATTGAATTCCTTGGCATGAAAATTTCTCAAGGCCAGTACTGCCCAAGTCCTCATATTGCCTCACAACTCCTTGACTTCCCAGATTCGAACCGGACCACCAAACAAGTCCAACAGTTCCTCGGTATAATCAATTTTATCAGGGACTTCCTCCCCCAAGTCAGCCGACACACCTCAGTCCTTTCCCAAATGCTAAAAAAGTCTCCTCCACCATGGTCACAAGATCATACCCATGCTGTCTCTGAGCTAAAGAAACTATCTCAATCTCCTCCAGCCCTTACTATTCCCTCTGACGGTCACCTTATGCTCCAGACAGATACCAGTGATTCTCACTGGGGTGCTATCCTCCTTGAAGAACGATAAGGTATCCGGTCCTATTGTGGACATGCTAGTGGACAATTCAAACCTTCCTAAACACATTACCACACAGTCTACAAAGAAATCATTGCTGTCAAGCACGGCATCCAAAAATTTGACTTCTACTTGAGGACACAGAACTTTACTGTAGAAATGGACAACTCCTCTTTTCCAAAAGTTCTTGAATTTCGAAATAAGATTCCTCCTAATCCATAACTCCTCAGATTGAAAGTTTGGTTTGCCCGCTATGACTTCACTGTTAGGCACGTGAAAGGTCATCATAATATAATAGCCGATATGCTTTCACGACCATCCACTATCCATTTACTCTCTTCCGTGAAAAAAATCCCCCTTGTCTTCATGGCCACCTCAGCCTCATCCTCTACCACACCACCACCACCATCGAACCCACCTATCGGGGATTTCCCTCCAGAATTACAAATTACTACCACTCATGGTCGTGCACCTTCTCTTGACCAGATCACTGATTTCGCCAGACACTATCTCCCAATCTATCGTTCCAGGATCCGGTCCCAAGGTGTCCAATGTGACGTCACCAACCCCGCCAAACCCTTTCTTGACCCTTTCATCATGCCGCCATATTTCTATTTCTCCCAAGACCTTCTTTGGTATTTATGGTGCTTGTCTGTTCTACATCACTTTGCTTTTGTTTTCCCTTTACAGGCTATGTCAACAAATCTCAATGATCCCAACCTACACTGTTCCCTCCTATGGACTTTCCTCCAATGGTTCAATCCCCTTGCCACTTGGAATCGAGACCTCCTCCACCTTATGGGTAACTACAATTTATGGAAACTCACCAAACATGAGGCCGAAGCCGTTCAATACATTTGGATCTTACACCGTCCATACAGGTACAATCCTCATAAAAAGTTGTTATGGACCACGAATATCAGCTATGAATGGCACACCACTTATGACTACCCAAAATGGTATCCAAAGACCATTCAAATTCCCCTGCTGAATTTCCTCTGCAACACCAATAATGACTTCACCGATGAACATTACATCATTCCTGATGTCCCTAGACAATACGGTGATCCAGAAGACCCTCTCTCGGTCCAGAGCCACATGATTGACTCCCAAGACCCTTTCATTTTCAGCACATGGCCCTGCCTGATATGTGGAGCCCAAGATTATGATGATGACAACCATGCTACATGCAATCTAGACACCCCGTAACTCATGACTTATGCTTTAATTATGTAAAGTTTTTCGGTGTGTTTTACTTATGCTTTTACTTTGGGTATTGTAATAGTGACTCGGCACTTCAACCGACTTTGTAATCATGCTGCCTGCCACCTGTTTCGCATGGCACTGTTTATTGTTTGTCTGTTTTCGGTCTCTCCTGCCTAAAAGAGACCCTCCCCTTCTTGTAAAAATCATCATCCGATATATAAATATTTCCCAGTGTGTTTCCTTTCTATGGCTTGCTAAATCTTCTTTTCTTTTCTAAATGATCTGAGAATCATAGACTGTAATGATCCAAGTATGCTCTGTGCTTGCCTTTAATTAAAGGATCCTGCACATCAGAAAAGGATTTTGGTTCCATTGGCTTAAGGTCCTTATCTGTTTTCATGGTGTTCCTCTGCGAAGTACCCTGTCCAGCCGACGAATAGGCGCTTTTGGGGAAAAACTTTGGACACATGTTTACAGTTTAAGGCTCCCTGCCCTCGCCATGGTATTATTTATGTAATCAAAACGCACAGCATTTGGATGTTGAAATGTGAGTGACAAAGGAAAAAATCCTTTGAGGTGAGCTCACGATAGAAAAAACAAGTGATCCAATGATGTACCATATTAAATTCAAAGCAATCACAAAGTAAAAGAGCTCACATGTACTTAATGCATACAATAAAAAGGCCTTGAAAAAATAAAAGCAAAACATGGTGAGGCCGTGTGTGCAGCGTGTGTTCAACGGGGACAGAGAGGTGTGTTTGGCGTGTGAGTGGCGTGTGGCCAACGGGGCTGTGAGCTGCATGCCCCTCACATGCCAAGCCACTCTTAGTGTGGCTTTCATGCCACATGAAGCCGACAATCGTTCCGAGAGATTTTCAGTCCAGTTGACCTCGAAACTCAGAATTCAATTCCATCTTTGGAATTTAAACCCGGACTGAATCACAAATATGGAAAATTACATAACTTTCCAATTTAAGCTCAGAATTGAAATTCGGTTTCTGATAAAAACACGGAATGTCCCAAATGTCTCAGAAATCATCCGAAACATATAGAAAAGTCTCCGAATCGCTCGGAACTCATCTATAGACAAATCCACACATAAAAATATAACAAAGAAGTGCAAGTGTGAAATGTGACATGTGAAGAGTATGCACACAAATGCAAGTAGGCTAAGTGAGTGTGTGCAATCTAAATCTCTTCAAAGAAAAATAAGCACTAGAGATATACCTTTGGAGTGCTTGACACCTTGAGGTCTTGAAATGGCCTTTGAGCTTGTTCCTCAATCACCTAAACTACCCTTACACATCAAACCCCAAAATGTGGTTTGTTCACGAAATTAGCCAATCAATATATGGGAATCCTTACAAGGATTATGCTCAATAGCAAGAGTGTAATAGTGTTTTTGACAATCTATTCATATTAATAATGTGATTTCTGGTTTAACAAATCTTATAGCATTTATAGTTTAATTATTATAATTGTCAAAAGTAAATAATCATAAGGCCAAAAGACTGTGAGAAAAGAAGAATTGTTCGTACATCTGGATATGTATGAGGTAGACACAATTCTTTAGTTAGTCTTGAATAATGTTCACAACTTAAGGTAAAGGTTGGGCACCTTTATCTTGTTAAAGTTGTAGATTATTTTTCTGGCATTTGAGTGGGATCAAATGTGTTATGATGAGTCTAAAATCATCAAAGTGGCTTTGAGTAAAAGATCTAGTGCACTAGGTGCATTGAACTGGATCACAATGAAAAGCTTTATCTAGAACCGTCAATAGATAATAGTCTTTTCATTATCAGGACAATCGGAGAGTTTATCTTAATCCTGAGATAAATGATGGACTTATGGTTGCAAGTGGTATCATTTGAGTTATCAATGAGTACGATTATATAGCATAGTCTATCCTCGATAGTTTAGTGATATTCATTTGTTAATCGATAAAGGACTTCATTTATAGAGATGGACATCGTGGCTCCATTTTATTAAATGAGAGTATAATATCATCATGTGGATGTTTTGAGGTAATTTGATATTAAATCTCAACGTTGAGTTTTCGATAGCTACTATTGAAAACATGGCTTCTGGACAAGTCAAAATATCCAAGTTCAAAACGTGGTCATATGAGTAAATATGGTAACTTGGAGAGTCATAGGTGGTCTATGAACTCTTGGCGATTACTGATATTAATCACGAGGATACACTATCTCCAATATGATTGTCTAGGGTATGAATGAGGAACATCTTCTTATTCTATCTTTATTTAAGAGTTCAATTTTAGCTCTTTAGTGGAATGAGTTAAAATTAATAGACCGGACCTAAGTGAATCATTTGTTGATTGTGATTAGGTTGTGTCTATTGAAGCTTAAATTTAGATAGCCCGCCAAGATCCCCAATCCACACGGACTTGCATGAATCACTTGATATATTCTACCGGACCAATTTATGGGTCCATCTAGAATTGTACTTAATATATTAAGAATATAATTTGCACATTATTTATTTAATGGGCTGTTAAATTATATTAATATATTAATGAAAGGCATGTGGGCTTGTTTCTTTTAGTAAGAATGGGTCCAGCTCACATGTGGGCTTTTTATCAAGGTCCAATGGATTTAATAAAATGGAAAAATAATATATAGCCCATGATAGAGTACTTGGGTGGCAAGGCTAATAAATTAGCTTATTATATTATATTATTTTATTATTTAATTAAATGGAAGTTAATTAATTTATTAATTAATTATTTAATTAAAAATCAAAATCTTTTTCTGACTAGGAAATATGTTTCCTAATGTTATACTATTGGTAGTAGTATACTAAAAATAAAAGACTTTATTTGGTAAGTAGATAAATAAGAGATTTATTTATCTAGTCAAATTAGGGAGTCTTTGAAATAGTTACAAATACACTAAAGAGTTGGATTAGGGTTTGGAATTCTAAGCAAATCTACCTATGGTTGGGATTTAGGTCAAAAGACAAAAATCCTACATGGTAGAGGAAATTGCCGTGATATACATAGAAATATATTTGGCACATGGCCAAGATATATATGAGAAATATATATGTCACTTGGAATATACGCGGATTAATATATATGGCAAGAGGAAGATATATATAGCAATATATATTATTCTTGCAACCTAAATGTGTGTGCCGTAAGATATATTATTCTTGCAAACATATGTGGGTGCCGCAATATATATTGGTTGGGGCGTGCAACAATAGTGCACAAAAAGAGGTGTGCAGAATTTATGCAATATATATGTTGTATATATATATATTCTTGAAAAAGAATTTGGTGAACCCTAGGTCTTGGACTTGAGAGTTATTTCTTTTGCTTGAGAAAAATAAAATCCATCTCTGAGACTAGTGTGATTATTTTTCGGCCAAGAGAAAAGTCAGAAGAAATTGTTCTTATTTCGATAGTGCACTGGTAACTTTTACACCAAAAGGTTTTGTGCACAATTTCGAATAAGGTTCACGCGAGTTTCGATCTAACGATTGTGAATTCAAAAGTGACCGGAACATTCTTTGTAATCTCTTGGAAGTTTTTGTGACTAACGAAAAAGAAAAGATTTTGTTATCCATCCTCAGGTACACAATTCAAAGAAAGGGAGACCATGCTCCTAGGTGATTCACGTTCGTGATTGGATTGGAAGATCTTGCGAATTACCATCGACGCAATGTCAATCGGATCACGTGACAAAGGTATGATACTTTTGATTATATATGTTTAATTAATTAGAGGGTTAAGGTTCAAAATATGGAAAAATTTTAAACTATACTAAACTCTATTTTTAGTCTCGCTTCCGCTGCGTTGACCGTATTTTTCCCTACACTTGTAATCTTCAAAGCCAAGACCTCTCTTGTCACAAGGGCTTTTTCCAACACTCAACATGTGGTTGAGTTTATCCGTGCTAGAGGTCAACTTAGTGATCAAATCTCTAGCATCTCTAAGTTCCTTTTTCAACCTTTCTTCATTCCTCCTAGACAAATCTAGCTCATCTCTTAGCTTGTCTTCATCCTTCATGGACCTCACCACTTCACTACTTAAGTGGTCCACTTGTGTTGAAAGCTTAAGGTTTTCTTCCTTCAAAGTTTGAATCTTCTTTTCATTCTCTATCTTATAGCTTTCAAATCTTTTCAAGTGGTCTTCATGATCCAAATTCTCCACATTTCCATTTGTGGAGTTAGATGACATATTCTCACCATGTGAGTCATTTTCTAAATTCTCCATCTTACCTATGGAGTCATCTTCCTCATCAAGACCAACACCTCGGTCACTTGATGTAATATGAGTCATATCCCAATGAGTAGCTGCTCCAATTTCCTCTAGAGCTACTTCTTCATCTATTTCTTCCATGGGATCACTAGTCAAGACGTCATTGCCATCAACTTCAACTTCAACTTCTACACTCTTGGCTCCAAATGCCTTGTAGTTAATGGCACATTCTTCTTCACTTGACGACTTATTTCTCTCATCAGAGTCATTACTACTAACACTCCAAGTGGCAGTTATCACCTTTTCCATCTTCTTGTTTAGGCAATTAACAAAATTGGAGGCGAGGTGTCCTACACCAACACACTCATAGCATTGAACCTCTTTCTTTTTGGTCTTCTCTTGCCCAAGCTCAAACTTGTTGAAGGAACCCTTTTTCCTTAAATTTTGGCCTTTGGATTCAATGCCCCTCTCCTCGAACTTGGTAAACTTCTTGAACCTTTTTAGCAATAATGCTATGTCCTTGTCCAAGTCATCTTCAACCTCCTTCCATAAGGAGTAAATATCGCCGGTGAACAATGGTGGCCTCACGCTCGACGCTCCATCTTTGCTCATCCCGAAACCACTCATAGTGTTTGGATGAATGCTGTAAGGATTCCCGTTTTGTTGATTGGCTTATTTCGTGGTCAAACCACATGTTGGGGTTTTGAATGTAAGGGTAGTCCAAGTGTTTAGTGTTGAAGATCAAAGGCCCTTCCATGACCTCAAGATTCAAGCACGCCAAAGGTATAATCTCTTGTGCTTGTTTTTCTTTGAAGAGATTTAGTAGCACACACTCACTTAGCATTCTTGCTATGATTGCATACTTGCTTATTTTTATGTGCATCTCTTCACATGTCACTTTACACACTAGCACTTTGGTTGATATATCTTGTTGTGTGTATATGTGCCTTATAATTCGTTTCCCGACATTGTTCGGAAACGTCCGCGCTTGCACTAATGAGTGCTTGGTTTCGCGCGAAGACCGCCTATGGAGAATGCCCTTGGCTTCTCCTTGGTTTTCACCATTGTTGGTGATCGGCGGTTATTATCGGCGGCCTGGCCGCCGACTGAAACCGCCGTTTCAGTCCAGATTGGTCTGAAGCAATTATGCGGTCAAGATCGGCGGTCACGACCGCCGTTCGAAACCGCCGTTCATACCTGATCGATTTTAATCTCTCGGGTTTGATTCGGCGGTTGGATCGGCGGTCACGTAACCGCCGAATGAAACCGCCGTTAATGCTCTGTTCTTCACGAGCTCAATTCGGCGGTCGTCATCGGCGGCCAGGCCGCCGATTGAAACCGCCGAACGGTGCGTTTCAGGGGCAAAAGTGTCTTTTCACATGCCCAATTCTTGATGTCTATAAATATCTTGTTTTCTCAATCTCTGAATAAGTTTCTTGAGCAATTAGAACCCTAATCTTTCAAGAGAGATTTTTGAGAAAAAATCAAATCAAGAACCTATCTTTAAACACTCAAATCAATTCCCTTTTGCATCAAATTTCATATTTGATCTTCTATGCCTTCATAGAATTGATCCATGCATGGTTTTGAATCATCACATCTTATTTGGTATGTTCTTCACTAATTTCATATTACTTTAGTGTTTTTCATATTAATACATCTCTTTAATTACTTGTATGCTTTTGATTATATGCTAGATACAAGTTAGAGATTATTTGTGATGAAAATTAATTGAGTGTTGTTTGTGATAGCTAATTAGGTTTTTAATTAATCTTGATTAGCTAAGCTATTTGACATGTCATTTAGCAATTGATATCTAGGGTTGATTAAATTGATTATATCATCATCCTAGATAAGCATCTAAGGTTACCTAGCCTTGTTTGTTATTTGAATATTCATATATATATTCACATAGGTTGTTTCTCTTCTTAGAGAAGTAAGTCTTGAGGCTAAGAGTGCTTAGGCCTCAAGCAAATTGGAATAGGGTTGCTAATAAAGGCCCGCTGGGTAGAAGTGAGGGGTTACAGACCGGAATGTTAGACGAGGTCTACATAGGTTGTAAACTTCATTTCAATTAGTGATTTCGAGTTCCGAGTGTGGCGCACTATACAGCCCGTGGTTTTTCCCAGTGGTTGGGTTTCCACGTATACATCAAGTGTTATTTAAATTCCGCACTATATTACACTTGTATGTATTTTTGACTAGTAGGGGCATTTTCGTAAAATTGACTTGCATGCGAAAATTGGGTAATAATAGCTAAAATCTATTCACCCCCCCCTCTAGCTTTATATTGAACACGCCTCGAGTATTTTAATAACTTTCAAATGCAAATGAGATGAATGCAAAATGTATGAAGAAATCAAACAACCACACACAATGCAAAACACACCAAAAATGAGCTTGCATCTCCTAAGTATATCTAGGAACCCGCTCTTATACCAATTGAAACAAATATTACACGGTGTGTATAAAACTATCTAGAGGGGGGTGAATAGATTTTAAACGTATTACCCAATTTTTCATGTGAAGTCAATATTACAAAATTACCCCTAACTAGATAAAGCAATAAATAAAGTATAAAATGCGAAAATTAAATGACACTTGATATTGTTAGGATTATGCTCAATAGCAAGAGTGTAATAGTGTTTTTGACAATCTATTCATATTAATAATGTGATTTCTGGTTTAACAAATCTTATAGCATTTATAGTTTAATTATTATAATTGTCAAAAGTAAATAATCATAAGGTCTAAAGACTATGAGAAAAGAAGAATTATTCGTACATCTGGATATGTATGTGGTAGACACAATTCTTTAGTTAGTCTTGAATATTGTTCACAACTTAAGTTAAAGGTTGGGCACCTTTATCTTGTTAAAGTTGTAGAATTCTTTTGCTAGCATTTGAGTGGGATCAAATGAGATATGATGAGTCTAAAATCATCGGAGTGTCTTCGACCAAAAGAATCTAGTGCACTGGGTGCATTGAACTGGATCACAATGAAATACTTTATCTATAACCGTCAGTAGATAAAAATCTTTTCATTATCAGGACAATCGGAGAGTCTATCTTAATCCTGAGATAAGTGATGGACTTATGGTTGCAAGTGATATCATTTGAGTTATCAATGAGTACGATTATATCGCATAGTCTATCCTCGATAGTTTGGTGATATTCATTTGTTAATCGATAGAGGACTTCATTTATAGATATGGACATCGTGGCTCCATTTATTAAATGAGAGTATAATATCATCATATGGATGTTTTGAGGTAATTGGATATTAAATCTCAACGTTGAGTTTTCGATAGTGTCTATTGAAAACATGGCTTCTGGACAAGTCAAAGCATCCAAGTTCAAACTAAAGCATGTGTAAACACTAAACACATAAGCTCAAAGTCTCATTCACACATACAACACTTGAACAAAATATATTCATGAAGTACAAGTTCAGGATGCTATCAACATACAATAAAATGCTAGATACATGAGATTAAATCAATCAATATTCTAGTCAAAAATATAGAGCAAGGATTTAAGATGTAAATCAATTAAACCCTAGATTGCTCTAAAACACATACAAATACAATAATCCTAGATTTCATCAATCAAAGGATCAAATCAAATCTCAAGGTCATTTATCACAAAATTAATTCAATCAAGTCACAAACAACCTAAGATGTCATTCTAATCACAATACAACTCACAAACATGTGAAAAACCTAGAATCATAGAAACTAGTCCACATTTGTCTCTAAATAGACTTTTGATTAGAATGATTATGAAGCTATCTTTCTCAATAGCTTTCACCAAACATAAACATACATATAGAAGAAGAAACCCCAAGCAAATTGAAGGTTTAAAAGAAAGAAACCCCAAAGATAAGACCAATACCTTGGATTCACGAGCTGGTTCGGATTTCTGTGTGTAACCACCAGAAAAATCGATCACACAGCCACCAAACCACTTGGAAAAGGTAGAGGACTCGATTACGAACGTTCTCCAACTTGAATTACTCAAATCCGACTTCGTATGAAGAAGTTATGGTGTTTGGAAGATGAGAAATTGGGAGAAAAAATCTGACGGGAATTTTTCAATTTTTCTTCTTGAAAACAAATGGAGGGAATGGAGGGAAATAAAAAGGAGGAGAGAGAAGGCAATTTTTGGCCAATCACAAGGGGCCACGTCAACCCAGCCCCGTGGGGGGCGCGTGAGCCACACGGGGGCAGAGAGCCCCTCTGGCCGTGGGGCCCACGGCTCACCCATAGCTTGGGCCGCACGTGGCCTCTTGGCCACTTTCGCCCTCGCGCGCTCCCTCACGTTCTTCAGCCGTATCTTGGGCATCCGAACTCCGATTTTGAATCCGTTTTCAGATTACGAATTGTTACTCCCTCACGCACGATGAAGACTACACAACTTTTAAAAATGGTTGAGAAATCATCTCGGAAAATGACGATGAAGTCAACTTAACGAATGAGAACGAAAAGTAGCGTAGCTACATCGTTTGGACTCGAAATTAAATGAATGAGTAACCGAAATGACTGGAACTCAATAAGAAATCATAATAGAGCATATTCAAGTCCAAATACAAAAATATGGAAACATAAAAAAACAAAGACACACACATATGCTATTTCCTAGACATAGTCCTAGAACATGCAATAAGCAAAGTTTGTCAAGATAGTATAAATGCATGAGCATATATTATCAAGTATGTGAATGTGTTATATCAATGATGTTTAACCATGAAGGAACACACAAGGATGTCATGTGTGTGTGTGTGCCTAGCCTTGTAAGAGATATGAGGTCTTATATTACCTTTGATGATTAATGAAACACATATCTCTTTAATGCATGAATTGTGGTTGAGACATTCTTCGTCTTCTTAAATCTTCAATATATGAACCACTAAACATTACAAGAGAAACACATTTTGATATGGAATTTATGCCAACACAAACTATAAACCTAACAGGATGTTTTGAGGTAATTGGATATAAAATCTCAACGTTGAGTTTTCGATAGTGACTATTGAAAGCATGGCTTTTGGACAAGTCAAAATATCCAAAGTTCAAAATGTGGTCATATGAGTAAATATGGTAACTTGGAGAGCTATAGGCGGTCTATGAGCTCTTGGCGATTACTGATATTATTCACGAGGACTCACCATCTCCAATAAGATTGTCTAGGGTATGAATGAGAATCATTTACTTGTTCTATCTTTATTTAAGAGTGCAATTTTAGTTCTTTAGTGGAATGAACTAAAATTAATAGATCGAACCTAAGTGAATAATTTATTGGTTGTGATTGGGTTATGTCTATTGGAGCTTAAATTTAGATAGCCTGCCTAGATCCCCAATCCACACGGACTTGCATGGATCACCTGATATATTCTACCGGACTAATTTATGGGTCCATCTAGAATTGTATTAAGGCATGTGGACTTGTTTCTTTTAGTAAGAATGGGCCTAGTTCACATGTGGGCCTTTTAATTAAGGTCCAATGGATTCAATAAAATGAAAAATAATATTTGGGCCTATCTTTGTGTATGGGCGGCAAAGCTTGAAAAATAGCTTAATATATTATTTTATTTTATTATTTGATTAAATGGAAATTAATTAATTTATTAGTTAATTATTTAATTAAGAATATAAAAAAAAATTCTGACTAGGAAATATGTTTCTTGGTAGTATACTATTGTGGTAGTATAAATAAAATAAAAGACTTTATTTG
This sequence comes from Acer yangbiense, assembly GCA_008009225.1. Lineage (NCBI taxonomy): Eukaryota > Viridiplantae > Streptophyta > Magnoliopsida > Sapindales > Sapindaceae > Acer > Acer yangbiense. Next base: position 11,122,906 of record CM017765.1, on the reverse strand, counting down.
GTAAGTAGATAAATAAGGGATTTATTTATTTAGTCAAATAAGGAAGTCTTTTATATAGTCACAAATACACTAAAGAGTTGGATTAGGGTTTGGAATTCTAAGAAAATCTACCTAAGGTTAGGATTTAAGTCAAAAGACACAAATCCTACATGGTAAAGGATTTTAGCCTCAATATATAGATATATATGAAATATATATGGCAATTAGCCGGAATATATATATATATATATATATATATATATATATATATATTTATAAAGCACGCATATATATATATGATAAATATATGCAAATTGAATTAATACACATATATATGATATATGCATGCAAAATTCGTGTGTTGAATTAATGCAGATATATATTATATATGCATGTTAAAGTCATGCAAATATATAGATTATATATTTAAAAGCTAGGTTGCATTCGGTGAGCGATATATATTTTATTGGGCAAGTGGATTGTGCGACCGATATATATATATTTTGTGCAAAGAGAATTGAGAGAACCCTAATGCAAGGATTGAGAGTTTTTTGTTTTGCTAGAGAAAAATAGAATTCAACTCTTAGACTAGTGTGATTTTCGGCCAAGAGGAATAGAGAGAAAAGTTTGTTCTTATTTCGGTAGTGCACTAGTTACTTTTACATCAAAAGGTTTTGTGCACAATTTCGAATAAGGTTCACGCGAGTTTCGATCTAAAGATTGTGAATTCAAAAGTGACCGGAACATTCTTTGTTGTCTCTTGGAACTTGTTGTGACTAATGAAAAAGAAAAAGTTTTGTTAATCCATCCTCAGGTACACAATTCAAAGAGAAGGGAGACCACGCTCCTAAGTGATTCGCGTTTGTGATTGGATTGGAAGATCTTGTGAATTACCATCGACGCAATGTCAATCGGATCACGCGACAAATGTATGATATCTTTAGTATTATATGTTAATTAATTAAAGGGTTAAGGTTCAACTTATGGAAAAATTTTAAACTATACTAAAATTCTTTTTAGTCTCGCTTCTTCTACATGCACTGTGATTTTTCCCTACAATTATCACATGCCATAGAGTTCAAACTTGATACTAAAATACACCCAAAAAAAAAAAATATTGAGAACTAAGAAAGCTAGAACTAACATGTATCTACCCATATATCTCCCCATAATTCTCCCTATTTTTGACATGATATGAAGCCAAAAAGAAAGAATAAGAAAATATACATCAAAACCATTTCTAGCCACTTTTGCCACCAAGGAAAGTTGTGCGATTGGTTGATCTCACATAATGCTTTGTAGTAGATTCTTTCCTTTCCAATTCTTTGATCTTCTCATCTTGAAGCTCTACTCTAGCATTGAGCTCTTCAATCTTCCTTTGTGACTCCTCAATTTGCCTCCTAGACTCTTCAACCTCTTTCTTCAATTGCAAAGCCGAAATAGGAAGACAAGGTGCACTAGATACATGGCTTGAATCATGTGATTCACCAAAATGCCTAAATGTATCACTAGACTCTTCTTTCCTTTGTATGACATGTTTGCCACACGTTTATCACTTAACTTCTCTAAGGGAGGTAGAAGCACATCATTGTCTTGTTTCTTCAACCTTTTAGCTAAGCAAAAATGAGAAATAAAACTCGGAAATGCCAACTTCTTGTCCAAACGAGTTGCACAAGCCGTAATCTCTATATGTTCTATAAGCACTTTTCCAAGGTTAATGGGTTTGTTAGTCACTAAGGCATACACAATCTTGATCTTTTCTCTATTAAGTTCGGTAGTATTAGTAGAGACAACAAGATTGGCACAAACAAATAAATGCCAAAAGGCACTAATCTTGGTCAACTCACTTTGCCTAATAAAGGCACGTTTACCCCACTCAAAGTCATCATTGTCACAAAGAATCTTACCCATCAAATCAAGGTTTTCTGAGACATCAACATCAAGGAAATCCGACTCAATATCATCGGGCAATCCTAGAAACTCATTCAATTTCCAAGAATTGACTCTAAAGACAACACCTCTCATATTCATAACGGCATCTTCAACATTAGTACTTTCTTTAAACACATGATAGAATTCTCTAACCATGGTTTCATTAGCTATTCCTAGCATGTTAATCTAAGTACTCCAATTTCTATCAATGATTACCTTATGCACATATGAACCAATACAAGAATTCAAATCAATACATTTCTCTTGTAAAATCTTTTTGCACTCATAAGCTCTCAAAGGTCTAAACTTGTTGGCTTTGATTGTCTTGGAAGAGGAAGTAAGATTAGAATTGTCAACGGGCTTTGTAGGATTGCTAACTCCAACTTTCTTAGCTTTTCCCATGACCTTGTATCACAAAAACACTAGAAACAAATATGAGTAGAAACATCAAACAAGTTAGTGACCAATAAACATATACAAAGGCAAAAACATTATTTTTGATCAAATCAATATGCATATTAATAATTATCAAAGCATCTCAAAGATTTATCAAAAACACTAATTATGCCAACAAACAACAATTCTTGAAGAATCATGTAAACAAATCACAAAAGAGAACAAAACATAGCATATAATGCTCCCCCTAGATAAATGCCCCATCTAAGATCTAGATAGACAATTGTTCACAAGAATCACCACACATTCACATCTCAAGCAACTTTCATAGTTTTTTTTTCAAATAAGCTTCAAATAACAATGAGAGTTCCACCATGATTTTCAATCACTCTCATATGTCTTCAAAAATTGCTAGAGTATCAAAAATACGAAATAAGCAAAATGTGAGTGTGTGAAGATTTTGCTTCAAGTATATGAAATGAAGTAGTTTAGTAATCAAACATGCAAACATTTTCAACATCTATTCATCCTTAGACTTTCCATAAAAAGTCAAACCGATTTTCATCCGAATTTTGCTTATAAAGAGAATAGTTTTCAACATGTAAGCGTTGTGTGTGCATGTGGCTCGTATATCCGTTTCTATTTGTCAACCCAAGATAACTTGATTATTCAACTAAACTCCATAAAGCCTTTTTGTTTGTTTTAGGCTTGAATCAAAGTATTTTTTTTTTAATGATTCTTTTCAACGCTACTTTGATTTTTTCTAACATAAACATATACACCTCATAGCAGCTTTCACTCATCACAATGGCGTAGCCCTTTCCTACATTGGGTGGCTGCACAACCAAGGTGTGTAGCCCTTTCCATGAGGGTGCTCGTTGAGTACTATGTTACCGAAGCAAATGGATATAAACCAAAGGTCATTTCTAAATGTACTAATCTTAGAACTTCAAGAGTATCCAAAACTCACATCTATCAAACTCAACGACATAACAAAGCATATAAGAGAAGCAAAGTGCATTTTGAAACCAAATTTTAAGGCTTAAAAGCACATGATCGAAAAGCAAGTAATGGGACTTACTTAAGATCTCTACTTCTTAAGAGAGTAGTTTTCAAAGAATATGAAGCATATTTTTTTCAAAACTTGCCACTTAACAATCATACAAACAATAACACATATCATGATTAAGATCAATGTGAATAATTATCAATAAAGATCTCAAAAGAGCAAATGTCAAAGAGGATCATATAAACACTATATTAGTTCTCAATTATGACATGCTTCATGAAGTGGTACACACAATGAGTTGAGAGATGAAAAGATAAGAAAGCAAGCAATATGATATAGAGATACCTTCGCAAGCTATTTTCATCAAATGCAAGGCCTTCACCCTTTTTATGAGTCCTCTTGGCTTGTAAGTCCTCATGACTACAAGTTATAGGTGTGTCGATTCCAAGAGAATAAAGACTATGCATTTCAACTCAAACAACAACAAAAAATGACTTTCTCTAAAAGTCTTAACATGATTGTCACCATATAGATTTCATAAAAACAACTTCTCGAAAAGTTAATCAATAGATTTCGACTATCATAACAAGAATGTGAGATAGCTAAGTTCATGTCAAATTGTAGAGATACAAAGCAAACAAGCTAAGCTTCTTAACAACAAAACACTAATCCTAAAGCTAACTCACATGTGCAACTTATACTATTGGTAAGAGCACTCACCCTTGACAAACTTTGTCTTGGTTGAACCTACAAAACATTATCAAGATTCTCTTTGACAACAATGTGGAATCTAGAATAAAGTTCTTCCATAACTTGATTCACAATAATATCATTGATACTCTTCTTTTCAACATTATTAGCAACACTTATGAGAATAAGGGAGCTGCACCATGGGATCCATTGCATGTTCCGGTTGGGCCAATAACAAGGGTAAGGGCTAAAAGATTCAAAGAAGCACTCAATGGCCTAATTCAAGACACATGGGCTGATTCTGAATTATTCAAGTCCAAGATGATCCCACATGAAAACCAAGGCTTGATTAATGTCATCAAGGCAATTGATTGGGTCGAATAAGAGAAGACTTGGGCATGTGGCACAAGTTTGGGCGTGTGGCAGAAGCTAGGCATGTGGTGAGCAGCAAATGGTTGGAGAAGATTCAATTTCGGCTGATTTGTTTCCTTTTTTTTTTTAGTTTCCATAGAATAAATAGTTGATTTGTTTCCCAAATTAAAGGGCTGATTTGTTTCCAAATTTAGCCTTCCAAATAGGAAGCAAGTCAATAGTTGCTTGTTTTAGGTTTTCCCATTTGTAAGGCAATTATTGCCCATTTTAGTTTTATGATTGTAAGGCCTTAATGGCCAAATATCTTGTTTCCTTTTTTAGAGATAGGCGTGTAGCCTTTCTTGTCTTTTAGGGTTTTAGTTTATAAGGATCCGAATGGATGTATATTGGGCAGACTTGATTTGAATGAAAATTGAGAGAATTTTCTCTTTTGTTCTTTTGAGAACTAATTGGAACTTATCAGATTTCTCTATGGCGTTCCTCCTTGACTTATCAATCGAGTATTCCATCCTTGATTGTGGCGTCCTTTTTTATACCAAGGTTCACATCTCGATATAGGTGTTGGGTCGCGATTTCCATCCGAACCAGAGGTTAGAATGATCTTAGGCATCAATCTTGATACAATCGACAAGGTTCATATCAAACACATGCATTGTCAAATTTTGCAAGGTTTCCATTCTTCACATTCCAGACGTTCTTAACATGCTTTTTGACATTATCATGCTTTACATGTTCAAAAGCTTTAGTATGCTTAAAATGAAGTCCAATGTCTCTATCCTTAGATGCATTTTCTAATTTGCAATGTTCAATGAATTTAAAGCACTTAGGCTTAATATGACCTATGGTATTGCAAAAATGACATATGGGAACAAAGTGAGAGATTTTACCTTCCAGGATTGTAGAAGCACAAATGAGAGTTTCAAGGGGTACCTTGTTCTTCAATTTGTTCTTGGTCTTGGAACGTCTCTTCTTAGGAGCTTTCTTGTCAACAATGACATTATCCTCGCTTGTAGGAAGTGATGCTTTTATGAGCTTCTCCTCAACTACCAAGTCGCTTGAGCCTCCCAAAGACAAACTAGAGATGATCCTATCCCTTTCAAGAACAATCCCTTCAATTTTTCTAAGCTTCTTGGCAAGAGCATTCTTTTCAACCAAGAGCCTTCGAGTTGTAGACACAAACTCATCCACTTGCAAATTGATCAAAACATCTTTCTCATCAACCTCTCTTAAGGCTATCTCCAATTTCTCTTTCAGACTTTTCACCTTAGCCAAAAGATCAACATAGGTTGAATCTCCACTTAAGCACACTTGATGATTCGAATCAACTACCTTGTCCAACAAATCTACACAAACATCCTCTAGGATAGAGTGAGAAGCCATGAAGGCAACAAAGTTGCTCACAAGCTTTTCATCACTAGAAGACTCATCACTAGAGCTCTCCTCATCACTAGAGTCATCATCTTAACTCCATGTGGCCTCCATGGCTTTTCCCTTCTTGTCCTTCTTGGAATCACCAATTGAATAATCCAAAGCATAATGCCCTAGCTTCTTGCACTTGAAGCATTGGACCTTTCTATTGCTCTTAGTATGACACTCCTCTCATGAGGTGGAGTAAAGGATTTCTTGACTTCCTTTTCTCTGGAGTACTTGCCACTTGGCTTGGCTCCTTTCCTTATAAACTTCCTAACCAATAAAGCCGTCTCCTCGTCATCTTTACTACTACTAGCTTCTTTGACAACCTTGAGAGCTAAACCCTTGTTCTTAGCCTTCGGTTTCATGCACGCCTCAAGGGTTTGAAGAGATCCTAGCAACTCATCTAAGCTTATGACGTCAACGTCTTTGCTCTCTTCAATGGCGATAACCTTGGCTTTGAACCTCTTTGGTAGAGATCTAAGAATCTTCCAATTTAGCCTCTTTTTTTTTTGGGTAAGTAAATAGTATCAAAGAAAGAGAGAAAGAATGTACAAATACAAGGGGAATACCCCAGGAAGCAAAGCAAGGGCTAAACAAAGGCTCAAAACAAGCTCAAACACACGAGCAAACATGAAAGCAAGAGCTAGACAAGGGCTCAAAACAAGCACAAAGACAAGTGCAAGCAACGAACAAGAACACAACTCTAAAATCAATTAACGTTGACATTCCAATTCAAAGTAATAAGCGGGTGATCCTTTAGATTGATAGAAGAGAGCCGGTAGCAAATGGTGTCAATAATGGCGCGTGCAACAACTGAACTAGTCTTTTTGGTGCCTTAAAAAATGTGACACTTGCGCTCCCTCCAATTATGATACACATCAACCCCAAGACAAAGCTTCTTTGCGACAATAATAGGGGTGTCCCCTCTCCAATGGGTGGACGCCCAAGCAATAAAAGCATACCAACAAAGGCTATTCCAAGGAGACAAACAATAGTTCAGAAGTTGAGTCCAAATGGATCTACTGAATAAACACTCAAAGAACAGGTGAGCATGAGACTCAAGATGGGAGTTGCAAAGAACACAAGTAGTAACAGCCCTTGGGTTATATTTATGAATGCGGTCACGGGTTGAGAGCCTACCTTTAACAGCCATCCAAATGATGAAACTCATTCTCAGAATGTTTTGAGGGAACCAAACCAGCTTGAACCAAGGAACAAGAGGTTGAGGGGCTCTAAGAGAAGCCAAAACAGAAGAGGCTGAGTAAATACCATTAGAAGAAGTAAGCCACCAAATACTATCCTCTAGATTGGAGTTAGGATTGTAAGTAGACATATGACTTCTAATTTCAACAAGAACAATAGACATAGCAGCAGGCCATCTCTAAGAATCACTGAGAACAATGGCATTAACTGCTGCGTTGAAAGGAAGACCAGAGTCATAGACCACATGGGGGCTCCATTTCGAAAGGAGAGGACCATTTGGATGCCAATTGTCAAACAGTAAGGAGGTATTAGAACCATTGCCAATGAAGTGCTGGATTAAAGGATGAACAATAGGCCGAAGATGGAGGAGTTTCCTCCAATTCCAAGAGTAGGTTTAAGGAGCTTTAGCCTCCCATAGGTTAGTGCCTTTGAGGTGATAGGCTTTGATCCAAGAAGTCCAATGATTATTAGTGCCATAAACCAAGTTCTAGATGTGCCTAATCATAAGCGCCTTATTCCACAACGAGAGGTTCTTGATTCCAAGACCACCCTCTTTCTTTGGAATACAAATATCGGACCAAGCGATTTTAGAACCTTTGTTGTTACCCTCAACCCCATTCCATAAAAAACTTTAGAATTTTTGCTCAATGCTCTTCAAGATCTTCTTTGGGAGACAAAGATGACTAGCCCAAAAGACTTGGATACTGGTTAAGAGCGAGATAATAAGTTGAAGACGACCAATATAAGAGAGGCACCGATTCAACCAAGAAGAAAGTCTACTCGAGACCTTATCCACAAGGGGAGAGCAATCACGCAAATTCAATTTTGTAGAGATTATAGGAATTCCTAAATAGCGAATAGGAAGGGAGCCAACGGTGTAACCAAAAAGGTTGATGAGCTGCTGACTAATAGCATTGGGCACTCCAAAAGTGAAAATGTTGCTCTTAGCATGATTAGCACAAAGACCCGAAAACAAATAGAACTCATCAATGGCTGATTTGAGAACAAGAGTTGAATGATAGGATCCATGGCAAAGCATAATGAGATCATTAGCAAAGCAAAAGGTGGGATAACTTTATCTTATCACATTTCCAATGATATTTGAAGTTAGGAGAGTTCCTAATATGATTGGCCAGAAGCTTAGAGAGGACCTTTATTGCCATAACAAAGAGATATGGAGACATGGGGTCCCCTTGCCGAAGACCCCTCTTTCCGGAGAAGAAACCAGCAAGCTCACCATTAATAGAGATAGAGAACTTGGGAGTAGTAAGGCAAGCTTTAATCCAATTAATGACTTTCAAAGGAAAGTGAACCGCAGCAAGAGTGTCAAGTAAGAAACCCCAATCCACCATATCAAACGCTTTCATCAAATCCACCTTAAGAGCCAACTTTGGTGTACCAACATCTTTTTGATAATTCCTCATAAGCTCTTGAACAAGAAGGATGTTGTCTTCGATTCTCCTACCCGCCACAAAAGCTGATTAGGAGGGGCTGATGATGTTTGGAAGACAAGGTTTGATTCTATTGGCAATGATTTTAGCAATGATCTTATAAAGAGTGTTACAGCAACAGATTGGTCTGAAGTCCATCATCTTTGAGGGATTAGGGACCAAGGCAAGAATCGTAGCATTGAGCTCTTTAAGAAGAAGACCAGAACGAAAGAACTCTTGAATTGCATTACTCACATCATCACCAACAATGTGCCACGTCTTCTTGAAGAAATGAGCATTAAAACTATCTGGACCAGGTGCCTTACTAGGGTGGAGAGAGAAGCAAACCTCATGAATCTCATCATTTGTAACATCTCCACTCATGAAATCAGCTTAATCAGTGGAGATGTGAGTATCAATAACATTTCTCAAAGAACAAGAACCATGTCTAGAAGGCATTGAGCAACCAATGATATTATGGAAGTGACGAATAGCTTCAGATTTGACTTAGGTATCTCCTTCATTCAAGGAAGGGTCTTCTCCAATAATAGAGACGATCTTACTTCTATTGCGTTTCTTATTGATGACTTTGAAAAAATAGGAGGAGTTATGGTTACCAGCCTTAAGCCATTGAACTCTAGATTTTTGCCTCAAAAAATCCTCCTCCACTTGAAGTGCCATCGTTTAGCCTCTCACCAGAGATAGGAGTACCAAGAGCTTGGCACTTGTGGTAATGTCTAAGAGCTTGTCTTGAAAGTCAACAACCTTGTCTTCCTCACACATTTGCAAACCTTCAAATTGGGAACTGAGCAATTGAAGACGAGACTTCTTCACGGAGAGCTTCCCACACCTCCTTTGCAGTCTCTAGGTTTTGGATGTAGGAAAATTGCCTACTATCCACACCTCCGAAAATAGCATTCATCGCCCGATGATGCCATTTTGCTCACTGGAACTCATTAGTAGAGCACTCACTTCTAGGCTTGGAAATAGTCAATCCATTCTCAGTCTTATTGGGAGAGAGGTAACCTTCTTCCACGGTCATCCAAGCTCTCTCATCAATAGAACGAATGTAAGCCATCATCCTCAATTTCCAAAACTCGTAGTTGTGACCCTAGAGAAGAGGAGGCCTAGAATTCGAAGCCCCTTCAGTCATCACATCTTCTTGCAAGACCATACTTCAAAAACCTAAGCAATTCACTAGTAAGTATAACCTGAATCTCATCGAGTGCCGTCCGACAACCCGCTCTGATACCAATTGAAAGTATACAAATGTAGTTAAATAGCTTAAAGCATATCTAAAGGGGGGTGAATAGGTTTTTATGCCTTTTTCAATCCCTTGAACAAACTTACGTTTGTCCCTCAAGGTAGTCTTATACACAACAAAAAAACCAAGGATTCATACATAGACAATATAAGCATGTGATCATTTAAGCATAGTCTATGTATATCAATTAGTTGCATGAGATATAATAACACAAAAACACAATAACAAGGAATACTTGTATTTCAATATTTGTTCAATGTATTACAAGTATTATCAAATATAACAATATACAAAGGTAACACTATACAAAAGAATTATATTTACAAATATGATCAAATGAATTTGTTTACAAATCACACTTTACAAAATCTTGTTCCAATATACATCACAAGTGAATAATATGCAACAAGATAACAACATACACATAAACAAATATAAGAGATAGAGATAGAAAGAATTAACACAAGAGATTTTTTAACGTGGTAAAACCTCCAAGGAGGAAACATCCACGGGTTGAACTACAACCATTGGGTACTATATATAATGGATGATAGATTGGAAATTCCTAAAAAGTGACCAACATATGATCTACTCTCTATTGGAGTCTATATCTACCCAATCCTTATTGGAAGATACAAAATTCCTCAATGATGCGAAACCACCATATATTGGACTTCATACCAAACCAACCTCGTAAAATGATTAGAAATTCCTCAAGGATGCATACACATCCCATGTACCACACTCTATTTGAGTCTATGTCATACCAAACGCCCGGGCCTACCAATAATGTAGCCAACTCCCTATCCAAGGCACTCGTGCCTCTAGAAAGCCTCCCATGCATGACTATCAGGACCTTTCTGATCCTAGCCATGACTTCTTACTTAACTATCCAAGTCATCCCGACTCTAATTAAGGCTTCTTGCTTGGTTATCCGGACATCTCGTCCTAGTCAGAATTTTCCTAGCTAGAGTGATCATGTGAATGCAAATGATGCAAACTGTAAGGTTCCCATTTGTTGATTGGCTCATTTCGTGGACAAACCACATGTTGGGGGTACTTTGTAAGGGTAGCTTAGGTATTGGTTTCATTGTTCGAAGCCCTTTGAAGACCTCGTATTGATAAGCACCGAAGGTAAATTTCTATGTGCTTACTTTTCTTTAAAGAGATTAGTTGCACACACTCACTTAACATACATTGCATATGTGTGCATTCTCGTTACTTGTCACATTTCACACTTGCACTTATGTGTTATATTTTGTTGTGTGTATTTGTGTCTTGTTGTCTTGTAATTCGTTTCCCGATAGTTTTCGAAAACGTCCGCGCATGCACTAGAATGTGCTTGGTTTAGCGCGAGGACCGCCTACGGAGAATGTCCTTGGCTTCTCCTTGGTTTTCAACCTTGTTGGTGATCGACGGTTATGATCGGCGGCCTGGCCGCCGAATGAAACCGCCGTTTGCTTCCAGTAGTGTATGGAGCAATTCTGCGGTTATGATCGGCTGTCTCGACCGCCGTTCGAAACCGCCGTTCAAGACTTGATTGATTTTATCTCTCGGCCTAATTCAGCGGTTGAAACGGTGGTCACGCATGAAACCGCCGTTTTCACTCCTGATTGATTTTTCATCTCAGGTTTGATTCGGCGGTTGGATCGGCGGTCACGAAACCGCCGAATGAAACCGCCGTTGGTCCCCTGTTCCTCTCGGGCCAATTCGGCGGTTATGAACGGCGGCCTGGCCGCCGATTGAAACCGCCGATCGGTGCGTTTCAGGGGCAAACTTGTCTTTTCACATGCTCTATTTTTCATGCCTATAAATACATCACTTTCTCTTGTTCTGAATGTGACTCTTTGATTATCAAGAACCCTACTTTCAAAAGAGAGATTTTTAAGAGAGAAAGCAATCAAGTTTGCTCACTAAACACTCAAACAAAAATCCATTTGCATCAAAGTTCATCTAGCATTCTCTAGCATATCTAGGATGCTTGCTTGCATGGGTCTTTGATCATCACACTTGCTTCGGTAAGTTTTTCACTATTATCATACATAATTAGTGTTTAATTTATTATGGCATCTCTTTTATTACTTGATTGTTCTTAGATTATAATATAATATTCAAGATAGAGATTGTTGTGTTGATTTGATTGAGTGTTGTTTTTATGATAGATATCTAGGTTTCTCTAATCTATGATTATCTATGCTAATTGACATGTCATTTAGCTTTAATATCTAGGATTGTCTTTAATTGCATATTCATCATCTTAGATAAGCATATAGGGTTTCCCTTGCTCTATGTTGCATTTGGATATTCATATATTCACTTAGGGTGTTAATCTCTTTTTAGAGAATTAAGTCTTGTGTTGTGACCGGGATTAGGTTGCTTAATTCGCAAGCAATCGGACTAGGTTCACTCATACCGGGATTAGGTAGGTGTGTGATTACTTCCGGGATTAGGTTGTAATCGTTTACACATTTAGTGGATTCGAGGTTCGAGTGTGGCTTACTTACTAGCCCGTGGTTTTTCCCGTGAGGCTTTCCACGTAAAAATCAAGTGTTATTTAATTTCCGCATTTTATACTTGATTTATTGCTTTATCTATTTAGGTGTAATTTCGTAATTTGGACTAATACGAAAAATTGGGTAAAAAGCTTAAAATCTATTCACCCCCCCTCTAGATAGTTTTATACACACCGTGGGGGTGAATAGATTTTAAGCTTTTTACCCAATTTTTCGTATTAGTCCAAATTACGAAAAATTGGGTAAAAAGCTTAAAATCTATTCACCCCCCCTCTAGATAGTTTTATACACACCGTGCTATAATTTGTTTCAATTGGTATCAGAGTGGGTTCCTAGACATACATAGGTGATCCTTGCTTATTTTGGTGTGTTCTGCATTTTGTGTGATTTTTGATCATTCATACATTTGCATTCATTTAATTCATTCATAAACACTATGAGTGGAAACGGTGGAAATGATGGTGGCAACGAAGGTGCCTCAAGCACAAGGCCTCCACTTCTTACCGGATTGAACTATTCCCAATGGAAGGGGAAGATGGAATCCTACATATGCCAAATTCATGACCGTGCATGGATGGCGGTGGAAGACGGATATGATCTACCCAAAATGACTCCCGATGGTGGAGGAGAAGAAGTATTGAAGCCTAAGGCGCAATGGAACGTGCAAGAGTTTCAGGCTTCAAAGTGGAATAGGAAGGTGATGCATGCCATCTTGTGCGCTATGGATGAAAATCAATATAAATTGATTCAAAATACTAGGATAGCTAAGGAGGCTTGGGACATCCTAGAGATTGCACATAAGGGAACCGAAGTGGTGAAGGACTCTAAGCTTCAAGTCCTCCAAACTCAATTCGAGATGCTTAAGATGGAGGAAAATGAGTGCTTCAACGACTTCGAGATCAAGTTGATGGATATAGTCAATCAAAGCCATCAACTTGGTGATCCATATTCGGATAGGAGAATCAAGCAAAAGATTATGAGATCTCTACCCGATAGGTTTGAATCGAAGGTGACGGCTTTAAAAGAAAATAGTGGTTATAAGGATATGAAGCCGAGCGAGGTGATTGGGAGACTTCTAGCTTATGAGTCTAGGAAAGGGCCTATCTCCACACCCACTAAAAAGCAAAAAGGAATTGCTTTAAAAACCTCCAAGGATGAAAAGGAGGCAAAGAAGGTTGACTCGGATGAAGACCTTGCCTTGTTTGTAAAAAGGTTCAACAAAGTTATGAAGTTTAGAAGAAAGGGCTTTGGATCAAAAGGTCAAGATTTGAAGAAAAAGGGCTCTTTCAAGAAGTTTGAACCTAGGCAAGAAAGGACCAAAAGGAAAGGGGTCCGATGTTTCGAGTGTGGTGGCATAGGTCACTTTGCCCCCGAATGTGCAAATCACAATGAGAGGAAAAAGGGAAAAGTGATGGCCGCCACTTGGAGTGGAAGTAGTGATGACTCCATTAAGGGAGATGAGTCTTCAAGTGATGAAGAGCTCATGGCTAATCTCCTAGCTTTTGCTTCCTCCTATAAAAGCAAAAGTGCTAGTGAGAGAGAGGAAATGAGTCAAGAGGAAAATGACTCAAGTGAAGAAGAAAGTGATTCCTCGTCTAACTCCATAAGTAGTTTTGTGGAGAAAAAGGTGCTTGCTAAATGCCATGCCGAGTTTAATGATTTAGCAATCAAGAGCACAAGAAAGATCAAGACGTTGAGAGAAGAAAATCTTGAGCTTGCTTCTCACAATGACCACTTAGGTGAACAAGTGGAAAAATTCAAGAAGATGGAAGATAAGCTAAGAGAGGTGTAAGGATTCCCGTTTTGTTGATTGGCTTATTTCGTGGTCAAACCACATGTTGGGGTTTTGAATGTAAGGGTAGTCCAAGTGTTTAGTGTTGAAGATCAAAGGCCCTTCCATGACCTCAAGATTCAAGCACGCCAAAGGTATAATCTCTTGTGCTTGTTTTTCTTTGAAGAGATTTAGTAGCACACACTCACTTAGCATTCTTGCTATGATTGCATACTTGCTTATTTTTATGTGCATCTCTTCACATGTCACTTTACACACTAGCACTTTGGTTGATATATCTTGTTGTGTGTATATGTGCCTTATAATTCGTTTCCCGACATTGTTCGGAAACGTCCGCGCTTGCACTAATGAGTGCTTGGTTTCGCGCGAAGACCGCCTATGGAGAATGCCCTTGGCTTCTCCTTGGTTTTCACCATTGTTGGTGATCGGCGGTTATGATCGGCGGCCTGGCCGCCTACTGAAACCGCCGTTTCAGTCCAGATTGGTCTGAAGCAATTATGCGGTCAAGATCGGCGGTCACGACCGCCGTTCGAAACCGCCGTTCATACCTGATCGATTTTAATCTCTCGGGTTTGATTCGGCGGTTGTATCGGCGGTCACGTAACCGCCGAATGAAACCGCCGTTAATGCTCTGTTCTTCACGAGCTCAATTCGGCGGTTGTAATCGGCGGTCTGGCCGCCGATTGAAACCGCCGAACGGTGCGTTTCAGGGGCAAAATTGTCTTTTCACTTGCCCTGTTCTTGATGTCTATAAATATCACACTTTCTCATTATCTGAATCAGTTCTTTGACTCTTAAGAACCCTAATCTTCAAAGATAGATTTTGAGAGAAAATCAAATCAAGAACTCATCTTTAACCACTCAAATCAAACCCCTTTTGCATCAAATTTCATATTGCATCTCCTATGTCTATATAGAGTGCATCCATGTATGGGTTTGCATCATCACAACTTGCTTGGTAAGATTTTGATTAATTTCATCTTATTGTAGTATTTTAAATACCAAGCCATCTCTTTTAAATTACTTGTATGTTTTTGATCATATGTTAAATACAAGAAAAGAGATTATTTGTGATGAATTAATTGAGTGTTGTTTTTGATAGATATCTAGGTTTTTATAATCTATGATCATCTATGCTATTTGACATGTCATTTAGCAATTGATATCTAGGGTTGATTTAAATTGAATATATCATCATCCTAGATAAGCATTTAGAGTACCCTAGCTCTTATTGCATTAATTGAATATTCATACATATTCACATAGGGTTGTTTCTCTTCATAGAGAAGTAAGTCTTGAGGCTAAGAGTGCTTAGGCCTCAAGCAAATTGGAATAGGGTTGCTAATAAAGGCCCGCTGGGTAGAAGTGAGGGGTTACAGACCGGAATGTTAGACGAGGTCTACATAGGTTGTAAACTTCATTTCAATTAGTGATTTCGAGTTCCGAGTGTGGCGCACTATACAGCCCGTGGTTTTTCCCAGTGGTTGGGTTTCCACGTATACATCAAGTGTTATTTAAATTCCGCACTATATTACACTTGTATGTATTTTTGACTAGTAGGGGCATTTTCGTAAAATTGACTTGCATGCGAAAATTGGGTAATAATAGCTAAAATCTATTCACCCCCCCCCTCTAGCTTTATATTGAACACGCCTCGAGTTTTTTTAATGACTTTCAATTGGTATCAGAGCGGGTTCCTAGATATACTTAGGTGATCCTAGCTCATTTTAGGTGTGTTGTGCATTTGTGTGATTTTTGCTCATTCATACATTTTGCATACATTTCATTCATTCATTTGATACAATGAGTGGATTCGGTGGCAACCATGAGGGTGCTTCAAGCACACGGCCACCCCTCCTCACCGGCATAAATTACTCCCAATGGAAAGGGAAGATGGAGGCATATGTGTGTCAAATCCATGATAGGGCATGGATGGCCATTGAAGATGGATATTCGCCTCCTATGATGACTCCCACGGATGGAGGAGAAGAAGTGCTCAAGCCTAAGGCACAGTGGACACAACCTGAGTTTGAGTTGTCCAAGTGGAATCAAAAGGCGTGGCACGCCCTCATATGTGCAGTGGATGAAAATCAGTACAAACTGATTCAGAACACTAAGATAGCCAAGGAGGCATGGGACATCTTAGAGGTTGCACACGAGGGAATCGAAGTAGTGAAGGACTCCAAACTTCAAGTCCTCCAAACTCAATTTGAGACACTTAGGATGGAGGAGAATGAGTGCTTCAACGACTTCGAGATTAGGTTGATGGACATTGTCAACCAAAGTCATCAACTTGGTGACCCTTACTCGGATAGAAGGATCAAGCAAAAGATAATGAGATCGCTTCCCGAGAGGTTTGAGTCTAAGGTGACGGCTTTAGAAGAAAATAGTGATTTTAAGGACATGAAGCCGAGCGAGGTAATAGGTAGACTTCTCGCCTACGAGTCTAGGAAGGGTCCTAGCTCCACTCCTTCAAAGAAGCAAAAAGGGATTTCTTTGAGAGCTTCCAAGGTTGAGAAGGAGGACAAGGATGACTCGGATGAAGACATGGCACTTTTAATGAGAAAATTCAAGAAGTTTGTAAAATTCGAGAAGAAGGGTCATGCATCCAAAGGGCAAGAATTGAAGAAAAGGGTTCCTTTCAAGAAGGTTGAGCATAGGCAAGAGAATAGTGAAAGGAAAGGGATCCAATGCTATGAGTGTGGTGGCATAGGTCATATCTCACTAGATTGTGGGAATTTGAAGAACAAGAGAGAAAAAATGATGGCCGCCATTTGGAGTGAAAGTGATGACTCCGAAGAAGGAGATAAGTCATCAAGTGATGATGAGCTTATCAATAACTTCAAGGCATTGGGTGCCAATTGTGAAGAAAATGAAGTTGTTGGTAAGAATTCCGTTGCTAGTGATCCCATAGAAGAGAAAGTCGAAGAAGTAGCTCTAGAGGAGATAGTTGTTGCTTCGCATTGGGATATGGCACTTATTGACTCAAGAGATCAAGGTGAAGGTCTTGATGAGGAAATTGGATCCATAAGAGAGGAGGAGAGCCTAGAAGATGACACTAGTGGAGATGACTCCTTATCTAACTCTACAAATGGAAATGTAGAGAATATGGATATGCATAACTTTATAGTCAATGTTGAAAGCTCCATGAAGAAGAAAGATAGATTTCTAAGGATTTTAGAGGAAGAAAATCTAGAGCTTACAACATACAATGACCTCCTAAAGAAGCAAGTGGAGAAAATGGATCTTAAGGACAACTTTGAAAGTTTTGAAAGCTCTAAGTTAAAGAATGAAAAAGAGATTCAAAGGTTAAAGGAAGAACTACTTAGGCTTTCAACACAAGTTGATCACTTGAATGATGAAGTGATAAGATCCATGGTGGAAGAAGACAAGCTAAAAGATGAGCTAGCTTTGTCTAAGAGGAATGAAGAGGGTTTGAAGAGAGAGCTTGTTGAAGCCAAAGAGTCATTGACTAGAATGACCACAAGCACCAAGAAACTTGACAACATACTTGGTGTAGGAAAAAGCCCTTGTGACAAAAGAGGTCTTGGATTCGAAGTGAGCAAGGATTGCTCTATTCCTAAGAAGACCGTCTTTGTGAAGAGTTTGGGTAAGATAGAAGCGTCACCGGTGCAAACTCCTAGGAAGAAGTTAGAACTAGGACAATGTTCGAAAAATGCACAAGTAAAGGTGGTGAAAACGAGACAACCCCAAGCTCAACGGATTAGAGCCTCTCGAGTCATCTCTCCTCAACAAATGACTCACTATGAAAAGAGGCAAAACATGCTACCTAATCCAAGGAGGCAACCCATTCCGGTTCAACCAAATAGAAGACATGAACCGACTCAACACCAAAGGAGACATCAAATGCATGATGAGTCTCCAATGACTTCACAAGAACATGGTATGAATTCTTACTTTGTACCAACTTGTCATTATTGTGGTGTTTATGGGCATATTAGGCCTAAGTGCTTTAAGTACATTAACCATTGTAGGATTGATAGCATGATAAAGAAAAAGAGGCTAAGAAGAGCCCATTTGCATGAGCCTAGGAAATCTTTTGTCAATAATCCTAGGTTAGTGAATGACATGCAACCTTTGTCCACTAGGAAGAAAAATGTTATATCTATGTGGATAAGGAAAAATGAACCCGCTTGCTACGAGACTAACAAGTCTCAAATAGGTTCAACTAAGTCCAATGGACTTGGTAGGTCCATAGGACCTCATGCCCTTCATTAATGAAGGATGATACTAACCCCATATGGGGAACTCAAGCAAAGAGAGCTATTTTTGCATTCTTGTCACTTGCAAAAAATTTGAAAAATCTTATGCTTCTTGGTTGATTGCTTGAGTAAGCTTGGTTGCACATATGTATATATGTTTTCAATTCAATAAGTGTGAACCTTGCTTGTTTACAATCCATGTCATATTTATGTTCAAACATGCATTTTGGACTAGGAGATGTATGTAGGAAGTATGATTTGAATGACCTATGATTATCTCCATGACATGATGATTCTTAAATAACATGCTAATGTCTTATGAAAAGCATGAAATTCATGTACATGCTCAAATGAAATAGCATGAATTGATAATTGCGTTCTTAAATGCAAAAAATTGTGTGAAAAAGCTAATGAGACTCAAATGAAAAAGGATCTAGTATCCATTCAAGGATTTTACAATCCAAATGTCTCTCTTTCTTTATTGGTTGAACATGTCTACTATCATACGGGTTTCATTCCCGGAAAAATCAAATAGGGTGCAAAGTTGCTCATGACATGTTTAGCTTATAAAGTTGGATATAGTTGTTCTTAAATTGAAATCAATGAAATTTCTATATCCTTGCTTCTCTCATGACAATGGTGAAATTGGTTTGAATTCCTATTAGAAACCTTTGTCATTTGCTTTGCCAAATACCATGGTATTTTGGACTTGAATGCAATATGTCTTGTATGCAAAGCATTTTGTTTCACACATTTTATCTAATAAAACTCCTCGTTTCTCTCCGATTAATTGAGATTGCATAAAGTGACTTATATTGATTATGCATATACTAGAATGCTACTATCTCTCTTTGCCTTGAGTGACCCGGTTGGGGACTACTCCTTTGTCTATATCATGACAAAAAGGGGGAGTAGAATGTGGTAAGGGGAGGTGCAAATTGTTGTAGCAATTGGTGCACATTGGGGAGAATATACATTGAGGAGGAGTAACCCTTTGAGGGGGAGCATTGCATTCATCATACATTGCATGATGTTGTGTTTAATTTCTTAGAAATGCAAATGCTTGTTTATGTCCTCACTTGATTCATCTCACTTTTACTTGTTTCGGAAAGTTTAGAAACCTTGTTTCAGGGAATGATTGTTCTACAAGAGATTGAAGACTTCAAGTTTTATTTTTATATATCTCTTTGTATTGTAGAAAATCTTCATTGACCCATAGGTTTATTTTTGTTGTGAGGAATCAATGTGAGTGGTGGTTTTGTCACGAAATAGCCAAAGGGGGAGATTGTAAGGATTCCCGTTTTGTTGATTGGCTTATTTCGTGGTCAAACCACATGTTGGGGTTTTGAATGTAAGGGTAGTCCAAGTGTTTAGTGTTGAAGATCAAAGGCCCTTCCATGACCTCAAGATTCAAGCACGCCAAAGGTATAATCTCTTGTGCTTGTTTTTCTTTGAAGAGATTTAGTAGCACACACTCACTTAGCATTCTTGCTATGATTGCATACTTGCTTATTTTTATGTGCATCTCTTCACATGTCACTTTACACACTAGCACTTTGGTTGATATATCTTGTTGTGTGTATATGTGCCTTATAATTCGTTTCCCGACATTGTTCGGAAACGTCCGCGCTTGCACTAATGAGTGCTTGGTTTCGCGCGAAGACCGCCTATGGAGAATGCCCTTGGCTTCTCCTTGGTTTTCACCATTGTTGGTGATCGGCGGTTATGATCGGCGGCCTGGCCGCCTACTGAAACCGCCGTTTCAGTCCAGATTGGTCTGAAGCAATTATGCGGTCAAGATCGGCGGTCACGACCGCCGTTCGAAACCGCCGTTCATACCTGATCGATTTTAATCTCTCGGGTTTGATTCGGCGGTTGTATCGGCGGTCACGTAACCGCCGAATGAAACCGCCGTTAATGCTCTGTTCTTCACGAGCTCAATTCGGCGGTTGTAATCGGCGGTCTGGCCGCCGATTGAAACCGCCGAACGGTGCGTTTCAGGGGCAAAATTGTCTTTTCACTTGCCCTGTTCTTGATGTCTATAAATATCACACTTTCTCATTATCTGAATCAGTTCTTTGACTCTTAAGAACCCTAATCTTCAAAGATAGATTTTGAGAGAAAATCAAATCAAGAACTCATCTTTAACCACTCAAATCAAACCCCTTTTGCATCAAATTTCATATTGCATCTCCTATGTCTATATAGAGTGCATCCATGTATGGGTTTGCATCATCACAACTTGCTTGGTAAGATTTTGATTAATTTCATCTTATTGTAGTATTTTAAATACCAAGCCATCTCTTTTAAATTACTTGTATGTTTTTGATCATATGTTAAATACAAGAAAAGAGATTATTTGTGATGAATTAATTGAGTGTTGTTTTTGATAGATATCTAGGTTTTTATAATCTATGATCATCTATGCTATTTGACATGTCATTTAGCAATTGATATCTAGGGTTGATTTAAATTGAATATATCATCATCCTAGATAAGCATTTAGAGTACCCTAGCTCTTATTGCATTAATTGAATATTCATACATATTCACATAGGGTTGTTTCTCTTCATAGAGAAGTAAGTCTTGAGGCTAAGAGTGCTTAGGCCTCAAGCAAATTGGAATAGGGTTGCTAATAAAGGCCCGCTGGGTAGAAGTGAGGGGTTACAGACCGGAATGTTAGACGAGGTCTACATAGGTTGTAAACTTCATTTCAATTAGTGATTTCGAGTTCCGAGTGTGGCGCACTATACAGCCCGTGGTTTTTCCCAGTGGTTGGGTTTCCACGTATACATCAAGTGTTATTTAAATTCCGCACTATATTACACTTGTATGTATTTTTGACTAGTAGGGGCATTTTCGTAAAATTGACTTGCATGCGAAAATTGGGTAATAATAGCTAAAATCTATTCACCCCCCCCTCTAGCTTTATATTGAACACGCCTCGAGTTTTTTTAATAACTTTCAAGAGGAGTTAGTCTTATCTAGGAGGAATGAAGAAAGTCTAAAGAGGGAGCTTGAAGAAGTTAGAAATTCTATGACTAGGATAGATTATAGCACCAAGAAGCTTGACCATATGCTTGGTGTTGGAAAGAGTCCATGTGACAAGAGAGGTCTTGGGTATGAAGATGACAAGAAGATCTCAACCTCTAACAAGACCGTGTTTGTCAAGGGTTTGAAGAACGAAGAAACTTCATTTGTGCAAATTCCTAGGAAGAAGTTAGAAGTAGGACAATGTTCAAATGCACAAGTGAAGATGGGGCCAAGAAGGCAAACTCAAGCTCAACCCCCTAGGGTCCCTCAAGCCAATATTCCTCCACGATTGGCTCACAAAGGAAAGAGACCTATCATGCAACCTCAAGCTAGGAAGCAAGCTAGAGCGGTTCAACAACGAAGAAGGATTGAACCCTTTCATCCACAAAGACAAGGACAAGGTATGATTCCTTATTTTACTCCTATATGTCACTTTTGTGGATTTGATGGTCATATTAGACCACATTGCTTTCGATATATAAAAATGTGCAAAACTAGAAGCATGATAGAGAAGAAAAAGAAAAGATCCATGATGCATGTTCCTAGGAATGATAATATTATTATGCATGATCCTAGGACATCTAGAGCCCATGTACCAAAGACCACTAAGAAAGCTAAGATTGTTTCTAGGTGGATTAGAAAGAATGAAAATGTTTGCCATGTTGCTCAAATAGCCTTGAAGGCAAATTCTTCTAATTTTTGGTATTTAGATAGTGGGTGCTCTAGGCACATGACGGGAAACAAGAGTTTTTTTGAGACTCTTGTTATGGAGGAAGGAGGATATGTCACTTTTGGTGATGGATCCAAAAAGAAGATTGTAGGGAAAGGAACCATTTCCGTTCCCGGATTACCCTTCTTATCCGATGCTTCATTTGTTGATGGCTTGAAAGCCAATTTAATAAGCATTTCACATGTAAGTGATGAAGGATATTCCGTCTTGTTTTGTAAAGATGATTGATCCTAAAGCCCGATAGACAAACCTTATTGAAAGTGTAAGGTTCCCATTTGTTGATTGGCTCATTTCGTGGACAAACCACATGTTGGGGTACTTTGTAAGGGTAGCTTAGGTATTGGTTTCATTGTTCGAAGCCCTTTGAAGACCTCGTATTGATAAGCACCGAAGGTAAATTTCTATGTGCTTACTTTTCTTTAAAGAGATTAGTTGCACACACTCACTTAACATACATTGCATATGTGTGCATTCTCTTTACTTGTCACATTTCACACTTGCACTTATGTGTTATATTTTGTTGTGTGTATTTGTGTCTTGTTGTCTTGTAATTCGTTTCCCGATAGTTTTCAGAAACGTCCGTGCATGCACTAGATTGTGCTTGGTTTGGCGCGAGGACCGCCTACGGAGAATGCCCTTGGCTTCTCCTTGGTTTTCACCTTTGTTGGTGATCGGCGGTTATGATCGGCGGTCTAGCCGCCGACTGAAACCGCCGTTTGCTTCCAGTAGTGTATGGAGCAATTCTGCTGTTATGATCGCCGGTCTCGACCGCCGTTCGAAACCGCCGTTCAAGACTTGATTGATTTTATCTCTCGGCCTAATTCGGCAGTTGAAACGGCGGTCACGCATGAAACTGCCGTTTTCACACCTGATTGATTTTTCATCTCAGGTTTGATTCGGCGGTTGGATCGGCGGTCACGAAACCGCCGAATGAAACCGCCGTCGGTCCCCTGTTCCTCTCGAAACCGCCGATCGATGCGTTTCAGGGGCAAACTTCTCTTTTCACATGCTCTATTTTTCATGCCTATAAATATATCACTTTCTCTTGTTCTGAATGTAACTCTTTGATTATCAAGAACCCTACTTTCAAAAGAGAGAATTTTAAGAGAGAAAGCAATCAAGTTTGCTCATTAAACACTCAAACAAAAATCCATTTGCATCAAAGTTCATCTAGCATTCTCTAGCATATCTAGGATGCTTGCTTGCATGGGTCTTTGATCATCACACTTGCTTTGGTAAGTTTTTCACTATTATCATACATAATTAGTGTTTAATTTATTATGGCATCTCTTTTATTACTTGATTGTTCTTAGATTATTATCTAATATTCAAGATAGAGATTGTTGTGTTGATTTGATTGAGTGTTGTTTTTATGATAGATATCTAGGTTTCTCTAATCTATGATTATCTATGCTAATTGACATGTCATTTAGCTTTAATATCTAGGTTTGTGTTTAATTGCATATTCATCATCTTAGATAAGCATATAGGGTTTCCCTTGCTCTATGTTGCATTTGAATATTCATATATTCACTTAGGGTGTTAATCTCTTTTTAGAGAATTAAGGGTGTTGTATTGGATTGGGATTTTAATAGACAATTTTGGGGAGTAAAAGTCTAGTGGTATTGGATTGAGACTTTTTAATAAGTTAGATAAGTCTGGTGGTATTCGATTAGGACTTTTAAGATTTTTTTAAAAAGTCTATAATGTCTTGTGGTATTGGATCCAGACTATTAAGATTTTTTTTAAGAGTCCAAAATATCTTGTGGTATTGGATCCAGACTTTTAAGATTTTTTTTAAAAGTCCATAATATCTTGCGGTATTGGATCCAGACTTTTAATAGATAGCAAATTGTCTAGTGGTATTGGATTGAGATCAAGATTTATAGGATTTCATGACAATATGGATTATCTAGACTTTTTAATGATAAATATAAATACCAAGACATCAAAATTGTCTTGCCTTTTCACATCAGACTTTTCATGCTCGCTCAAGACTTTTCAGAAAATAGCAACAAGGTTGTGAAGAAACCCTAACAACAGACCGGGTAACCTTTTTCTGCAAATTTCGACAATAAGCATTCAGAAACAAACACATTCAAAGAGAAAACATAATAATACCCATGCAATTTTGTTTCATTAATCGGTTTTATTAACTCGAAAACTAACAAGAAGTAGATGATTTTCATACTGCAAGTTTCCACAATATGCATTCAATAACAATAAGCATGTCAACAATGTACATGGTAAACATAAAGTAGTGTCAACAATTTCAAACCAAATTAATTAATTAGTTTTATTCTTAGAAGTAATTCATAACTTGTATACTCCAAATTTCAACAAGATTGTTTTAATTTTTTTTTTCAATAATTAGATGGCTTGAGAGATATTAAACAATATGATACCTATAAAATGGTTATTGTGCTTGTTTTTTAGAATTTTGAATGTGTTGATGGCTATTATTCATACTATTGTGGTATTTGTTTATATACATTTTCATTGTGTATTGATACGTGTTCTAAGAGAATACATCTTATTTGGGTTTTTTTTAGCTCAGACCAGCTACCTTGTTTGGGTTTCTCAACTTGTTTCTCACGTTTTTTCACTTTTCTTTTCAAGTCACTACTACAAAAAACGCAAAAGAAATCGATTTATTTTTCATTTCATTTTTTGTGTGGTTTTGTGTTCTGCTGGAGATATTTTTGTGTAAACATTTTCCTTAAAACTGTATCTTTTGGCAAGGAAATAATTTTTTTCATCAACGTTGGGTTCTTTGATTTTTTGATACGAAGCCAACGGTATAATGAACGTAAAATTATGGGTAGTATTTTGAAAGTTATGATCAATTATTTAGTCAAAGGTCAGAAGCGACGCGCAATCCGCGAATGAGGTGTGTTCTTTGCTCTTTTTCCTTAAAACTGTATCTTTTGGCAAGGAAATGAATTTTTTCGTCCATGTTGGGTTCTTCAATTTTTCGATACGAATCCAACGGTATAAAGAACGTTAAATTCTAGGTGGTATTTTGAAAGTTATGATCAATTATTCAGCCAAAGGTCAGAAGCGACGCGCAATCCGCGAATGAGATGTGTTCATTGCTCTTTTTCCTTAAAACTGTATCTTTTGGCAAGGAAATGAATTTTTTTGTCCATGTAAGGTTCTTTAATTTTTCGATACGAATCCAACGGTATAAAGAACGTAAAATTATGGGCGTATTTTGAAAGTTATGATCAATTATTCAGTCAAAGGTCAGAAGCGACGCGCAATCCGCGAATGAGATGTGTTCATTGCTCTTTTTCCTTAAAACTGTATCTTTTGGCAAGGAAATAAATTTTTTCGTCCATGTAAGGTTCTTTAATTTTTCGATATGAATCCAACGGTATAAAAAACGTAAAATTCTGGGCGGTATTTTGAAAGTTATGATCAATTATTCAGTCAAAGGTCAGAAGCGACGTGAATCCGCGAATGAGCTGTGTTCATCGCTTATTTTCACACTTTTTCAAATCGATTTTTGGAATATTTTCTGAATGAAAAGTGTTTTTTTGCATGTCTACTTTCTTGTATCAAAATTTGAACAAATAATGTTTAGTATTTTTAGAGATGTTCACTTGAATGTACACATAGGTCAGATTTGAATAGTTTGCAGAGATGGAAATAATGGCTTTTTTAGGACTCCACCCACCAATTAATGGTGTCTAGTGCTATTTTCTCTTTAAAAAAAGAGTCCAAAAAGTCTTTAAATAAAGTCTAGATAATCCTAATAGTCTATAAATAAAATCTAAATAATCCTAATAGTCTATAAATATAAAGTCTAGATAATCATAATAGTCTATAAATAAAGTCTAGATAATCCTAATAGTCTATAAATAAAGTCTAGAGACACTTTTTTTAAAAATTCCAAAATCCTGAAAGTCTAGTCCATATAATCCTAATAGTCTTTAAAATCCTAAAAATCCATAAAATCTTGCCACCCAAAAATTGTCTATTAAAATCCCAATCCAATACACCCCCCTAAGTCTTGTGTTGTGAATGGGATTACGTTGCTTAATTCGCAAGCAATCGGACTAGGTTCACTCATACCGGGATTAGGTAGGTGTGTGATTACTTCCGGGATTAGGTTGTAATCGTTTACACATTTAGTGGATTCGAGGTTCGAGTGTGGCTTACTTACTAGCCCGTGGTTTTTCCCGTGAGGGTTTCCACGTAAAAATCAAGTGTTATTTAATTTCCGCATTTTATACTTGATTTATTGCTTTATCTATTTAGGGGTAACTTCGTAATTTGGACTAATACGAAAAATTGGGTAAAAAGCTTAAAATCTATTCACCCCCCCTCTAGATAGTTTTATACACACCGTGCTATATTTTGTTTCAATTGGTATCAGAGCGGGTTCCTAGACATACATAGGTGATCCTTGCTTATTTTGGTGTGTTTTGCATTTTGTGTGATTTTTGATCATTCATACATTTGCATTCATTTCATTCATTCATAAACACTATGAGTGGAAACGGTGGAAATGGTGGTGGCAACGAAGGTGCCTCAAGCACAAGGCCTCCACTTCTTACCGGATTGAACTATTCCCAATGGAAAGGGAAGATGGAATCCTACATATGCCAAATTCATGACCGTGCATGGATGGCGGTGGAAGACGGATATGATCTACCCAAGATGACTCCCGATGGTGGAGGAGAAGAAGTATTGAAGCCTAAGGCGCAATGGAACGCGCAAGAGTTTGAGGCTTCAAAGTGGAATAGGAAGGCGATGCATGCCATCTTGTGTGCTATGGATGAAAATCAATATAAATTGATTCAAAATACTAGGATAGCTAAGGAGGCTTGGGACATCCTAGAGATTGCACATGAGGGAACCGAAGTGGTGAAGGACTCTAAGCTTCAAGTCCTCCAAACTCAATTGGAGATGCTTAAGATGGAGGAGAATGAGTGCTTCAACGACTTCGAGATCAAGTTGATGGATATAGTCAATCAAAGCCATCAACTTGGTGATCCATATTCGGATAGGAGAATCAAGCAAAAGATTATGAGATCTCTACCCGATAGGTTTGAATCGAAGGTGACGGCTTTAGAAGAAAATAGTGGTTATAAGGATATGAAGCCGAGTGAGGTGATTGGGAGACTTCTAGCTTATGAGTCTAGGAAAGGGCCTATCTCCACACCCACTAAAAAGCAAAAAGGAATTGCTTTAAAAACCTCCAAGGATGAAAAGGAGGCAAAGAAGGTTGACTCGGATGAAGACCTTGCCTTGTTTGTAAAAAGGTTCAACAAAGTTATGAAGTTTAGAAGAAAGGGCTTTGGATCAAAAGGTCAAGATTTGAAGAAAAAGGGCTCTTTCAAGAAGTTTGAACCTAGGCAAGAAAGGACCAAAAGGAAAGGGGTCCGATGTTTCGAGTGTGGTGGCATAGGTCACTTTGCCCCCGAATGTGCAAATCACAATGAGAGGAAAAAGGGAAAAGTGATGGCCGCCACTTGGAGTGGAAGTAGTGATGACTCTATTGAGGGAGATGAGTCTTCAAGTGATGAAGAGCTCATGGCTAGTCTCCTAGCTTTTGCCTCCTCCCATAAAAGCAAAAGTGCTAGTGAGAGAGAGGAAATGAGTCAAGAGGAAAATGACTCAAGTGAAGAAGAAAGTGATTCCTCGTCTAACTCCATAAGTAGTTTTGTGGAGAAAAAGGTGCTTGCTAAATGCCATGCCGAGTTTAATGATTTCGCAATCAAGAGCACAAGAAAGATCAAGATGTTGAGAGAAGAAAATCTTGAGCTTGCATCTCACAATGACCACTTAGGTGAACAAGTGGAAAAATTCAAGAAGATGGAAGATAAGCTAAGAGAGGAGTTAGTCTTATCTAGGAGGAATGAAGAAAGTCTAAAGAGGGAGCTTGAAGAAGTTAGAAATTCTATGACTAGGATGGATTCTAGCACCAAGAAGCTTGACCATATGCTTGGTGTTGGAAAGAGTCCATGTGACAAGAGGGGTCTTGGGTATGAAGATGACAAGAAGATCTCAACCTCTAACAAGACCGTGTTTGTCAAGGGTTTGAAGAACGAAGAAACTTCATTTGTGCAAATTCCTAGGAAGAAGTTAGAAGTAGGACAATGTTCAAATGCACAAGTGAAGATGGGGCAAAGAAGGCAAACTCAAGCTCAACCCCCAAGGGTCCCTCAAGCCAACATTCCTCCACGATTGGCTCACAAAGGAAAGAGACCTATCATGCAACCTCAAGCTAGGAAGCAAGCTAGAGCGGTTCAACAACGAAGAAGGATTGAACCCTTTCATCCACAACGACAAGGACAAGGTATGATTCCTTATTTTACTCCTATATGTCACTTTTGTGTATTTGATGGTCATATTAGACCACATTGCTTTCGATATATAAAAATGTGCAAAACTAAAAGCATGATAGAGAAGAAAAAGAAAAGATCCATGATGCATGTTCCTAGGAATGATAATATTATTATGCATGATCCTAGGACATCTAGAGCCCATGTACCAAAGACCACTAAGAAAGCTAAGATTGTTTATAGGTGGATTAGAAAGAATGAAAATGTTTGCCATGTTGCTTAAATAGCCTTGAAGGCAAATTCTTCTAATTTTTGGTATTTAGATAGTGGGTGCTCTAGGCACATGACGGGAAACAAGAGTTTCTTCGAGACTCTTGTTATGGAGGAAGGTGGATATGTCACTTTTGGTGATGGATCCAAAAATAAAGTTGTAGGGAAAGGAACCATTTCCGTTCCCAGATTACCCTCCTTATCTGATGCTTTATTTGTTGATGGCTTGAAAGCCAATTTAATAAGCATTTCACATCTAAGTGATGAAGGATATTCCGTCTTGTTTTGTAAAGATGATTGCTCGATCCTAAAGCCCGATGGACAAACCTTATTGAAAGGTATGAGATCTAGCGACAATTGCTATTGTCTTGAAGCTAGAATAGTCTCAAACAATGTGTCCATGGATGAGCAAATAGAGTTGTGGCATGAAAGACTTGGCCACATGAACTTTAGGGATTTATTGGAAAGTTCGAGTGTGTGCGTGGCCTCCCTAAGCTTGGGAAGAAAGCCAATGGTATTTGTGGACCTTGCCAACAAGGAAAACAAACTAAAAGCATGCACAAAAAGGGCAAGTATCTCTCCACCAAGGAGCCCCTAGAGCTTCTCCACATGGATCTCATGGGTCCTATGCAAACCGAAAGTTTAGGTGGAAAGAGATACATTTTTGTTTGTGTTGATGATTTCTCTAGATTTACATGGACATATTTTCTTAGAGAAAAATCCAAAAATTTTGATAAGTTTAAAATGCTTTGTACTAAAATACAAAATGAATTGAATTCTAACATTAAAAGCATTAAACGGATTAGAAGTGACCATGGGAGGGAATTTAAGAATGCCTCATTTGAAAGCTATTGCAATAGCTTAGACATCTCCCATGAGTTCTCGGCTCCTAGGATACCTCAACAAAATGGAGTTGTTGAGAGGAAGAATAGGGTCCTTCAAGAGATGGCCCATGTGATGTTGCTTAGCAACAATGTCCCTAGGAACCTATGGGCTGAAGCCATCAATACGGCTTGCTATATAAGGAATCGTGTTTTCCTAAGGCCCGGTACTAGAAATACCTCCTATGAGTTATGGAAAGGCAAGAGGCCAAATGTTAGCTACTTCCACACTTTTGGAAGCAAATGCTACATTTTGAATGACCGTGATCAACTTGGCAAATTCGATGCTAAGAGTGATGATGGTATTTTTATTGGCTATGCCTTGAATAGTAGAGCCTATAGAGTTTTCAATTTAAAGACTCTAAGTGTTATGGAATCATCCAATATCGTATTTGATGATACTAGGCTCAAGTCAAATGATCATGAGGAGGAGGTTAATTTTAGTGATGACTCTCCTTTGGAGAGGGTTGTGGTGACTCCCACTGTTGGGACATCTAATGAAAATGATGAAGTCACACAACCTACTACTAGAGTCCCTCTCTTGGACTCTAATGAACCCACTCTATGGGTTAGAAGACTCCATAACAAAGAGGATGTTATTGGAGATGTAAATGAGGGTGTTAGGACTAGGCGTCAAATAGCTAATCTTATTAGCTACACATGCTACACCTCTCAAATTGAACCCAAAAAGGTTGAAGAAGCCTTAAATGATGAATTTTGGGTTCTTGCCATGCAAGAAGAGCTAAACCAATTCGAAAGGAATGAGGTTTGGACTCTAGTTCCTAGGCCTAAGACCACTAATGTCATAGGCACTAAATGGATATTTAGGAACAAATCCGATGAGGATGGCAACATAGTGCGGAACAAGGCTAGACTTGTAGCACAAGGGTACTCTCAAATTGAGGGTATCGACTTTGAGGAGACATTTGCTCCCGTTGCCCGTTTAGAGTCTATTAGGCTTCTCTTGTCCATTTCTTGTGTGCACAAGTTCAAATTGCACCAAATGGATGTCAAGAGTGCCTTCCTCAATGGCTTCTTGCAAGAGGAAGTGTTTGTTGAACAACCCAAGGGGTTTGTGGATGCACACCACCCCAACCATGTCTATCGCCTCAAGAAGGCACTATATGGGTTGAAACAAGCACCGAGGGCTTGGTATGAGTGCCTCACTCAATTTCTTGTTGACAATGACTACACACGTGATAGTGTTGACAAGACACTATTCATCAAAAGAAACAATGATGAGCTTTTCATAGCTCAAATATATGTTGATGATATAGTGTTTGGATCCACCAACAACACCAAGGTTCAACAATTTGTTGATGTTATGTCTCATGAATTTGAGATGAGTCTTGTTGGTGAGCTTAGTTACTTCCTAGGTTTGCAAATTAGGGAACTAGATGGTGGGATTTTCATAACCCAAGCCAAATATGCCAAAAACCTAGTGAAGAAGTTTGGTTTAGAGAATGCCAAACATTGTGATACACCCAGGAGTACCACTTTGAAGCTAAGCAAGGATGCTAGTGGTAAAAGTGTGGAACAAACTCTATATCGGGGCATGATAGGTAGCTTGCTTTATTTGACCGCTAGTAGGCCCGATATTTCTTTTAGTGTGGGTGTGTGTGCTAGGTACCAAGCGGATCCCAAGGAGTCCCATCTCTCTTCTGTAAAGAGAATCATTTACTATGTGAATGGGACTTCCAACTATGGGATTTGGTACTCTTTTGACACTAATGCTAGTCTTGTAGGCTTTAGTGATGCGGATTGGGCAGGAAATTGTGATGATAGAAAGAGCACATCGGGCGGTTGCTTCTTTCTAGGTAACAACTTGGTGTCTTGGTTTTGCAAGAAGCAAAACTCGATTTCCTTATCCACGGCCGAGGCCGAGGCCGAGTACATAGCCGCGGGGAGTGGATGCACACAACTCCTATGGATGAAGCAAATGCTAGTAGACTACGGATTCAACCAAGGTACTCTCACTCTCTTTCGTGATAACATGAGTGCTATTAATATTTCCAAGAATCCGGTACAACATTCTGGAACTAAGCATATTGACATCCACCATCACTTCATTAGAGAGCTTGTTGAAAATAAATGCATAGTACTTGAACATGTAGGTACTAATGATCAACTTGCGGACTTATTTACTAAACCCTTAGATGCTACTCGATTAAAAACTCTTAGTAGATCTATTGGGATATGTCTTGTGGAGTGATGTTCTATGATTGACCCCATATGGGGAACTCAAGCAAAGAGAGCTATTTTGCATTCTTGTTTCTTGCAAAAAATTCTAAATAACTTATGCCTCTTCTTTTAATTGTTTGAGTAAGCTTGGTTGCACATATGTATATATGTTTTCAATCCTATAATTGTGAACCTTGCTTGTTTACAATCCATGTCATATTTATGTTCAAACATGCATTTTTGGACTAGGAGATGTATGTAGGAAGTATGATTTGAATGACCTATGATTATCTCCATGACATGATGATTCTTTACTAACATGCTAATATCAAATGAAAAAGCATGAAATTCACATCACATGCTTACATGAAGAGCATGAATTGATGATTGCATATTCTTAAAATGCAAAACCTTGTGTGAAAGCTTATGAGACTCAAAATGAATAAAGGATCTTGTATCCGTTCAAAGGAATTAACATTCCAAATGTCTCTCTTTCTTTATTGGCTGAACATGGCTACTATCATACGGATATCTTATCCGGAAAAATCAAAAAGGGTGCACAGTCGCTCATGCCATGTTTCGCTTTTAAAGTTGGATATAGTTGTTCTTAAATTGAAATCAATATATTCTATATCCTTGCTTTACTCATGACATTGGTGAAATTGGTTTGAATTCTTTTTAGAAACCTTTGTCATTTGCTTTGCCAAATACCATTGTATTTTGGGCTTGAATGCTACATGTCTTGTATGCAAAGCATGTTTGATTCACACATTTTCTTTCAAAATAAATCTCCTTGTTTCTCTTCAATTATTTGAGGTGCATAAAGTGACTTATATATATATGCAAATATCTTGCATGCTTCTATCTCTCGTTGCTATGAGTGACCCGGTTGGGGACTACTCCTTTGCCTATTTCATGACAAAAAGGGGGAGTAGGATATGGTAAAGGGAGTAGCAAAATAGAGGCAGTTGTGCATAATGGGGAGAACATTCGTTGAGGGGGAGTAACCCGTTGAGGGGGAGTATTGCATACACATACATTTCATAATGTTGTGCCTAATCTTTTAAAATGCAAATGCTTGTTTTTGTTCTCACTTGATTCATCTCACTTTTTACTTGTATTGGAAATGTTAGAA
Organism: Acer yangbiense; assembly: GCA_008009225.1. Lineage (NCBI taxonomy): Eukaryota > Viridiplantae > Streptophyta > Magnoliopsida > Sapindales > Sapindaceae > Acer > Acer yangbiense. The sequence goes on along the minus strand of CM017765.1, from coordinate 11,090,167 downwards.
ACTTTCTTTTCAGTGCTTGATTATTCTACAAGAGATTGAAGACTTGAAGTTTTATTTTCTTATCTCTTTGTGTTGAAGAATATCATAGTTGTCCCGTAGTTTCTATTTTTTTTGTGACGAATCAATGTGAGTGGTGGTTTTGTCACGAAATAGCCAAAGGGGGAGATTGTAAGGTTCCCATTTGTTGATTGGCTCATTTCGTGGACAAACCACATGTTAGGGTACTTTGTAAGGGTAGCTTAGGTATTGGTTTCATTGTTCGAAGCCTTTTGAAGACCTCGTATTGATAAGCACCGAAGGTAAATTTCTATGTGCTTACTTTTCTTTAAAGAGATTAGTTGCACACACTCACTTAACATAAATTGCATATGTGTGCATTCTCTTTACTTGTCACATTTCACACTTGCACTTATGTGTTATATTTTGTTGTGTGTATTTGTGTCTTGTTGTCTTGTAATTCGTTTCCCGATAGTTTTCGGAAACGTTCGCGCATGCACTAGATTGTGCTTGGTTTGGCGTGAGGACCGCCTACGGAGAATGCCCTTGGCTTCTCCTTGATTTTCACCTTTGTTGGTGATCAGCGGTTATGATCGGCGGCCTGGCCGCCGACTGAAATCGCCATTTGCTTCCAGTAGTGTATGGAGCAATTTTGCGGTTGGATCGGCGGTCTCGACCGCCGTTCAAGACCTGATTGATTTTATCTCTCAGCCTAATTCGGCGGTTGAAACGGCGGTCTCGCATGAAACCGCCGTTTTCACGCCTGATTGATTTTTCATCTCAGGTTTGATTCGGCGGTTGGATCGGCGGTCACGAAACTGCCGAATGAAACCGCCGTTGGTCCCCTATTCCTCTCGGGCCAATTCGACGATTATGAACGGCGGCCTGGCCACCGATTGAAACCGCCGATCGGTGCGTTTCAGGGGCAAACTTCTCTTTTCACATGCTCTGTTTTTCATGCCTATAAATATATCACTTTCTCTTGTTCTGAATGTAACTCTTTGATTATCAAGAACCCTACTTTCAAAAGAGAGAATTTTAAGAGAGAAAGCAATCAAGTTTGCTCATTAAACACTCAAACAAAAATCCATTTGCATCAAAGTTCATCTAGCATTCTCTAGCATATCTAGGATGCTTGCTTGCTTGGGTCTTTGATCATCACACTTGCTTTGGTAAGTTTTTCACTATTATCATACATAATTAGTGTTTAATTTATTATGTCATCTCTTTTATTACTTGATTGTTCTTAGATTATTATCTAATATTCAAGATAGAGATTGTTGTGTTGATTTGATTGAGTGTTGTTTTTATGATAGATATCTAGGTTTCTCTAATCTATGATTATCTATGCTAATTGACATGTCATTTAGCTTTAATATCTAGGTTTGTGTTTAATTTCATATTCATCATCTTAGATAAGCATATAGGGTTTCCCTTGCTCTATGTTGCATTTGAATATTCATATATTCACTTAGGGTGTTAATCTCTTTTTAGAGAATTAAGTCTTGTGTTGTGACCGGGATTAGGTTGCTTAATTCGCAAGCAATCCGACTAGGTTCACTCATACCGGGATTAGGTAGGTGTGTGATTACTTCCGGGATTAGGTTGTAATCGTTTACACATTTAGTGGATTCGAGGTTCGAGTGTGGCTTACTTACTAGCCCGTGGTTTTTCCCGTGAGGGTTTCCACGTAAAAATCAAGTGTTATTTAATTTCCGCATTTTATACTTGATTTATTGCTTTATCTATTTATGGGTAACTTCGTAATTTGGACTAATACGAAAAATTGGGTAAAAAGCTTAAAATCTATTCACCCCCCTTCTAGATAGTTTTATATACACCGTGCTATAATTTGTTTCAGAAAGGTATGAGATCTAGCGACAATTGCTATTATCTTGAAGCTAGAATTGTCTCAAACAATGTGTCCATGAATGAGCAAATAGAGTTGTGGCATGAAAGACTTGGCCACATGAACTTTAAGGATCTAAAGACCCTTGGAAAGTTCAATTGTGTGCGTGGCCTCCCTAAGCTTGGGAAGAAAGCCAATGGTATTTGTGGACCTTGCCAACAAGGAAAACAAACCAAAAGCATGCACAAAAAAGGCAAATATCTCTCCACTAAGGAGCCCCTAGAGCTTCTCCACATGGATCTCATGGGTCCTATGCAAACCGAGAGTTTAGGTGGAAAGAGATACATTTTTGTTTGTGTTGATGGTTTCTCTAGATTTACATGAACATATTTTCTTAGAGAAAAATCCGAAACTTTTGATAAGTTTAAAATGCTTTGTACTAAAATACAAAATGAAATGAATTCTAACATTAAAAGCATTAAACGGATTAGAAGTGACCATAGGAGGGAATTTGAGAATGCCTCATTTGAAAGCTATTGCAATAGCCTAGGAATCTCCCATGAGTTCTCGGCTCCTAGGATACCTCAACAAAATGGAGTTGTTGAGAGGAAGAATAGGGTCCTTCAAGAGATGGCCCGTGTGATGTTGCTTAGCAACAATGTCCCTAGGAACCTATGGGCTGAAGCCGTCAATACGGCTTGCTATATAGGGAATCGTGTTTTCCTAAGGCCCGGTACTAGAAATACCTCCTATGAGTTATGGAAAGGCAAGAGGCCAAATGTTAGCTACTTCCACACTTTTGGAAGCAAATGCTACATTTTGAATGACCGTGATCAACTTGGCAAATTCGATGCTAAGAGTGATGAGGGTATTTTTATTGGCTATGCCTTGAATAGTAGAGCCTATAGAGTTTTCAATTTAAAGACTCTAAGTGTTATGGAATCATCCAATGTCGTATTTGATGATACTAGGCTCAAGTCAAATGATCATGAGGAGGAGGTTATTTTTAGTGATGACTCTCCTTTGGAGAGGGTTGTGGTGACTCCCAATGTTGGGACATCTAATGAAAATGATGAAGTCACATAACCTACTACTAGAGTCCCTCTCTTGGACTCTAATGAACCCGCTCCATGGGTTAGAAGACTCCATGATAAAGAGGATGTTATTGGAGATGTAAATGAGGGTGTTAGAACTAGGCGTCAAATAGCTAATCTTATTAGCTACACATGCTACACCTCTCAAATTGAACCCAAAAAGGTTGAAGAAGCCTTAAATGATGAATTTTGGGTTCTTGCCATGCAAGAAGAGCTAAACCAATTCGAAAGGAATGAGGTTTGGACTCTAGTTCCTAGGCCTAAGACCACTAATGTCATAGGCACTAAATGGATATTTAGGAACAAATTCGATGAGGATGGCAACATAGTGCGGAACAAGGCTAGACTTGTAGCACAAGGGTACTCTCAAATTGAAGGTATCGACTTTGAGGTGCACAAGTTCAAATTGCACCAAATGGATGTCAAGAGTGCCTTCCTCAATGGCTTCTTGCAAGAGGAAGTGTTTGTTGAACAACCCAAGGGGTTTATGGATGCTCACCACCCCAACCATGTCTATCGTCTCAAGAAGGCACTATATGGGTTGAAACAAGAACCGAGGGCTTGGTATGAGCGCCTCACTCAATTTCTTGTTGACAATGACTACACAAGAGGTAGTGTTGACAAGACCTTGTTCATCAAGAGAAACAAAGATGAGTTATTTATAGCTTAAATCTATGTTGATGACATTGTATTTGGCTCCACCAACAACACCGAGGTTCAACAATTTGTTGATGTTATGTCTCATGAATTTGAGACGAGTCTTGTTGGTGAGCTTAGTTACTTCCTAGGTTTGCAAATTAGGCAATTAGATTATGGGATTTTCATAACCCAAGCCAAATATGCCAAAAACCTAGTGAAGAAGTTTGGTTTAGAGAATGCCAAACATTGTGATACAGCCATGAGTACCACTTTGAAGCTAAGCAAGGATGCTAGTGGTAAAAGTGTGGAACAAACTCTATATCGGGGCATGATAGGTAGCTTGCTTTATTTGACCGCAAGTAGGCCCGATATTTCTTTTAGTGTGGGTGTGTGTGCTAGGTACCATGCGGATCCCAAGGAGTCCCATCTCTCTTCCGTAAAGAGAATCATTCGCTATGTGAATGGGACTTCCAACTATGGGATTTGGTACTCTTTTGACACTAATGCTAGTCTTGTAGGCTTTAGTGATGCGGATTGGGCAGGAAATTGTGATGATAGAAAGAGCACATCGGGAGGTTGCTTCTTTCTAGGCAACAACTTTGTGTCCTGGTTTTGCAAGAAGCAAAACTCGATTTCCTTGTCCATGGCCAAGGCCGAATACATAGCCGCGGGGAGTGGAAGCACACAACTCCTATGGATGAAGCAAATGCTAGTAGACTACAGATTCAACCAAGGTAATCTCACTCTCTTTTGTGATAACATGAGTGTTATTAATATTTCCAAGAATCTGGTACAACATTCTAGAACTAAGCATATTGACATCCGCCATCACTTCATTAGAGAGCTTGTTGAAAATAAATGCATTGTACTTGAACATGTAGGTACTAATGATCAACTTGCGGACTTATTTACTAAACCCTTAGATGCTACTCGATTAAAAACTCTTAGTAGATCTATTTGGATATGTCTTGTGGAGTGATGTTCTATGATTGACCCCATATGGGGAACTCAAGCAAATAGAGCTATTTTGAATTCTTGTCACTTGCAAAAAATTTGAAATAACTTATACCTCTTCTTTTAATTGTTTGAGTAAGCTTGGTTGCACATATTGTTAGGATTATGCTCAATAGCAAGAGCGTAATGTTGTAATTAACAATCTTTTTCATATTAATAAAGTGATTTCTGGTTTAACAAATCGTATAGCATTTATAGTTTAATATTATAATTGTCAAAATAAATAATCATAAGGTCTAAAGACTATGAGAAAAGAAGAATTGTTCGTACATCTGGATATGTATGTGGTAGACACAATTCTTTAGTTAGTCTTGAATAATGTTCACAACTTAAGTTAAAGGTTGGGCACCTTTATCTTGTTAAAGTTGTAGAATTCTTTTGCTAGCATTTGAGTGGGATCAAATGAGATATGATGAGTCTAAATCATCGGAGTGTCTTCGAGCAAAAGGATCTAGTGCACTGGGTGCATTGAACAGGATCACAATGAAAAGCTTTATCTAGAACCGTCAATAGATAATAGTCTTTTCATTATCAGGACAATCGGAGAGTCTATCTTAATCCTGAGATAAATGATGGACTTATGGTTGCAAGTGATATCATTTGAGTTATCAATGAGTACGATTATATCGCATAGTCTATCCTCGATAGTTTGGTGATATTCATTTGTTAATCGATAGAGGACTTCATTTATAGATATGGACATCGTGGCTCCATTTAATTAAATGAGAGTATAATATCATCATATGGATGTTTTGAGGTAATTGGATATTAAATCTCAACGTTGAGTTTTCGATAGTGTCTATTGAAAACATGGCTTCTGGACAAGTCAAAATATCCAAGTTCAAAACGTGGTCATATGAGTAAATATGGTAACTTGGAGAGTTATAGGCGGTCTATGAACTCTTGGCGATTACTGATATTAATCACGAGGATACACTATCTCCTATATGATTGTCTAGGGTATGAATGAGGAGCATCTTCCTTTTCTATCTTTATTTAAGAGTTCAATTTTAGCTCTTTAGTGGAATGAGTTAAAATTAATGGATCGGACCTAAGTGAATCATTTGTTGATTGTGATTAGGTTATGTCTATTGAAGCTTAAATTTAGATGGCCCGCCAAGATCCCAATCCACACGGACTTGCATGGATCACTTGATATATTCTACCGGACCAATTTAAGGGTCCATCTAGAATTGCATTTGAAAGTTCTCAAAATACTCGAGGCGTGTTCTTTATAAAGCTAGAGGGGGGGGTGAATAGATTTTAACTAATATTACCCAATTTTCGCATGCAAGTCAATTTTACGAAAATGCCCCTACTAGTCAAAAATACATACAAGTGTAATATAGTGCAGAATTTAAATAACACTTGATGTATACGTGGAAACCCAACCACTGGGAAAAACCACGGGCTGTATAGTGCGCCACACTCGGAACTCGAAATCACTAATTGAAATGAAGTTTACAACCTATGTAGACCTCGTCTAACACTCCGGTCTGTAACCCCTCACTTCTACCCAGCGGGCCTTTATTAGCAACCCTATTCCAATTTGCTTGAGGCCTAAGCACTCTTAGCCTCAAGACTTACTTCTCAATGAAGAGAAACAACCTATGTGAATATAAATGAATATTCAAATAACAAACAAGGCTAGGTAACCTTAGATGCTTATCTAGGATGATGATATAATCAATTTAATCAACCCTAGATATCAATTGCTAAATGACATGTCAAATAGCTTAGCTAATCAAGATTAATTAAAAACCTAATTAGCTATCACAAACAACACTCAATTAATTTTCATCACAAATAATCTCTAACTTGTATCTAGCACATAATCAAAAGCATACAAGTAATTAAAGAGATGTATTAATATGAAAAACACTAAAGTAATATGAAATTAGTGAAGAACATACCAAATAAGATGTGATGATTCAAAACCATGCATGGATCAATTCTATGAAGGCATAGAAGATCAAATATGAAATTTGATGCAAAAGGGGTTTGATTTGAGTGTTTAAAGATAGGTTCTTGATTTGATTTTTTCTCAAAAATCTCTCTTGAAAGTTTAGGGTTCTAATTGCTCAAGAAGCTTATTCAGAGATTGAGAAAACAAGATATTTATAGACATCAAGAATTGGGCATGTGAAAAGACACTTTTGCCCCTGAAACGCACCGTTCGGCGGTTTCAATCGGCGGCCAGGCCGCCGATTATGACCGCCGAATTGAGCTCGTGAAGAACAGAGCATTAACGGCGGTTTCATTCGGCGGTTTCGTGACCGCCGATACAACCGCCGAATCAAACCCGAGGGATTAAAATCGATCAGGTATGAACGGCGGTTTCTAACGGCGGTCGTGACCGCCGATCTTGACCGCATAATTGCTTCAGACCAATCTGGACTGAAACGGCGGTTTCATTCGGCGGCCAGGCCGCCGATAATAACCGCCGATCACCAACAATGGTGAAAACCAAGGAGAAGCCAAGGGCATTCTCCATAGGCGGTCTTCGCGTGAAACCAAGCACTCATTAGTGCAAGCGCGGACGTTTCCGAACAATGCCGGGAAACGAATTATAAGGCACATATACACACAACAAGATATATCAACCAAAGTGCTAGTGTGTAAAGTGACATGTGAAGAGATGCACATAAAAATAAGCAAGTATGCAATCATAGCAAGAATGCTAAGTGAGTGTGTGCTACTAGATCTCTTCAAAGAAAAACAAGCACAAGAGATTATACCTTTGGCGTGCTTGAATCTTGAGGTCATGGAAGGGCCTTTGATCTTCAACACTAAACACTTAGACTACCCTTACATTCAAAACCCCAACATGTGGTTTGACCACGAAATAAGCCAATCAACAAAACGGGAATCCTTACAATCTCCCCCTTTGGCTATTTCGTGACAAAACCACCACTCACATTGATTCCTCACAACAAAAATAAACCTATGGGTCAATGAAGATTTTCTACAATACAAAGAGATATATAAAAATAAAACTTGAAGTCTTCAATCTCTTGTAGAACAGTCATTCCCTGAAACAAGGTTTCTAAACTTTCCAAAACAAGTAAAAGTGAGATGAATCAAGTGAGGACATAAACAAGCATTTGCATTTCTAAGAAATTAAACACAACATCATGCAATGTATGATGAATGCAATGCTCCCCCTCAGAGGGTTACTCCCCCTCAATATATATTCTCCCCAATGTGCACCAATTGCTACAACAATTTGCACCTCCCCTTACCACATTCTACTCCCCTTTTTTGTCATGATGTAGACAAAGGAGTAGTCCCCAACCGGGTCACTCAAGGCAAAGAGAGATAGTAGCATTCTAGTATATGCATAATCAATATAAGTCACTTTATGCAATCTCAATTAATCGGAGAGAAACGAGGAGATTTATTTGATAAAATGTGTGAAACAAAATGCTTTGCATACAAGACATATAGCATTCAAGTCCAAAATACCATGGTATTTGGCAAAGCAAATGACAAAGGTTTCTAATAGGAATTCAAACCAATTTCACCATTGTCATGAGAGAAGCAAGGATATAGAAATTTCATTGATTTCAATTTAAGAACAACTATATCCAACTTTATAAGCTAAACATGTCATGAGCAACTTTGCACCCTATTTGATTTTTCCGGGAATGAAACCAGTATGATAGTAGACATGTTCAACCAATAAAGAAAGAGAGACATTTGGATTGTAAAATCCTTGAATGGATACTAGATCCTTTTTCATTTGAGTCTCATGAGCTTTTTCACACAAGTTTTTGCATTTAAGAACGCAATTATCAATTCATGCTTTTTCATTTGAGCATGTACATGAATTTCATGCTTTTCATAAGACATTAGCATGTTATTTAAGAATCATCATGTCATGGAGATAATCATAGGTCATTCAAATCATACTTCCTACATACATCTCCTAGTCCAAAAATGCATGTTTGAACATAAATATGACATGGATTGTAAACAAGCAAGGTTCACACTTATTGAATTGAAAACATATATACATATGTGCAACCAAGCTTACTCAAGCAATCAACCAAGAAGCATAAGATTTTTCAAATTTTTTGCAAGTGACAAGAATGCAAAAAATAGCTCTCTTTGCTTGAGTTCCCCATATGGGGTTAGTATCATCCTTCATTAATGAAGGGCATGAGGTCCTATGGACCTACCAAATCCATTTGACTTGGTTGAACCTATTTGAGACTTGTTAGTCTCATAGCAAGCGGGTTCATTTTTCCTTATCCACATAGATATAACATTTTTCTTCTTAGTGGTCAAAGGTTGCATGTCATTCACTAACCTAGGATTATTGACAAAAGATTTCCTAGGCTCATGCAAATGGGCTCTTCTTAGCCTCTTTTTCTTTATCATGCTATCAATCCTACAATGGTTAATGTACTTAAAGCACTTAGGCCTAATATGCCCATAAACACCACAATAATGACAAGTTGGTACAAAGTAAGAATTCATACCATGTTCTTGTGAAGTCATTGGAGACTCATCATGCATTTGATGTCTCCTTTGGTGTTGAGTCGGTTCATGTCTTCTATTTGGTTGAACCGGAATGGGTTGCCTCCTTGGATTAGGTAGCATGTTTTGCCTCTTTTCATAGTGAGTCATTTGTTGAGGAGAGATGACTCGAGAGGCTCTAATCCGTTGAGCTTGGGGTTGTCTCGTTTTCACCACCTTCACTTGTGCATTTTTCGAACATTGTCCTAGTTCTAACTTCTTCCTAGGAGTTTGCACCGGTGACGCTTCTATCTTACCCAAACTCTTCACAAAGACGGTCTTCTTAGGAATAGAGCAATCCTTGCTCACTTCGAATCCAAGACCTCTTTTGTCACAAGGGCTTTTTCCTACACCAAGTATGTTGTCAAGTTTCTTGGTGCTTGTGGTCATTCTAGTCAATGACTCTTTGGCTTCAACAAGCTCTCTCTTCAAACCCTCTTCATTCCTCTTAGACAAAGCAAGCTCATCTTTTAGCTTGTCTTCTTCCACCATGGATCTTATCACTTCATCATTCAAGTGATCAACTTGTGTTGAAAGCCTAAGTAGTTCTTCCTTTAACCTTTGAATCTCTTTTTCATTCTTTAACTTAGAGCTTTCAAAACTTTCAAAGTTGTCCTTAAGATCCATTTTCTCCACTTGCTTCTTTAGGAGGTCATTGTATGTTGTAAGCTCTAGATTTTCTTCCTCTAAAATCCTTAGAAATCTATCTTTCTTCTTCATGGAGCTTTCAACATTGACTATAAAGTTATGCATATCCATATTCTCTACATTTCCATTTGTAGAGTTAGATAAGGAGTCATCTCCACTAGTGTCATCTTCTAGGCTCTCCTCCTCTCTTATGGATCCAATTTCCTCATCAAGACCTTCACCTTGATCTCTTGAGTCAATAAGTGCCATATCCCAATGTGAAGCAACAACTATCTCCTCTAGAGCTACTTCTTCGACTTTCTCTTCTATGGGATCACTAGCAACAGAATTCTTACCAACAACTTCATTTTCTTCACAATTGGCACCCAATGCCTTGAAGTTATTGATAAGCTCATCATCACTTGATGACTTATCTCCTTCTTCGGAGTCATCACTTTCACTCCAAATGGCGGCCATCATTTTTTCTCTCTTGTTCTTCAAATTCCCACAATCTAGTGAGATATGACCTATGCCACCACACTCATAGCATTGGATCCCTTTCCTTTCGCTATTCTCTTGCCTATGCTCAACCTTCTTGAAAGGAACCCTTTTCTTCAATTCTTGCCCTTTGGATGCATGACCCTTCTTCTCGAATTTTACAAACTTCTTGAATTTTCTCATTAAAAGTGCCATGTCTTCATCCGAGTCATCCTTGTCCTCCTTCTCAACCTTGGAAGCTCTCAAAGTAATCCCTTTTTGCTTCTTTGAAGGAGTGGAGCTAGGACCCTTCCTAGACTCGTAGGCGAGAAGTCTACCTATAACCTCGCTCGGCTTCATGTCCTTAAAATCACTGTTTTCTTCTAAAGCCGTCACCTTAGACTCAAACCTCTCGGGAAGCGATCTCATTATCTTTTGCTTGATCCTTCTATCCAAGTAAGGGTCACCAAGTTGATGACTTTGGTTGACAATGTCCATCAACCTAATCTCGAAGTCGTTGAAGCACTCATTCTCCTCCATCCTAAGTGTCTCAAATTGAGTTTGGAGGACTTGAAGTTTTGAGTCCTTCACTACTTCGGTTCCCTCGTGTGCAACCTCTAAGATGTCCCATGCCTCCTTGGCTATCTTAGTGTTCTGAATCAGTTTGTACTGATTTTCATCCACTGCACATATGAGGGCGTGCCACGCCTTTTGATTCCACTTGGACAACTCAAACTCAGGTTGTGTCCACTGTGCCTTAGGCTTGAGCACTTCTTCTCCTCCACCCGTGGGAGTCATCATAGGAGGCGAATATCCATCTTCAATGGCCATCCATGCCCTATCATGGATTTGACACACATATGCCTCCATCTTCCCTTTCCATTGGGAGTAATTTATGCCGGTGAGGAGGGGTGGCCGTGTGCTTGAAGCACCCTCATGGTTGCCACCGAATCCACTCATTGTATCAAATGAATGAATGAAATGTATGCAAAATGTATGAATGAGCAAAAATCACACAAATGCACAACACACCAAAATGAGCTAGGATCACCTAAGTATATCTAGGAACCCGCTCTGATACCAATTGAAAGTTCTCAAAATACTCGAGGCGTGTTCTTTATAAAGCTAGGGGGGGGGTGAATAGATTTTAACTAATATTACCCAATTTTCGCATGCAAGTCAATTTTACGAAAATGCCCCTACTAGTCAAAAATACATACAAGTGTAATATAGTGCGGAATTTAAATAACACTTGATGTATACGTGGAAACCCAACCACTGGGAAAAACCACGGGCTGTATAGTGCGCCACACTCGGAACTCGAAATCACTAATTGAAATGAAGTTTACAACCTATGTAGACCTCGTCTAACACTCCGGTCTGTAACCCCTCACTTCTACCCAGCGGGCCTTTATTAGCAACCCTATTCCAATTTGCTTGAGGCCTAAGCACTCTTAGCCTCAAGACTTACTTCTCAATGAAGAGAAACAACCTATGTGAATATGAATGAATATTCAAATAACAAACAAGGCTAGGTAACCTTAGATGCTTATCTAGGATGATGATATAATCAATTTAATCAACCCTAGATATCAATTGCTAAATGACTTGTCAAATAGCTTAGCTAATCAAGATTAATTAAAAACCTAATTAGCTATCACAAACAACACTCAATTAATTTTCATCACAAATAATCTCTAACTTGTATCTAGCATATAATCAAAAGCATACAAGTAATTAAAGAGATGTATTAATATGAAAAACACTAAAGTAATATGAAATTAGTGAAGAACATACCAAATAAGATGTGATGATTCAAAACCATGCATGGATCAATTCTATGAAGGCATAGAAGATCAAATATGAAATTTGATGCAAAAGGGGTTTGATTTGAGTGTTTAAAGATAGGTTCTTGATTTGATTTTTTCTCAAAAATCTCTCTTGAAAGTTTAGGGTTCTAATTGCTCAAGAAGCTTATTCAGAGATTGAGAAAACAAGATATTTATAGACATCAAGAATTGGGCATGTGAAAAGACACTTTTGCCCCTGAAACGCACCGTTCGGCGGTTTCAATCGGCGGCCAGGCCGCCGATTACGACCGCCGAATTGAGCTCGTGAAGAATAGAGCATTAACGGCGGTTTCATTCGGCGGTTTCGTGACCGCCGATACAACCGCCGAATCAAACCCGAGGGATTAAAATCGATCAGGTATGAACGGCGGTTTCTAACGGCGGTCGTGACCGCCGATCTTGACCGCATAATTGCTTCAGACCAATCTGGACTGAAACGGCGGTTTCATTCGGCGGCCAGGCCGCCGATAATAACCGCCGATCACCAACAATGGTGAAAACCAAGGAGAAGCCAAGGGCATTCTCCATAGGCGGTCTTCGCGCGAAACCAAGCACTCATTAGTGCAAGCGCGGACGTTTCCGAACAATGTCGGGAAATGAATTATAAGGCACATATACACACAACAAGATATATCAACCAAAGTGCTAGTGTGTAAAGTGACATGTGAAGAGATGCACATAAAAATAAGCAAGTATGCAATCATAGCAAGAATGCTAAGTGAGTGTGTGCTACTAGATCTCTTCAAAGAAAAACAAGCACAAGAGATTATACCTTTGGCGTGCTTGAATCTTGAGGTCATGGAAGGGCCTTTGATCTTCAACACTAAACACTTAGACTACCCTTACATTCAAAACCCCAACATGTGGTTTGACCACGAAATAAGCCAATCAACAAAACGGGAATCCTTACAGCATTTAATATATTAAGAATATAATTTGCACATTATTTAAGTAATGGGCTGCTCAATTATATTTATATATTAATGAAAGACATGTGGGCTTGTTTCTTTTAGTAAGAATGGGTCTGGTTCACATGTGGGCTTTTTATTTAAAGTCCAATGGATTAAATGAAATAAGAAAATAATATTTTGGCCCATTTATTCAAGTGGGGCGGCAAGGTTAAGTTTTAACCTAATATATTATTTTGTTTCATTTGTTTTAATTAAATAAGAATTAATTAATTTATTAATTAATTGTTTAATTAAGAAACAAATCTTTTCTGATTAGGAAATATGATTCCTAGTGTTATACTATTGTTGGTAGTATACTAAAAGTAAAAGACTTATTTGGTAAGAAAATAAATAATTAATTTTATTTATTTAATCAAATAAGAAGTCTTTTATATTTAGTCAAATAAAGGAATAAAAGATTTATGAATTCAATTAGGGTTTAAAGTCTTAAACTAAATAGGAAATAGGGTGCAATACAAACTCTTTTGGGCTTGAGAATTGCGGCAACCCTAGTCCCTTTTAGGTTGTGATTTTCGGCCACCCTAAGTAAAAGAAGAGAAGAAAATTTGGCCACCTATATAAGTGCTCTTATAGATTTCGGCCACCACAAGTTGTTCAAGAGACAATTTTTCTTCTTCTTCTCAATTCATAGAAAGCTTTTATTCTACTAAAACAAATAGGAGTGTTAGATTATTCTTTGATAGTATACTATTTGCTTAATCATCAATAAGCTTGTGTATACGATATCGATCTAGGTTCACGCGAGTTTCGATCATTAGATTGAGAACTCAAAAGTGACCGGAATAATCTCAGTCATTCTTTTGATTGTTTTTGTGACTAACAAAGAAAAGAAAGTTTGTTTTGTCCATTCACAGGTTTGCAATTCAAAGAAAAAGGGAGACCACGCTCCTAGGTGATCCACGTTCGTGCTAGGATTGAAGATCTTGCGGATTACCATCGATGTAAGTCAATCGGATCACGCGACAAAAGGTATTCTACTTTTTGGTTATTGTATATGCATGTTTAATTAATTAAAGGGTTTAAGGTTCATAAAGGAAAAATTTTAAAAGTCACTAAATCTTATTTTTAGTCTCGCTTCCGCTGCGTGTACTACGGTATTTTTCCCTACAATTGGTATCAGAGCCTAGGTTGAACCCTTTTAATTAATTAACGTATATATACGTGGATCTATTTCTTTTTATTGTGATTATGCATGTTTAGAAAGAGATGGCACTCTAGGTATTCGCATATATAATTACATGTGAATGTATGGATTTATATATGTTTATGTGGATTGTTTTTGCTCGATTTTGGTCCTAGATTTTCAATGTATTTTTGTTATGGAATTGTAACAAGAAGGGTGGTCTATCATCGCGATAATTCCTTCTTGGTAGTTGCTAGGTTTTATTTTATTTTTATTAATATGTGCAGTATTTTTTTTATTATTACTGCAGCAGTTTTTTTTATTAAGTTTTAGTGCAGTATTTTATGTGTAAAAGTACTGCAGTGAATAAAAAAAAAAAAAAAATTTTAGTACTGCAGTATTTATTATTTTATACTGCCGTAATATGTTCAAGTATTGAAGATTCGAAGACACGAAGGAAAACGAAGCAACCAGAACCGAGAACGAGCACCGTGCGCACCCTAGGAGTGGATTGGGCTGCGCATGGCAAGCCCAAGCTTGGTGGGCTGCGCACGGCAGCCCTGGGAGTCTTCATGGGCTGCGCACAGCAGCCCCTTTGTGGGGTTGTGGGTTGTGCACGCCTATGGGGTTTGGGCCGAAGGATGAGCGTATGGTTGATGGGCCGCTTGAAGATCTTGTATTCCTAAACAATTGTAATTTACTTGTTTTTCTAGGATGGGCCAAAATTGTTGCTATTTAATTTATGCTTAAATATTACAATATTTGTTATTGTATGATAACATGACATATAGAATAGGAGTGCCACTCATATATCTCTTTTGGTATGAACATGCATTGAATGATTTAGGTATCTAAATTGGCATCTAGATAACTTGGTAAATCATTCTATGGGATTTAATCACACGCCTTAAATAATTGAGTGGGAGAAGGTGTTTTTGTAACACCTATGGCCTCCAAGGTTGGTTGAGCTTTATTATTTATGGTAATCCCCCCAAGGGGCGTCCATGAATGGAATTTAGCAACATACTTCCTTACAAGGATAGACTAGACAATGGACTCAAACGAGATCTACTCCCCAAGGAGGGATATTCGTGAGAGAAAACTGAGGGTCGATATCTTGGTAACACACTCAATGTAATTTTATTGATATCCTCCCAAGAGTTCTTGTCAGTAAAATTGCAAGGCTAAAATTGAAAACGCTGGTTGTTATGTTAACAATTAGGTGGGACCTAGTCTAACTAGTAAATGGTGCGAACTCCCAAAGGAGGCGTAACATTTATGGGTGTTGGATCACCGTTGAATTTTATGATTGAGTTATTTATTTAATTCAAGATAAATATTTAAAAGTGCTTTATCATGATTATTTACTTATATATGTTTTGTTTTATTCAGAAATCATGACCCCATCACTTATGAACATCCTGAAAGATAACACTTTAACTGGAGATAATTATGTCACATGGAAAAGGAAAATTGGGTTGTTGCTGCAAAGTGAAAAACATAAGTTTGTTCTAACTACTCCTAAACCACCTGCTCCTAATAATGAATCAAGCATAATGTATAGAGATGAGTATGAGCAGTGGAAGACTTCAGATGATATGGCAAAATGTTACATTATGGCCACTATCTCCGACGTGTTGCAACAGCAGCATGAAGGAATGGAGTCCGCTGCTGATATTATGATGTCTCTAGAGGAGATGTTTGCTATGAAGTCTAGGACGACTAAGAGAGAGGCAGTGACTGCTTTTATGAATCTTAGGATGAAACCTGGACAGGCTGTGAAAGATCACATGATGAAAGTCAGAGCACATCTCAACATTGCTGAACTGCATGGCGCTGAGATAGATGGTGAGACAAAGATTGATATGGTTGTCAATTCATTGTCAGATTCCTTTGATCAGTTCAAATTGGACTACACTTTGAACAAAAAGGAATACACCTTACAAGGCCTGATGCAAGATGTTCAAAGTGCTGAAAAGATCCTTGTGAAAGGCAAAGGTCAAGAGATTCATATGGTTGGTAAAGTTGCTACTGTTAAGGCCCGTCAAAAGGTCAAGAAACAACAGAAGAAAAAGCAACTTGGGCCTATCAAGAAGGATACCAAGAAAGTAACCAAGATCAAAGGGAAATGCTTCCTTTGTGGTGAAAAGGGACATTGGAAGAGAAATTGCCCAAAGTCCCAGAATAAGAAGGAAGAAGGTAATGTGAATTATCTTGAAACATGTTTTTTGGCTGATTCTACAGATTCTTGGATCATAGACTCAGGAGCCACTAATCATGTTTGTTATTCCTTGCAGGGGTTCCAAGAAAGGAGAAAGCTGAGTAAGAATGAAATCAATTTGCGCTTGGGCAACGGAACGTTAGTGTCTGCAAGTGCAGTGGGAGATATTAGAGTTTATTTGGATTCTAGAAGGCATTTAGATTTGATAGACGTTTATTATGTACCTCAATTCAAGAGGAATTTAATTTCAGTTTCTTGTTTAAATAAATTTGGATATTCGGTTACTTTTAATAAAGTTTTTATTATTAGTAAGAATGACAAAATTATTTGCCAAGGTACATTGGAAAACGGTCTATACTTTTTGCATAGAAATATCTCTCACTCGTTAGACACAGAAATAACGGAACCTAATCATAAAAGAGTAAAATTATCAACAGATGAAACCTACCTTTGGCACTTACGCTTAGGTCATATTAACCTTAATAGGATTAAAAGATTGGTATGTGACGGACCTTTGAGTGACTTAAAGGTTGATGATCTACCAACTTGTGAATCTTGTTTGGAAGGTAAAATGACCAAAATGACGTTCTCTGCCAAAGGTGCAAGAGCCATTGAATGTTTAGGATTGATACACACTGATGTATGTGGACCTATGAGCATTCAAGCTAGAGGTGGATATGAGTACTTCATCACCTTCACAGATGATTACTCGAGATTTGGTTATGTGTATCTCATGCGACATAAGTCGGATGCTTTTGACATGTTCAAAGCATTCAAAGCTGAAGTGGAAAATCAGCTTGAGAAACACATAAAAATCTTGAGATCTGATCGTGGTGGAGAATATCTATCTGGTGAGTTTCAGCAATATCTTATTGATAATGGGATTGTTTCTCAGTTTTCTGCACCAGGTACACCTCAACAGAATGGGGTAGCAGAAAGGAGAAATAGAACTCTTTTGGATATGGTTAGGTCTATGTTGAGTTATTCAACACTTCCTATTTCTTTTTGGGGATATGCTTTACAAACTGCTATATACATTCTAAACGATGTACCATCTAGGTCTGTTCCTAAAACACCGCATGAGTTGTGGACTGGGCGCAAGCCTAGTTTACAATACTTAAGGATATTTGGTTGTCCTGCGCATGTGTTAAAAGGAAAGAAAGAAAAGATGGAGTCCCGTTCAGAAACATGTATATTTGTAGGGTATCCAAAAGAAACTAAAGGATATTATTTTTATAGTCCTTCAGATCTTAAAGTATTTGTTTCGACAAATGCTAAATTGATGGAAAAGGACTATATGAATGATTTTGTGCCTAGAAGTAGAATTGTCCTGAATGAGATGTCAGGAGATACAATTCCACGAGAGGTTACACAACCTAACCCAATTGTAAGTTCCGATCCAACACAAGATCAACAACCTACCATTCCTCGTCGTAGTGGGAGGGTTAGAACACAACCCGAAAGATACATCGGTCTGGGAGAATCAATGGAGAATCTCCCGGACGACGATGATCCCTACACGTACAAGGAAGCTATGGAGGATGTTGATAGTCGCCATTGGCAAAAGGCAATGCAATCTGAGATTGAATCTATGTTCGATAACAAAGTCTGGTCCCTTGTAGACTTGCCTAAAGGGATAAAACCCATTGGGTGCAAGTGGGTATACAAGAGGAAAAGAGGTATGGATGGTAAGGTGGAAACCTTTAAAGCTAGATTGGTAGCTAAAGGGTATACACAGAAAGAAGGTATCGATTACGAGGAAACCTTCTCTCCTGTGGCCATGCTTAAATCCATTAGGATACTCTTATCCATTGCAGCATCTTTAGATCTAGAGATTTGGCAAATGGACGTCAAGACAGCTTTCCTTAATGGAAGTCTTGACGAAAGCATCTACATGATGCAACCAGAGGGATTCATTGAAAAGGGCCAAATGGAAAAGGTATGCAAGTTGCAGAAATCCATATATGGATTGAAGCAAGCATCCAGATCCTGGAACATAAGGTTTGATCAAGCTGTCAAAGGTTTTGGATTTATTCAGAATCCTGACGAACCTTGTGTATACAAAAGGATTAAGGGCGACAAGTTGGTTTTCCTGATTCTTTATGTTGATGATATACTACTCATTGGAAACGATGTAGGTGTATTGACATCAGTAAAAGAATGGTTAGCAAAACAATTTGATATGAAGGACTTAGGAGAAGCAAGTTTTATTCTAGGTATCCAAGTAATAAGGGATAGAAAGAATAGAACGATTGCATTATCCCAAGCTTCATACATAGACAAGATCTTGTCTAGGTTTTCCATGCAGGATTCCAAGAAAGGTATGTTACCTTTCAGACATGGAATCAAGCTTTCTAAGGAACAAGTTCCTAAGAATGAGCATGAAGAGCAATTCATGAGTAGATTTCCATATGCCTCGGCAGTTGGAAGTCTCATGTATGCAATGCTCTGTACTAGACCAGATATTTGTTTTGCTGTTGGCATAGTTAGCAGGTTTCAATCGAAACCTGGTCCTGATCACTGGACGGCAGTCAAGCATATTTTCAAGTATCTTAAGAGAATGAGAGATAATATGCTTGTATACTCTGGAGGGGATTTGATTCCCGTTGGGTATACAGATTCTGATTTCCAATCAGATTCTGACTCCAGAAAATCCACATCAGGGGCTGTGTTTACTATTGGAGGAGGAGCAGTTATATGGAGGAGTATCAAGCAATCTTGTATTGCTGATTCCACCATGGAAGCTGAGTATGTTGCTGCATGCGAGGCTGCCAAAGAGGCTGTTTGGCTCCGCCAATTCTTGATTGACTTGGAAGTGGTTCCTAGTGCGAATAAGCAGATCACTATCTACTGTGACAACAGTGGAGCAGTGGCTAATTCGAAAGAACCAAGAAGTCACAAGAGAGGTAAACACATTGAAAGAAAGTATCATCTTTTAAGGGAGATTGTTCAAAGAGGTGACGTGACGATTACCAAAATCGCGTCAGCAGAAAATCTAGCGGATCCCTTCACAAAGGCTCTACCTCAGAAGAGTTTCGATGGGCATCTAGAGAACATGGGCTTGAGAGATATGACACATTTGCTATAGTGCAAGTGGGAGATTGTTAGGATTATGCTCAATAGCAAGAGTGTAATGTTGTAATTAACAATCTTTTTCATATTAATAAAGTGATTTCTGGTTTAACAAATCGTATAGCATTTATAGTTTAATATTATAATTGTCAAAATAAATAATCATAAGGTCTAAAGACTATGAGAAAAGAAGAATTGTTCGTACATCTGGATATGTATGTGGTAGACACAATTCTTTAGTTAGTCTTGAATAATGTTCACAACTTAAGTTAAAGGTTGGGCACCTTTATCTTGTTAAAGTTGTAGAATTCTTTTGCTAGCATTTGAGTGGGATCAAATGAGATATGATGAGTCTAAATCATCGGAGTGTCTTCGAGCAAAAGGATCTAGTGCACTGGGTGCATTGAACAGGATCACAATGAAAAGCTTTATCTAGAACCGTCAAAAGATAATAGTCTTTTCATTATCAGGACAATCGAAGAGTCTATCTTAATCCTGAGATAAATGATGGACTTATGGTTGCAAGTGATATCATTTGAGTTATCAATGAGTACGATTATATCGCATAGTCTATCCTCGATAGTTTGGTGATATTCATTTGTTAATCGATAGAGGACTTCATTTATAGATATGGACATCGTGGCTCCATTTAATTAAATGAGAGTATAATATCATCATATGGATGTTTTGAGGTAATTGGATATTAAATCTCAACGTTGAGTTTTCGATAGTGTCTATTGAAAACATGGCTTCTGGACAAGTCAAAATATCCAAGTTCAAAACGTGGTCATATGAGTAAATATGGTAACTTGGAGAGTTATAGGCGGTCTATGAACTCTTGGCGATTACTGATATTAATCACGAGGATACACTATCTCCTATATGATTGTCTAGGGTATGAATGAGGAGCATCTTCCTTTTCTATCTTTATTTAAGAGTTCAATTTTAGCTCTTTAGTGGAATGAGTTAAAATTAATGGATCGGACCTAAGTGAATCATTTGTTGATTGTGATTAGGTTATGTCTATTGAAGCTTAAATTTAGATGGCCCGCCAAGATCCCAATCCACACGGACTTGCATGGATCACTTGATATATTCTACCGGACCAATTTAAGGGTCCATCTAGAATTGCATTTAATATATTAAGAATATAATTTGCACATTATTTAAGTAATGGGCTGCTCAATTATATTTATATATTAATGAAAGACATGTGGGCTTGTTTCTTTTAGTAAGAATGGGTCTGGTTCACATGTGGGCTTTTTATTTAAAGTCCAATGGATTAAATGAAATAAGAAAATAATATTTTGGCCCATTTATTCAAGTGGGGCGGCAAGGTTAAGTTTTAACCTAATATATTATTTTGTTTCATTTGTTTTAATTAAATAAGAATTAATTTATTTATTAATTAATTGTTTAATTAAGAAACAAATCTTTTCTGATTAGGAAATATGATTCCTAGTGTTATACTATTGTTGGTAGTATACTAAAAGTAAAAGACTTATTTGGTAAGAAAATAAATAATTAATTTTATTTATTTAATCAAATAAGAAGTCTTTTATATTTAGTCAAATAAAGGAATAAAAGATTTATGAATTCAATTAGGTTTTAAAGTCTTAAACTAAATAGGAAATAGGGTGCAATACAAACTCTTTTGGGCTTGAGAATTGCGGCAACCCTAGTCCCTTTTAGGTTGTGATTTTCGGCCACCCTAAGTAAAAGAAGAGAAGAAAATTTGGCCACCTATATAAGTGCTCTTATAGATTTCGGCCACCACAAGTTGTTCAAGAGACAATTTTTCTTCTTCTTCTCAATTCATAGAAAGCTTTTATTCTACTAAAACAAATAGGAGTGTTAGATTATTCTTTGATAGTATACTATTTGCTTAATCATCAATAAGCTTGTGTATACGATATCGATCTAGGTTCACGCGAGTTTCGATCATTAGATTGAGAACTCAAAAGTGACCGGAATAATCTCAGTCATTCTTTTGATTGTTTTTGTGACTAACAAAGAAAAGAAAGTTTGTTTTGTCCATTCACAGGTTTGCAATTCAAAGAAAAAGGGAGACCACGCTCCTAGGTGATCCACGTTCGTGCTAGGATTGAAGATCTTGCGGATTACCATCGACGTAAGTCAATCGGATCACGCGACAAAAGGTATTCTACTTTTTGGTTATTGTATATGCATGTTTAATTAATTAAAGGGTTTAAGGTTCATAAAGGAAAAATTTTAAAAGTCACTAAATCTTATTTTTAGTCTCGCTTCCGCTGCGTGTACTACGGTATTTTTCCCTACACATATGTATATATGTTTTCAATTCTATAAGTGTGAACCTTGCTTGTTTACAATCCATGTCATATTTATGTTCAAACATGCATTTTTGGACTAGGAGATGTATGTAGGAAGTATGATTTGAATGACCTATGATTATCTCCATGACATGATGATTCTTTAATAACATGCTAATGTCAAATGAAAAAGCATGAAATTCATATACCATGCTCACATGAAAAGCATGAATTGATGATTGCATATTCTTAAAATGCAAAACCTTGTGTGAAAGCTTATGAGACTCAAAATGAATAAAGGATCTTGTATCCGTTCAAAGGAAGTTACATTCCAAATGTCTCTCTTTCTTTATTGGTTGAACATGGCTACTATCATACGGATATCTTATCCAGAAAAATCAAAAAGGGTGCAAAGTCGCTCATGCCATGTTTCGCTTATAAAGTTGGATATAGTTGTTCTTAAATTGAAATCAATATATTCTATATCCTTGCTTTACTCATGACATTGGTGAAATTGGTTTGAATTCTTTTTAGAAACCTTTGTCATTTGCTTTGCCAAATACCACTGTATTTTGGACTTGAATGCTACATGTCTTGTATGCAAAGCATGTTTGATTCACACATTTTCTTTCAAATAAATCTCCTTGTTTCTCTTCAATTAATTGAGGTGCATAAAGTGACTTATATATATATGCAAATATCTTGCATTCTTCTATCTCTCGTTGCTATGAGTGACCCGGTTGGGGACTACTCCTTTGCCTATTTCATGACAAAAAGGGGGAGTAGGAAATGGTAAGAGGAGTTGCAAAATAGAGGCAATTGTGCATAATGGGGAGAACATTCGTTGAGGGGGAGTAACCCGTTGAGGGGGAGTATTGCATACACATACATTTCACAATGTTGTGCCTAATCTTTTAAAATGCAAATGCTTGTTTTTGTTCTCACTTGATTCATCTCACTTTTTACTTGTATTAGAAATATTAGAAACTTTCTTTTTAGAGCTTGATTATTCTACAAGAGATTGAAGACTTGAAGTTTATTTTCTTATCTCTTTGTATTGTAGAAAATCTATATTATCCCGTTGTTTCTAGTTTAATGTGAGGAATCAATGTGAGTGGTGGTTTTGTCACGAAATAGCCAAAGGGGGAGATTGTAAGGTTCCCATTTGTTGATTGGCTCATTTCGTAGACAAACCACATGTTGGGGTACTTTGTAAGGGTAGCTTAGGTATTGGTTTCATTGTTCGAAGCCCTTTGAAGACCTCGTATTGATAAGCACCGAAGGTAAATTTCTATGTGCTTACTTTTCTTTAAAGAGATTAGTTGCACACACTCACTTAACATACATTGCATATGTGTGCATTCTCGTTACTTGTCACATTTCACACTTGCACTTATGTGTTATATTTTGTTGTGTGTATTTGTGTATTGTTGTCTTGTAATTCGTTTCCCGATAGTTTTCGAAAACGTCCGCGCATGCACTAGAATGTGCTTGGTTTAGCTCGAGGACCGCCTACGGAGAATGCCCTTGGCTTCTCCTTGGTTTTCACCCTTGTCGGTGATCGGCGGTTTTGATCGGCGGCCTGGCCGCCGAATGAAACCGCCTTTTGCTTCCAGTAGTGTATGGAGCAATTCTGCGGTTATGATTGGCGGTCTCGACCGCCGTTCGAAACCGCCGTTCAAGACCTGACTGATTTTATCTCTCGGCCTAATTCGGCGGTTGAAACGGCGGTCACGCATGAAACCGCCGTTTTCACACCTGATTGATTTTTCATCTCAGGTTTGATTCGGCGGTTGGATCGGCGGTCACGAAACCGCCGAATGAAACCGCCGTTGGTCCCCTGTTCCTCTCGGGCCCATTCGGCGGTTATGAACGGCGGCCTGGCCGCCGATTGAAACCGCCGATCGGTGCGTTTCCGGGGCAAACTTGTCTTTTCACATGCTCTGTTTTTCATGCCTATAAATACATCACTTTCTCTTGCTCTGAATGTGACTCTTTGATTATCAAGAACCCTACTTTCAAAAGAGAGATTTTTAAGAGAGAAAGCAATCAAGTTTGCTCACTAAACACTCAAACAAAAATCCATTTGCATCAAAGTTCATCTAGCATTCTCTAGAATATCTAGGATGCTTGCTTGCATGGGTCTTTGATCATCACACTTGCTTTGGTAAGTTTTTCACTATTATCATACATAATTAGTGTTTAATTTATTATGGCATCTCTTTTATTACTTGATTGTTCTTAGATTATAATATAATATTCAAGATAGAGATTGTTGTGTTGATTTGATTGAGTGTTGTTTTTATGATAGATATCTAGGTTTCTCTAATCTATGATTATCTATGCTAATTGACATGTCATTTAGCTTTAATATCTAGGATTGTCTTTAATTGCATATTCATCATCTGAGATAAGCATATAGGGTTTCCCTTGCTCTATGTTGCATTTGGATATTCATATATTCACTTAGGGTGTTAATCTCTTTTTAGAGAATTAAGTCTTGTGTTGTGACCTGGATTAGGTTGCTTAATTCGCAAGCAATCGGACTAGGTTCACTCATGCCGGGATTAGGTAGGTGTGTGATTACTTCCGGGATTAGGTTGTAATCGTTTACACATTTAGTGGATTCGAGGTTCGAGTGTGGCTTACTTACTAGCCCGTGGTTTTTCCCGTGAGGGTTTCCACGTAAAAATCAAGTGTTATTTAATTTCCGTATTTTATACTTGATTTATTGCTTTATCTATTTAGGGGTAATTTCATAATTTGGACTAATACGAAAAATTGGGTAAAAAGCTTAAAATCTATTCACCCCCCCCCCCCTCTAGATAGTTTTATACAAACCATGCTATAATTTGTTTCACAAACAATCAATTTATCATAGAACATGTGATCAATACATTCCATGGAACAACTAGACCTAACCATGTGAGAACACAAGTAATATAGTCTAGATGCCAAAACATGAATTAAACCTAGAGCATGTGAAAAACACCTAACACAAAAGCTCATAATTTCATTCACACATATAACACTTGAATAAATCATAATCATGAAGCACATATTCAAGATGTTACAAACATACACAAAAATGCTAGAAGTACAAAATGTATTCAATGAATATTCTAGCCAAAGATTTAGAGCAAGGATATAATGATAAATCAATTAAATCCTAGATGTCTCTAAAAACACATATACAAGCATTAATCTTAGATATTATCAATCAAAGGATCAAAGCACATTTCAAGGATTATTAATCATAAAATGATTCAATCAAGTCACAAATAATCCTAGATATCAAACTAATCACTATACAACTCTCAATCATGTGAAAAACCTAAAATCCAAGAAACTAGTTCACATATGTCTCTAATTAGACTTTTAATTATGTTTGATTATGAAGCTATCTTTCTCAATAGCATTCACCATACATATACATACATATAAAAGAAGTAACCCCAAGCAAATTGAAGGTTATAAAGAAGAAATCTCAAAGATATGACAACTACCTTGCAATCACAAGCTGGTTCGGTTTTGATGGTGAAACCACTCGAAAACTCGATCAAACAGCTGCAAGACCACCTGGAAAAGGTAGAGTACTGGAATACAAACAATCTCCAACTTGAATCAACCCATTCCAACTTTGTATGAGAAAGTTATGGTGTTTGGAAGGTGAGAAAAGTTGAGAGAAAATTTCAGCACTTGAGATATTCTAATTTTTCTTCTTGGAATAAAATGGGAGGGAAAGAAAATATTTAAAAGGAAGAGAGAGAAGGAAATAAGGTGTAGGGAAAAATATGGTCATGCAGCGGAAGCGAGACTAAAATCGGTTTTAGTATAGTTTAAAATTTTTCCATATTATGAACCTTAACCCTTAAATTAATTAAACATATATATATACTAAAAAGTAGAATACCTTTTGTCGCGTGATCCGATTGACTTTGCGTCGATGGTAATCCGTAAGATCTTCCAATCCAATCATGAACGTGAATCACCTAGGAGCGTGGTCTCCCTTCTCTTTGAATTGTGTACCTGAGGATGGATAACAAAATCTTTTCTTTTCTTTTTCGCTAGTCACAAAACTTCCAAGAGACAATGAAGAATGTTCCAGTCACTTTTGAATTTTCAATCTAATAATCGAAACTTGCGTGAACCATATTCAAAATTATGCACAAAGCCTATTGATGTATAAGCTACTAGTGCACTATCGAAATAAGAACAATTCTTCCTACTTTTCTCTCTTGGCCGAAATCACACTTAGTCTTAAGAGATAACTTTTATTTTTCAAGCAATAGAAAAATAAATCTCTAGAAAACTATTAGGGTTGCCGAATATTCTTTGCACAAAAATATATATATTGGTCGCTGTTCTTGATTGCCCAATATAAATATATATATAGCACCGAATTCTCTTTTAATTATATAATCTATATATTTGCATGACTTTAACATGCATATATAATATATAATCTGCATTCATTCAACTTTTCATATATGTATATCATATATATGTCTGCACGCCTTTTAACATGCATATATATAATATATTTTTGCATGAATTCTTGCCTAAATTTTAATTAGGGTAATCGAATTCCTCTACCAAATAGGTTTTATGCCTTTTGACATAAATCCTAACTCTAAGTAGATTTCTTTAGAATTCCAAACCCTAATCCAACTCCTTAGTGTATTTGTGACTATATAAAAGACTTCCTTATTTGACTAGATAAATAAATCCCTTATTTATCTACTTATCAAATAAAGTCTTTTATTTTAATTATACTACCACAATAGTATACTACTAAGAAACATATTTCCTAGTCATAAAAAGATTTTGATTCTTAATTAAATAATTAATCAATCAATTAATTAATTCTCATTTAATTAAATAATAAAAATAAAACAATATAATATCATATATATATCTCGGCCATGTGCCATATATATTAATATATCTATATATTGTTTTTCTATTTTATTAAATCCATTGGACTTTAATTAAAAAGCCCACATGTGAACCAGACCCATTCTTACTAAAAGAAACAAGCCCACATACCTTTAATTAATATATTAATATAATTGATCAGCTCATTAAATAAATAATGTGCAAATTATATTCTTAATATATTAAATACAATTCTAGATGGACTCATAAATTGGTCCGGTAGAATATATCAAGTGATCCATGCAAGTCCGTGTGGATTGGGGATCTTGACAGGCTATCTAAATATAAGCTTCAATAGACATAACCTAATCACAATCAACAAATGATTCACTTAGGTCCGATCTATTAATTTTATCTCATTCCACTAAAGAGCTAAAATTGAACTCTTAAATAAAGATAGAATAAGTAAATATTTCTCATTCGTACCCTAGACAATCTTATTGGAGATAGTGTATCCTCGTGAAGAATATCAGTAATCGCCAAGAGCTCATAGACCGCCTATAGCTCTCCAAGTTACCATATTTACTCATATGACCACATTTTGAACTTGGATATTTTGACTTGTCCAGAAGCCATGTTTCAATAGACTCTATCGAAAACTTAACGTTAAGATTCAATATCCAATACCTCAAAACATCCATATGATAATATTCTACTCTCATTTAATAAATGGAGCCACGATGTCCATATCTATAAATGAAGTCCTCTATCGATTAACAAATGATTACCACTAAACTATCGAGGATAGACTATGCTATATAATCGTACTCATTGATAACTCAAATGATAACACTTGCAACCATAAGTCCATCATTTATCTCAGGATTAAGATAGACTCTCCGATGGTCCTAATAATGAAAAAACTTTTATCTACTGACGGTTCTAGATAAAGTATTTCATTGTGATCCAGTTCAATGCACCTAGTTCACTAGATTCTTTTACTCAAAGACCCTCTGATGATTTTAGACTCATTATAACACATTTGATTCCACTCAAATGCTAGTAAAAGAATTCTACAACTTTAACAAGATAAAGGTACCCAACCTTTAACTTAAGTTGTGAACATTTATTCAAGACTAACTAAAGAATTGTGTCTACCTCATACATATCCAGATGTACGAACAATTCTTCTTTTCTCATAGTCTTTTGACCTTATGATTATTTACTTTTGACAATTATAATATTCAATCTATAAATGCTATCAGATTTGTTTACAAATCATGACTCCCTCACGCACAATGAGAACTATGAATCTTTGATAAAAGGTTGAGAATTCATCTCGGAATACGACCATGAAAACAACTCAACGAATGAGAACGAAAATTAGAGTAGCGTAGCTACATCATTTGGACTCGAAACCTAATGAATGAGTAACTAAAATGACCGGGACTCAATAAGGAATCATTAGAGATCATGTTCAAGTCCAAAATCAATAAAATGGAAACAAATAAACACAAAGTCACACATGTATGCCATTTCCTAGACATAGTCCTAGAACATGCAATTAACAAAGTTTATCAATTTGAATCTAATGCATAAGCATACATTACCAAGTGTGTGAAAATGATATGTAAATGGTGTACAACTATGCAGGGACACAAATGAATGCCATGTGTGTGTGTGCCTAACCTTGTAAGAGGAAAGAGGTCTATTTTACCTTCATTGTGCAATGAAGCACATTCCTCCTTGAACAACACCAACTTGCATGAAATGTGGTCGAGCCTTTCTTTGAAGCTTCAAATCATCAATCCTAAGACCACTAATCGATACAAGAAAAACATCACTTTGATATGGAATATATGCCAACACAATCCAAAAACCTAACAGCTCCGCTTTCCTTGAGACTCATGCCTACCTTTTCTTTGAGTGTGCTTATAGCAAAGTCATATGGTTTTATTTGAAGGATATGTGTGGCCGGCCTTCGAATGGTCAGAGATGGCCTAGTTTTGTTGCTTAGGCTTCTCAATGTTAAAGGGGGGAAATCTCCTTCCATTGTTGTTAAGAAACTTTATCTTGCTGTGGCGGTTTATTCTATTTGGAGAGAAAGGAACAATAGAATCTTTGGGAGCTCTCATACGACTAGCATAGTCGTTACCCGTTCCATTATTGATACTATTCGTAGTAGGCTCTTCTCTACCAAATTGAAGGATTGGCCTCATGTTGCTTTAAATTGGAATATTTCTATTAGTTGATTTGTTTGCCTTGTGTTTTTGCTTATTTGAGCCCTTGTTTGCTCGTGTGTGTGAGCTGGTTTAAGCTTTTGTTTTTGCTCTTGTTCTTTCCTGGGGTATGCCCCTTGTATTTTGTACATTCTTTCTCTCTTTTTATGAAACTATTTATTTACCCAAAAAAAAAAAAAACGCCCGAAAGACAAATAGAATAATAGGGAACTAAAAACAATGCATGAGAACTAAAATAACTCCCGTGTTCCAAAAAGGAAGCACACATGCCAAAAAGAACGTTTGCAAGCAAAAAAGAATATCCCAAGCCAAAAATAAGGCCAGATAACTAAAAATCATGCTCAAGAACTAAAAAGCACTCTCCTCGCATGTTCCAAAAAGAAAGCTCGCATTTCAAAAAGAATGCTTGTAGGTGAAAAAGAACTTCTGCAAGCAAAAAGGAACGCCTGAAACCACAAAAGAATGCCCAGGAACTAAACAGCGTACTCAAGAACTAAAATGAACTCCCATGTTCCAAAAAGTATGTACGCATGACAAAAAGAATGCCTACATGCAAAAAAGAACATTTGTAGGCAAAAAAGAACTCTCAAAAGCCAAAATGAATAATAGGGAACTAAAAAGAATGCTCGAGAACTAAAAAGAACTTCCACGTTCCAAAAAGTATGCACGCATGCCAAGAAGAATGCTTACATGCCAAAAAGAACGTTTGCATGCAAAAAAGTATGCCCGAAAGCCAAAATGAATAATAGGGAACTAAAAAAAATGCTTGAGAACTAAAAAGAACTCACGCGTTCAGAAAAGCATGCATGCATGCTAAAAAGAATGCCTACATGCCAAAAAGAACGTTTGTATGGAAAAAGAACGCCAGGGAACTAAAAATCATGCTCGATAGCTAAAAAGTACTCTCGTGTTCCAAAGAGCAAATAAGTACGCCCGAAATCACAAAGGAACGTCTAGGAACTAAAAAGCGTACTCGAGAACAAAAAAGAACTCCTACGTTCCAAAAAGCATGCACGCATGCCAAAAAGGTTGCTTACATGCCAAAAAGAATGTTTGCATGCAAAAAAGAATGCCCGAAAGCCAAAAAGAATACCTACATCCTAAAAAGAACATTTTTATGCAAAAAGGAACGCCCAAGCTAAAAAGAACACCGGGGAACTAAAAATCATGCTCGATAACTAAAAAGTACACTTGTGTTCCAAAAAGCAATCCGCATTTCACAAAGAACGCTTGCAAGTGAAAAAGAACTTCTGCATGCAAAAAAGAATGCCTGAAACCACAGAAGAACGTCCGGGAACTAAAAAGCGTACTCAAGAACAAAAAAGAACTTCTGCATGCAAAAAAGAATGCCTAAAACCACAATAGAACGTCCGAGAACTAAAAAGCGTACTCGAGAACAAAAAAGAACTCCCGCGTTCCAAAAAGCATGCACGCATGCAAAAAAGAATGCTTACTTGCCAAAAAGAACGTTTACATGCAAAACAGAACGCCCGAAAGCCAAATAGAATAATAGGGAACTAAAAAGAATGCACGAGAACTAAAAGACCTCCCGCGTTCCAAAAAGTATGTACGCATGCCAAAAATAATGCATACATACCGAAAAGAACATTTGCATGCAAAAAAGAATGCCCTAAGCCAAAAAGAATGCCAGGGAACTAGAAATCATGCTCGAGAACTAAAATACATTCTCGGGTTCCAAAAAGCAAGCCCGCATTTCAAAAAAAACATTTGTATGTGAAAAAGAACTTTTGCATGCAAAAAAGAACGCTCGAAACCACAAAAGAACGCCCGGGAACTGAAAAGCGTACTCGAGAACTAAAAAGAACTCACGCGTTCCGAAAAGCATGCATGCATGCCAAAAAGAATGCCTACATGCCAAAAAGAACGTTTGCATGCAAAAAAAAAAAAAAAAAAAAAAAAAAGCCCGAAAGCCAAAAAGATTAATAAGGAACTAAAAAGAATGATCGAGAACTAAAAAGAACTCCCACGTTCCAAAAAGCATGCACGTATGCCAAGAAAAATGCCTACATGCCAATAAGAACGAAACCACAAAAGAACGCCCGGGAACTGAAAAGCGTACTCGAGAACTAAAAAGAACTCACGCGTTCCGAAAAGCATGCATGCATGCCAAAAAGAATGCCTACATGCCAAAAAGAACGTTTGCATGCAAAAAAAAAAAAAAAAAGCCCGAAAGCCAAAAAGATTAATAAGGAACTAAAAAGAATGATCGAGAACTAAAAAGAACTCCTACGTTCCAAAAAGCATGCACGTATGCTAAGAAAAATGCCTACATGCCAATAAGAACGTTTGCATGCAAAAAAGAACACCCCAAGCCAAAAAGAACGCCAGGGAACTAAAAATCATGCTCGAGAAGTAAAAAGCACTCTCATGATCAAAAATGCAATCCCGCATTTCAAAAACAATGCTTGCATGTGAAAAAGAACTTCTGCATGCAAAAAAGAACGCCTGAAGCCACAAAAGCATGCCCAGGAACCAAAAGCATACTCAAGAGCTAAAAATTACTCTCGCCTTCAAAAAACGCATGCGCGCATGCCGAAAAGAATGCCTGCATGCCAAAAAGAATGTTTACATGCCAAAATGAATAATGGGGAACTAAATAGAATGCTTGAGAATTAAAAAGAACTCTTGTGTTCCAAAAAGCATGCACGCATGCCAAAAAGAACGTTTGCACGCAAAAAAGAATGCCAGGCAACTAAAAATCATACTCAAGAACTAAAAAGCACTCTCTTGTTCAAAAAAGCAAGCCCGCATTTAAAAAAAAAATGCATCCATGAGAAAGAGACCTTCTACATGCAAAAAAGAACGCCCCGAAACCATGAAAGTACGCTCGGGAACAAAATATCATACTCGAGAACTAAAAATAACTCCCACGTTCCAAAAAGCATGCACGCATGCCAAAAAGAATGAATATATGCCAAAAAGAACGTTTGCACACAGAAAAGAACGCCCGAAAGCCAAAAAGAATAACAAGGAACTAAAAAGAATTCTTGAGAACTAAAAAAGAACTACCGCATTCCAAAAAGCATGCACACATGCCAAAAAGAGTGCCTACATGCCAAAAAGAACGTTAGCATGCAAAAAAGGACGCCCCAAGCCAAAAAGATCGCTGGGGAACTAAAAATCATGCTCGAGAACTAAAAAGCAGTCTTGTGTTCCAAAAGGCAAGCCTGCATTTCAAAAAGAACGCTTGCATGTGAAAAAGAACTTCTTCAGGCAAAAAAGAACACCCAAAACCACAAAAGAACACCCAGGAACTAAAGAGCGTACTCGAGAACTAAAAAGAACTTTCGCTTTCCAAAAAGCATGCACGCATGTCAAAAAGAATGCCTACATGCCAAAAAGAACGTTTGCATGCAAAAAAGAACGTCCGAAAGCCAAATAGAATAATAGGGAATTAAAAAGAATGCTCGAGAACGAAAAGAACTGCAGTGTTCCAAAAAGCATACACGCATGCCAAAAAGAATGTCTACATGCCAAGAAGAACGTTTGCAAGCAAAATAGAACGCCCTAAGCCAAAAATAATGCCAGGGAACTAAAAATCATGCTCGAGAACTAAAAAGCACTCCCGTGTTCCAAAAAGCAAGCCCACATTTGAAAAAGAACGCTTGCATATGAAAAAAAACTTCTGCATGCAAAAAAGAATGCCTGA
Organism: Acer yangbiense; assembly: GCA_008009225.1. Taxonomy (NCBI): domain Eukaryota; kingdom Viridiplantae; phylum Streptophyta; class Magnoliopsida; order Sapindales; family Sapindaceae; genus Acer; species Acer yangbiense. The sequence continues at coordinate 11,057,633 of CM017765.1, read as the reverse complement.
AACCACAAATGAACGCCCAGGTACTAAACAGCGTACTCGAGAACTAAAACGAACTCCCTCGTTCCAAAAAACATGCACGCATGCTAAAAAGAACATTTGTATGCAAAAAAGAACGATTGAAAGCCAAAAAGAATAACAAGGAACTAAAAGGAATGCTTGATAACTAAAAAGAACTTCCACGTTCCAAAATGCATGCCCGCATGCCCAGAAGAATGCTTACAATCCAAAAAGAACGTTTGCATGCATAAAAGTACGCCCAAAAGCCAAAACGAATAATAGGTAACTAAAAAGAATGCTCGAGAACTAAAAAGAACTCCCGCATTCAGAAAGGCATGCACAAATGCTAAAAAGAATGCCTACATGCCAAAAAGAACATTTGCATGCAAAAAAGAACGCCAAGGAACTAAAAATCATGCTCGACAACTAAATAATACTCTCGTGTTCCAAAAAGCAAACCTACATTTATAAAAGAACGCTTGCATGTGAAAAAAGAACTTCTGCATGCAAAAAGGAATGCCCAAAACCGCAAAAAAACGTCCGGGAATTAAAAAGCGTACTCAAAAACGAAGAAGAACTCCCACGTTCCAAAAAGCATGCACACATGCCAAAAAGACTGCTTATATGCCAAAAAAAACATTTGCATGCAAAAAAGAATGCCCGAAAGCCAAAAAGAATAATAGGGAACTAAAAAGAATTCTCGATAACTAAAAAGAACTCCCACGTTCCAAAAAGCATGCATGCATACCAAAAAGAATGACTACATGCCAAAAAGAACGTTTTTATGCACACACACAAAAATGGCCCAAGCCAAAACGAACACTGGGGAACTAAAAATCATGCTCAAGAACTAAAAAGTACACTCGTGTTCCAAAAAGCAATCCCACATTTCACAAGGAACGCTTGCATGTGAAAAAGAACTTCTACATGCAAAAAAGAACGTCCGAACCGGGAACTAAAAAGCGTACTCGAGAACGAAAAATAACTCCCTCATTCAAAAAAGCATGCATGCATGCAAAAAAGAATGCTTACTTGCCAAAAAGAATGTTTACATGCAAAATAGAACGCCTGAAAGCCGTTTATACTATATATGCTAACATCTAAGATTGCTAGATGTAAATTCAAACTGAGTATATGAATGTCATATACAAAGGAAATCAGTTCAAGACATACCGTCTAAAGAGTCCGTAGAACGCAAATAAAGTTGGGGTACTTTATTTGTGATTAATCTACAGCTGCGATCCATTCCATATTGTACGGTGGTCTTATCCTAGACTACTCATATGGTGTTATGAGAATGGATGCACCTTATATGATGTGATCATATAGGACTTGACCACGATCTATATGAATCTGTTACAAAGATCCGTTAGTTGAAAAGATTCATATATATATCGACTAATGATGGCTATATATGGGTGATCTAAGTCCTGAGTGTCTTACTGACTCCTTCAGGTTAGATCGTGGTTTTTTATTTACCATGGGTGAGATCGGAATAGCATTCTCGGTCAATATCTTCGTATCTTGGAATCACGGTTTGGCTTTGCAGCTAGGAAGGTAAGCACACAATAGTGGAATCCACTCCTTCTTGCAAGAAGTAGATAAGTAGTTCCCTTAAGGGTTGATTCGAGCTTGAACAATTAAGAGTGCTCTCCTTCTTCCGTAAACGAATGAAGGATATAATCATTCAAGAGAATCAATGGTACTTAAAGGAAAAGACATAATTAAAGAGGTATAACAGACTTTATGACCTAACTCTAATTATGAACTACTTGTGGAGGATCATGCCATATGTAATAGCTATATCAATGGACACTAATATAATTAGTTGTGTAAAACATCTACAGTTACGAGAGTACAACCCTGGGTTTTTAATGAAATAACTCCAAGGTTAATAATTGTGAAATATTAATTAAAGAATTTAATTAATTTTCTCTAAGTATTAGTGGAGCTCAAAACTGTGGGTCCATTAGGTCGCCTTGCTAGCCCTATACGATTGAAAGTAACAAGACTCACGGAGAATTGGATGGTCCAATTCATTGTGTTACGAAAGTAACTTAAATATATTTTGGAAATTAATTAAATGATGTGATTATTTAATTAATATATTATTTAATTGTTGAATTAAATATTATTAAATAATATGATTATTTAATTGACATATTAATAATTAAGAATTATTAATTGTCATATGGAGATTTCAGTTTCTAACCTTGACAAGAGCAATAAAATAATAAGTGATTATTTTTATTTACTCTAAATATGTCAAAGGTTCAAACCCTAGTAAAGTAATAATTAAAAAAGGATTTGGAATCCTATTTTAACTTGGATTACTAAACCCTAGTGTAAGGATTCCCGTAGTTTTTAATTGGCTTATTTCGTGATCAAACCATATGTGGGGAGCATGTAAGGGTAGCTTAGGAATGTGTTCAAGCTCAAGGCCCTTGCAAGTGTTAAGCACTTCAAAGGTAATTCTCTAAGTGCTTACTTGTCTTGAAGAGATAGTTGCACACACTCACATCTCATGCATATGTTTAATCCTTGTATGTTGTGTGTCTTATTTGTGTGCCTTAATGCTCATTAACATCTCTTCTTGCATGTTAGTTTGATTGCATCTTGCATATCCAATTGCCTTGTCATGCTTAGACTTAGGATTGCATTTTTGCACTGGGCGCTCCCAAAAGCGCTCTACAAAAGCGCTCTACGAACAGCCCCCGTTGGGCGCTGTACAGACCTGATCGATTTAATTCGGTCGCTGTAGAGGCGCTCTACAAAGCGCTCTACAAAGCGCTCTACGTAGAGCGACCCCTCTGATGGCGCTCTACAAAGCGCTCTACAAAGCGCTCTACGTAGAGCGCCCCTCTGTTTTCTCGCAAGAACAGAGCAAGGGGGCTCTACAAAGCGCTCTACAAAGCGCTCTACGTAGAGCGCCCATGGCAAAATTTGAGGCAAACTTATCAAAACGACCACACTTTGTTTTGGCCTCCTATATATATGCCACTTTGACTTTAGGTCAATTACAAGAGTTCATATTCAGATTCTATACTTAGGATATTTTTCAAAGAGAAGAAAAATTCCAAAGAACTCATTTTTAGATTACTCAAACACTTTTTCATGATCATCAATCATCATCTAGCATCATCCATGATCATCTAGATGTCATCTTGCATGGAATCTTCATCATACTTTGCTTGGTAAGCTTTTCACTAATATCTTACATGTTTTGTGTTTATCTTATCTAGCAATCTCAATTAATTACTTGTTTGTTATTTTGTATGCTTTGGATACTATATTGAGATGAGTATGATGTATGTTTGAGAAGTTGTATTGTGCTTGCATATTAGGTTTTGTGCTTAATATTGATTAGCTAAACTAATTGACATGTCATTTAGTTTTGATATCTAGGATTATACTTAATTGCATATTAATCATCTTAGATAAGCATATAGGGTTTCCCTTGCTCTATGTTGCATTTTGGATATTCACATATATTCACTTAGGGTTGTATTCTCTTCAAAGAGAAAGTAAGTCTTGTGTGTAGCATCCGGGATTAGGTTGCTTAGAACGCAAGCAAATTGGACTAGGTTCACTCATACCGGGATTAGGTAGGTGTGTGATTACTTCCGGGATTAGGTTGTAATCGTTTGCACATTTAGTGGATTCGAGGTTCGAGTGTGGCTTACTTACATAGCCCGTGGTTTTTCCCGTGAGGGTTTCCACGTAAAAACCAAGTGTTGTTTTAATTTCCGCACCATATTACAATTGCTTGGTTATATTATCTTGAGGGCATTTTCGTAATTTTGACTAACACGAAAAATTGGGTAAAAAGCGTAAAATCTATTCACCCCCCCTCTAGATAGCTTTATACACACCGTGCTATTATTTGTTTCAATTGGTATCAGAGCGGGTTCCTAGACATACATAGGTGATCCTTGCTTATTTTGGTGTGTTTTGCATTTTGTGTGATTTTTGATCATTCATACATTTGCATTCATTTCATTCATTCATAAACACTATGAGTGGAAACGGTGGAAATGGTGGTGGCCACGAAGGAGCTTCTAGCACAAGGCCTCCACTTCTTACCGGATTGAACTATTCCCAATGGAAAGGGAAGATGGAATCCTACATATGCCAAATTCATGACCGTGCTTGGATGGCGGTGGAAGACGGATATGATCTCCCTATGATGACTCCCGATGGTGGAGGACAAGATGTTTTGAAGCCTAAGGCGCAATGGAACGCGCAAGAGTTTGAGGCTTCTAAGTGGAATAGGAAGGCTATGCATGCCATTATGTGTGCTATGGATGAGAATCAGTACAAGCTTATTCAGAATACTCAGATTGCCAAAGTGGCATGGGACATCCTTCTAGTTGCACATGAGGGAACCGAGGTGGTGAAGGAGTCCAAGCTTCAAGTCCTCCAAACTCAGTTTGAGCTACTAAGGATGGGAGAGGATGAATGCTTCAATGACTTCGAAATCAAATTGATGGACATTGTAAATCAAAGCCATCAACTCGGAGACCCGTATTCGGATAGGAGAGTCAAGCAAAAAATTATGAGATCTCTCCCCGATAGGTTTGAATCCAAGGTGACGGCCATAGAAGAAAATAGTGGCTACATGGATATGAAGCCAAGTGAGGTGATTGGGCGTCTCCTTGCATATGAGTCTAGGAAGGCTCCTAGCACCACTACTCCTCCTAAGAAGTCTAAAGGAATAGCTTTGAAAGCATCTAAGGATGCAAAGGAGGCAAAGCATGAATCGGATGAAGACCTTGCCTTATTTGTGAAAAGGTTCAACAAGGTTATGGGGTTCAAGAAGAAGAAGGGATTTGGGTCAAGAGGACAAGATTTGAAGAAAAAGAGTTCCTTCAAGAAGTTTGAGCCTAGACAAGAGAGGACCGAAAGGAAAGGGGTCCGATGCTTTGAATGTGGTGGGATTGGTCACTTTGCCCCCGAATGTGCTAATCACAATGATAAGAAGAAGAGCAAAGTGATGGCCGCCACTTGGAGTGGGAGTAGTGATGACTCCAATGAGGAAGATGAGTCTTCAAGTGAAGAAGAGCTCATGGCTAACCTCCTAGCTTTTGCCTCCTCACATAAGAGCAAAAGTGGTAGTGAGAAAGAGGAAATGAGTCAAGAGGAAAATGACTCAAGTGAAAAAGAAAGTGATTCCTCATCTAACTCCATAAGTAGTTTTGTGGAGAAAAAGGTGCTTGCTAAATGCCATGCCGAGTTTAATGATTTAGCAATCAAAAGCACAAGAAAGATCAAGATGTTGAGAGAAGAAAATCTTGAGCTTGCATCTCATAATGACCACTTAGGTGAACAAGTGGAAAAATTCAAGAAGATAGAAGATAAGCTAAGAGAGGAGTTAGCTCTATCTAGGAGGAATGAAGAAAGTCTAAAGAGTGAGCTTGAAGAAGTTAGAAATTCTATGACTAGGATGATTCTAGCACCAAGAAGCTTGACCATATGCTTGGTGTTGGAAAGAGTCCATGTGACAAGAGGGGTCTTGGGTATGAAGATGACAAGAAGATCTCTACCTCTAACAAGACCGTGTTTGTCAAGAGCTTGAAGAAAGAAGAAACTTCATTTGTGCAAGCTCCTAGAAAGAAATTAGAAGTAGGACAATGCTCTAATGCACAAGTGAAGATGGGTCCAAGAAGGAAACCTCAAGCTCAACCCCCTAGGGTCTCTCAAGCCAACATTCCTCCTCAAATGGCTCACAAAGGAAAGAGACCTATCATGCAACCTCAAGCTAGGAAGCAACCAAGACCGGTTCAACAACGAAGAAGGATTGAACCCTTTCATCCACAAAGACAAAGGCAAGGTATGATTTCTTATTTCATCCCTATTTGTCACTTTTGTGGTTGTGATGGTCATATTAGACCAAATTGCTTTCAATATATTAAAATGTGTAGAAAACAAAGCATGATTGAGAAGAAAAAGAAAAGAGCCATGATGCATGTTCCTAGGAATGATAATATTATTATGCATGATCCTAGGACATCTAGAGCCCATATACCAAAGACCACTAAGAAAGCTAAGATTGTTTCTAGGTGGATTAGAAAGAATGACATGGTTTGCCATGTTGCTCAAATAGCCTTGAAGGCAAATTCTTCTAATTTTTGGTATCTAGATAGTGGGTGCTCTAGGCACATGACGGGAAACAAGAGTTTCTTCGAGACTCTCGTTATGGAGGAAGGTGGATATGTCACTTTTGGTGATGGATCCAAAAAGAAAGTTGTAGGGAAAGGAACCATTTCCGTTCCCGGATTACCCTCCTTATCCGATGCTTTATTTGTTGATGGCTTGAAAGCCAATTTAATAAGCATTTCACATCTAAGTGATGAAGGATATTCCGTCTTGTTTTGTAAAGATGATTGCTCAATCCTAAAGCCCGATGGACAAACCTTATTGAAAGGTATGAGATCTAGCGACAATTGCTATTGTCTTGAAGCTAGAATAGTCTCAAACAATGTGTCCATGGATGAGCAAATTGAGTTGTGGCATGAAAGACTTGGCCACATGAACTTTAGGGATCTACGGACCCTTGGAAAGTTCGAGTGTGTGCGTGGCCTCCCTAAGCTTGGGAAGAAAGCCAATGGTGTTTGTGGACCTTGCCAACAAGGAAAGCAAACTAAAAGCATGCACAAAAAGGGTAAGTATCTCACCACCAAGGAGCCTCTTGAGCTTCTCCACATGGACCTCATGGGTCCCATGCAAACCGAAAGTTTGGGTGGAAAGAGATACATTTTTGTATGTGTTGATGATTTCTCTAGATTTACATGGACATACTTTCTTAGAGAAAAATCCGAAACTTTTGATAAGTTTAAAATGCTTTGTACTAAATTACAAAATGAAATGAAATCTAACATTAGAAGCATTAAACGGATTAGAAGTGACCATGGGAGAGAGTTTGAGAATGCCTCTTTTGAAAGCTTTTGTGATAGCTTAGGCATCTCCCATGAGTTTTCGGCTCCTAGGACACCTCAACAAAATGGAGTTGTTGAGAGGAAGAATAGGGTCCTCCAAGAGATGGCCCGAGTGATGTTGCTTAGCAACAATGTCCCTAGGAACCTATGGGCCGAAGCTATCAATACGGCTTGCTATATAGGAAATCGTGTGTTCCTAAGGCCCGGTTCTAGAAACACCTCCTATGAGCTATGGAAGGGTAGGAAGCCAAATGTTAGCTACTTCCACACATTTGGAAGCAAATGCTACATTTTAAATGACCGTGATCAACTTGGCAAGTTTGATGCTAAGAGTGATGAGGGTATCTTTATTGGCTACGCCTTGAATAGTAAAGCCTATAGAGTTTTCAACTTGAAGACTCGAACCGTCATGGAATCATCAAATGTGGTCATTGATGATACTAGGCTCAAGTCTAATGATCATGAGGAGGAGGATGTTCTAGAGGATGACACTCCTTTGGAGAGGGTTGTGGTGACTCCCAATGTTGGGACATCTAATGAAGTCACACAACCCATTACTAGAGTTCCTAACTTGGACTCTAATGAACCCGCTCCATGGGTTAGAAGACTCCATAACAAAGAGGATGTTATTGGAGATGTTAATGAGGGTGTTAGGACTAGACGTCAACTTGCTAATCTTATTAGCTATACTTGCTACACCTCTCAAATTGAACCCAAAAAGGTTGAAGAAGCCTTACATGATGAATTTTGGGTTCTTGCCATGCAAGAAGAGCTAAACCAATTCGAAAGGAATGAGGTTTGGACTCTAGTCCCTAGGCCTAAGACCACTAATGTCATAGGCACTAAATGGATATTTAGGAACAAATCCGATGAGGATGGCAACATAGTGCGTAACAAGGCTAGACTTGTAGCACAAGGGTACTCTCAAATTGAGGGTATCGACTTTGAGGAGACATTTGCTCCCGTTGCCCGCTTAGAGTCCATTAGGCTTCTCTTGTCCATCTCTTGTGTGCACAAGTTCAAATTGCACCAAATGGACGTCAAGAGTGCCTTCCTCAATGGCTTCTTGCAAGAGGAAGTGTTTGTTGAACAACCCAAGGGGTTTGTGGATGCACACCACCCCAACCATGTCTATCGCCTCAAGAAGGCACTATATGGGTTGAAACAAGCACCGAGGGCTTGGTATGAGCGCCTCACTCAATTTCTTGTTGACAATAACTACACAAGAGGTAGTGTTGACAAGACACTATTCATCAAGAGAGACAATGATGAGCTTTTCATAGCTCAAATATATGTCGATGACATAGTGTTTGGTTCCACCAACAACACCAAGGTCCAACAATTTATTGATGTTATGTCTCATGAATTTGAGATGAGTCTTGTTGGTGAGCTTAATTACTTCCTAGGTTTGCAAATTAGGCAACTTGATAATGGGATCTTCATAACCCAAGCCAAATATGCCAAAAACCTTGTGAAGAAGTTTGGTCTTGAAAAAGCCAAACATTGTGACACTCCTATGAGCACCACTTTGAAGCTAAGCAAGGATGCTAGCGGTAAAAGTGTGGACCAAACCTTATATCGTGGCATGATAGGGAGCTTGCTCTATTTGACCGCAAGTAGGCCCGATATATCATTTAGTGTAGGAGTTTGTGCTAGGTACCAATCCGATCCCAAGGAGTCCCATCTCTCTTCGGTTAAGAGAGTCATTCGCTTTGTGAATGGGACTTCCAACTATGGGATTTGGTACTCATTTGACACTAATCCTAGTCTTGTAGGATATAGTGATGCGGATTGGGCAGGAAATTGTGATGATAGGAAGAGCACATCGGGCGGTTGCTTCTTTCTAGGCAACAACTTGGTGTCTTGGTTTTGCAAGAAGCAAAATTCAATTTCCTTGTCCACGGCGGAAGCCGAGTACATAGCCGCGGGGAGTGGATGCACTCAACTTATATGGATGAAGCAAATGCTAGTAGACTACGGATTCAACCAAGGTACTCTCACTCTCTTTTGTGATAACATGAGTGCCATTAATATTTCCAAGAATCCGGTGCAACATTCTAGAACTAAGCATATTGACATCCGACATCACTTCATTAGAGAGCTTGTTGAAAATAAATGCATAGTACTTGAACATGTAGGTACTAATGATCAACTTGCGGACCTATTTACTAAACCCTTAGATGCTACTCGATTTAAAACTCTTAGTAGATCTATTGGGGTATGTCTTGTGGAGTGATGTTCTATGATTGACCCCATATGGGGAACTCAAGCAAAGAGAGCTATTTTGCATTCTTGTATCTTGCAAAAAATTTGAAATATCTTATGCCTCTTCTTTTAATTGCTTGAGTAAGCTTGGTTGCACATATGTATATATGTTTTCAATTCAATAAGTGTGAACCTTGCTTGTTTACAATCCATGTCATATTTATGTTCAAACATGCATTTTTGGACTAGGAGATGTATATTGGAAGTATGATTTGAATGACCTATGATTATCTCCATGACATGATGATTCTTTAATAACATGCTAATGTCAAATGAAAAAGCATGAAATTCATATAACATGCTCACATGAAAAGCATGAATTGATGATTGCATATTCTTAAAAATGCAAAACTTGTGTGAAAGCTTATGAGACTCAAAATGAATAAAGGATCTTGTATCCATTCAAAGGAATTTCTATTCCAAATGTCTCTCTTTCTTTATTGGTTGAACATGGCTACTATCATACGGATATCTTATCCGGAAAAATCAAAAAGGGTGCAAAGTTGCTCATGCCATGTTTCGCTTATAAAGTTGGATATAGTTGCTCTTAAATTGAAAACAATAATCTCTATATCCTTGCTTTACTCATGACTTTGGTGAAATTAGTTTGAATTCTTTCTAGAAACCTTTGTCATTTGCTTTGCCAAATACCATTGTATTTTGGACTTGGACGCTACATGTCTTGTATGCAAAGCATGTTTGTTCACACATTTTCTTTCAAATAAATCTCCTTGTTTCTCTCCAATTAATTGAGATGCATAAAGTGACTTATATTAATTATGCAAATCTTGCATGCTACTATCTCTCGTTGCTATAAGTGACCAGGTTGGGGACTACTCTTTTGCCTATATCATGACAAAAAGGGGGAGTAGGATATGGTAAGGGGAGTTGCAAAATATAGAAGCTATTGTGCATATTGGGGAGAACATTCATTGAGGGGGAGTAACCCGTTGAGAGGGAGCATTGCATACACATACATTGCATAATGTTGTGCCTATTTTTTTAAATGCAAATGCTTGGTATTGTTCTCACTTGATTAATCTCACACTTTTCTTATATTGGATATGTTAGAAACTTTCTTTTCAGGGCTTGATTATTCTACAAGAGATTGAAGACTTGAAGTTTTATTTTCTTATCTCTTTGTGTTGTAGAAAATCATAGTTGTCCCGTAGTTTCTATTTCTTTGTGAGGAATCAATGTGAGTGGTGGTTTTGTCACAAAATAGCCAAAGGGGGAGATTGTAAGGATTCCCGTAGTTTTTAATTGGCTTATTTCGTGATCAAACCATATGTGGGGAGCATGTAAGGGTAGCTTAGGAATGTGTTCAAGCTCAAGGCCCTTGCAAGTGTTAAGCACTTCAAAGGTAATTCTCTAAGTGCTTACTTGTCTTGAAGAGATAGTTGCACACACTCACATCTCATGCATATGTTTAATCCTTGTATGTTGTGTGTCTTATTTGTGTGCCTTAATGCTCATTAACATCTCTTCTTGCATGTTAGTTTGATTGCATCTTGCATATCCAATTGCCTTGTCATGCTTAGACTTAGGATTGCATTTTTGCACTGGGCGCTCCCAAAAGCGCTCTACAAAAGCGCTCTACGAACAGCCCCCGTTGGGCGCTGTACAGACCTGATCGATTTAATTCGGTCGCTGTAGAGGCGCTCTACAAAGCGCTCTACAAAGCGCTCTACGTAGAGCGACCCCTCTGATGGCGCTCTACAAAGCGCTCTACAAAGCGCTCTACGTAGAGCGCCCCTCTGTTTTCTCGCAAGAACAGAGCAAGGGGGCTCTACAAAGCGCTCTACAAAGCGCTCTACGTAGAGCGCCCATGGCAAAATTTGAGGCAAACTTATCAAAACGACCACACTTTGTTTTGGCCTCCTATATATATGCCACTTTGACTTTAGGTCAATTACAAGAGTTCATATTCAGATTCTATACTTAGGATATTTTTCAAAGAGAAGAAAAATTCCAAAGAACTCATTTTTAGATTACTCAAACACTTTTTCATGATCATCAATCATCATCTAGCATCATCCATGATCATCTAGATGTCATCTTGCATGGAATCTTCATCATACTTTGCTTGGTAAGCTTTTCACTAATATCTTACATGTTTTGTGTTTATCTTATCTAGCAATCTCAATTAATTACTTGTTTGTTATTTTGTATGCTTTGGATACTATATTGAGATGAGTATGATGTATGTTTGAGAAGTTGTATTGTGCTTGCATATTAGGTTTTGTGCTTAATATTGATTAGCTAAACTAATTGACATGTCATTTAGTTTTGATATCTAGGATTATACTTAATTGCATATTAATCATCTTAGATAAGCATATAGGGTTTCCCTTGCTCTATGTTGCATTTTGGATATTCACATATATTCACTTAGGGTTGTATTCTCTTCAAAGAGAAAGTAAGTCTTGTGTGTAGCATCCGGGATTAGGTTGCTTAGAACGCAAGCAAATTGGACTAGGTTCACTCATACCGGGATTAGGTAGGTGTGTGATTACTTCCGGGATTAGGTTGTAATCGTTTGCACATTTAGTGGATTCGAGGTTCGAGTGTGGCTTACTTACATAGCCCGTGGTTTTTCCCGTGAGGGTTTCCACGTAAAAACCAAGTGTTGTTTTAATTTCCGCACCATATTACAATTGCTTGGTTATATTATCTTGAGGGCATTTTCGTAATTTTGACTAACACGAAAAATTGGGTAAAAAGCGTAAAATCTATTCACCCCCCCCTCTAGATAGCTTTATACACACCGTGCTATTATTTGTTTACCCTAGGTTCCTAGTATATAAGATATACTTATCAGGAAAAAGAAGCTATTCGGAACCCTAAGGAGAACCAAGGTGGGTAGCAACAAGAGAGGAAAAAGAAAAAAAGAAAAAAAAAATTTCTCTCATAGGGTTCGCCGAACTCTACAAGTGAAGCAAGGTGTTGTCTTTCAGTTCTCTCAAGCCTCCATTCAACTGCTCTCGGAATCCGTGACGTGCCCACACACAGGGTTGCTAGATCGCGAGACATAAATCGGAAGGCTTAGCGGTAATAGATCGAAAAGAAATGAATGAGTGTTCTTCAAAGGTATGAAAACAAATATCTTCCTCATATTCGTGTATATACAAAAGGTCCCAATAAGACGATAAATTTTTTGAAACTTATCGTTCTTAAATCTATTGATTTTAATCCTAACTTTTCGCTGCGCGACTTACAATTGGTATCAGAGCCTAGTTAATGTTATACACGAATGTGTTATATTTGTTTTCAAAGTCTTTTTGATATGTGTGATATGTGTAGGCACAATCTAGGGTTGTATGATGTTTATATTATTTTTTAATATAAACATGGTTGATCGTTAATTTTATGGTACGATGAGTTTAGTTAAATTTGTTTCGGGTTGTAATAATTAGTTATTAATTTTCTTTTTCGATGTAATCGTTCTATGTAAATCAATACTTTGTAATATGATTATGTAATCTTGTACAAAGAAGAAGATTCAAGAACAAGCGAAGAACGAAGACACAGCTCTTATGTGTTAAGGTTGCTGCGCGCAAGGCAAGGGTTGCTACATGAAACACAGGCTTGCACAGTAGTGCCTTACGCACAGCAACCAGCTGCGCTGGTGTTGCTGCACTTGCAAGAGTTGCACACATGCGTTAAGCACATGAAGCAACAGCCACACGCAACTGGTGCAGTGCCGTGCATGTTGTGTGCTTGGCGCAAGGCAGCCATGGTGCTGTGTGCGCATGGGACGTGCTACACATGCCATGCACAAAAAGGCAAGGCTGCCCGCGTTTTAGGTGCAAAGCTTGGCCTACTGCACGCTAGTCATGCGCAAGTGCAGCAGCTGCGCATGTGTTGCGCAAGGGTTGCTGCGCGCATGGCGCATGGTGCATGGCGTGGACATGCTGCGTATGCCCTTCGTGTGGACGATGGCTGCACGCAAAAGTGCAAGGCCGATTGTTCGTGACGCTAGGGTTTGCGTATTTGAAAACGTGAATGGGCCGAAATATTTTTTTATAACTTGGGCCTCCAATAAATGTTAGTGTAACATATGGGCCTTAGTTTATGATTCATGAGATGGGTCACCACATAAAAATATTAGGGTTAATCAAGTTTGACTTTTTTGTTTTGTTTTGTTTTGTTTTTTTTTTTTGGTGTTGATGAAATTGGACTAACCTAAGGTGGAAAAGCATCACAAGAGATCATATGCCGAAAAACCCCTAGGCAGTATCCATAAATATATAAATAAAGGAAAAAAGAAATAAGAGAATCTGAAAAACAAAACAAAACAGAGGACACAACCCTAAAAAACCCGAAGGCACGTAGGCCAAACAAGATAAAACAAAACTAGGAAAACTTGAAGGATTCTCTACCCATACAATCATTACCAACTAACCAAGAATAGAATGAAGGAGTGGAGGGCCACCATAAATCAGAAGGAACACCTAAAGCATGCTTAGAGAGAGCATCCGCCACCTGGTTACCTTCTCTGAAGATGTGAGAAACCTGGAACTCCATATGCGAGATCTGATAAATACTGTAAGGATTCCCGTTGTTTTTAATTGGCTTATTTCGTGATCAAACCATATGTGGGGGTTCTTTGTTAGGGTAGCCTAAGTATCGGTCTTAAAGTTCGAAGCCCTTTGAAGACCTCGTGTTGATAAGCACCGAAGGTAAATTTCTATGTGCTTACTTTTCTTTGAAGAGATTAGTTGCACACACACACTAAACATTCATTGCATATGTGTGCATTCTCTTCGTTTGTCACAATTCACACTTGCACTTATTTATTATATTTTGTTGTGTGTAATTGTGTCTTGTTGTTGTGTAATTCGTTTCCCGATAACTTTCGGAAACGTCCGCGCATGCACGAGAATGTGCTTGGTTTAGCGCGAGGACCGCCTATGGAGAATGCCCTTGGCTTCTCCTTGGTTTTCACCTATCTAGGTGATCGGCGGTTATGATCGGCGGCCTGACCGCCGACTGAAACCGCCGTTTCAGTCCAGATTGGTCTGAAGCATTTCTGCGGTTAATATCGGCGGTCACGACCGCCGTTCGAAACCGCCGTTTCAAGACCTGATTGATTTATCTCTCAGTCTAATTCGGCGGTTGAAACGGCGGGCATGAAACCGCCGTTCGAAACCGCCGTTCATACCTGGTTGATTTTGATCTCTATGTTCTGTTTCGGCGGTTGGAATCGGCGGTCACGAAACCGCCGAATTAACCGCCGTTTATGCTCTGTTCTTCACGAGCTCAATTCGGCGGTCATGAACGGCGGCCTGGCCGCCGATTGAAACCGCCGATTGGCGCGTTTCTTTGAAACTTACTTAAACGACCTCACTTTGATTTGGCCCCCTATATATATGCCACTTTGACTTTAGGTCAATTAAGAGAGTTCATATTCAGAATTCATACTTAGGATATTTTTCAAAGAGAAGAAAAATTCCAAGAACTCCATTCTTGATTCTCAAACACTTTTTCATGATCATCAATCATCATCTAGCATCATCTTAGATCATCTAGATGTCATCTAGCATGGAATCTTCATCATACTTTGCTTGGTAAGCTTTTCACTAATATCTTACATGTTTTGTGTTTCTCTTATCTAGCAATCTCAATTAATTACTTGTTTGTTATTTTGTATGCTTTAGATACAATATTGAGATGAGTATGATGTATGTTTGAGATTTTATATTGTGCTTGCATATTAGGTTTTGTGCTTAATATTGATTAGCTAAACTAATTGACATGTCATTTAGTTTTGATATCTAGGATTGTTCTTAATTGCATATTAATCATCTTAGATAAGCATATAGGGTTTCCCTTGCTCTATGTTGCATTTTGGATATTTACATATATTCACTTAGGGTTGTATTCTCTTAATAGAGAAAGTAAGTCTTGTGTGTAGCATCCGGGATTAGGTTGCTTAGAACGCAAGCAAATTGGACTAGATTCACTCATACCGGGATTAGGTAGGTGTGTGATTACTTCCGGGATTAGGTTGTAATCGTTTGCACATTTAGTGGATTCGAGGTTCGAGTGTGGCTTACTTACATAGCCCGTGGTTTTTCCCGTGCGGGTTTCCACGTAAAAACCAAGTGTTGTTTTAATTTCCGCACCATATTACAATTGCTTGGTTATATTATCTTGAGGGCATTTTCGTAATTTTGACTAACACGAAAAATTGGGTAAAAAGCGTAAAATCTATTCACCCCCCCTCTAGATAGCTTTATACACACCGTGCTATTATTTGTTTCAATTGGTATCAGAGCGGGTTCCTAGACATACACAGGTGATCCTTGCTTATTTTGGTGTGTTTTGCATTTTGTGTGATTTTTGATCATTCATACATTTGCATTCATTTCATTCATTCATAAACACTATGAGTGGAAACGGTGGAAATGGTGGTGGCCACGAAGGAGCTTCTAGCACAAGGCCTCCACTTCTTACCGGATTGAACTATTCCCAATGGAAAAGGAAGATGGAATCCTACATATGCCAAATTCATGACCGTGCATGGATGGCGGTGGAAGACGGATATGATCTCCCTATGATGACTCCCGAGGGTGGAGGACAAGATGTTTTGAAGCCTAAGGCGCAATTGAACGCGCAAGAGTTTGAGGCTTCTAAGTGGAATAGGAAGGCTATGCATGCCATTATGTGTGCTATGGATGAGAATCAGTACAAGCTTATTCAGAATACTCAGATTGCCAAAGTGGCATGGGACATCCTTCTAGTTGCACATGAGGGAACCGAGGTGGTGAAGGAGTCCAAGCTTCAAGTCCTCCAAACTCAGTTTGAGCTTCTAAGGATGGGAGAGGATGAATGCTTCAATGACTTCAAAATCAAATTGATGGACATTGTAAATCAAAGCCATCAACTCAGAGATCCGTATTCGGATAAGAGAGTCAAGCAAAAAATTATGAGATCTCTCCCCGATAGGTTTGAATCCAAGGTGACGGCCATAGAAGAAAATAGTGGCTACATGGATATGAAGCCAAGTGAGGTGATTGGGCGTCTCCTTGCATATGAGTCTAGGAAGGCTCCTAGCACCACTACTCCTCCTAAGAAGTCTAAAGGAATAGCTTTGAAAGCATCTAAGGATGCAAAGGAGGCAAAGCATGAATCGGATGAAGACCTTGCCTTATTTGTGAAAAGGTTCAACAAGGTTATGGGGTTCAAGAAGAAGAAGGGATTTGGGTCAAGAGGACAAGATTTGAAGAAAAAGAGTTCCTTCAAGAAGTTTGAGCCTAGACAAGAGAGGACCGAAAGGAAAGGGGTCCGATGCTTTGAATGTGGTGGGATTGGTCACTTTGCCCCCGAATGTGCTAATCACAATGATAAGAAGAAGAGCAAAGTGATGGCCACCACTTGGAGTGGGAGTAGTGATGACTCCAATGAGGAAGATGAGTCTTCAAGTGAAGAAGAGCTCATGGCTAACCTTCTAGCTTTTGCCTCCTCACATAAGAGCAAAAGTGGTAGTGAGAAAGAGGAAATGAGTCAAGAGGAAAATGACTCAAGTGAAATAGAAAGTGACTCCTCTTCTAGTTCCAAAAAGAAATTTGTGGAGCAAAAGGTGCTTGCTAAATACCATGCCGAGTTCAATGATTTAGCACTTAAAAGCACAAGAAAGATTGAGAGGTTGAGAGAAGAAAACCTTGAACTTTCGGCTCACAATGACCACTTAAGTGAACAAGTGGAAAGATTGAAGAGGAGAGAGGATAAGTTAATTGAGGAGTTAGACTTATCCAAGAGAAGTGAAGAAGGCTTGAAGAGGGAACTTGTAGAAGTTAAAGGGTCCTTGGCTAGGATAGATTCTAGCACCAAGAAGCTTGATCATTTACTTGGTGTTGGAAAGAGTCCAAGTGACAAGAGAGGTCTTGGGTATGATGATGGCAAGAAAATCTCAACCTCTAACAAGACCGTGTTTGTCAAGAGCTTGAAGAAAGAAGAAACTTCATTTGTGCAAGCTCCTAGAAAGAAATTAGAAGTAGGACAATGCTCTAATGCACAAGTGAAGATGGGTCCAAGAAGGAAACCTCAAGCTCAACCCCCTAGGGTCTCTCAAGCCAACATTCCTCCTCAAATGGCTCACAAAGGAAAGAGACCTATCATGCAACCTCAAGCTAGGAAGCAACCAAGACCGGTTCAACAACGAAGAAGGATTGAACCCTTTCATCCACAAAGGCAAAGGCAAGGTATGATTTCTTATTTCATCCCTATTTGTCACTTTTGTGGTTGTGATGGTCATATTAGACCAAATTGCTTTCAATATATTAAAATGTGTAGAAAACAAAGCATGATTGAGAAGAAAAAGAAAAGAGCCATGATGCATGTTCCTAGGAATGATAATATTATTATGCATGATCCTAGGACATCTAGAGCCCATATACCAAAGACCACTAAGAAAGCTAAGATTGTTTCTAGGTGGATTAGAAAGAATGACATTGTTTGCCATGTTGCTCAAATAGCCTTGAAGGCAAATTCTTCTAATTTTTGGTATCTAGATAGTGGGTGCTCTAGGCACATGACGGGAAACAAGAGTTTCTTCGAGACTCTTGTTATGGAGGAAGGTGGATTTGTCACTTTTGGTGATGGATCCAAAAAGAAAGTAGTAGGGAAAGGAACCATTTCCGTTCCCGGATTACCCTCCTTATCCGATGCTTTATTTGTTGATGGCTTGAAAGCCAATTTAATAAGCATTTCACATCTAAGTGATGAAGGATATTCCGTCTTGTTTTGTAAAGATGATTGCTCGATCCTAAAGCCCGATGGACAAACCTTAATGAAAGGTATGAGATCTAGCGACAATTGCTATTGTCTTGAAGCTAGAATAGTCTCAAACAATGTGTCCATGGATGAGCAAACTGAGTTGTGGCATGAAAGACTTGGCCACATGAACTTTAGGGATCTACGGACCCTTGGAAAGTTCGAGTGTGTGCGTGGCCTCCCTAAGCTTGGGAAGAAAGCCAATGGTGTTTGTGGACCTTGCCAACAAGGAAATCAAACTAAAAGCATGCACAAAAAGGGTAAGTATCTCACCACCAAGGAGCCTCTTGAGCTTCTCCACATGGACCTCATGGGTCCCATGCAAACCGAAAGTTTGGGTGGAAAGAGATACATTTTTGTATGTGTTGATGATTTCTCTAGATTTACATGGACATACTTTCTTAGAGAAAAATCCGAAACTTTTGATAAGTTTAAAATGCTTTGTACTAAATTACAAAATGAAATGAAATCTAACATTAGAAGCATTAAACGGATTAGAAGTGACCATGGGAGAGAGTTTGAGAATGCCTCTTTTGAAAGCTTTTGTGATAGCTTAGGCATCTCCCATGAGTTTTCGGCTCCTAGGACACCTCAACAAAATGGAGTTGTTGAGAGGAAGAATAGGGTCCTCCAAGAGATGGCCCGAGTGATGTTGCTTAGCAACAATGTCCCTAGGAACCTATGGGCCGAAGCTATCAATACGGCTTGCTATATAGGAAATCGTGTGTTCCTAAGGCCCGGTTCTAGAAACACCTCCTATGAGCTATGGAAGGGTAGGAAACCAAATGTTAGCTACTTCCACACATTTGGAAGCAAATGCTACATTTTAAATGACCGTGATCAACTTGGCAAGTTTGATGCTAAGAGTGATGAGGGTATCTTTATTGGCTACGCCTTGAATAGTAAAGCCTATAGAGTTTTCAACTTGAAGACTCGAACCGTCATGGAATCATCAAATGTGGTCATTGATGATACTAGGCTCAAGTCTAATGACCATGAGGAGGAGGATGTTCTAGAGGATGACACTCATTTGGAGAGGGTTGTGGTGACTCCCAATGTTGGGACATCTAATGAAGTCACACAACCCATTGCTAGAGTTCCTAACTTGGACTCTAATGAACCCGCTCCATGGGTTAGAAGACTCCATAACAAAGAGGATGTTATTGGAGATGTTAATGAGGGTGTTAGGACTAGACGTCAACTTGCTAATCTTATTAGCTATACTTGCTACACCTCTCAAATTGAACCCAAAAAGGTTGAAGAAGCCTTACATGATGAATTTTGGGTTCTTGCCATGCAAGAAGAGCTAAACCAATTTGAAAGGAATGAGGTTTGGACTCTAGTTCCTAGGCCTAAGACCACTAATGTCATAGGCACTAAATGGATATTTAGGAACAAATCCGATGAGGATGGCAACATAGTGCGGAACAAGGCTAGACTTGTAGCACAAGGGTACTCTCAAATTGAGGGTATCGACTTTGAGGAGACATTTGCTCCCGTTGCCCGTTTAGAGTCTATTAGGCTTCTCTTGTCCATTTCTTGTGTGCACAAGTTCAAATTGCACCAAATGGATGTCAAGAGTGCCTTCCTCAATGGTTTCTTGCAAGAGGAAGTGTTTGTTGAACAACCCAAGGGGTTTGTGGATGCTCACCACCCCAACCATGTCTATCGCCTCAAGAAGGCACTATATGGGTTGAAACAAGCACCGAGGGCTTGGTATGAGCGCCTCACTCAATTTCTTGTTGACAATAACTACACAAGAGGTAGTGTTGACAAGACACTATTCATCAAGAGAGACAATGATGAGCTTTTCATAGCTCAAATATATGTCGATGACATAGTGTTTGGCTCCACCAACAACACCAAGGTCCAA
Source organism: Acer yangbiense (assembly GCA_008009225.1). NCBI lineage: Eukaryota > Viridiplantae > Streptophyta > Magnoliopsida > Sapindales > Sapindaceae > Acer > Acer yangbiense. Next base: position 11,037,785 of record CM017765.1, on the reverse strand, counting down.
CAATTTGTTGATGTTATGTCTCATGAATTTGAGATGAGTCTTGTTGGTGAGCTTAATTACTTCCTAGGTTTGCAAATTAGGCAACTTGATAATGGGATCTTCATAACCCAAGCCAAATATGCCAAAAACCTTGTGAAGAAGTTTGGTCTTGAAAAAGCCAAACATTGTGACACTCCTATGAGCACCACTTTGAAGCTAAGCAAGGATGCTAGCGGTAAAAGTGTGGACCAAACCTTATATCGTGGCATGATAGGGAGCTTGCTCTATTTGACCGCAAGTAGGCCCGATATATCATTTAGTGTAGGAGTTTGTGCTAGGTACCAATCCAATCCCAAGGAGTCCCATCTCTCTTCGGTTAAGAGAGTCATTCGCTTTGTAAATGGGAGTTCCAACTATGGGATTTGGTACTCATTTGACACTAATCCTAGTCTTGTAGGATATAGTGATGCGGATTGGGCAGGAAATTGTGATGATAGGAAGAGCACATCGGGCGGTTGCTTCTTTCTAGGCAACAACTTGGTGTCGTGGTTTTGCAAGAAGCAAAACTCGATTTCCTTGTCCACGACGGAAGCCGAGTACATAGCCGCGGGGAGTGGATGCACTCAACTTATGTGGATGAAGCAAATGCTAGTGGATTACGGATTCAACCAAGGTACTCTCACTCTCTTTTGTGATAACATGAGTGCCATTAATATTTCCAAGAATCCGGTGCAACATTCTAGAACTAAGCATATTGACATCCGCCATCACTTCATTAGAGAGCTTGTTGAAAATAAATGCATAGTACTTGAACATGTAGGTACTAATGATCAACTTGCGGATCTATTTACTAAACCCTTAGATGCTACTCGATTTAAAACTCTTAGTAGATCTATTGGGGTATGTCTTGTGGAGTGATGTTCTATGATTGACCCCATATGGGGAACTCAAGCAAAGAGAGCTATTTTGCATTCTTGTATCTTGCAAAAAATTTGAAATATCTTATGCCTCTTCTTTTAATTGCTTGAGTAAGCTTGGTTGTACATATGTATATATGTTTTAAAATTCCATAAGTGTGAACCTTGCTTGTCTACAATCCATGTCATATTTATGTTCAAACATGCATTTTTGGACTAGGAGATTTACATTGGAAGTATGATTTGAATGACCTATGATTATCTCCATGACATGATGATTCTTTAATAACATGCTAATGACAAATGAAAAAGCATGAAATTCATATAACATGCTCACATGAAAAGCATGAATTGATGATTGCATATTCTTAAAAATGCAAAACTTGTGTGAAAACTTATGAGACTCAAAATGAATAAAGGATCTTGTATCCATTCAAAGGAATTTACATTCCAAATGTCTCTCTTTCTTTATTAGTTGAACATGGTTACTATCATACGGATAATTTTATCTGGAAAAATCAAATAGGGTGCAAAGTCGCTCATGCCATGTTTTGCTTATAAAGTTGGATATAGTTGCTCTTAAATTGAAATCAATAATCTCTATATCCTTGCTTTTCCCATGACATTGGTGAAATTGGTTTGAATTCTTATTAGAAACCTTTGTCATTTGCTTTGCCAAATACCATTGTATTTTGGACTTGAATGCTATATGTCTTGTATGCAAAGCATGTTGGATTCACACATTTTCTCAAAATAAATCTCCTTGTTTCTCTCAAATTGATTGAAGTGCATAAAGTGACTTATATGTATATGCAAGTCTTGCATGCTTCTATCTCTCGTTGCTATGAGTGACCCGGTTGGGGCCTACTCCTTTGCCTATATCATGACAAAAAGGGGGAGTAGGATATGGTAAGGGGAGGTGCAAAATATAGAGGCTTTTGTGCACTTTGGGGAAAACATACATTGAGGGGGAGTAACCCGTTGAGGGGGAGCATTGCATTTATCATACATTGCATACATTTGGTAATGTTGTGCCTAAATTCTAAAAATGCAAATGCTTGGTATTGTTCTCACATGATTAATCTCACACTTTTCTTGTATTAGAAATGTTAGAAACTCTTTTCAGGGATTGATTATTCTACAAGAGGATTGAAGACTTCAAGTTGCATTCTCTTATCTCTTTGTAATGTAGAATATCATTATTGTCCCGTAGTTTCTATTTTTTTGTGAGGTATCATTGTGAGTGATGGTTTTGTCACGAAATAGCCAAAGGGGGAGATTGTAAGGATTCCCGTTGTTTTTAATTGGCTTATTTCGTGATCAAACCATATGTGGGGGTTCTTTGTTAGGGTAGCCTAAGTATCGGTCTTAAAGTTCGAAGCCCTTTGAAGACCTCGTGTTGATAAGCACCGAAGGTAAATTTCTATGTGCTTACTTTTCTTTGAAGAGATTAGTTGCACACACACACTAAACATTCATTGCATATGTGTGCATTCTCTTCGTTTGTCACAATTCACACTTGCACTTATTTATTATATTTTGTTGTGTGTAATTGTGTCTTGTTGTTGTGTAATTCGCTTCCCGATAACTTTCGGAAACGTCCGCGCATGCACGAGAATGTGCTTGGTTTAGCGCGAGGACCGCCTATGGAGAATGCCCTTGGCTTCTCCTTGGTTTTCACCTATCTAGGTGATCGGCGGTTATGATCGGCGGCCTGGCCGCCGACTGAAACCGCCGTTTCAGTCCAGATTGGTCTGAAGCATTTCTGCGGTTAATATCGGCGGTCACGACCGCCGTTCGAAACCGCCGTTTCAAGACCTGATTGATTTATCTCTCAGTCTAATTCGGCGGTTGAAACGGCGGGCATGAAACCGCCGTTCGAAACCGCCGTTCATACCTGGTTGATTTTGATCTCTCTGTTCTGTTTCGGCGGTTGGAATCGGCGGTCACGAAACCGCCGAATTAACCGCCGTTTATGCTCTGTTCTTCACGAGCTCAATTCGGCGGTCATGAACGGCGGCCTGGCCGCCGATTGAAACCGCCGATTGGCGCGTTTCTTTGAAACTTACTTAAACGACCTCACTTTGATTTGGCCCCCTATATATATGCCACTTTGACTTTAGGTCAATTAAGAGAGTTCATATTCAGAATTCATACTTAGGATATTTTTCAAAGAGAAGAAAAATTCCAAGAACTCCATTCTTGATTCTCAAACACTTTTTCATGATCATCAATCATCATCTAGCATCATCTTAGATCATCTAGATGTCATCTAGCATGGAATCTTCATCATACTTTGCTTGGTAAGCTTTTCACTAATATCTTACATGTTTTGTGTTTCTCTTATCTAGCAATCTCAATTAATTACTTGTTTGTTATTTTGTATGCTTTAGATACAATATTGAGATGAGTATGATGTATGTTTGAGATTTTATATTGTGCTTGCATATTAGGTTTTGTGCTTAATATTGATTAGCTAAACTAATTGACATGTCATTTAGTTTTGATATCTAGGATTGTTCTTAATTGCATATTAATCATCTTAGATAAGCATATAGGGTTTCCCTTGCTCTATGTTGCATTTTGGATATTTACATATATTCACTTAGGGTTGTATTCTCTTCATAGAGAAAGTAAGTCTTGTGTGTAGCATCCGGGATTAGGTTGCTTAGAACGCAAGCAAATTGGACTAGGTTCACTCATACCGGGATTAGGTAGGTGTGTGATTACTTCCGGGATTAGGTTGTAATCGTTTGCACATTTAGTGGATTCGAGGTTCGAGTGTGGCTTACTTACATAGCCCGTGGTTTTTCCCGTGAGGGTTTCCACGTAAAAACCAAGTGTTGTTTTAATTTCCGCACCATATTACAATTGCTTGGTTATATTATCTTGAGGGCATTTTCGTAATTTTGACTAACATGAAAAATTGGGTAAAAAGCGTAAAATCTATTCACCCCCCCTCTAGATAGCTTTATACACACCGTGCTATTATTTGTTTCAAATACAATGCTACCAAGCTTGAGGAACACGCTAGGTAACCTTATCAGACCTTTCAGAGAGAAGTTGAACCACATAAGAATAGTCACTCTCAAGCCAGATCCTATGCTAACCTAACTTCCACGCATAATTGATGGCTAAAGAAGCAGTAAGGAGCTCAGCCGCAAAAGCAAAAACTTGACCAAGGGGGACCGCAAAATAGGCTTTAACAAAAGATCTACAAGTCCAGAAAACACCCCCACAACCCCCCACACCTAGAGAGCCTAAAGCAGCCTTATCCGTGTTAACCTTGATCCACCTCGGAGCTGGAGGCGGAGGCGACCAAACAACACTCTTGATAACCAAAGCCTTACCAAGACGACCACTAAGTCCAAACCATTGGAAAATCAGCAAATCCTCAACACAGTTACGCATATAGCCGATCTCTAAACGGTTCGTATCATAGACAGAGCACCAAACGAGAGGAGCCTTGAAATCAACAGACTTACCATCAAAAATCCACTGATTACGGGAATACCATACACTCCAAACCATAGCATGAATGGTAGCTTTCCACAAAATCCTAATCTGATCACTAAAAGAAACAAACATGGCCTGATAGAAAAAAGAGCCCCAAGTGTCAACGAAGACAAGCCTCTGAAAAGCATAAAAAAAAAAATCGCCTCCCAAAGAGCAGCAGCAAGAGGGCACTTAAGAAAAAGATGGTCCACAGTCTCCAAGCTAGCGCCACAAACACTACACCTGGAGGCTAATTGAAAACTAGACCTGTATAAATGGTCCTAGGTGGGTAATCTATTAAGAAGAAGACGCCATGAAAGGATAGAACGGGAATGAGGGATATAGTTAAAAGCCCATTAGATGCAAAAGGTGGACTTGAAGAAAAAAGAATTACAAGAAGACCAATGAATGCCTTGGATTAATTTTTGTAATTAGATTTTTCTTTTTTTTTTGGTTAGATAGCTCATCATACTCAGTTAACTCATGTATGTTTTATTTATTAGATGATTAAAGCATTGTCATGCATGCTTATGCCATATAGATTAAAAGTGTCTACACTTGTATTATAATATATCATACATGATTAATAACCCATTTATTTTATATGTTGTTTATTTTTTAATATGATTAAAATTGAATAATCACATAAATTGGCTATTAATAATGAGATTAGTTTTTAGGAGTAAAAACTTGGTAATTCTCATTAATTACTAATCTTTCATTAAAGAGTTTAATTAAATAGATTAGTAAAACCCAATCCATTATTAAGATTAATATGATTAAGGCCTTAATAATAATTGGACCGAATAATGGAAGTTAGTTTTAATAGTTAAAACTTGGTAATTCTCACATTTAATTCTTGTCTATTTAAAGTAGTTGACATAGATTAGAATTCGAATAATAAATTAGTTTTTAATAATTAAAAATTTGGTTTATTATTTAATGTTAATAGGATTAGATTCTAGCAACACAAGCTAATAGAACTAGATTTTTCTTAGCCGTTTAATCTAGATCTAGAAACATTAGAAAACCCTAAATCACAAATAGTGAATGGGAGAGGGATATACAACATTAAATCCCTCAGTATCCATCATTGGTAGAACACCGTGAGATTCAAGTGGGGCCTAGAGACGGCTTTGTTTTTGTCCTCTTTAAGGAAGGTCTCCATAAGAGTCAATACCAAGGTTAACTTCCTAACAGATACGATTTCTTGATGTATTTTGGGATTGACTGACTCTAAGGCAGCAACTGTCAAGTTAAGTTCAAGAGATCTATAATGATGGGTTACACTCACAAGGATTTAATTAAATAGTTAATTAAAATCCTGACTAAAATAAACGATGATTAAATAATATAAGAATAAAGAATTATTCTAGAGTATCATTTAATTGAGAATGTCTCGATCCGACATACAAGTACTTGACCTACCCTAAAGCAGCACTTACTTGTGGCATGTTGGATTATTGTGGCTTAGTAACTTTTTTAGGGATTTTTCTTGTTCATTAAACATGTTTCATGCATCATGTTTTATTATATGCCGAATAATTTTATATATGATTTAAATGTATGAATGAATGAATAAGTTTTTGTTTATGTTTATTTCAGCGATGTCTTCTGCTTTACTTTCAATACTTTCCAATGACAAATTAACCGAGGATAACTATACAAAATGGAAAAACAACATTAATGCAATCCTGGTCACCAAAGACCTAAAATTTGTGCTTATGGAGGAATGTCCTCCACAGCATGCAGCCAACATAGCACGAACTGTTCGTGAGGCCCACGAAAAATGGATTTTAGAAAATGAAAAGGCCCGCATTTATTTGCTAGCTAGCATGATCGAAGTGCTTTATACAAAGCATGAAGCAATGATTACAGCATATGAGATGATGGAGTCATTGCAGGCCATGTTTGGGCAACCTTCTAAGCAAAGCGACATGAAACTGTTCATTCTGCAATGATTGCTCAAATGAAGGAAGGATCATCAGTTTGAGAACATGTTCTAGGTATGATGTCCCATTTTAATACTAATGAAGTCAATGGTGGGACCATAGATGACACTTGCCAAGTGAGCATCATACTAATAACTCTTCCAAAGAGCCAAAAGCAACTATGGGATGAACAAGTTAAAGTTCAGTCTGACTCAGTTGCTTAATGAGCTCACAACTTTTGAGTTCATGTTTAAGGATAACAAAAGTAAGACCGGTGAGGCAAATGTTGCTGAACCATCTTCCTGGGTTCAAGAAAAGGAAGAGGTCTGGTGGCAAGGCAAAGGTTAAGCCCAAGAAGAAACAAGTTCAAAATAAAAAGAAGAGCACCACGATTGACAAAGCAAAAGGGAAGTGTTTCCATTGCGACAAGGTTGGTCATTGGAAAAGAAACTGTCCGTAGTACCTCAAGGAGCTCTCTAAGAAGAAGAAAGTGCAAGTAAATCTAATTTACTTGTCACTGAATCATGTTTAGTGGATGATGAGTTTTCACCTTAGATAGTAGATTCAGGGGCAACTAACCATGTTTGTTCTTCTTTACAGTGGACTGATTCGTAGGGGCCCTTCTCAATGCATGCTGGAACAAGGGATGTCATTTCAACAAGAGCAGTGGGAGCAATTAGACTAGCTTATAATAATTGTTTTCTTTTATTGGACAATGTTTATTACATTCCTGGATTTACCAAAAGTTTGATTTCTGTATCCAAATTATTAGAACAATTGTAATTAGTTTCTTTTAGTAATAAATCAGTTATAATTTCTAGAAACGGATTGGATATTTGTTCAGGTCTAATTGAAAACAATTTGTATGTTTTGAGACCATCATTTCATACATCACTACTTAACACTGAATTGTTTATGAGTAATATTTATTGAATGAAATAACTACTTCTTTTATTAATGGATTTATAACATTTACAAATTACAAGCTTTAGGGCATAAATCTCATAGACTAGCTTATAATAATTGTTTTCTTTTATTGGACAATGTTTATTACATTCCTGGATTTACCAAAAATTTGATTTATGTATCCAAATTATTAGAACAATTGTAATTAGTTTCTTTTAGTAATAAATCAGTTATAATTTCTAGAAACGGATTGGATATTTGTTCAGGTCTAATTGAAAACAATTTGTATGTTTTGAGACCATCATTTCATACATCACTGCTTAACACTGAATTGTTTATGAGTAATATTTATTAAATGAAATAACTACTTCTTTTATTAATGGATTTATAACATTTACAAATTACAAGTTTTAGGGCATAAATCTCAACAAATACTGACCCAGACATAGATTTCCTAGAATCCCTGTTTGCCTGAAAGTCACAATCCTAGAATCCCTGTCTGCCTGAAAGTCACAATCTGTATGTCCTAACAGGATTAGATCCTGTTCTGAATATACTAACATATAGTTTCTCGTTCTTTGAAGATACTTGAGAATAAACTTCATAGCAACCCAATGATCAAATCCTAGGTTAGAATGGAATCTGCTGACTATTCCCATTACGAAGCAGATGTCAGGTCTCGTGCATAACATAGCATACATGAGACTGCCTACTGCTGAGGCATATGGAACTCGTCTCATATCAGAAATTTCTTGAGGTGTCTTAGGATTCTAAGCTTCTAAATGTTTTGATTCTAAGTTTTTAAATGTTCAATTACCTTGGGTCTTCTTATCTTTTTAGTGTATGTTACTTGAACAAATGTTGATAAGAGATAGAGCTTCAATTATAAGCTAGATTTGTCCAATTTGAGACTTGATTGTGATATAGGTTTTCTTAAATCTATGATTTCACATGTTTGAGAGTTGCATTGTAACTAGCTTGTATTCTAGGGCTATTTGTGTGTTAATTGATTTCATTTTGATGATTGATAGCTTTTAAATATGCTAGGACTCTTTAGTTGAATATATTTAGGATTAGAGCATTTAATTTCATATTTGGAGCCTATTGATATTTAATTGATTATTTTGTGAATATGTGCTCTAAATGATTGCTAGGGAATTTTATTTAACATATCTTTTGATTCTAGCATTTTTGTTTTAGTTCTAAAGTCTTGAATATGTGCTTAATGAATATGTATTATTTCAAGCTTTAGTTGCATGAATAAATTCTAGGAGTTAAGTATGTTTTTGTGATTCACATGTTCTAGGTTTTTCTTCATGTATAAGAGCTAGACAACTTTGTTTTATGATCTTTCATGATTATGTCTAGTTCTTCATGAAGTGTACTTAATCCATACGTTTCATATGTGATTTGCATCTTTTTGTGTGATGTCGATTGTTTGGATTGTAAACTAGAAAAACATACATCGTGTGCTCATTGACTATTTCTAGTTTTCATAGGATATATTGATCATATATTCTATGTTGCATATGTTTGCATTTGCATACATTGATCACAATTAGGAAGTCCTTGTAAAAGACATGAAGTCTTAACTAGGATCAGGATGATATGGATAGTTAGGCGAGGAAGTCTTGACTAGGATCAGGATGATCTGGGTAGTTGAGTTAGAAGGCTTAGCTAGGATTGGGATAATCTGGATAGTAAAGCAAGAAATTTTTCTAGAGACATGTGATATGTCTTCGATAGAAAGTAGGCAAGTCTTTCATTAGTAGGCCCGAGGGTAGGGTAAAAAGGATATCCAATAGGGAGTAGACAATTAGAAGGATTGGTCTCTTTTGAGGGTGTACTTTTATCATCTAGTGAAAGATAATTTGCCAGTGGTTGTGGATTCAACCCGTGAATGTTTCCTCTTCAGAAATTTTAGCACGTAAAAAATATGGTGTCAAATGTCTCTATCTCTATCTCTTTATATTTGTATATGTGATCAATTGTATCTTATTTAGATCTTCATTTCTTCAAATCCTTGTAAACAAGATTCTTATAAAGATTAGAATGCAAACATTCTCTTGATCAAAATTGTAAATATCATTTATCTTTGTAGAGTGAGTCATTTGTATATAGTCATTAATTAAATGTACTTGTGTATAACATATATATTAATACAAGAGTTAGTTGATTTTAGTTTTAGTTTGATTCCTTCACTTGCAAATTATATACTTTATTTGATATGCTTTTCAATAGTCTATGTGTGCTTTCATATCTTTAATTTGTTGTGATACAAGCTATCTAGAGGGACAAACTTTTGTTTGTTTCTAAGGGATTGAAAAAGGCTTGAAAATCTATTCACCCCCGACTCTAGGTTAGCTTTAGACAATTTAACTGTGTTTGTATATTTCAATAAGCATGCTCGAGATATAAAAAGCACTATCTTGTTCCACAAAGAATGGACGCATGCCAAAAAGAACTGAAAGTTCATAAAATACTCGAGGCGTGTTTATCAATATAAAGCTAGAGGGGGGGGTGAATAGATTTTAACTATTATTACCCAATTTTCGCATGCAAGTCAATTTTACGAAAATGCCCCTACTAGTCAAAAATACATACAAGTGTAATATAGTGCGGAATTTAAATAATACTTGATGTATACGTGGAAACCCAACCACTGGGAAAAAACCACGGGCTGTATAGTGCGCCACACTCGGAACTCGAAATCACTAATTGAAATGAAGTTTACAACCTATGTAGACCTCGTCTAACACTCCGGTCTGTAACCCCTCACTTCTACCCAGCGGGCCTTTATTAGCAACCCTATTCCAATTTGCTTGAGGCCTAAGCACTCTTAGCCTCAAGACTTACTTCTCTATGAAGAGAAACAACCCTATGTGAATATGTATGAATATTCAATTAGTGCAATAAGAGCTAGGGTACTCTAAATGCTTATCTAGGATGATGATATATTCAATTTAAATCAACCCTAGATATCAATTGCTAAATGACATGTCAAATAGCATAGATGATCATAGATTATAAAAACCTAGATATCTATCAAAAACAACACTCAATTAATTCATCACAAATAATCTCTTTTCTTGTATTTAACATATGATCAAAAACATACAAGTAATTTAAAAGAGATGGCTTGGTATTTAAAATACTACAATAAGATGAAATTAATCAAAATCTTACCAAGCAAGTTGTGATGATGCAAACCCATACATGGATGCACTCTATATAGGCATAGGAGATGCAATATGAAATTTGATGCAAAAGGGGTTTGATTTGAGTGGTTAAAGATGAGTTCTTGATTTGATTTTCTCTCAAAATCTATCTTTGAAGATTAGGGTTCTTAAGAGTCAAAGAACTGATTCAGATAATGAGAAAGTGTGATATTTATAGACATCAAGAACAGGGCAAGTGAAAAGACAATTTTGCCCCTGAAACGCACCGTTCGGCGGTTTCAATCGGCGGCCAGGCCGCCGATGACGACCGCCGAATTGAGCTCGTGAAGAACAGAGCATTAACGGCGGTTTCATTCGGCGGTTACGTGACCGCCGATACAACCGCCGAATCAAACCCGAGAGATTAAAATCGATCAGGTATGAACGGCGGTTTCGAACGGCGGTCGTGACCGCCGATCTGGACCGCAAAATTGCTTCAGACCAATCTGGACTGAAACGGCGGTTTCATTCGGCGGCCAGGCCGCCGATCATAACCGCCGATCACCAACAATGGTGAAAACCAAGGAGAAGCCAAGGGCATTCTCCATAGGCGGTCTTCGCGCGAAACCAAGCACTCATTAGTGCAAGCGCGGACGTTTCCGAACAATGTCGGGAAACGAATTATAAGGCACATATACACACAACAAGATATATCAACCAAAGTGCTAGTGTGTAAAGTGACATGTGAAGAGATGCACATAAAAATAAGCAAGTATGCAATCATAGCAAGAATGCTAAGTGAGTGTGTGCTACTAAATCTCTTCAAAGAAAAACAAGCACAAGAGATTATACCTTTGGCGTGCTTGTATCTTGAGGTCATGGAAGGGCCTTTGATCTTCAACACTAAACACTTAGACTACCCTTACATTCAAAACCCCAACATGTGGTTTGACCACGAAATAAGCCAATCAACAAAACGGGAATCCTTACAGCTTGCATACAAAAAATACTACCTGGATGCAAAAAAGAACACACGAAAGTCAAAAAAATTGCATGGGAACTAAAAAGCATGCTCGATAATAAAAAAGCACTCTCGCATTTGAAAAAGCATGTCTGCATTCCAAAACAAAATGACAACATACTACAAACAAGTCACGCGCGCAAAATAGAACACCTGAAAGCCAAAAAGCATGCGAGAACTAAAAAACACTACTGCACTCCAAAAAGAATGCCCGGGAACTAAAATGCATGCTTGAGATCTAAAAAGCACTCCCGCATTCCAAAAAGCATGCCTGCATGCCAACAACCGCATGCTATAAAGAATGTTTGCATGCAAAAAAGAACGCTCAAAAGCCAAAAAGAATGCATGGAAACTAAACAGCACCCTCGAGAACTATAAAGCACTCCAACAATCCAAAAAGCATGCACGCATGCCAAAAAGAACACATGCATGTTAAAAAGATCGCCTGCGTGCAGAAATGAATGCCTGAAAGCCAAAAATAATACCCAGAAACTAAAAAGCATGCTGGAGAAATATAAAGCACTCCCGGGTTCGAAAAAGCATGCTCGCATGCTAATAAGAATGCCCGGGAAATAAAAAGCAAGCTTGAGGACTAAAAAGCACTCTCACGTTCCAAAAAGCATGACCACATGCCAAAAAGAACACTCGCATGACAGAAAGAATGCTTGCATGCAAAAAAGAATGCCTGAAAGCCAAAAAAAACTTGGGAACTTAAATGCATGCTCAAGAACAGAAAAGCACTCCCACATTCTAAAAAGCATGACCGCATGCCTAAAAGAATGCATGCATGCCAAAAAGAACGCCTACATGGAAAACCGCATGCCTAAAAGCCAAAAATAACGTATGGGAACTAAAAAGCAACATTGATAACTAAAAAGCACTCCCGCATTCCAAAAAGCATACCCGCATGCCAAAAGTAATGCCCGCAAGATAAAAAGAACATCTGTAAGTAAAAAAGAATGCCCAAGCCAAAAAACAAAAAGCACTCAGGAAACTAAAATGCACGCTTGAGAAATGAAAAAGCACTCCCGAGTTTAAAAAAGCATGTCTGCATGCCTAAAAGAACGCCTACATGCAAAAACGAATGCCTAAAAGCCCAAAAGCCAAAAAGAACACCCTAGAACTAAATAGCACGCTTAGGGAACTATAAAGCACTCCCACGTTCCAAAAAGCATGCTCGCATGCAAAAAAGAATACCCGAAAGCCAAAAATAATGGCCGGGAACTAAAAAGCATGTTCGAGAACTAAAAAGCACTCCTGCGTTCCAAAAAACATGCCCGCATGCCAAAAAAATGCCTGCATGAAAAAAAGAACACCTGGAAGCCAAAAAGAACAGCCGTAAACGAAAAAGCATGCTTGAGAAATAAAAAGCACTACCTTGTTCAAAAAAGAATGCCCAGAAGCCAAAAAGAACACTTGCAAGCCAAAAATAACGCCTGGATGCAAAAAAGAACACCCGAGAACTAAAAAACACTCTCGCGTTTGAAAAAGCATGCCTACATGCCAAAAAGAACATCAACTTACTATAAAGAAGTCACATGTGCAAAATAGAATGCCTAAAAGCCAAAAAGCACTCCCGGGAACTAAAAAGCACGCTTGAGATCTAAAAAGCACTCCCGCGTTCCAAAAAGCAAGCCCGTGTACCAATAAGAATACTTGCATGCTAAAAGGAATGCCTGCATGCAAAAAAGAATGCCCGAATGCCAAAAAGAATGCATGGGAACTAAAAAGCATGCTTGAGAATAATAAATCACTCCCGTGTTCCAAAACGCATGCCCTCATGTCAAAAAGAATGCATGCAAGCTAAAAAGAACCCTTGTATGCAAAAAAGAAAGCCCGAAAGGCGAAAATAATGCCCAGAAACTAAAAAGCACGCTCGAGAAATAAAAAACACTCTTACGTTCCAAAAAGCATGCTCTCATGCCAACAAAAATGCCCGGGAAATAAAAAACAAGCACGAGGACTAAAAAGCACTCCCGCGTTCAAAAAAGTATGCCCGCATGCAAAAAAGAACGCCCGCATGATAAAAAGAACGCTTGGGAACTTAAATGCACGCTTGAGAACTGAAAAACACTCTCGCGTTTCAAAAAGCATGCATGCATGCCTAAAAGAATGCGTTTATGCCAAAATGAATGCCTGCATGGAAAAATGCATGCTCGAAAGCCATAAAAAACTATCGAGAACTAAAAAGCACACTCGAGAACTATAAAGCACTCTCGCGTTCCAAAAAGTATGTCCGCATGCCAAAAAGAACGCCTGCATTGGCATAAGATTGTAGTTGCTTTTGAAACTCGAGCATTTTGATTTGTATCGTTACGTTTTGTAGATCTTCAGCAATATAATTTTTAGCCTTTACTATGTGATTTTAGCATGCATGTATCTTTATTTGGCACAATTGGTTTGCATCTCATTCTTGGTTGGCCTTGCTGAGATTATATTGTGTTTTTGGGTATCGTACCTCTAAACCCTCACGAGATTTCACTCATCCACTAGGGTCACCTAGGGGTTTAAAAGGTTTGTGGCACATGCTAAGTGTCATTGTGATCCTTACAAAAGTGGCCTAGTTTAGATTTTTATTTGTTATTGTGTTTATTTGTTTAGTTGTTTAGTTTTTTGGTTTGTTCTTTTTTAAGTTTGTGTTTTTACACTACTACAAAAATGTTAAAAGACATCACTAGAAATCACTAAAAGAAATCGGTTTTTGGTAACCGATTTTAAAAAAACTTTTAGACATCGGTTTTTATAAAAACCGATGTCTTAAAAATTACAGTTTCAAAAGACATCAGTTTTTAAGAAAACCGATATTAAAAACCGATGTCTTAAATTTTGCGTTGAAAAGACAACGGTTTTTATAAAAACCGATATTAAAAACAAGCGTTTAGACATCGGTTCTTATAAAAACCGATGTGGATTCAAAAGCAAAATTCCGCAATGCAGATCTGACCTATATCCACATTCAAGTGCGCATCTCTAAAAATACTCAACGTTATTTGCTCAACTTTTGACACAAGAAAGTAGACATGCAAACAAACATTTTTAAATCAGAAAATATTCCAAAAATCGATTTGGAAAAGTGTGAAAATGAGTGATGAAAACAGCTCACTCGCGGATTCGCGAATCGCTTCTGACCTTTGATTGAATAATTGATTATAAATTTCAAAATATTGCCCAGAAGTTTACGTTCTTTGTACCGTTGAATTCATATCGAAAAATTGAAGAACCCAACATGGACAAAAAAATTTATTTCCTTGCCAAAAGATACAGTTTTAAGGAAAGAGTTTGCACAAAAATATCTCCAATCGCTTCAATTCTGACCTTTGACTGAATAATTGATCATAACTTTCAAAATACCACCCGAAATTTTACGTTATTTATACCGTTGGATTTGTATCAAAAAATTGAAGAATCCACCATAGACGAAAAAATTTATTTCATTGTCAAAAGATACAGTTTTAAGGAAAAAGTTTGCACAAAAATATCTCCAATCGCTTTTGACCTCTGACTGAATAATTGATCATAACTTTCAAAATACCGCCCGGAATTTTACGTTCTTTATACCGTTGGATTCATGTCAAAAAATAAAAGAATCCACCATGGACAAAAAAATTTATTTCGTTTCCAAAAGATACAGTTTTAAGGAAAACATTTGCATAAAAATATCTCCAATCGCTTCTGACCTTTGACTGAATAATTGATCATAACTTTCAAAATAATGCCCGGAATTTTACGTTCTTTATACCGTTGGATTCGTATCAAAAAATTGAAGAATCCACCATGGACAAAAAAATTTATTTCATTGCCAAAAAGATACAGTTTTAAGGAAAACGTTTGTACAAAAATATCTTCAATCGCTTCTGACCTTTGACTGAATAATTGATCGTAACTTTCAAAATACCGCCCATAATTTTACGTTCTTCATACCGTTGGATTCGTATCGAAAAATTAAAGAATCCAATGTGGATGAAAAAATTTATTTCGTTGCCAAAAGATACAGTTTTGGGGAAAAAGTTTGCACAAAAATATCTCCAACAAAACACAAAACCACACAATAAAAAATGAAATGAAAAATAAACACACCAATAAAATTTATTTAATATATATATGTTTGTAGTAGAAATTAGAATTTTGATTAGTTGAGTAAATTTAAATTTATCAAACAAGTGTTTTATTATTATTTATTTATTTATTTATTTCTAACAAGTAACAACTCATATAGGTTATATATAAATATTGTGCAATTGTTAACACATCCAATCTTGTAGTCAGGCGGTAAAGGCTTATCACTTTGACTTTGAGGTTGTAAGTTCGATTCCTCATAATGACAATTAATTGTCATTATTATCAGAGGTGGGGTTGGCCAGTCGGTGGGCGGACGGTGGAGCTGGCCGGCGACGGTGGCATTAATTTTTGTAATACATCAATTTTACATCAGGGTTTTTAAATCGGTTTTAACTAAAACCAATGTCTTTTATCCTGGGTTTTTAAATCGGTTTTAAGTAAAACTGATATCTTTTCTCGTTTTACATCGGTTAAAAACCGATGTCTTTTGCGCTTTTTTTCTAAATCACTCAAAAAGACATCGGTTTTAAAAATTTCAAAAACCAATTTCTTCCATATAAAAAAACCGATTTTTTTTGCATTTTTTGTAGTAGTGTTAGTTTTTAGATTTGCTCGAGGACGAGCAGTAGATAGATTTGAGTGTATTTGATCATACCATTTATATACATATTTTATGCCCCCATTTCCTATTGTTTGCACTTGTTTCCTAGGAATTTATACATATTTAATGGGTTTAAATAAGTGT
Organism: Acer yangbiense; assembly: GCA_008009225.1. Lineage (NCBI taxonomy): Eukaryota > Viridiplantae > Streptophyta > Magnoliopsida > Sapindales > Sapindaceae > Acer > Acer yangbiense. Next base: position 11,021,574 of record CM017765.1, on the reverse strand, counting down.
TTTAGTGATTTTGGTAATCTAGAAGAGTTGGTGTAATTTTTGATAAAGTAGGGGCAAAAGTGTAAAATTCGAGCTAAGGTTGAAGTTTGTATGATTATGGAAGATGTAGGGAGCTTGACATAATTCACTAGAAGCCCATGCCACAAGCCCACGCCACGCAAGGATTGAAGCTTCTAAATGCACTCTAGTGCATTTCTAAGTGCAGGCTCAAAAGAAGACAATGTCCAATCGCTAAACGTACCCTAGAGGCCTACTGAATGCACAACATGACATCACTTTGTCTTCTTCCTCTTGCCAAAATCTCCATGAACGTCCAAAAATTGCAACAACATGCGGTAAACGAAATGCGGGCAACAACCGCATGTTTTTGCCCACATTTCACTCTAGAAACTCCACGAGCAAGTTGCAACCGGCGAGATGCGGCCGACTGCCACATTCTCAATTTTTTTTTTTTTGGTATCTGTGGGTGTCCGGGTCAGCTTGCACGCACCTCGACTAATCCCACGAAACCCTGAAGTTAACAGCCGAGTAAACCTCCAGTGGCCCTAAGAGAAACGTGGTTGTTAGGGATCGAACCCAGGACATCAGAGCTTACGGCTTGCCCCAGTGACCAACGGCACCTCTTGGGGTTGACTGCCACTGCCACATTCTCTCGCCCGCAATCCGTGATTTATGGCCATTCCAGCAAGGGTATTTTCATCTTTTCGTCCCAATTCCGTGCCCTAACCTCTCCATCTATAAATACATCACCTCTTGTCCGAAATAAAGGTTCACAAACCATTAAGCTCGGCCACAAGCTTGTGGGTGGCTTCCAAGCCACCCATTTCCACGTTTCCACCATTCTCCGCCCATTTCATCACCAAACACAAACCCTGGATTTCAATCTCTATTTCACCACAAATCCACCTTGCTGCACAACTTTGAGCTCTTGGAGAAGAAGAAGAAGATGAAGATCTTCATGGGTTGTCTCTACTCCCTTTCCTTCTCTTTAATTTCTCTTTGTATGTGTAACTAAATTCTAAGTTAGGAATCGATGTAAGCCTAACGTTGATGGTATTTTGTTGATTAATTTATATTTTTATCTAATTTCATTCTTGAATGTAATTATCTTGTTCTTATTTCTTGCATGCATGTTGATGGAACATGCAATTTGGGATTGGATTACATGAGAATGTTAGAATGCATGTGTAGATGACAATTTATGCTTGGGTTTTGATTATTGGCTGTTTTGAATGGAAAAGCTTGATTTATGCATGACCATGCTAGATTACGTTTGGATCTATGTTCTTGTTCTTAATGTGTCCTTTGACTTGAAGACACAATTGCTTATCCTATGTTTTTGGAGAGTGATGATTTGATTTTGGTAATAGCTGTAATTCCGATAAGAACGAACCTTAGGTTCGAATAGAAGTTTTACATGATTAATTAATCACATTGAGTATCCTTGTATGGTTGCATCGGTTTCCTAGTATTTCCCATCCCATTCTCACACTTCCTTACCAAATGCTTTAATTCAAGTTGTAGTCACTTTAGTTTAGTTTAATTACATTTCCGAAGCAGTTTTCGTCCAACATCTTGATTTACATTTCCTGCATTTTAATTTTAGTGTAACTTCTAGTTTACTATCTCTAACCTTAATTTCTATTTAATTTCCCTTTCCTTGTGGAAAGAACCTTTACTTTAGGACTATTCGAATCTTCGATTCTCGTGCTCTAATGAGTAGAAAATAGAGAATCGAAAAGTCTCGATCACCCATCACAAAATATTATTTAATTAAAAATAAAAAATTTTGCTTTCTTTGTATTGGACCCATCTACAGAATATTTACATATAAGATATTTTTAAAGCTCATTATGAAAAATTTTGATACTTGAAAATATGCATAACATGCCTTAATTAATATAATGAACTACCCTTTTTTGTTATCGCATATGGCTTATCTCACGATATTAAAGAATCTGCACGAACCTGGTGATAATCTAGAAAAAATAGTTTAAAATAAAAGATTGAGTGCTAATGCTCAGTGAGTGGAAATAAACTTTTAAAACAAAATCTTTTGTTTTAGGAACTTTACTAAAAACTATTATCTTTCAATAAATATCAAAACATAAATATATTCTCTATGCTTCTGAAATTAATAAATATCTTTCAGAAAGCATTTATGCATAATAAACTTATTCTAGCTAAACTTAATATGTAGAAAAATTATATGTATCTCTTTCTGGATTATGTATCTCTTCCTAAAATAAATCATGATTTAATTTGAAACTGTTCTGTAACACAAACTACCAACTGCTTAAATATATTTTCTGTAATTAAAACATATTTTTTGTAAATACTATATAATATAATAAAACATATTGTGTTTTATAAATAACATTTTTGATATAAAAACTGATACTTTGATAATCTTAAAATCTTTTCTTTACTTATCATAATCAGTACGTACATATATACAATCTAAAAACTCTTTACCAAACTAGTACCAGGGGAATATCTCACGTACGTGGAAAAACATTTCAATGCACATGTAGAGTAGGGGGAATTCATATCTCTCATACACGGTGATATCCGATCACCCGTGCAAAGTAATAAATAATAATCTCAAATACACGCCGATATTTAATCAAACGTGTAGAGTAATCTCACATACACAATGATATGACCATGCTTGTAGAGTAAATAATCTCACATACACATGCAGAGAAGCTCCAAAGGCTTATAATTTGAATCTGGTACTGTTGGGGGTACATATATATAAATTATATTTACTCTACTGAATCAATGTAATATTTATGATGATTTTTGTGGATCAAATGATTTTGGGTGTGCTTAAAGAATTGCCTCATTAAAAACCTTATCAGGAAAACCCAATGGGACGAAAACCTAATTTAAAAGAAAAAGAGTACAATTCACATATGCCCAAAAATAATTAATATACTTCATTTGATATGCTCCCCCTGATGGGACGCTCCCCCTAATAAAAGTTTTTTTAAGGTAATCTTCTAGATTTCTAAACTGGGGTATATAGATGTTTATTTCATGAAATGAAATAACATCATAAATGATTGGAGGGAGTATAAGCAAAGACTTGCTTTATTGAGTAATATCCATATAGAATCTTTTCAACATATTCTAATTGATGGACAAACATTACATTTGATCTATTCTCGACCTTCTGGTCAAGACAATATTTCCTTTCTCATGTCTTTCATTTTAAACTCATTTACCAAAAATTCAAGAGTTTGCAAGAGCTCTCCAAGAGCTCTAATTAAATTCATATCATCAACATATGTTGTGAATATAGTAAATCCGGATTCTTATTTCTTTATGAAGACACATGGATATATAATATGATTATTATATCCTTATCTTATCGGATATCAACTAAGACGGTTATACCAAATCCGTTCATATTGTTTTTAATCCATATAAGGATTTTTGTATGTTCATCAAATACAAATTACGAGATCTCGATTTACATGCTTCTAGCATTTTAAATCCTTCCGGGATTATAAATATCTGCATTGAGTGAATCATATAGATAAATGATTACTACGTCCAGAGGACATATTTCAAGCCTTGTAAAGGCAGCCAAATTTATCGAAAATTCGAAATATAATTGTTGAAACAAATACTTGGTGTGTTTAATATTAATCTAGAGCGGGGGGAGGGGGATAGATTTTAATCGTTATTACCCAATTTTTCGTGTAAGGTCAAGATTACGAAAATGCCCCTGACTAGTCAATTTATATAACAAGTGTAATATTTGCGGAATTTAAATAACACTTGATATTTACGTGGAAACCCTCACGGGAAAAACCACGGGCTGGTAAGTGTGCCACACTCGAACCTCGAATCCACTAATGATAATGAAGATTACAACCTAATCCCGGTATGTAACTCACTACCACTACCACTACCACTACCACTACCACTACCTACTCCCGGTATGAGTGAACCTAGTTCAATTGCTTATGTGAACACCTAATCCCGGTCATCACACAAGACTTACAATTGCTTGTGACAAAAGGCAACCTAATCCCGGAAGCCACACAAGTCTTACTTCTCAATGAAGAGATAAAAATGCATATGTGAATATATGATGATATTCAAGGAACAAATAGAGTTAGGTAACCCTATATGCTTATCTAGGATGATAATATGACAATAAATACAATCCTAGATATCAAGAGCTAAATGACATGTCATAAAGCTTAATTAGCTATGTAGAGGATAACCAATCCTAGATACAATAGCTATCAAAAACAATCTCAAACATTTCAATGAGATTATTTAGCTAGATGTATATATCAATCATGAAATCCTAGCTATCAAAAAACAATCTCAATCATGTAATGAGATTAATTAGCTAGATGACATATAAACAATAAAACCTAGCTATCACAAAATAACCCAATCAACACATAATCTCAATCTTGTATGTAGAAATTACTCTTAGAACATACAAATAATAAATGAGATAAATTGATAAGTAAAAACACTAATTATGTAAGATAATAGTGTTCAACATATCATACCATGTGTGTTGAAGAAGACCCATGCTTTAAAAATGCTTAGAGATGCATGAAGATGATGGGTTTTGGGTTTGGAGAGTTAAAGAAGCAAGCTTGGTGCTTTCTCTCTCAAGAATATCTCTTTCTCTTTCTAGAAAGTGAATTCTCTCTTTCTCTTTCTATTTCTAGAAAGTGAATTCTCTCTTTAGGGTTTCAGTTGGGAGAGTTATGTTGAAGAAGGAAAGATAAGAGGGTATTTATAGGTGCCAAATGAAGCTATGACGTTTTGAGAATGTTAAAAAGACGTCACTGGGAATTCTGCGGCCAGGCCACAGAAACATGCGACAGCACTTTAGCTCCAAATTCAAGCGCACCGAAATATGACCAAACGACATCAAAACCTTTCATATAATATACCGTTGGAGAGGTATGGAAGTCTACTTTCTACTCCAATTTATGGAACAACATTTTGGTTTCAGTAGAAAAAGTTATGGTCAATTGAGTGACCAAAGGTCAGATTCGGATAACAGCTTTGATGCCCTGTTTTAGTGGTCACTTTGGAGATTTCAAAACCAATCCAAACGGTCATGAAATATTATGAATAATATACCGTTGGAAAGGTATGGGTATCTAGTTTGTCCAGAATTTTACAACACTCAAATTCAATCTTTTAATAAAACGTTATGGTCACAAGACCATACAAATGTCAGTTTTGAAAAACATTTAAATCATTGAAATCAAATCTTTTAAAACTAGACACTTTACTCCAATTTATCCAAGAGAAGAATGAGACCTTCTCAAGTGGTCAACCATCGCGCTAAGACATGCACACCATCGTACAAGCGCGGACGTTTCCGATCATCCTTCGGGAAACGAATTACACCACACTTAAAGCTAACAATCATGAAGTGCAAGTATGGGTATTGAATGCATCCTAATGCCTAACATGTCATGGCATTGTAATAAACTAGATGCAATCAATTAAAACATCTAAGAAGAGATGTTCAAGAACATGCATGCACACATATAAAATCACACAACATACAAGTAATATAAATATGCATGAGTTGTGTGTGTGTGCAACTAGATCTCTTCAAAGCAAGTAAGCACTAGAATTTACCTTTGGTGCTTCTTTTCTTGAGGTCTTGAGAGGGCTTTGGTTGTGCAAGTCATCAGCCATCACATGCCTAAGCTACCCTTACATCAAGCCCCAATATGTGGTTTGTCCACGAAATAAGCCAATCAATAAATGGGAATACTTACAATTGTATTCGTCACTATTGAATACCAAGTTTCTGTGAGAAACCTTGTACTACAAGTCGTGCCTCATATCTCATGAGCTCGTTTTTCTCATTACGTTTTCCGTATAAAAAACCCATTAGTATCCAACTAGTTTGACATCTCCAAGTGTCTAGAGTACTATTGGTCTAAATACTTTATGTTTGGCATATGAAGTCAATTCTTCTTGAATTGCTTCTTTTCACTTAGGTCAATCATGCCTTTTGTATACAATCATTGATTTTATGAATATCATAATTATCATTTATAATTTCAGTAGCGCTATTGTGTGTAAAAATACATCATCAATGATTGTTTCTTTATGATTCCACATTTCTCTTATATGATTTATAGAAATTTTCTCAATTTCAATATACTTGAATCTCTGTTGAGATTTCTTCCATTTCAATGGATTTAGTCACTATATGGACTTTATGGAAATTTGCTTAATTTCTATACACTAGTATCTCTGTTAAGATTTCTTCCATTTCAATGAATTTAGTCACTTCACAGACTTTATAGAAATTTCCTCAATTTCTATATACTTGTATCTCTGTTGAGATTTCTTCCATTTCAATGGATTTAGTCACTTTATGGACTTTATAGAAATTTGCTCAATTTTTATATACTTATATCTCTGTTGAGGTTTCTTCCATTTCAATGGATTTAGTCATTTCATAGACTTGTGTCTCTTTAGATATATCAGACTCTTACAGGGTTGATTTAGAGAAAGTGGATTTATTTATAACTCGAGTTTTGTTTACATTAGGATCTTGATAACAATACCTTTCAAAAAGATTTATAAGCTTATGATATGCATCAAATGATTTATTGTTGTCATTTACTCTGATCATTCTTTAAGAACAATCACCCGGCCGGGGTTTATGAGATGGCAACTTATAAAATCTTGTTACCTTTAATATATCAAGTAACAAATTAATAATTATCCGATGATCAATTATCTTTCGTATTTGAATGATACAAAGATTGAAATGAGACACATTTATATATAGAGTACCGAACTGATTTCTCTATTTTGTATAAGAGTAACTTTTCATTTACTCTTTCTGGAAAAAATTCCATTTGGAAAGTAGTCGATAAAATAATATACAGATTATGCATAAAAATATAAACTATCAGAAGTTTAAATGATCTAATTAGAAGTTTAATCAAAATAAATATTAATTTCATAATGATATAAAATTCTTATCTTAGATCATGCCAAAGATGCAATAGGGAGATATACTACACAATCAAATATCTTAAAAATGTGAGTAAGTCAATGACCAATCATAATTTGTAATGGTAAATAATGATGATAAGTAGTGAGTCATAGATGAATGCACCAACATGTAATATAGAATGTCCCATATAGAAATCGGTAATTGTATTGAAATAATAAAGTTCTCGTAATTACCTGAAGACATTTGATAAGCGATTCCATTGATTCATTCTGATTATGAGTACATGCGAAAAGCTGGATATTGAATGTCGATCTCAACTGGAGACGTTTGATAATACACAAACATGTGACCATCACGTAGATGCATCAATCAGTACCATAAAATAATGGAATGATTCATTTGGTGGATGAATATATCCATATATAACCCCTTGAATGATGGGGATTTAAAACCAACTTTAGAATAAGATGGTTTATTTGGTGGATGAATATATTCACATACAACCCATTTTTGATTAGTGATTTAATCAAAATGATAAATCACACAGCTTTTCTATAACGGGTTTCTGGTCTGAATCATGCACAGATATTCAACACTCTTTATTATTCATAGTTTTAATATGACATTAATAAAGTTATATGCCTTTGATCTAAGCAGATTTCTTTATGTTATGCTTGAATGATATAAAGTATCATTGATACACAATTTAATACCATATGTTAATAAGATTGTGGCTCTTCTAGAGCCCTTAATCAAATCCATTGGATCTGATCTAGTATTAACATTATATGCTTTTGAACTAAACATATTTCTTTATGGTCTGCTTAAATAATATCAAGTATTATTGATACATAATTTAGTATTATTTGATAACAATATCGTGGCTCTTCCAGAGCTCTCTATCAGATCCGTTGGACCTGATACAGTATTAACATTTACTTTTAACAAAGTCAAATTCATAAAATATTTCTCACTCCGCAGAATTGAAAAATATTTCTGGTTCCGCAGAATTGTATGAGTCATTGCACAATCGGCAAGACATATATTTTTCTTTCTAGGAATTTTATAGATATTATTTGTAACACCATTTTATATCTCATCTGAAATGATAATAATTCTGCGGAATTGTATGAGTAGTTGCATTGTCATCATTGCATGGATATATTTAATTATCTCATCCATATAGTAATCATGGCCTAGGCTCACGCTTTCAATTTTACAACAAATATATATACATAACACTATTAATACATTATTCGAAAAAAAAAAAAAAAACACCATTAATACAAATATGGAATATCAATAAGTGAAACAAGAGAGAGAATAGTACAAACTCAAATGCTCTGTTTGAGGTGTATATCTCTCTACAGACAATTCTAATCAACAATCTAACCAATCAGATTGTAGAAACACAAGTAAAGAATGTTTTGACAAAATTTCAACCCGATCGGACCACAAACCCAAGAGATATAACTCTTCGATGAAATCTGCGCAATACTGGAATTTTCTCCCCTGTTTTCTACCCAGCCCTATTCAGAACTGCAGAAATCACCATAGGCAATTCTAATTGATAATCCCACCGTCAGATTCAAGAACTACAAGAGTAGAACGTGTTGACTAAATTTCAGCTCAATCAAATCTTAGACAAAGTAGATATCAAAGTTTGATCAAGATTCTGTAGTGATGTTCTTCACTCAATTTCTACACACACCTCATTTTTCTTCTCTTTTCTAGTAAAATATTTCCAATTTCATTATACATGATATTAGGATCTTAAATCATTTTTATGATACTTACAATGTCCTATTGGGTTTATAGATCCCTTTTCTCAAATGAATGATATGTAAACATATCACTTCATATATATAAGATAAAATAAAATCATGGATCATATTAATTTTTCGAACTCCCGGTTTGATCATGAACTGTAAGTTCATATATAAAATTCAGAAAACTTCAGATTCTGAATAGATTTGAAACCGCAGGTTCCAAATAATAAATTATGGAATTCTTGTATATAATACTGGATCCAGAACTCCAGGTTCTCATCGGTTTTCAAAACCGTGCTGACTTAAATATCATAATTCCAGAGACTTTAAGTTCTGGTTAGTCGGTCTAACCAATCTCATATGTTGCATAAAAATAAATGCTGAATATTTAAACAATTTATCTGGAGACATAGCATAAGTCAGTCCCGAGACACAGCATAAGTCAGTCTCATATATTGCATAAAAATAAATACTGAATATTTAAATAATTTATCTAGAGACACAGCATAAACCAGTCTGGAGACACAACATAAGCCAGTCTCGAGACACAGCATAAGCCAGTCTCATATATTGCATAAAAATAATGCTGAATATTTAAATAATTTATCTGGAGACTCAGCGTAAGCCAATCTAGAGACATAGTATAAGCCAGTCTCGAGATACAGCATAAGCCCGTCTCATATATTGCATAAAAATAACTGCTGAATATTTAAACAATTCCAGGAGGCTAAGCTCACCTGTTATGTGCATAAAAATGGATGCTAATATTTAAACAATATAAATAAATCCAAAACTATATATAGAGGATCCGTTGACGGCATAAGCCATCTTGTATACGGAACTATAAATAGATCCAAAATATTGAGATGTAAGTACACTACAAAAAAAATGGTCTTTTCCGACGGCTAAATGCCGTCGGAAAAGACCATTTCCCATCGGAAATACGCTTTTCCGACGGGAAAAGGCCATCGGAGGCCGTCACAAATACGCTTGTCGGAAAAAACCATTTACCGACGAGCCGTCACAAATACTACCATTTCCGACGGCTATGGCCGTCGGAAAAGATAAAAATACCGTCGGTAATAGTAATTAAGGGTGGTCAAAATTACTTGCATTTTCCGACGGCTTTACCACTATTTCCGACGGCTTATTGCCATCGGAAATAGTCGAATTATAAAAAAAAAAAAAAAATAGTGCGACTGTCCTTGACAGGCGCCACCTCACCCGACACACGCCACATCACCCAGCAACGTTAGATCCATGAAACTCATGGGGTTCGAACCCTTGACTTGAATGACAATAAGGGTTACCCTTACCATTTTGCTATAACTTTATATCTGATATGTTTTGCATACTATTTATATATAAGCTATTGATATTTTTGTAAAATATCTAATTAAATTTTTTTTTAATACTGTTTAAATATAACTATTAAGATATTGTTTTTTAAAATAATATTTTATTGAAATTATTAGAGTTTGTTTTAAAAAATCTGATATAGTGTCACTAAACATAACTAAAAATAACTAAATGTTCTTGTGATTACTAATAATTTTACTATATTTTATATTTAGTTAATTTAGTAAGATGTTTCCATAAAGTAATTCGAATTAAATTTTAGCATTTCCGATGATACTTTTTATGTTGTTAGAAAAGTGAGTAATATTAACGGCTTATTTGACTATTTTTGAAGGCCCAAAAGTAATCGGAAATGCAGTGCTGTTATTTATTTATTTTTTTTAATTTTCGACGGCACAAAAAGTCCCACAAGTCATCGGCATAACTCGACAACTTGACACAACCCAAATCAATCTTGTAGATGTCATGTATGAGGGCGTCGTAATGTTCCTTGACATCCCTACGTGACTTTCTAGACAGTTGACTGGCGATATTTTGCCATCGGGCAATTTTTCAAGATAAAATTGCTTATAATAAGAGGGAGTTCCTAAAGAATGATGTCAATATCTCACAAATCCCTACATCATAACCCTAACAAATGTTTTGTGTATTTTGTTGCATCAAAGTGTTCACTCCTGATTTTTGCACATATATGTCATTGTCCAGATAGCAATTTAAAGAAAATCAGGTGTATTAAATGCTTACTACGAAATAGAGTTTATATAATTATTTTATCTAACTTTTTATTTTTCAAGAAAAAATAAATCATGAAATTTTTATTTATACAAATTATTTGAAGAAACTTTATATAAAAATATGTTTTGGACACTTAAAAAAAAATTTAATCTTTTCCAAAAAAAAAAATTAATCTTTTCCGACGGCATTTAGCCGTCGGAAAAGACCATTTACCGTCTGAAATGTGACTATTTCTGACGTCAATTAGGCCGTCGGAAATGTTGGATTACTTTTTCCTCATTTCCAACATAACAAGACTATTTCCGACGGCACAAAGACTATTTCCGACGGTCATTTGGCCGTCGGAAATGTCATATTAGATTTTTACTCATTTCTAACGGCACTGATATGGCCGTCGGAAAAGGTATTATTACCGACGGCAATTAGCGCCGTCTGATAGAGCTTTTTTTTGTAGTGGTAAATCACCCATCAAGGGATCCCTTTTACTTACATACACGAATATCGAGCCGTAAGTAAATCACTGACCTGGAGATACTATTTACTTACATACGACTGTGCTGATAACGTATTGTAATTAATTAAGTAACAAATAAATTGAAACATGTGAGAGAAGAGAGAAGAGAGAATCAGATAAATAAAGAAGAAAGATGAGGAAGTGTGAGAGACGAGAGAGATAAGATATATGAGAGTATTGCTTTGTATTTATTTCTAAAGCCTTTTTGCTCATCAACCTTTACAAAAGAAATCAAACATATATATAGGCTCACATATTGACCAGTTGGTCCCTTGGATAGAAGAGGCGGCGGTGATCAGCTGATGAAGATAAGCATTGATAGTTGGGATTGATGATGTAATTGATGTGTATTACTTAGAGGGTAAGTAAACTAAGTATTACGTAGGGATGAACATGTGTAATTGACATGTGTGGAAAGCCACACTTACAACATATAAATATTTTTCTCAAAACATGAATAAATATTCTTTTTCTTTACTGAAAATTCTCATAAACAACTTCGATTTGAAAATCTTAAAATCTGGAAATTTGTTTGAAAATACTTGTACTATTGTTATTTTTAAAATCTTGTTCTATAAATGAAATTCTATAACAAATCTACTTTTGATTTCTGAAAATATACTTGTTGACAACAAAAATTTGTGAACCAGAATCTACGAGGTGGCTCCTTACTGAAGGTCCACCTCGGATCAACCTAGAGCACTTTTCTAGAAATGTTGGTAATGTGTTTAGACATCGGATTCGATTGTTGCATATGGAGAAAAGGTGATAACGGTGAATAACCATGCATGACACATAAAAGAAAATATTCGAACAAACAATTATTGCACTCAACTACAACAGAATGATCAAAACTCCAGTATCAAGATTAGAAAATCATAGTGCCCTCTTTGTATTCGATTGATCGTAGTTTGTACATGGCCTATTAGGCCTTTTTATATACATTATGACCATCATCGGTGGTTATTCAACTGCCTCTTCAATTTTCTGGATCGTGGGAGTCTTTTTCTCCGTTAATCAAGCATGGTCGAGTCATTTTGCCCTTTTCCTCATCGTGTGATAACTGCTTGCCTCCACTCTTCGCTTCATAGTTGGTTATTGGGTTTTGGATTCCAGTTTGAGGATTTGGTGAAACAAATGGACATTATGTGCTTTAACCGAATAAATCCAAGTCATCTTGGTGGGGTCACCACAGTGGACTCATTTCTTAACCCAATTGGGCTACTGTGTACTTTCATTTATTGACTAGGACACGTGTCAACATCAGATAATTCAAAGGATTTGGCACTTGACATGAGTCTTTGAGTCTTAGGACTGTAGCATAGTTTAGGCAGTGAAAGTAGAGTCATGTTCCTACAAACTCTCAACCAACTTCCTTCTCTTATCTAACCAGAATTCTGCATGTATCTAGGCCTAGAATCGTCTAGATTTAACCATATCAACTTGTAACACTGAAAGATACTCATCTGAGTTACTTACTCCACTCATGGCAGGAAGCTTGTCTAGGTGAGGAAGGTGGTCATACAATGTCATATGATTAAATTCAACTGGTGGCGCAGATTGAGTGCCAAACTAGATACCATGGGGATCGTGAATCAACAAAATTGGGCCTCAACTGACCCTTGCCTTTGTAAGGAAATGACCTCGAGGTGTTATATCGAATTTACCCAAAGTGGAAGGTTTCCTGTGAGGTGCCAGTACTTCTAGAATTCCAAGGTTGGGAAAGTTGACAATATTTTGTCATTGGCAATATTCAATTCTTAAAACATATTAAATCAAATGGAAATTTATTAACTAAATAAATGAGTAAATCATTTATTTCTAAACATTACTAAATAACTACAGCTAACATATAATTCTGAAATAATTAACTTCAATACAAAAAAATAAAAAATAAAAATCTATCCACTCATAGAACTCCTTTGCTCAAATCTATTTTGTGACTGGGTTCTGTCATGAATTTGTCTCTATCCGGATCCACCCGGTATATTTCTCCAGCTACAGCTTAATTCTTTTCCAATCTCATATTCTCTCTCTCTCTTCTTCTTTTTCTCTCTTCGTTTTCTGCCACTAATCACTCATGCACTCGACACACTACAAGAAAATTGATATTCAGCAACTAACTTTTTATAACCACTTAATAAATAGTCACCAAATGTCACTTTCCGCAACCATCATAATATGTTAGTTGTAAAAATACAATTCATAGATCTAATTCATTCTACTACCAATTTTCTAGGATTTGCGACTAAGAATTCAGTTACGAAAAAACTGTTTTGCCAACTTATCTGATTTAGTTGTAGATTAGATATTATTTTTTTGGCGCCTAACTTTCCCTCCACAAGTACACATTTTGAAACCAAAATGAATCATTGGCAACTGTAATATTGGTTGGGCAATGAGTATTTCTATGACTAATAGTTTTAGTCGTAAAATAGAAAAAGAAAAATTCGGAGCCATTCTTTCCCTCTAAAAATAGATAAATAAAAATTAACAACTATAATTTTAGTCAAGAAATTAGTCTTTTTATGTCCAATATGTTTAGTTGCTAAATAGGAACAAAATAATTAGCATTATTCTTCCCACCAAAAGATAGTTTTAATTTCTAAACCGGATTAAAAAAAGAAATAAAAAAAAATGGATACAAATTATAACAGGAAAATTAAGAATGAGAAATTAAAAAAGAAATAGAATTAAGAGAGAAATAAAAAATAAGAGAAAAAAATGAAAAGGAAAAAAAAATAATAGAAAAAGGAAAAAAAAAAAAAAGGTGTAAACAAGTAAGGAAAAATAATATATTTTAATGTTTATCACTAGCTTTTAGCAATTTTAAACTAATTGAAATAATAATATATATTTTTTTATAAGGTAGAACCGTAGAAGCCACACAAACCCTACCTCCCATTAATTGTTTTCTTTTTATCTTGCACTCTTATTTGTTTTTGTGAAAAACGGCCGCACTACTCTTATTTTCTCAAGTTTTCTTCAGGTAAGACTCAAAACAATTCAATTATCTTATTATTTCTTCACATGAAACTCACACAATTTCTCAATATTACCTGCTTATCTCATTTCTTGCAAGTAAATTGAGCAATTTATGAGTTTTGTTTGTTAATTTTGTTATTCTATATTGGTTGATTTTAATCGTTTAATGTTTAATTTCTTCTTACTTTTATATTATTTTGGGTTTATTTGTTTGATTCAATTTTTTGTTTGGATGTGTTTTACATAATAATATGTTTATTATGATTGTTCTCATTTAATTTTAATTTTAATTTTTTAATTTGAACTACAGATGATGGAATTCTTTTGGGGGAATTCAAGTTCTCAACTTTTGAGGATGGCCAAATTGAGCATATGAAATTATGAAGTAATTTTATTCTTTGAAGATATTCATCATATTCACAAGAGAGGCTTCAACTTATAAATCTCGAGATGTCAACTTGTCAAATTCTCACAGCTTTTTTACAAATTGTTTCCATTGTATTTTATGTTATTTTGATGTTGTATATTTAAATTAAGATCTATTGTTGTAAGAAATTTTAAATGAAGTTAATAAATTGTATGAAGTTCTTATTTACAAAATATGGGTCTGGAATAAATATATTCTTAAATTTTATATAATTTGAATAATCTCTTGCCACCCGGTTAACAAAAGGGAGAACAGTCCATTGGTATTGAGCATTAGGAAGACAGAACGCTGTCTTATATCTTTCATCTGGATGAATACCAATTTGCCTTTTACACAAGTGACGAGCTCTCCTTATATAGGGGGAGAGATAGAGTGCAGACAAACCTATTATACAGTAAGGCCACAAACGTGGCAGATACCTAGCTAAAGCAAAGCAGGGCCATCGGCCAAAGGTTACAGACTTTCAAATTGAAATAAAGACAAAAGATGCCTAATAAAACGAAATAGCATAATTAAACCTAATAAGGCCAAACAGTTGCCTAATAAAACAAAATAGCAAAAAGAAAGTGAATTATTTCATTTCACGTGACGGGTGAGATCTTTTAAATTTTAACCGTATAAGTGACTAATTAAATAACTTTGTACCACAAAAAGCATAATAAAATTGTTTTTTTTTTTTTTTTTTTGTTGCAAAATGTGTATTTTGCATCAAATAATTTTCGTTATAAAATATCATCCGCAACTATTATTTTGTTACCTGACAACTGTTAGCGACAAAGACTTTAAACTTTTACTACTACATATTTAGATGCAGATTGTATAACTTTCTGTAGCTAAATGACTTTTGGTTGTAAAATCCTTTTGTATCCAGCCTATCGCAACTAACATGCGACCAAAATAAATTATTCGCGGAAAATATTTGGTGACAAATTATGTACCTTATACAACAAAATATTTTGTTATGAAATCCCCTTTTTCTTGTAGTGACACCACACACCAAAACTTGCCACCTATTTCAACCAGCAAAACTTTATTTTTTAAAATACTAATTGGGTTGTGTGAATTTGGAACTGAGTTTATTAAACTGGGTCTTGGGTTATATATTTAGGTTTGGACTATGGACTTGGATATATTTTTGGGGTTGGACCTTACAGTATTCTCATGAAACTAAAATTATATGGTAAGTAACGTATACATCAGAAATTAAATTAACGGAGATCTGGTTCTTAGTATTCTCGGCAAACGAAATCACAAGGTTAGTAACGTACACAATGGAAAGTAAATTAATTGATCTACTTCATGCAGAGGTGAAGCCAGCTCCATTGATCTCGTGTTGGAGTCGGGGCAATTTGAAATATTGTTAAACTTTTGATAGAAATAAAAAAAAAAAAAGTAGGTTAAAATTTAAATTAACCTTAAAAATTTCTGCCAGCTTCCTCAAACCGTAAGATGGCTTGAGTTTTTCTCTTGTAGGCATACATCTGTGAGCACACTTACAGCATACTTATATATCTTATCATTTTTTGTCATATAAACATTATTTGACCCAATTGCATTACCTTTTTTGGCAAAAATTGATGAGGTGAATAAGTGTATTATAAGTATGCTCACAGTTATGTACCTACTTGAGATAAATTCCTTTGCCACTGGCTTCGTGGCATTCTCAGGAAAATAAAATTACATGGTAAGTAATGTACATTTTAGAAATTTAATTAATTGATTTGGTTCACGGTTTTCATAGTATACTAATATTGCATTGTAAGGAATGTACAAATCAAAAATTAAATTAATTGATTTGGTTCCCGATATTCGAAGTAAAATGAAATTACACGGTAAGTAACATACACATCGAAAATTCAATTATTCGATCCGGATCATGGTATTCTATGGAAAATAATGTACACATCGGAAATTAAATTAAATGATCTACTTCGTGCTATTCTTTGTGAGCACTAAAATTACAATGTAAGTAACGTACATATCGGGAATTAAATTAATTCATCTTGTTTGTGGTATTTCTGTGTAGACTGCAAATATATGCAACTTATCTTATATATGCATCGAAAAACTAAATAAAATGATTTGCTTTTTTTCTTTTATAAAATTAGAATGACTTAAGGGGAAAAAACATCACAAATAATATATAATGATATTGTTATAAGGAAATTTTGCATGTAAAAAGTCCACGTCAATAACGTTGACAAGTCAAGGGACCATCCCACTTCACATTAGAGAATTATTGGCTAGTCAAAGCCTCCTCTTCTCAGGCTTCGGAAGAAATTGGGCCTGACACTTTGGTTTTCCGTAAACTACATAGGAAAAAGCCCAAGAGACGAGTCCAGAAGAAACTCGGTTATCAAAAAGCGGAAGGCACACCTCGCTTGGACGACACCAATGAATAGGCCCAACATCAGTCTTGCTTGAGACGTCGTGAGGTCAAAAGTTTATTGGCTGAGTAAATGTTTCTAGTCCTCATATGTCACCTCTAGCCCAAAAAATCGTGCCCATCAAGGTTGTCAGCCTTTTTAGATCTCAGAAGGACAGGTGTACGACGTGTATGAGGTAACCCAATTCAACACTCCAGAGGAAGTTGAACCTGGGCCAACCCACCACCCAAGGCTGAGGTCACTATAATCAGAACTAAAAATTCATCATTACCACTCAAGTGCAAAAGGGGATTCACGCAATCCTACCTATAAATAAAGGAAGTCTCCTTAAAAATGAGGAGAGCAAAAAAATTACTATTGATCATACTTGATATCTTGTGATTTACCTTGTTCGAAACCCTAAAACCCGACCACAGTCGGTACCTAAAATCAACCATACTTATCCAGCATGAACACAAATCCCTCGGGAGTCGGGACCTATCCGGCCCGACACACCATTCCTAAACACCCTGTGTAAATTTCACTTGTCAGGCCAAACCGCACAGTTGACATTTCAAAGATAAGTCAAACTCTGCATACATGGCAGACCTTACCTTTGACATTAGTGTTAGCACATTTTTGTGTGTCAACAGATATTATACAAACCAACATCATTTTTATTGACATAATTGTACCATATCATGAACATATCTCATAGTAATTGCATCTTAATAAACCCCAAGGGGTGGTGCCTCTGGTTACTGGGGCAAGCCGTAAACTCAGATGCCACGTTTCTCTTGGGGCCACTGGAGGTTTTACCCGGCTGTTAACTTCAGGGCCTCGTGGGATTAGTCGAGGTGCGTGTAAGCTGGCCCAGACACCCATGGATTAAAAAAAAATAAAATTGCATCTTAATAAATCAAATCAAATACTGAAATCTATACAAATGATATATATATATATATATATATATATATATATATATTAATTATAGGGTATGATGCATATAATTAAGTGAATAAATATTTTCAAGTGGAGAACTATGCTGTTCATATTCTAGCACCATAGCCAGATTTATAGCATTTATCATCATAGTTAGTGTTTATATTTTTTTTAGAATCATTTGTGTTTGTCTTTTCTTTGCTTTCTTGCTTGGAATAATATGGATTTAGATCAAATTATTGACATAGATATATAAATAGAATATCTTTGACAATAATTGAAAATCAAACAAAATCTCTATCATAAATTAAAATAGGACAATTAATATGAGAAAAAAAGACATAGCGCTGCTGTACCTTGATCAGATCACATACATAGAAATTACATCAAAAAACATAATGCTGGATGATTGATTCTTCATGGGTGAAAATTGTTCAACCAGAGAGGAGTATGGCAGGTATCTCCCAATGGCAACATCATGTCATCCCCACAAAAGCTGGCTCGTGGGCTCATCAAATTCATAAACCACGGCTGTTTCTCCATTAGATCCAAACCACCACTACTACTGGCAACTGCCTGAGAGCTCTCTCCACCATTCCTCATCACACCATGATCTGGTAATGGTGTTGGTGCTGGTGGTTGGGGTGGTGTAGGTGCCAATAGCTCTACTGCTGTGGAGGATGAAGATGATCCTGCCACCATTGCCATCCTGTTGTTGGTTGATTGGTACTTGTAAATGTCCTTCAAGTACTGCTCAATCGTCCATCCCACATCATTCAAGTCTATCATGTCGAAAGGCTGCAGGCTCCTGCCTACCAACATCTGGAACATGACCTCTGTCATCTCCTTTTCTCTGTTGTCCCTTCTCTGCTTTATCAACTGGTCATTGGACTTCATAATCCTCTGCTTGAGAAAACTATCTTGATCCATCATCCTCTTGCTTTGCTCCATCTCAGGCATCCTCTGGAATTGCGACACGATCCTTTGGACCCCGTGATGGGAAGGCCAGACATCAGGTTGATTGTTGTAATGACTGTAAATAATAGCACACGCATCAATCCCACAAAGTGTACTTAGTTCACACACCTTCTTCAATAGACCCTTCTTTCTTTTCTTGAAGCAGGTTTTCCTTGTGGAATCATCGGTGATGTAGCAAAGCTTCACCTTCCTCCTAGTCATGGCTGCTGCAAACAGACAAATAGTGGAAAACAAAAAGGAATATAGAACTTGTTGTTTCTCTTTGTCTGTATTTTGCCCTACGCAGACTATGCTATTTATAGGAGACATGCAGTGTGTTTTAGGGTTGCACAATCCTTATTTTGGAAATTAATTTTACCTTATTAGGAGTAATAACTAAATATGGACACCCCACCAAGTCTCTTGTTTTCCCACAATAATTAAAATATTAAATATTCAAATTTTCATCGTCATTGCCCTAAATTTTCATCGCAATCTCCCCAGTTATAGCATAATTATAATTGAACCTGAATAGTTTTAAAATTAATAATTTAAAACATCTTCTACAATTTGTTAATAATGCCTCCTTTAATCTTTCAAAATTTGTCCAAAACCCACTATTTATCCACCTATCTAGACGTAATAAGTAATTCAATTGATGTGTATTTTGTAATTTAAGAGTAATCTGACACAACATTAAAAAAAGTTAACCTAAAATTCAATGAAAATAATGTGGTAGTGCTTATCTCTCATTACCATATAAATCATGCGCTGATGTAGTGAATGACATCCTAACAAAATATTAAATTATGCTATTAATGTGTGCATTTTAGGTAGTGAAAAAAGGTTGGTAAAATAAAAGCAATTATTACATTGTTATAAATGGTGGATATGACAAAAAAAATCTGGGAGTTGTGGTAAAAAATGGTAAGGTGATGGAGAATATTTAATTTGGTGGGTAGGTAAAAGTTTTATATGGTTTGTTTGAGATGGAGAATATCAAAGATTGAATCACAATCGTTGGATGTAGAAATGCTTGTCTATTGCAAATTCAAAAAATGTGACATTTATGCGGACCCTCATCATAAAACTAAGGGAAAAATTCTTTGCCATCCCTGTTGTTTCAATTATTATCAATTTTAAACAATAATGATTGTATTGTGCAGTTAATTGATTATTATATTTCTTTAATTTAAATATAATATAACGATATCATATTATCTATTTTCAAACTAACGATTTCATATTATCCAAATCTATCTATTTTCACGATTTCAATCAATGGGTAATTTATCATTTAAGAGTAATGCGACACAAGCCTAAAAAAATTAGTCTAAAAATCAACACAAATGATGTGGTGGAGCTGATCTTTCATAACCATATATATCATGCGCTGATGTAGTGAATGATATCATAACAAAATATTAAATCCTCTTATTAGCGTGTGTGCGTGCGCATTTTAGGTAGTTAAAAAAGGGGTGGTCAAATCAAAGTAATTATTACATTGTTATAGAGTTGTGAAAACGTGCCGGCATGACCTGTGCCATGCCATTAAACGTGCCGTGCTGTGCCAGCCGATGGACACGCCCGCTATTTTTTGTAAAATAAATTTTTTTATGAAAAAATGTAATATAAATAATGTTAAAAGTGTGTGTAATATAATTAAGTGTATGTTTAAAATTAACTCATTTGATTATCATATCCCAAGCTATAATAGCATATGAATTAGTATTATTAATTCATATTAATTGTCTGAATTATTGTTTAGTTCAAGAGCATCGAATTCTTATGCAGATAGTTTGGCAAAGAAGGGATCCAACAAGGAAGGGGATGTCATTCAATGGGGAAGTATTTGACTTGGTGGCAAAATTTTTCTTTAGGCTCTGATTCTGTTGTTTTTTAGTTTGTTTGTTGTAAGGTCTCATTTTATTGATTGGCTTATTTTGTGGACAAACCACATTTGGGGTTATTGTAAGGGTAGCTTAAGCTCTCAAGACCTCAAGAGAAGAATCACCAAAGGTAAATTTCTAAGTGCTTGCTTTGCTTTGAAGAGATGTAGTTGCACACACACACATTCCATGCATATCCATACTTTGTGTATTTTGTGTGTCTTTATATGTGTGCATTCATGTTTATATAATATCTCTTCTTGCATATTTTATTGATTGCATCTAGTGGTTCAAATGTCATTCATGTTTATTCTTATGATGCATTGTGTATAGTGTGGGCGTTGTTCACCAACTCTAGGGTCGCTCTACGAACAGCGCCCATAAGAAGCATTGAGCAATTTTGCTCATAACTATTGTACACCCGCTTTACGTAGAGTGGGTGAACAGCGGTGCCACTGGTTGATTTTTTATCAACTTTTGGTTCGCCCTAAATCCACTCTACGTAGAGCGGGTGAAGGGCGGCTCTCCAAACCCGAGAGCAACCACCCCTAGGTCGCTTGGATTCCGCCCTACATTGGGCGGTCACGAAGAACATTGTTCTTCATTTCCCAAGTGGACCGCTGTACACCCGCCCTACGTAGAGAGGGTGAACAGCGGTCAAGGAAAATTTTAGGGAAACTTATCAAAACGACTTCACTTCATTTTGACTCCTTATAGATATGCCTCTTTCATTCTAGGTCGAGTTAGAGAGTTCAAAATCACATTTTTACTTAGCATATTTTTCCAAGAGAAATATTTCACTAAAGAACTCACCTTTGTTTACTCAAACACTTTTCCATGATCATCAATCATCATCTAGCATCATCCTTGATCATCTAGATATCATTTTGCATGGATTTTTCAACACACTTTGCTTGGTAAGTTTTTCACTTATATCTTACATATTTTGTATCTTTCTTTACTAGCAATCTTATTTATCATTTGTATGTCATTCATATATATTTTAGATACAAGTTTGAGATTAGTGTATTGATTGTTTGAGAGTTGTATTGTGATAGCTATCTAGGTTTTCATAATCTATGTTTAGCTAAGCTTTTTGACATGTCATTTAGCTTTTGATATCTAAGATTGTATTTATTGTTATATCATCATCCAAGACAAACATATAGGGTTACCTAGCTCTTGTTGCATATTGAGTATTTCATATATTCACTTAGGTTGTATTATCTCTTCATTGAGAAGTAAGACTTGTGTAGCTTCCAGGATTAGGTTGCGTAAATCATAAGCAATTGGACTAGGTTCACTTATACCGGGATTAGGTAGTGGTTGTGAATTATACCGGGATTCGGTTGTATTCATTTTACCATTAATGGATTCGAGGTTCGAGTGTGGTGCACTTACCAGCTTGTGGTTTTTCCTGTAAGGGTTTCCACGTAAATATCAAGTGTTAATTAAATTCCGCACATATTATACTTGTTATTTAAATTGACTAGTTAAGGGTATTTTCATAATCTTGACCATACACTAAAATTGGGTACTAGATAATATTACACACACCTATAATTTGTTTCATTTGTGTTGTTTCATTTGTGTGTGAATGGCTCAGCTTTTGTTGGTTGCTAGTCGTGTTTGCTTGTTATGTTTGATTCTCTGGTTTTTTGGGTCTCTCTGGTTTGTATCTTCTTGTTTTTAGGGTAGACCCCCATCTTAATAAAGATTGCAGTTTCAAAAAAAAAAAAATTGTCTAAATTATTAATAATTATAATATCACATAATCAACACATATATTTGATTAGATATCATATATTTTATATGAGCTTGATTATATAAACACTAATGTCTTTTGGCCTGCCAGGTGTTGGGTTTTTTGGTTTTGTTTTGGTTTGTCTTTGACCCTGGGGCCTGCCGCGTTTCGGCAGCTCCTTGCTTATTTTGTTGCTTGTCTTGCCATTTTTCGGCCTTTTAATAAATTTCGTTGTTGTAAAAAAATGTTTATGACATATAGTGTTTAATAAGCAATTAATTTTTTTAATTATGTGCAATTAAATTTGAAAGTTCGTAAACATATATATATGTTTTTTCTAAAATTAAACTTATCTAAGGAGAAAAAGAATCATAAACAATCATATGCTGAAAAACCTCTAGGCAGTATCCATAATTATAAACGATAAAAGAAAAAATATCCGTATAAATATAATGGAATATACAATTTTGTATTTATAACTATATAATTAAATAGCATTTGATAATAATATATAATGGTATTGTTTGATATATTAACCTGCTATATTAATACTTTATTCTTCAGTGATGCATTTAAATCATATAATAACAAGTTATGTTAACTATATCCAAATACACATATAGATTTACCATGATTTTAATTATTTACACGTTTATCTTAACTAATAAACTCTTTTAACGTTATTTATATGACAACGTTTATGACATATAGTGTTTAATAAGCAATTAATTTTTTTAATAATGTGCAATTAAATTTGAAAGTTCGTATACATTTTTTTTCTTTCTAAAATTAAACTTATCTAAGGGGAAAAAATATCATAAACGATCATATACTGAAAAGCCCCTAGGCAGTATCCATAATTATAAATGATAAAAGATAAAATATCCATATAAATATAATGGAATATACAATTTTGTATTTGTAACTATATAATTAAATAGCATTTGATAATAATATATAATGGTATTGTTTGATATATTAACCTGCTATTTTAATACTTTATTCTTCATTGATACATTTAAATCATATAATAACAATTTATGTTAACTATATCCAAATACACATATAGATTTACCATGATTTTAATTATTTACGCGTTTATCTTAACTAATAAACTCTTTTAACGTTATTTATATGACAATGCTAATATATGATATTTTAATCTTAATAATCCCTAGTAGGCAATAACAAATGTGTAAGTCGGATAAAAAAAATATAGGTAAAGAAATGAATTTTGTTTACCGATTCAAATTTCAGTATTACATGATTGCCTCGTTAAAAAACCTTACGAAGAAAAACTCAATGGGATAAAAACTTGGTAAGGAAAAAGAGTGCAATCGAATTACAAGTATATGTATAATTAAAGATTGTAAATGTTTCTTCACTCTTCAATCTTCAACCCTCATACTGGTCAATGCCAGAACCCTCATCGACGTATAAGTTGGAGAAATTATGAATTACTTCTTCGTCCTCCATTTCATGCTGCATCCTCTTTCGAGCATGCTTCCAATCCTGAAGGCATATATGTTAATACCTCCACCATCTCAAGGGTCAAAGAAGTTCTTCTAGGTTCGATTATACGTCCACTTGTGTTGAATACTTGTTATGAAGGAACAGTGGACACAGGGATAATAAGTACACGTGTGCTAGTTTTGACAGTACTGGATATCTGTTGCTATGGTTTTTCCACCATAAGAGTACATCAAAAGTAGAACATCCTCCTCCTTGCCACCGGTTGCTTCCAACAGAGAGAACTCAGTTTCAAGGTTGTTGTTCAGTTTGACATTTTGAATTTGAGTAGCTCTTCCAACATGAGGGTGAGATGAAGATGAAGAACTTATTGAGCTTTGAATGGGAGAGTTGCCCCTTAGGAATGTAGGGAAAAATACCGTAGTTCACGCAGCGGAAGCGAGACTAAAAATCGATTTAGTATGTTTTAAAATTTTTCCTTTTTATGAACCTTAACCCTTTAAATTAATTAACCATATATAAAGTAACAAAAGTTGAATACCTTTTGTCGCGTGATCCGATTGACTTACGTCGATGGTAATCCGTAAGATCTTCAATCCTAGCACGAACGTGAATCACCTAGGAGCGTGGTCTCCCTTTTCTTTGAATTGCAAACCTGAGAATGGACAAACAAACTTTTCTTTTTCTTTTGTTAGTCACAAAACAATCAAAAGAATACAAAGATTATTCCGGTCACTTTTGAGTTCTCAATCTAATGATCGAAACTCGCGTGAACCTAATTCGATGATGTACACACAAGCTTATTGATGAACAAGCAATTAGTGTACCATCAAAAGAATAATCTCCTTCTTTTCTTTTATGTTTTAGTAGAATAAAATCTAATACTTTTCTATGAGTTTAGAAGAAGAAGAAAATTGAATCAATCAACAAGTAGGGTGGCCGAATTCTATAACAAGTGTGAAACAAATAATAGCACGGTGTGTATAAAGCTATCTAGAGGGGGGGTGAATAGATTTTATGCTTTTTACCCAATTTTTCGTGTTAGTCAAAATTACGAAAATACCCTCAAGATAATATAAACAAGCAAGTGTAATATGGTGCGGAAATTAAAACAACACTTGGTTTTTACGTGGAAACCCTCACAGGAAAAACCACGGGCTATGTAAGTAAGCCACACTCGAACCTCGAATCCACTAAATGTGCAAACGATTACAACCTAATCCCGGAAGTAATCACACACCTACCTAATCCCGGTATGAGTGAACCTAGTCCAATTTGCTTGCGTTCTAAGCAACCTAATCCCGGATGCTACACACAAGACTTACTTTCTCTATGAAGAGAATATACAACCTATGTGAATATATAAAATATCCAAAATGCAATTAAGAGCTAGGTTACTCTATATGCTTATCTAGGATAATGAATATGCAATTAATTCAATCCTAGATATTAAAAGCTAGATGACATGTCAAATAGCTTAGCTAAACATAGATTAACAAAACCTAGATAGCTATCAAAAATACAACACTCAATCATGTCAACACAACAATCTCTAATTTGTATCTAGAATATATTCAAGAGCATACAAATAATATAAGAGATATCAATGATAAATAAAACACTAATTATGTATGATAATAGTGAAGAACTTACCAAAGAATATGTGTTGACCAAAACCCATGCAAGCAAGCATCCTAACTAAGCTAGAAAATGCTAGATGATATTTTGATGCATATGAGAATGGTTTTTGAGTGTTAAAAATGTGTTCTTGATTTGATTTTCTCTCAAATGTCTCTCTTTGAAGATTAGGGTTCTTAGAGTTAAAAGAACATTTAATCTGAAAATGAGAAAGTGTGATATTTATAGACATCAAGAACAGGGCATGTGAAAAGACAAGTTTGCCCTTGAAACGCACCGTTCGGCGGTTTCAATCGGCGGCCAGGCCACCGATCATGACCGCCGAATTGAGCTCGTGAAGAACAGAGCATAAACGGCGGTTAATTCGGCGGTTTCGTGACCGCCGATACCAACCGCCGAATCAGACCCGAGAGATCGAAATCGATCAGGTATGAACGGCGGTTTCGAACGGCGGTCGTGACCGCCGATCGTGACCGTAGAATTGCTCCTAGAAGCAAACGGCGGTTCCATTCGGCGGCCAGGCCGTCGATCATAACCGCCGATCACCAACAGAGGTGAAAACCAAGGAGAAGCCAAGGGCATTCTCCGTGGGCGGTCTTCGTGGAAAACCAAACACATTCTAGTGCATGCGCGGACGTTTCCGAACACTATCGAGAAATGAATTACAAGACACATAAATACACAACAAGATATAACAATCAAAGTGCTAGTGTGTAATGTGACATATGAAGAGAATGCACACAAAAGTAAGAATGCAAAGTGTGTGTGTGCTTCTAAATCTCTTCAAAGAAAGTTAAGCACTAGAAGTATACCTTTGGAGTGCTCGTCCCTTGAGGTCTTGAAAGGGCCTTTGAGAATGATTCTCAATCATCTAAACTACTCATCTAAACTACCCTTACATACAAACCCCAACACGTGGTTTGTCCACGAAATAAGCCAATCAAAGAATGGGAATCCTTACAATCTCCCCCTTTGGCTATTTCGTGACAAAACCACCACTCACATTGATCCTCACAAACATAATTGAATCTACGGGATAACAAAGATAATCTACATTACAAAGAGATAAGAATAATAAAAAAAAACTTCGAGTCTTCAATCTCTTGTAGAACTATCAACCCTTCAAAACAAAAGATTATACTTTCCAAAGCAAGAGTATGTGAGATGATCAAGTGAGAATAAAACAAGCATTTGCATATAAGAAGTTTAAGCACAACATCATGCAATGTATGTGTATGCAATGCTCCCCCTCAACGGGTTACTCCCCCTTAATGTATATTCTCCCCAAAATGCATAATTGCCACTACAATTTGCAACTCCCCTTACCACATCCTACTCCCCCTTTTTGTCATGATATAGGCAAAGGAGTAGTCCCCAACCGGGTCACTCATAGCAACGAGAGATAGAAGCATGCAAGATTTGCATAATTAATATAAGTCACTTTATGCATCTCAATTTAATCGGAGAGAAACAAGGAGATTTATTTGAGAGAAAATGTGTGAATCAAACATGCTTTGCATACAAGACATGTAGCATTCAAGTCCAAAATACAATGGTATTTGGCAAAGCAAATGACAAAGGTTTCTAATAGGAATTCAAACCAATTTCACCAATGTCATGAGTAAAGCAAGGATATAGAATACATTGATTTCAATTTAAGAGCAACTATATCCAACTTTATAAGCGAAACATGGCATGAGCAACTTTGCACCCTTTTTGATTTTTCCGGATAAGATATCCGTATGATAGTAGCCATGTTCAACCAATAAAGAAAGAGAGACATTTGGAATATAAATTCCTTTGAACGGATACAAGATCCTTTATTCATTTTGAGTCTCATAAGCTTTTTCACACATTTTTTGCAGTTAAGAAATGCAATCATCAAAACATGCTTTTTAAGATTAGCATTTAGCATGTTATTTAGCAAACATCATGTCATGGAGATCATTATAGGTCATTCAAATCATACTTCCTATGTAAATATCTCCTAGTCCAAAAATGCATGTTTGAACATAAATATGACATGGATTGCAATACAAGCATTGATCACACTTATTGAATAGAAAATATATATACAATGCAACCAAGCTTACTCAAGCAACAAAAAGAGAAGCATAAGATATTTCAAATTTTTTGCAAGTGACAAGAATGCAAAATAGCTCTCTTTGCTTGAGTTCCCCATATGGGGTCATCATCAACCTTCAACAATGAAGGTCATGAGGTCCTATAGACCTCCCAAGTCCATTTGGCTTGGATGAACCTATTTGAGACTTGATAGTCTCGTAGCAAGCGGGTTCATTTTTCCTTATCCACATAGGTGTGACATTTTTCTTCCTAGTGGTCACTTGTTCTAGAGATCTAGATGTCATAGGATTATGTAAATGAATTTCTTCCTTCCTATGAGCATGCATTCTAGCTCTAGCTTTCTTTTTCTCAATCATGCTTTTAACTCTACACATTTTAATGTAACGAAAGCACTTTGGTCTAATATGACCATCAACACCACAAAAATGACATGTAGGGATAAAGTTAGGAATCATACCATGTCCTTGTGCATGTATATGAGCCTTCCCATGTCTTTGTGGTTGTCTTGGTTGTTGGATAGGATTTCTCCTTCTTTGTTGTTGACCAAGACTTGGTTGCTTCCACGGTTGAGTTTGCATGATTGGTCTCTTCCCTTGATGGATTTGAGTTTGAGGGAAGTTAGCATGAGGAACTCTTGTAGGTTGAGCTTGAGGTTGTCTTCTTGGAGCTACCTTCACTTGTGCACTATGAGAGCATTGTCCTAGCTCAATCTTCTTCCTAGGAGTTTGCACCGGTGAATCTTCTTTGTAGCTCAAGCTTTTAACAAACATGGTCTTGTTAGGAGTGGAGGACTCCTTACTATCTTCAAACCCAAGACCTCTCTTATCACACGGACTCTTTCCAACACTTAACATGTGGTCAAGTTTTTCGGTGCTAGAAACTATCCTAGTCCTTGATCCTTTAGCCTCTTCAAGCTCTCTTTTTAATTCTTCTTCATTCCTCTTAGATAAGTCTAACTCCTTTCTTAGCTTATCTTCAATATTCTTGGATCTATCCACTTGTTCACTTAAGTGGTCAACATGAGCCTCAAGGTCTAGATTCTCTTCTCTCAATCTTCGTATCTTTTCCTTGGTCTTCATTGCTAAGCTTTTAAACTCAGTGAGGTATTCATCTAGAACCTTTTTCTTCACATATCCATGTGAGGAGTTAGATGAAGAGTCATCTTTATTAGAGTCAATTTCTTCTTGACTCTCATTCTCTTCTTCATTGTAGGAGATCGGAAAGGCAAAATAGTTGTTCTCACAATCATTCAAGCTTGAGGGACTTCCTTCAACAACTTTCACTTTGTTGTCCCGCTTGTGAGAGCAACCTAATGCCAAGAATTTTGCCACAATCTCTTCATCACTTTCACTTGAAGTGGCGGTCTCCTCTCTTTCATCTTCCAAGTTAGCACATTCCTTGGAGATATGCCCGAATCCTCCACATTCGTAGCATTGAATCTTCTCTCTTGAAGACATCTCATGATATGGCTTGACATTCTTAAAAGTGGACTTCTTCTTCTTGAAGTCATTCCCCTTTGAGCCATAATCCCTCTTTTGAAGATTCAAGAACTTCTTGAATCCCTTGGCAATGAGTGCCATGTCTTCATATGAGTCATCCTCCTCCTCTTCCATCTTGGATGTCTTCAAGGCAATATTCTTTTTCTTCTTAGGAGGAGATGTGGTAGCCTTTCTTGATTCATAGGCTAGAAGTCTTCCAATGACTTCACTCGGCTTCATTTCCTTGTAAGTGTCATTTTCTTCTAAAGCCGTCACTTTGGGTTCGAACCTCTCGGGAAGTGATCTCATGATCTTTTGCTTGATTCTTCTATCCGAGTAAGGATCACCAAGTTGGTGACTTTGATTCACAATGTCCATTAGTCTCACCTGAAAGTCATTGAAGTGCTCGTGCTCTTCCATCCTAATGGTCTCAAACCGAGTTTGAAGGACTTGAAGCTTTGAGTCCTTGACAATCTCGGTGCCTTCATGTGCAACTTCTAGGATGTCCCATGCCTCTTTAGCAATCCTAGTAACTTTAATCAGTTTGTACTGATTTTCACTCACTGCACATCGGATGGCATGAATAGCCTTGTTGTTCCACATGGAGTCAATAAATTCTTGAGGACTCCACTGTGCCTTAGGCTTGAGAACTTCTTCTCCTCCATCCGTAGAAGACATCATAGGTGGAGCATATCCATCTTCAACCGCCATCCATGCCCTATCATGGATTTGGCATATGTATGCTTCCATCTTCCCCTTCCATGAGGAGTAATTATCGCCGGTGAGCAACGGTGGCCTCACGCTTGACGCTCCCTCTTTGCTCATCCCGAAACCACTCATAGTGTTTGGATGAATGCAAATGAGATGAATGCAAAATGTATGAATAAATCAAAAAATCACACAAGATGCAAAACACACCAAAATGAGCAAGGATCACCTATGTATGTCTAGGAACCCGCTCTGATACCAATTGAAACAAATAATAGCACGGTGTGTATAAAGCTATCTAGAGGGGGGGTGAATAGATTTTACGCTTTTTACCCAATTTTTCGTGTTAGTCAAAATTACGAAAATACCCTCAAGATAATATAAACAAGCAAGTGTAATATGGTGCGGAAATTAAAACAACACTTGGTTTTTACGTGGAAACCCTCACGGGAAAAACCACGGGCTATGTAAGTAAGCCACACTCGAACCTCGAATCCACTAAATGTGCAAACGATTACAACCTAATCCCGGAAGTAATCACACACCTACCTAATCCCGGTATGAGTGAACCTAGTCCAATTTGCTTGCGTTCTAAGCAACCTAATCCCGGATGCTACACACAAGACTTACTTTCTCTATGAAGAGAATATACAACCTATGTGAATATATAAAATATCCAAAATGCAATTAAGAGCTAGGTTACTCTATATGCTTATCTAGGATAATGAATATGCAATTAATTCAATCCTAGATATTAAAAGCTAGATGACATGTCAAATAGCTTAGCTAAACATAGATTAACAAAACCTAGATAGCTATCAAAAATACAACACTTAATCATGTCAACACAACAATCTCTAATTTGTATCTAGAATATATTCAAGAGCATACAAATAATATAAGAGATGTCAATGATAAATAAAACACTAATTATGTATGATAATAGTGAAGAACTTACCAAAGAATATGTGTTGACCAAAACCCATGCAAGCAAGCATCCTAACTAAGCTAGAAAATGCTAGATGATATTTTGATGCATATGAGAATGGTTTTTGAGTGTTAAAAAGGTGTTCTTGATTTGATTTTCTCTCAAATGTCTCTCTTTGAAGATTAGGGTTCTTAGAGTTAAAGAACATTTAATCTGAAAATGAGAAAGTGTGATATTTATAGACATCAAGAACAGGGCATGTGAAAAGACAAGTTTGCCCTTGAAACGCACCGTTCGGCGGTTTCAATCGGCGGCCAGGCCGCCGATCATGACCGCCGAATTGAGCTCGTGAAGAACAGAGCATAAACGGCGGTTAATTCGGCGGTTTCGTGACCGCCGATACCAACCGCCGAATCAGACCTGAGAGATCGAAATCGATTAGGTATGAACGGCGGTTTCGAACGGCGGTCGTGACCGCCGATCGTGACCGTAGAATTGCTCCTAGAAGCAAACGGCGGTTCCATTCGGCGGCCAGGCCGCCGATCATAACCGCCGATCACCAACAGAGGTGAAAACCAAGGAGAAGCCAAGGGCATTCTCCGTGGGCGGTCTTCGCGCAAAACCAAGCACATTCTAGTGCATGCGCGGACGTTTCCGAACACTATCGAGAAACGAATTACAAGACACACAAATACACAACAAGATATAACAATCAAAGTGCTAGTGTGTAATGTGACATATGAAGAGAATGCACACAAAAGTAAGAATGCAAAGTGTGTGTGTGCTTCTAAATCTCTTCAAAGAAAGTTAAGCACTAGAAGTATACCTTTGGAGTGCTCGTCCCTTGAGGTCTTGAAAGGGCCTTTGAGAATGATTCTCAATCATCTAAACTACTCATCTAAACTACCCTTACATACAAACCCCAACACGTGGTTTGTCCACGAAATAAGCCAATCAAAGAATGGGAATCCTTACAAAGTGTTATATAGGGTGGTCGAAATTTTTCTCCTCTTCCTTTTAGGGTTGGCCGAAATCTCCATGTGGTCCAATTAGGGTTGCCAAATTTCCTCTACAAAAAAGGATTTGTGTTGTACCCTAATTCACATGTTAATTAGACTCCTAACCCTAATTCAACTCATAAGTATTTTTATTCTTTTATTGACAAAATAAAAAGACTTCTTATTTGATTAAATAAATAAACTTAATTATTTATTTTCTTATCAAACAAGTCTTTTACTTTTAGTATAACTCTAGGAAATATATTTCCTGAACAGAAAAAGATTTGTTTCTTAATTAAACAATTAATTAATAAATTAATTAATTCTTATTTAATTAAACAATGAAACAAAATAATATGTTAGGTTAATATTTTAACCTTGCCGCCCCACATGTATAAAATGGGCCATATATTATTTTCTTATTTCATTTAATCCATTGGACTTTAAATAAAAAGCCCACATGTGAACCAGACCCATTCTTACTAAAAGAAACAAGCCCACATGCCCTTCATTAATATATAAATACAATTGAGCTGCCCATTAAATAATTAATGTGCAAATTATATTATTAATATATTAAATGCAATTCTAGATGGACCCTTAAATTGGTCCGGTAGAATATATCAAGTGATCCATGCAAGTCCGTGTGGATTGGGGATCTTGGCGGGCTATCTAAATTTAAGCTTCAATAGACACAACCTATTCACAATCAACAAATGATTCATTTAGGTCCGATCCATTAATTTTAACTCATTCCACTAAAGAGCTAAAATTGAACTCTTAAATAAAGATAAAAAAGGAAGATGTTCCTCTTTCATAACCCTAGACAATCATATTGGAGATAGTGTATCCTCGTGATTAATATCAGTAATCGCCAAGAGTTCATAGACCGCCTATAACTCTCCAAGTTACCATATTTACTCATATGACCACGTTTTGAACTTGGATATTTTGACTTGTCCAGAAGCCATGTTTTCAATAGTCACTATCGAAAACTCAACGTTGAGATTTAATATCCA
Organism: Acer yangbiense; assembly: GCA_008009225.1. NCBI lineage: Eukaryota > Viridiplantae > Streptophyta > Magnoliopsida > Sapindales > Sapindaceae > Acer > Acer yangbiense. Next base: position 10,988,584 of record CM017765.1, on the reverse strand, counting down.
ATTACCTCAAAACATCCATATGATGATATTATACTCTCATTTAATAAATGGAGCCACGATGTCCATATCTATAAATGAAGTCCTCTATCGATTAACAAATGAATATCACCAAACTATCGAGGATAGACTATGCTATATAATCGTACTCATTGATAACTCAAATGATATCACTTGCAACCATAAGTCCATCATTTATCTCAGGATTAAGATAGACTCTCCGATTGTCCTGATAATGAAAAGACTATTATCTATTGACGGTTCTAGATAAAGCTTTTCATTGTGATCCAGTTCAATGCACCCAGTGCACTAGATTCTTTTGCTCGAAGACACTCCGATGATTTTAGACTCATCATATCTCATTTGATCCCACTCAAATGCTAGCAAAAGAATTCTACAACTTTAACATGATAAAGGTGCCCAACCTTTAACTTAAGTTGTGAACAATATTCAAGACTAACTACAGAATTGTGTCTACCACATACATATCCAGATGTACGAACAATTCTTCTTTTCTCATAGTCTTTAGACCTTATGATTATTTACTTTGACAATTATAATATTAAACTATAAATGCTATAAGATTTGTTAAACCAGAAATCACTTTGTTAATATGAAAAAGATTGTTAATTACAATATTACACTCTTGATATTGAGCATAATCCTAACAAGGAAGAGCTTCCAACTACTTTTTAACGAGTGGGTGTTGATGACACGTCGTTGAGGTGTCGGTCAAAAGATTGAACATTTAAGTTCAACCTCGCTAGCGTGCGAGTCACAAAGACTAGCATAGCGGCAAGTGAGAGTATCGTTTCATAGGGAGGTGGGATCCACCGACTGTCACCAGTTCTAGCTATTATTACAACACGCCGAAAGAGCTCGTGTGTTACATTTGCGGAAAAGTAAATAATAATATAAACAAATAAATTACATAAACTAATATTTATAGGATAGGGTGGAGTGGAGAGATGCATGAAATGTGGTTACACTAGGGAAACGATTCAACCGTAACAATCCTCCTAATTAAGTGCTAGACTCACTTAGTCCCTAAAATATGCAAGTATATCATAGGCTCGTATCCCCTTAATTGATCTCTACTCTCGGTCGAGTTACAGAAATCACATCCATAGAATGCATGGATTCATTAAGTACTGTGGGACACTCACATGAGCCCTGTACGCCAGTCTAGTGAGTTCTTAATTGTCTGGTCATATACAGTGGTTATTTCATTAGGCATGTAATGTGCAACCGCGTGGGCCATACTATAGGCAATAATTCATCCACGAGGCTAACCAAATACAGGATAGCAACCAAGTGAAAGCATTAAAAATACGAGATACCCATACAACACGTATGTTATATGCTCGTGTCCCTTTAATTGATCTCTACTCTCGGTCGAGTTATAGAAATGACATCCATAGAATGCATGGATTCATTAAGTACCGTGGGACACTCAGACGAGCTCTACATGCTAGCCTAGTGATCTCTCAACTTACTGGATAAATGTAGAGGATATCACGCTGGGCATGTTAATGCGACCACACGATATATAACACACAGCCTAAATATCATCCACAAGGTGGCTAACCGAGTGAAAGCATTAAGCAATAAAATACCCCTATAACTACATGAGTACAATAGGAATTCAGCGGCCTTTACTCTAGGTCAGGATTTGGTTTTATCAATCTCCTTAGGATGGCTAGACATGGGAAATGAGTTTACCTAACAACAATGTGCAAATAAGTTGGTTGTTATACATTAAAGACATTCAATTTAGGTTAAGGATTCATTCTATTGATTTGAGAATTTTTCCTAAATCAATTTATTACCCAATTTGGCCAAGGATGAGCAATTGTGTCTTGATAACAAGACCAATTAAGCATAAGAATTAGAACCCAAGCCAATTTAGCAACTAAATGCCTGAACTGAAACCTTTTCTACTATTTTGAGCTAAATTCTCTAACACTCAAAATTACTTTAAACATGGTATTTTAGTCATCCATCAATATACAAACAATTATGGGATACTAAATTACTCTACTCTTAAATTTAATTACTCTACTGCTAATCCCAATCATGCATACATGTTAATTTCGAACCTCCACACACTTGAGTATCACAATAAGAGAGACAATTATGGATTAAGCAAAGAGTAAAACAAAACCCAAAGAATTTAAGAACAAACATACATATATAGCACATATGTAGGTTTACAATATTCCCAAATTGGTGATTACACATCAAGAAAAAAGAAATACAAAGAGATTGAGATAGAAGAGATACAACCCTTGAAGAAATCCCTCCAAGTTCTCCTTGAAACCCTAGCTCGAAATTGGTCATAGACCACTCATTTCTCTTTGTAATCTACTCTCAAATGTGGTGTAAGAAGTGTAAAAATGGTGGTGGAGGTGTATGGTGAGCTCCCATGGAGGAAAATCCTCCATGGGAGCTTGAAGCTCTCTCTTATTTGGGGAAAAAAGGAAGAAGATGAAGAGAAGGGTGTTGTTTTGGTTTTGGAGTGTGGGAGGTGTAAGAGGAACGTGTAAAGATGATGTCTTGGTGAATATTCTTGGGTAGAGAGTTGGTGTTTTTGTCTAAAAATATCAAAGGTTATATAGGGGAATGAATTAGGTCAATGTCAAGGAGGTAAATTCTTGAATTTTAACATTTTTTTTTTGGGAAAAAAGGCGAGCTTGGGGCGACTTGGAGGCTCTATGGTCGAGAAAATAGTTGAAAACCCAAGAGGAAAGCGACCTTGGGGCGACCTTGGGTTGGGCTCACCTTGAGGTCGTCGCATCTCTCTCGGGTGAAGTTTTTCAACTTCGTGCACCGTTACGAAAACAACCATAACTTTCTCTAGAGAACTCGGAATCGCGATCTGTTAAAAGCATTTGAAATTAGACTCATGGGGCTTTCTAGAATTATGTTATAAAAAATGTAATTCAATCTAAGGAGAGAGATATGGCCCCCAAAAGTTGAATGTTTTGCACGAAGATTTCCAATTTTAGCCCTTTAACCTCCGAAACACCTTATTTTAGGGCAAATAACCTACACAAGGCTCACAAAATATATTATATACAAAAACATGCTCGAAAACGAGTACAAAGTCAAGGAAATAGGGACCTCAAATAGGTATATAAATCGTTCAATCAGGTGTCCAGTTGTTCTAATGGTTGTGTGTTTACGCAGCCAAACTTACACTAATAAATAGCATAAACTTCGAACAACTTGTTCCGCAAGTTAGTAAACTGTTCAGTAAAATCTAAATTCAAATTAGTAGCAATATAATAAAGAAAAGTTTCTAAACCAAATAATTTAACCCTTGGATCTAGTACAACACATAAGGCATAGAGGAAACAAATTTCAGACCAGGATTTTTAAAATTTTACGTCAATGGCCTCAGCTACAGGGCCTAAAATTTCATCATCTCTATAAGTGAAAAACATTTCAGACATTTCAACTATCAGAAGAATTACTATTGAAGATGTGGGATAATAGACCCTAGAAAGAAGTATAGTGGAATAGTAAAAAACCATTAAAAATTTAATAAATGTTTTGCCACAAACCAATCATTTTCAGATAGTATTTGACTGCCCTTTTTAGAATTATAATAAACCATAATAAGGTCAGCATAATCAATAGCATTTTGTAGCATTAAGTAAGTTAAATTTCACCTTACCGGCATATCTGTTTGGAACTTACTGGCTCGCATGTCGGATGCTTAACAGTATCTATCAAATTCTGCCACTCTTGGATTTAGAGCTACTAATCCAAGAAAAGGGTATCTCTGATGCGATCTAAATGTCCACTTACAACATTCAAACCTTCTTTTTACAATTAAATTGATTATGTGACATGCACACCATTGGTGGAAGAAATAACCCCCAAGTTGGGGGACATTATTCTCATTAAAATATCTAATAGCTTTAGTGTTTGTTAATGCATTATCTAATATCAGAGAAATGACGTGATCAGTTATGTTATAATCATTTAAAACATAACTAATTGTAAAATAAATATTTCAGCGGTATGTCCTTAATGCATGCAGCGAAAACTAAGAATTCTTTTTTGTAGTAAGGATTCCCGTTGTTTTTAATTGGCTTATTTCGTGATCAAACCATATGTGGGGGTTCTTTGTAAGGGTAGCCTAAGTATCGGTCTTATTGTTCGAAGCCTTTTGAAGACCTCGTGTTGATAAGCACCGAAGGTAAATTTCTATGTGCTTACTTTTCTTTGAAGAGATTAGTTGCACACACACACTTAACATTCATTGCATGTGTGCATTCTCTTCATTTGTCACATTTCACACTTGCACTTATTTATTATATTTTGTTGTGTGTAATTGTGTCATGTTGTTGTGTAATTCGTTTCCCGATAACTTTCGGAAACGTCCGCGCATGCACGAGAATGTGCTTGGTTTAGCGCGAGGACCGCCTATGGAGAATGCCCTTGGCTTCTCCTTGGTTTTCACCTATCTAGGTGATCGGCGGTTATGATCGGTGGCCTGGCCGCCGAATCAAAACCGCCGTTTCAGTCCAGATTGGTCTGAAGCATTTCTGCGGTTAAGATCGGCGGTCACGACCGCCGTTCGAAACCGCCGTTTCAAGACCTGATTGATTTATCTCTCAGTCTAATTCGGCGGTTGAATCGGCGGTCATGAGACCGCCGTTCATACCTGATTGATTTTGATCTCTCTGTTTTGATTCGGTGGTTGGAATCGGCGGTCACGAAACCGCCGAATGAACCGCCGTTTTTGCTCTGTTCTTCACGAGCTCATTTCGGCGGTCATGAACGGCGGCCTGGCCGCCGAATGAAACCGCCGATTGGCGCGTTTCTTTGAAACTTACTTAAACGACCTCACTTTGATTTGGCCCCCTATATATATGCCACTTTGACTTTAGGTCAATTAAGAGAGTTCATATTCAGAATTCATACTTAGGATATTTTTCAAAGAGAAGAAAAATTCCAAGAACTCAATTATTGATTCTCAAACACTTTTTCATGATCATCAATCATCATCTAGCATCATCTTAGATCATCTAGATGTCATCTAGCATGGAATCTTCATCATACTTTGCTTGGTAAGCTTTTCACTAATATCTTACATGTTTTGTGTTTCTCTTATCTAGCAATCTCAATTAATTACTTGTTTGTTATTTTGTATGCTTTGGATACAATATTGAGATGAGTATGATGTATGTTTGAGAAGTTATATTGTGCTTGCATATTAGGTTTTGTGCTTAATATTGATTAGCTAAACTAATTGACATGTCATTTAGTTTTGATATCTAGGATTGTTCTTAATTGCATATTAATCATCTTAGATAAGCATATAGGGTTTCCCTTGCTCTATGTTGCATTTTGGATATTCACATATATTCACTTAGGGTTGTATTCTCTTCATAGAGAAAGTAAGTCTTGTATGTAGCATCCGGGATTAGGTTGCTTAGAACGCAAGCAAATTGGACTAGGTTCACTCATACCGGGATTAGGTAGGTGTGTGATTACTTCCGGGATTAGGTTGTAATCGTTTGCACATTTAGTGGATTCGAGGTTCGAGTGTGGCTTACTTACATAGCCCGTGGTTTTTCCCGTGAGGGTTTCCACGTAAAAACCAAGTGTTGTTTTAATTTCCGCACCATATTACACTTGCTTGTTTATATTATCTTGAGGGCATTTTCGTAATTTTGACCAACACGAAAAATTGGGTAAAAAGCGTAAAATCTATTCACCCCCCATCTAGATAGCTTTATACACACCGTGCTATAATTTGTTTCACTTTTTTGTAACTTTCATTCGGAGTCAAAATAGTGTCTCATGACACATAAATAGTCATGTTTTGAACGTGGGTTCCAAATATCGGAAGTTAGTGCAATTGAAACATGCAGATCCTATAATGCAGTGATCAAACTATTTCGTGCAGTGTGAAAATATTTTTTTCAAACCGTTTCTAGTGGTTGTTCTAGAAACATATTTAAATTTTGGGTTGTATGCGTTTTGGATAAATCCTTCATACCACACACTGTTATCGAAATTAATCAGTTGATCAGTCTATGCAATGGATTAGGATCATCTCCTCACCTTGTCCTAACCTTTCAACATTCCATTGACACCTATCTTCTAATGAAATCAAATGCCAAGATCATTCTATTAATTTATTTTTTCTCCAGACTTCCAAAACACCATCATTTTGAACAAACTGATGTCTTCATCTTTGCACAAACTACGCCTTTTCGGTTTCTATATGAAACCAAACAACTCTTTTCCCCCGCAAGAAATTTTTCAGAATCTGTAATGGGATTTGAAGATTTGCAGTGTAACTAAGAATCCCCAAATCATCACTGGAATTCTTGGTGAGTTTTGTTTTCCTTCACTGTTTAATCACCAAGGTCAAATTTTGTGTTGTGTTGCTTTGCTGTTTTGGCTATGGAAGATGAAGCTGCTGGTTTTCCATTTTGTTTTGTTTGGGTTGGGTTTTCGTCTGTTGTTTTGTTTTCTGTTGGTCTCTGTTATTGTAGTGCTCGTTTGGTTTTTGGGTGCCTTTGTTTTCTTTGTTTTAAGGAGCCTCTGTTTCGCTCATGTTGTTGTTCCTTTGTGCTGCTTTGTTTCTACTGTTTCCTATGGTGTTTTGTCGTCTTTCTGGCCTTCTTTGAATAGAATTGCAGTTCAAGGAAAAAAAAAAAAATTTGTGTTGTGAAATCTAACAAATTCAACAAGCTATTCTTAACATGTCTGAAATATATAATTGTTTCCTTCAAATTAAACAAGCTATTCTTATCATGTCTGAAATATATAATTTTTTCCTTCTTATGAATAAACAATTGTTGTACTACCTGGTAATTATGTATCATGTCTGATATATATAATTTTTTCCTTCTTATGAATAGACAATTGTTGTATCTTTGCTAATCCTATTCTATTGTTTAATTAATGGTTCTAAAATTGTTCAAGACTCAAAATATACTAGTTGAGATTGATTTTAATATTTACTCTTTCTGGTTTACAAGTATGGTTAACTCTGATCCAATGCTTGTCTAGCAAAACAACTCTTAATTCAACAAGGCAAGTTACTTGAAGCACAGATAACTAACCCAGAATTGAAAACTTGTCTATATATATATATATATATATATATATATATATATATTACAATCTCATTATAAATTATAGTGAGTGGAACAATGTTGTTTGTGATATAATCTAAAACTGGACAAATGTTTAACTTTTACTATTTTTTCTTTTGTATGAGGTATGCAATTGGCAATTCCAATAGTTTATCTTCAGGTTTTTATTTTTTTTCTCTCTCTCTCTATAATTTTAAATGGCTAGTATTGAGACTACAACTATGAGTAATTTAGAATGTGTTATTGAGACTACAACTGCGAGTAATTTGGAATGTGTGAATGATTTGGAATGGAAGCCTAAATGTGATATGGAGTTTGATTCAAAACAATCAGCTTATGACTTTTACAATATGTATGGTGGAAAAGTGGGCTTTAGCATTAGAAGAGAAGGGTTTGGTAAGAATAGAAGTACGGGTGAACTCACTTCTAGGAAATTTGTTTGTAGTAAGGAGGGTTTTCGGTCAAACAATAAACGAGATATTTTAGCTACTAAACCTAGAGCAGAGACTAGGACTCACTATAAGAAAAACTTAGCATTGTTGAAAGTTAAAAACCGTCAAGAAAAGCATTCTCCTTTTAGTTTTATGACAGTTTTTTTTTTTTTCTTGACAGTTTATAACTATCAACATATGTATATAATATTTATAATATTTAATTAAAGTTATTATTTAATATTTAATTATAATATTTAAATAAATAACTTTTTATATTTATACAAAACCTCCCGCTGCCGTTGCCGTCACCGACCGACCGTCGGACCATCTCCATCGACCGGACCCCACCGGCCAATGCCGCCACTCGCCATCCGACGACCTCTGATAATAATGACAATTAATTGTCATTATTGGGAGTTGAACTTGAGACCTCAAGTTCGAAGGTTGTAAGTATTTACCAGTTGACTACAACATTTGATGTGTTAACAATTGAACAATATTTATGTAAGGTTTCTGAAACAAATACGGTGTGTTCTAAATATATTATCTAGAGGAGGGGGGGTGGGGTGAATAGATTTTAACTATTATTACCCAATTTTCGCATGCAAGTCAATTTTATGAAAATGCCCCTACTAGTCAAAATTACAAGCAAGTGTAATATAGTGCGGAATTTAAATAACACTTGATGTATACGTGGAAACCCAACCACAGGGAAAAACATGGGCTGTTTAGTGCGCCACACTCGGACATCGAAATCCACTAATCGAAATGGAGTTTACAACCTATGTAGACCTCGTCTAACACTCCGGTCAATAACCCCCCACTTCTACCACTCGGGCCTTTAAAAGTGGCTCTAGTCCAATTGCTTGAGGCCTAAGCAACCTTAGCCTCAAGACTTAATTCTCTAAGAAGAGATTAAGCAACCTATGTGAATATGTATGAATATTCAAATAACAAACAAAGCTAGGTAACCTTAGATGCTTATCTAGGATGATGATATAATCAATTTAATAAACCATAGATATCAATTGCTAAATGACATGTCAAATAGCTTAGCTAATCAAGATTAAGCAAAAACCTAATTAGCTATCACAAAAACAACACTCAATTAATTCATCACAATTAATTCTCTATTCTTGTATTTATCATATGATCAACAACATACAAGTAAATTAAAAGAGAATATGCTTGATAGTAAAAATACTAAAATAAGATGAAACTAATCAAAATCTTACCAAGCATATTGTGATGATGCCAATCCAATCATAGATGCTTTCTATGTAGACATAGAGGATGCAATATGAAATTTGATGCACAAAGGATTTGATTTGAGTGTTTAAAGGTGAGTTCTTGATTTGATTTTTTCTCAAAAATCTCTCTTGAAAGTTTAGGGTTCTAATAACTCAAGAAGCTTATTCAGAGAATGAGAAAGTAAGATATTTATAGACATCAAGAATTGGGCATGTGAAAAGACAATTTTACCCCTAAAACGCACCGTTCGGCGGTTTCAATCGGCGGTTTCATTCACGACCGCCGAATTGAGCCCGTGAAGAACAGAGCATCAACGGCGGTTTCATTCAGCGGTTTCGTGACCGCCGATCTAACCGCCGAATTAGACCGAGAGATTAAAATCGATCAGGTATGAACGGCGGTTTCGAACGGCGGTCGTGACCGCCAATCGTGACCGCATAATTGCTTCAGACCAATCTGTCGATCATAATTGCTTCAGGCACCTTTATCTTGTTAAAGTTGTAGAATTCTTTTGCTAGCATTTGAGTGGGATCAAATGAGATATGATGAGTCTAAATCATCGGAGTGTCTTCGAGCAAAAGGATCTAGTGCACTGGGTGCATTGAACAGGATCACAATGAAAAGCTTTATCTAGAACCGTCAATAGATAATAGTCTTTTCATTATCAGGACAATCGGAGAGTCTATCTTAATCCTGAGATAAATGATGGACTTATGGTTGCAAGTGATATCATTTGAGTTATCAATGAGTACGATTATATCGCATAGTCTATCCTCGATAGTTTGGTGATATTCATTTGTTAATCGATAGAGGACTTCATTTATAGATATGGACATCGTGGCTCCATTTAATTAAATGAGAGTATAATATCATCATATGGATGTTTTGAGGTAATTGGATATTAAATCTCAACGTTGAGTTTTCGATAGTGTCTATTGAAAACATGGCTTCTGGACAAGTCAAAATATCCAAGTTCAAAACGTGGTCATATGAGTAAATATGTTAACTTGGAGAGTTATAGGCGGTCTATGAACTCTTGGCGATTACTGATATTAATCACGAGGATACACTATCTCCTATATGATTGTCTAGGGTATGAATGAGGAGCATCTTCCTTTTCTATCTTTATTTAAGAGTTCAATTTTAGCTCTTTAGTGGAATGAGTTAAAATTAATGGATCGGACCTAAGTGAATCATTTGTTGATTGTGATTAGGTTATGTCTATTGAAGCTTAAATTTAGATGGCCCGCCAAGATCCCAATCCACACGGACTTGCATGGATCACTTGATATATTCTACCGGACCAATTTAAGGGTCCATCTAGAATTGCATTTAATATATTAAGAATATAATTTGCACATTATTTAAGTAATGGGCTGCTCAATTATATTTATATATTAATGAAAGACATGTGGGCTTGTTTCTTTTAGTAAGAATGGGTCTGGTTCACATGTGGGCTTTTTATTTAAAGTCCAATGGATTAAATGAAATAAGAAAATAATATTTTGGCCCATTTATTCAAGTGGGGCGGCAAGGTTAAGTTTTAACATAATATATTATTTTGTTTCATTTGTTTTAATTAAATAAGAATTAATTAATTTATTAATTAATTGTTTAATTAATAAACAAATTTTTTCTGATTAGGAAATATGATTCCTAATGTTATACTATTGTTGGTAGTATACTAAAAGTAAAAGACTTATTTGGTAAGAAAATAAATAATTAATTTTATTTATTCAAATAAGAAGTCTTTTAATTTAGTCATTAAAAAGAATAAAATAACTATGAGTTAGATTAGGGTTAGAAGTCTATTCTTTTATGGAAATTAGGGTGCAACACAAACCTTTAGAGGTGGTGATTTGCGGCAACCCTAGTGTAAAAAGGAGAGAGATTTCGGCAACCCTAAAAGACAAGGAGAGGAAAATTTCGGCCACCTATATATTCCCACATATAGATTTCGGCCACCCTAGTGGTTCTGGAGACAATTTTTCTTCTTCTTCTCAATTCATAGAAAGCTTTTATTCTACTAAAACAAATAGGAGTGTTAGATTATTCTTTGATAGTATACTATTTGCTTAATCATCAATAAGCTTGTGTATACGATATCGATCTAGGTTCACGCGAGTTTCGATCATTAGATTGAGAACTCAAAAGTGACCGGAATAATCTCAGTCATTCTTTTGATTGTTTTTGTGACTAACAAAGAAAAGAAAGTTTGTTTTGTCCATTCACAGGTTTGCAATTCAAAGAAAAAGGGAGACCACGCTCCTAGGTGATCCACGTTCGTGCTAGGATTGAAGATCTTGCGGATTACCATCGACGTAAGTCAATCGGATCACGCGACAAAAGGTATTCTACTTTTTGGTTATTGTATATGCATGTTTAATTAATTAAAGGGTTTAAGGTTCATAAAGGAAAAATTTTAAATGTCACTAAATCTTATTTTTAGTCTCGCTTCCGCTGCGTGTACTACGGCATTTTTCCCTACAATTGGTATCAGAGCCTAGGTTAAACCCTTTTAATTAATTAACGTATATATACGTGGATCTATTTCTTTTTATTGTGATTATGCATGTTTAGAAAGAGATGGCACTCTAGGTATTCGAATATATAATTACATGTGGATGTATGGATTTATATATGTTTATGTGGATTGTTATTGCTCGATTTTGGTCCTAGATTTTCAAAGTATTTTTGTTATGGAATTGTAACAAGAAGGGTGGTCTATCATCGCCATAATTCCTTCTTGGTAGTTGCTAGGTTTTATTTTATTTTTTTTTAATATGTGCAGTATTATTTTTATTATTACTGCAGCAGTTTTTTTTTTATTAAGTTTTAGTGCAGTATTTTATGTGTAAAAGTACTGCAGTGAATAAAAAAAAAAAAAAAAAAATTAGTACTACAGTATTTATTATTTTATACTGCTGTAATATGTTCAAGTATTGAAGATTCGAAGACACGAAGGAAAACGAAGCAACCAGAACCGAGAACGAGCACCGTGCGCACCCTAGGAGTGGATTGGGCTGCGCATGGCAAGCCCAAGCTTGGTGGGCTGCGCACGGCAGCCCTGGGAGTCTTCATGGGCTGCGCACAGCAGCCCCTTTGTGGGGTTGTGGGTTGTGCACGCCTATGGGGTTTGGGCCGAAGGATGAGCGTATGGTTGATGGGCCGCTTGAAGATCTTGTATTCCTAAACAATTGTAATTTACTTGTTTTTCTAGGATGGGCCAAAATTGTTGCTATTTAATTTATGCTTAAATATTACAATATTTGTTATTGTATGATAACATGACATATAGAATAGGAGTGCCACTCATATATCTCTTTTGGTATGAACATGCATTGAATGATTTAGGTATCTAAATTGGCATCTAGATAACTTGGTAAATCATTCTATGGGATTTAATCACACGCCTTAAATAATTGAGTGGGAGAAGGTGTTTTTGTAACACCTATGGCCTCCAAGGTTGGTTGAGCTTTATTATTTATGGTAATCCCCCCAAGGGGCGTCCATGAATGGAATTTAGCAACATACTTCCTTACAAGGATAGACTAGACAATGGACTCAAACGAGATCTACTCCCCAAGGAGGGATATTCGTGAGAGAAAACTGAGGGTCGATATCTTGGTAACACACTCAATGTAATTTTATTGATATCCTCCCAAGAGTTCTTGTCAGTAAAATTGCAAGGCTAAAATTGAAAACGCTGGTTGTTATATTAACAATTAGGTGGGACCTAGTCTAACTAGTAAATGGTGCGAACTCCCAAAGGAGGCGTAACATTTATGGGTGTTGGATCACCGTTGAATTTTATGATTGAGTTATTTATTTAATTCAAGATAAATATTTAAAAGTGCTTTATCATGATTATTTACTTATATATGTTTTATTTTATTCAGAAATCATGACCCCATCACTTATGAACATCCTGAAAGATAACACTATAACTGGAGATAATTATGTCACATGGAAAAGGAAAATTGGGTTGTTGCTGCAAAGTGAAAAACATAAGTTTGTTCTAACTACTCCTAAACCACCTGCTCCTAATAATGAATCAAGCATAATGTATAGAGATGAGTATGAGCAGTGGAAGACTTCAGATGATATGGCAAAATGTTACATTATGGCCACTATCTCCGACGTGTTGCAACAGCAGCATGAAGGAATGGAGTCCGCTGCTGATATTATGATGTCTCTAGAGGAGATGTTTGCTATGAAGTCTAGGACGACTAAGAGAGAGGCAGTGACTGCTTTTATGAATCTTAGGATGAAACCTGGATAGGCTGTGAAAGATCACATGATGAAAGTCATAGCACATCTTAACATTGCTGAACTGCATGGCGCTGAGATAGATGGTGAGACAAAGATTGATATGGTTGTCAATTCATTGTCAGATTCCTTTGATCAGTTCAAATTGGACTACACTTTGAACAAAAAGGAATACACCTTACAAGGCCTGATGCAAGATGTTCAAAGTGCTGAAAAGATCCTTGTGAAAGGCAAAGGTCAAGAGATTCATATGGTTGGTAAAGTTGCTACTGTTAAGGACCGTCAAAAGGTCAAGAAACAACAGAAGAAAAAGCAACTTGGGCCTATCAAGAAGGACACCAAGAAAGTAACCAAGATCAAAGGGAAATGCTTCCTTTGTGGTGAAAAGGGACATTGGAAGAGAAATTGCCCAAAGTCCCAGAATAAGAAGGAAGAAGGTAATGTGAATTATCTTGAAACATGTTTTTTGGCTGATTACAGATTCTTGGATCATAGACTCAGGAGCCACTAATCATGTTTGTTATTCCTTGCAGGGGTTCCAAGAAAGGAGAAAGCTGAGTAAGAATGAAATCAATTTGCGCTTGGGCAACGGAACGTTAGTGTCTGCAAGTGCAGTGGGAGATATTAGAGTTTATTTGGATTCTAGAAGGCATTTAGATTTGATAGACGTTTATTATGTACCTCAATTCAAGAGGAATTTAATTTCAGTTTCTTGTTTAAATAAATTTGGATATTCGGTTACTTTTAATAAAGTTTTTATTATTAGTAAGAATGACAAAATTATTTGCCAAGGTACATTGGAAAACGGTCTATACTTTTTGCATAGAAATATCTCTCACTCGTTAGACACAGAAATAACGGAACCTAATCATAAAAGAGTAAAATTATCAACAGATGAAACCTACCTTTGGCACTTACGCTTAGGTCATATTAACCTTAATAGGATTAAAAGATTGGTATGTGACGGACCTTTGAGTGACTTAAAGGTTGATGATCTACCAACTTGTGAATCTTGTTTGGAAGGTAAAATGACCAAAAGGACGTTCTCTGCCAAGGTGCAAGAGCCACTGAATGTTTAGGATTGATACACACTGATGTATGTGGACCTATGAGCATTCGAGCTAGAGGTGGATATGAGTACTTCATCACCTTCACAGATGATTACTCGAGATTTGGTTATGTGTATCTCATGCGACATAAGTCGGATGCTTTTGACATGTTCAAAGCATTCAAAGCTGAAGTGGAAAATCAGCTTGAGAAACACATAAAAATCTTGAGATCTGATCGTGGTGGAGAATATCTATCTGGTGAGTTTCAGCAATATCTTATTGATAATGGGATTGTTTCTCAGTTTTCTGCACCAGGTACACCTCAACAGAATGGGGTAGCAGAAAGGAGAAATAGAACTCTTTTGGATATGGTTAGGTCTATGTTGAGTTATTCAACACTTCCTATTTCTTTTTGGGGATATGCTTTACAAACTGCTATATACATTCTAAACGATGTACCATCTAGGTCTGTTCCTAAAACACCGCATGAGTTGTGGACTGGGCGCAAGCCTAGTTTACAACACTTAAGGATATTTGGTTGTCCTGCGCATGTGTTAAAAGGAAAGACAGAAAAGATGGAGTCCCGTTCAGAAACATGTATATTTGTAGGGTATCCAAAAGAAACTAAAGGATATTATTTCTATAGTCCTTCAGATCTTAAAGTATTTGTTTCGACAAATGCTAAATTTCTGGAAAAGGACTATATGAATGATTTTGTGCCTAGAAGTAGAATTGTCCTGAATGAGATGTCAGGAGATACAATTCCACGAGAGGTTACACAACCTAACCCAATTGTAAGTTCCGATCCAACACAAGATCAACAACCTACCATTCCTCGTCGTAGTGGGAGGGTTAGAACACAACCCGAAAGATACATCGGTCTAGGAGAATCTCCCGGACGACGATGATCCCTACACGTACAAGGAAGCTACGGAGGATGTTGATAGTCGCCATTGGCAAAAGGCAATACAATCTGAGATTGAATCTATGTTCGATAACAAAGTCTGGTCCCTTGTAGACTTGCCTAAAGGGATAAAACCCATTGGGTGCAAGTGGGTATACAAGAGGAAAAGAGGTATGGATGGTAAGGTGGAAACCTTTAAAGCTAGATTGGTAGCTAAAGGGTATACACAGAAAGAAGGTATCGATTACGAGGAAACCTTCTCTCCTGTGGCCATGCTTAAATCCATTAGGATACTCTTATCCATTGCAGCATCTTTAGATCTAGAGATTTGGCAAATGGACGTCAAGACAGCTTTCCTTAATGGAAGTCTTGACGAAAGCATCTACATGATGCAACCAGAGGGATTTATTGAAAAGGGCCAAATGGAAAAGGTATGCAAGTTGCAGAAATCCATATATGGATTGAAGCAAGCATCCAGATCCTGGAACATAAGGTTTGATCAAGCTGTCAAAGGTTTTGGATTTATTCAGAATCCTGACGAACCTTGTGTATACAAAAGGATTAAGAGCGACAAGTTGGTTTTCCTGATTCTTTATGTTGATGATATACTACTCATTGGAAACGATGTAGGTGTATTGACATCAGTAAAAGAATGGTTAGCAAAACAATTTGATATGAAGGACTTAGGAGAAGCAAGTTTTATTCTAGGTATCCAAGTAATAAGGGATAGAAAGAATAGAACGATTGCATTATCCCAAGCTTCATACATAGACAAGATCTTGTCTAGGTTTTCCATGCAGGATTCCAAGAAAGGTATGTTACCTTTCAGACATGGAATCAAGCTTTCTAAGGAACAAGTTCCTAAGAATGAGCATGAAGAGCAATTCATGAGTAGAGTTCCATATGCCTCGGCAGTTGGAAGTCTCATTGTAAGGATTCCCGTTGTTTTTAATTGGCTTATTTCGTGATCAAACCATATGTGGGGGTTCTTTGTAAGGGTAGCCTAAGTATCGGTCTTGTTGTTCGAAACCCTTTTGAAGACCTCGTGTTGATAAGCACCGAAGGTAAATTTCTATGTGCTTACTTTTCTTTGAAGAGATTAGTTGCACACACACACTTAACATTCATTGCATATGTGTGCATTCTCTTCATTTGTCACATTTCACACTTGCACTTATTTATTATATTTTATGGTGTGTAATTGTGTCATGTTGTTGTATAATTCGTTTCCCGATAACTTTCGGAAACGTCCGCGCATGCACGAGAATGTGCTTGGTTTAGCGCGAGGACCGCCTATGGAGAATGCCCTTGGCTTCTCCTTGGTTTTCACCTATCTAGGTGATCGGCGGTTATTATCGGCGGCCTAGCCACCGAATGAAACCGCCGTTTCAGTCCAGATTGGTCTGGAGCATTTCTGCGGTTAAGATCGGCGGTCACGACCGCCGTTCGAAACCGCCGATTCAAGACCTGATTGATTTATCTCTCAGTCTAATTCGGCGGTTGAAACGGCGGGCATGAAACCGCCGTTAGAAACCGCCGTTCATACCTGGTTGATTTTGATCTCTCTGTTCTGTTTCGGCGGTTGGAATCGGCGGTCACTAAACCGCCGAATGAACCGCCGTTTATGCTCTGTTCTTCACGAGCTCAATTCGGCGGTCATTAACGGCGGCCTGGCCGCCGTTTGAAACCGCCGATTGGTGCGTTTCTTTGAAACTTACTTAAACGACCACACTTTGATTTGGCCCCCTATATATATGCCACTTTGACTCTAGGTCAATCAAGAGAGTTCATATTCAGAATTCATACTTAGGATATTTTTCAAAGAGAAGAAAAATTCCAAGAACTCCATTCTTGATTCTCAAACACTTTTTCATGATCATCAATCATCATCTAGCATCATCTTAGATCATCTAGATGTCATCTAGCATGGAATCTTCATCATACTTTGCTTGGTAAGCTTTTCACTAATATCTTACATGTTTTGTGTTTTTCTTATCTAGCAATCTCAATTAATTACTTGTTTGTTATTTTGTATGCTTTAGATACAATATTGAGATGAGTATGATGTATGTTTGAGATTTTATATTGTGCTTGCATATTAGGTTTTGTGCTTAATATTGATTAGCTAAACTAATTGACATGTCATTTAGTTTTGATATCTAGGATTATACTTAATTGCATATTAATCATCTTAGATAAGCATATAGGGTTTCCCTTGCTCTATGTTGCATTTTGGATATTCACATATATTCACTTAGGGGTGTATTCTCTTCAAAGAGAAAGTAAGTCTTGTGTGTAGCATCCGGGATTAGGTTGCTTAGAACGCAAGCAAATTGGACTAGGTTCACTCATACCGGGATTAGGTAGGTGTGTGATTACTTCCGGGATTAGGTTGTAATCGTTTGCACATTTAGTGGATTCGAGGTTCGAGTGTGGCTTACTTACATAGCCCGTGGTTTTTCCCGTGAGGGTTTCCACGTAAAAACCAAGTGTTGTTTTAATTTCCGCACCATATTACAATTGCTTGGTTATATTATCTTGAGGGCATTTTCGTAATTTTGACTAACACGAAAAATTGGGTAAAAAGCGTAAAATCTATTCACCCCCCCTCTAGATAGCTTTATACACACCGTGCTATTATTTGTTTCAATTGGTATCAGAGCGGGTTCCTAGACATACATAGGTGATCCTTGCTTATTTTGGTGTGTTTTGCATTTTGTGTGATTTTTGATCATTCATACATTTGCATTCATTTCATTCATTCATAAACACTATGAGTGGAAACGGTGGAAATGGTGGTGGCCACGAAGGAGCTTCTAGCACAAGGCCTCCACTTCTTACCGGATTGAACTATTCCCAATGGAAAGGGAAGATGGAATCCTACATATGCCAAATTCATGACCGTGCATGGATGGCGGTGGAAGACGGATATGATCTCCCTATGATGACTCCCGATGGTGGAGGACAAGATGTTTTGAAGCCTAAGGCGCAATGGAACGCGCAAAAGTTTGAGGCTTCTAAGTGGAATAGGAAGGCTATGCATGCCATTATGTGTGCTATGGATGAGAATCAGTACAAGCTTATTCAGAATACTCAGATTGCCAAAGTGGCATGGGACATCCTTCTAGTTGCACATGAGGGAACCGAGGTGGTGAAGGAGTCCAAGCTTCAAGTCCTCCAAACTCAGTTTGAGCTACTTAGGATGGGAGAGGATGAATGCTTCAATGACTTCGAAATCAAATTGATGGATATTGTAAATCAAAGCCATCAACTCGGAGACCCGTATTCGGATAGGAGAGTCAAGCAAAAAATTATGAGATCTCTCCCCGATAGGTTTGAATCCAAGGTGACGGCCATAGAAGAAAATAGTGGCTACATGGATATGAAGCCAAGTGAGGTGATTGGGCGTCTCCTTGCATATGAGTCTAGGAAGGCTCCTAGCACCACTACTCCTCCTAAGAAGTCTAAAGGAATAGCTTTGAAAGCATCTAAGGATGCAAAGGAGGCAAAGCATGAATCGGATGAAGACCTTGCCTTATTTGTGAAAAGGTTCAACAAGGTTATGGGGTTCAAGAAGAAGAAGGGATTTGGGTCAAGAGGACAAGATTTGAAGAAAAAGAGTTCCTTCAAGAAGTTTGAGCCTAGACAAGAGAGGACCGAAAGGAAAGGGGTCCGATGCTTTGAATGTGGTGGGATTGGTCACTTTGCCCCCGAATGTGCTAATCACAATGATAAGAAGAAGAGCAAAGTGATGGCCGCCACTTGGAGTGGGAGTAGTGATGACTCCAATGAGGAAGATGAGTCTTCAAGTGAAGAAGAGCTCATGGCTAACCTCCTAGCTTTTGCCTCCTCACATAAGAGCAAAAGTGGTAGTGAGAAAGAGGAAATGAGTCAAGAGGAAAATGACTCAAGTGAAGAAGAAAGTGATTCCTCATCTAACTCCATAAGTAGTTTTGTGGAGAAAAAGGTGCTTGCTAAATGCCATGCCGAGTTTAATGATTTAGCAATCAAGAGCACAAGAAAGATCAAGATGTTGAGAGAAGAAAATCTTGAGCTTGCATCTCATAATGACCACTTAGGTGAACAAGTGGAAAAATTCAAGAAGATAGAAGATAAGCTAAGAGAGGAGTTAGCTTTATCTAGGAGGAATGAAGAAAGTCTAAAGAGTGAGCTTGAAGAAGTTAGAAATTCTATGACTAGGATGGATTCTAGCACCAAGAAGCTTGACCATATGCTTGGTGTTGGAAAGAGTCCATGTGACAAGAGGGGTCTTGGGTATGAAGATGACAAGAAGATCTCTACCTCTAACAAGACCGTGTTTGTCAAGAGCTTGAAGAAAGAAGAAACTTCATTTGTGCAAGCTCCTAGAAAGAAATTAGAAGTAGGACAATGCTCTAATGCACAAGTGAAGATGGGTCCAAGAAGGAAACCTCAAGCTCAACCCTCTAGGGTCTCTCAAGCCAACATTCCTCCTCAAATGGCTCACAAAGGAAAGAGACCTATCATGCAACCTCAAGCTAGGAAGCAACCAAGACCGGTTCAACAACGAAGAAGGATTGAACCCTTTCATCCAAAAAGACAAGGACAAGGTATGATTCCTTATTTCACTCCTATATGTCATTTTTGTGTATTTGATGGTCATATTAGACCACATTGCTTTCGATATATAAAAATGTGCAAAACTAGAAGCATGATAGAGAAGAAAAAGAAAAGAGCCATGATGCATGTTCCTAGGAATGATAATACTATTATGCATGATCCTAGGACATCTAGAGCCCATATACCAAAAACCACTAAGAAAGCTAAGATTGTTTCTAGGTGGATTAGAAAGAATGACATTGTTTGCCATGTTGCTCAAATAGCCTTGAAGGCAAATTCTTCTAATTTTTGGTATCTAGATAGTGGGTGCTCTAGGCACATGACGGGAAACAAGAGTTTCTTCGAGACTCTTGTTATGGAGGAAGGTGGATATGTCACTTTTGGTGATGGATCCAAAAAGAAAGTTGTAGGGAAAGGAACCATTTCCGTTCCCGGATTACCCTCCTTATCCGATGCTTTATTTGTTGATGGCTTGAAAGCCAATTTAATAAGCATTTCACATCTAAGTGATGAAGGATATTCCGTCTTGTTTTGTAAAGATGATTGCTCAATCCTAAAGCCCGATGGACAAACCTTATTGAAAGGTATGAGATCTAGCGACAATTGCTATTGTCTTGAAGCTAGAATAGTCTCAAACAATGTGTCCATGGATGAGCAAATTGAGTTGTGGCATGAAAGACTTGGCCACATGAACTTTAGGGATCTACGGACCCTTGGAAAGTTCGAGTGTGTGCGTGGCCTCCCTAAGCTTGGGAAGAAAGCCAATGGTGTTTGTGGACCTTGCCAACAAGGAAAGCAAACTAAAAGCATGCACAAAAAGGGTAAGTATCTCACCACCAAGGAGCCTCTTGAGCTTCTCCACATGGACCTCATGGGTCCCATGCAAACCGAAAGTTTGGGTGGAAAGAGATACATTTTTGTATGTGTTGATGATTTCTCTAGATTTACATGGACATACTTTCTTAGAGAAAAATCCGAAACTTTTGATAAGTTTAAAATGCTTTGTACTAAATTACAAAATGAAATGAAATCTAACATTAGAAGCATTAAACGGATTAGAAGTGACCATGGGAGAGAGTTTGAGAATGCCTCTTTTGAAAGCTTTTGTGATAGCTTAGGCATCTCCCATGAGTTTTTGGCTCCTAGGACACCTCAACAAAATGGAGTTGTTGAGAGGAAAAATAGGGTCCTCCAAGAGATGGCCCGAGTGATGTTGCTTAGCAACAATGTCCCTAGGAACCTATGGGCCGAAGCCATCAATACGGCTTGCTATATAGGAAATCGTGTGTTCCTAAGGCCCGGTTCTAGAAACACCTCCTATGAGCTATGGAAGGGTAGGAAGCCAAATGTTAGCTACTTCCACACATTTGGAAGCAAATGCTACATTTTAAATGACCGTGATCAACTTGGCAAGTTTGATGCTAAGAGTGATGAGGGTATCTTTATTGGCTACGCCTTGAATAGTAAAGCCTATAGAGTTTTCAACTTGAAGACTCGAACCGTCATGGAATCATCAAATGTGGTCATTGATGATACTAGGCTCAAGTCTAATGACCATGAGGAGGAGGATGTTCTAGAGGATGACACTCCTTTGGAGAGGGTTGTGGTGACTCCCAATGTTGGGACATCTAATGAAGTCACACAACCCATTACTAGAGTTCCTAACTTGGACTCTAATGAACCCGCTCCATGGGTTAGAAGACTCCATAACAAAGAGGATGTTATTGGAGATGTTAATGAGGGTGTTAGGACTAGACGTCAACTTGCTAATCTTATTAGCTATACTTGCTACACCTCTCAAATTGAACCCAAAAAGGTTGAAGAAGCCTTACATGATGAATTTTGGGTTCTTGCCATGCAAGAAGAGCTAAACCAATTCGAAAGGAATGAGGTTTGGACTCTAGTTCCTAGGCCTAAGACCACTAATGTCATAGGCACTAAATGGATATTTAGGAACAAATTCGATGAGGATGGCAACATAGTGCGGAACAAGGCTAGACTTGTAGCACAAGGGTACTCTCAAATTGAGGGTATCGACTTTGAGGAGACATTTGCTCCCGTTGCCCGTCTAGAGTCTATTAGGCTTCTCTTGTCTATTTCTTGTGTGCACAAGTTCAAATTGCACCAAATGGATGTCAAGAGTGCCTTCCTCAATGGCTTCTTGCAAGAGGAAGTGTTTGTTGAACAACCCAAGGGGTTTGTGGATGCTCACCACCCCAACCATGTCTATTGCCTCAAGAAGGCACTATATGGGTTGAAACAAGCACCGAGGGCTTGGTATGAGCGCCTCACTCAATTTCTTGTTGACAATAACTACACAAGAGGTAGTGTTGACAAGACACTATTCATCAAGAGAGACAATGATGAGCTTTTCATAGCTCAAATATATGTCGATGACATAGTGTTTGGTTCCACCAACAACACCAAGGTCCAACAATTTGTTGATGTTATGTCTCATGAATTTGAGATGAGTCTTGTTGGTGAGCTTAATTACTTCCTAGGTTTGCAAATTAGGCAACTTGATAATGGGATCTTCATAACCCAAGCCAAATATGCCAAAAACCTTGTGAAGAAGTTTGGTCTTGAAAAAGCCAAACATTGTGACACTCCTATGAGCACCACTTTGAAGCTAAGCAAGGATGCTAGCGGTAAAAGTGTGGACCAAACCTTATATCGTGGCATGATAGGGAGCTTGCTCTATTTGACCGCAAGTAGGCCCGATATATCATTTAGTGTAGGAGTTTGTGCTAGGTACCAATCCGATCCCAAGGAGTCCCATCTCTCTTCGGTTAAGAGAGTCATTCGCTTTGTGAATGGGACTTCCAACTATGGGATTTGGTACTCATTTGACACTAATCCTAGTCTTGTAGGATATAGTGATGCGGATTGGGCAGGAAATTGTGATGATAGTTAGAGCACATCGGGCGGTTGCTTCTTTCTAGGCAACAACTTGGTGTCTTGGTTTTGCAAGAAGCAAAACTCGAATTCCTTGTCCACGGCGGAAGCCGAGTACATAGCCGCGGGGAGTGGATGCACTCAACTTATGTGGATGAAGCAAATGCTAGTGGATTACGGATTCAACCAAGGTACTCTCACTCTCTTTTGTGATAACATGAGTGCCATTAATATTTCCAAGAATCCGGTGCAACATTCTAGAACTAAGCATATTGACATCCGCCATCACTTCATTAGAGAGCTTGTTGAAAATAAATGCATAGTACTTGAACATGTAGGTACTAATGATCAACTTGCGGACCTATTTACTAAACCCTTAGATGCTACTCGATTTAAAACTCTTAGTAGATCTATTGGGGTATGTCTTGTGGAGTGATGTTCTATGATTGACCCCATATGGGGAACTCAAGCAAAGAGAGCTATTTTGCATTCTTGTATCTTGCAAAAAAAAAAAAAAAAAAATTTGAAATATCTTATGCCTCTTCTTTTAATTGCTTGAGTAAGCTTGGTTGTTCATATGTATATATGTTTTAAAATTCCATAAGTGTGAACCTTGCTTGTCTACAATCCATGTCATATTTATGTTCAAACATGCATTTTTGGACTAGGAGATTTACATTGGAAGTATTATTTGAATGACCTATGATTATCTCCATGACATGATGATTCTTTAATAACATGCTAATGACAAATGACAAAGCATGAAATTCATATAACATGCTCACATGAAAAGCATGAATTGATGATTGCATATTCTTAAAAATGCAAAACTTGTGTGAAAACTTATGAGACTCAAAATGAATAAAGGATCTTGTATCCATTCAAAGGAATTTACATTCCAAATGTCTCTCTTTCTTTATTAGTTGAACATGGTTACTATCATACGGATAATTTTATCCGGAAAAATCAAATAGGGTGCAAAGTCGCTCATGCCATGTTTCGCTTATAAAGTTGGATATAGTTGCTCTTAAATTGAAATCAATAATCTCTATATCCTTGCTTTTCCCATGACATTGGTGAAATTGGTTTGAATTCTTATTAGAAACCTTTGTCATTTGCTTTGCCAAATACCATTGTATTTTGGACTTGAATGCTATATGTCTTGTATGCAAAGCATGTTGGATTCACACATTTTCTCAAAATAAATCTCCTTGTTTCTCTCAAATTAATTGAAGTGCATAAAGTGACTTATATGTATATGCATATCTTGCATGCTTCTATCTCTCGTTGCTATGAGTGACCCGGTTGGGGACTACTCCTTTGCCTATATCATGACAAAAAGGGGGAGTAGGATATGGTAAGGGGAGGTGCAAAATATAGAAGCTATTGTACACTTTGGGGAGAACATACATTGAGGGGGAGTAACCCGTTGAGGGGGAGCATTGCATTTATCATACATTGCATACATTTGGTAATGTTGTGCCTAAATTCTAAAAATGCAAATGCTTGGTATTGTTCTCACATGATTAATCTCACACCTTTCTTGTATTAGAAATGTTAGAAACTCTTTTCAGGGATTGTTTATTCTACAAGAGGATTGAAGACTTCAAGTTGCATTAGCTTATCTCTTTGTAATGTAGAATATCATTATAGTCCCGTAGTTTCTATTTTTTTTTTTGTGAGGAATCATTGTGAGTGATGGTTTTGTCACGAAATAGCCAAAGGGGGAGATTGTAAGGATTCCTGTTGTTTTTAATTGGCTTATTTCGTGATCAAACCATATGTGGGGGTTCTTTGTAAGGGTAGCCTAAGTATCGGTCTTGTTGTTCGAAACCCTTTTGAAGACCTCGTGTTGATAAGCACCGAAGGTAAATTTCTATGTGCTTACTTTTCTTTGAAGAGATTAGTTGCACACATACACTTAACATTCATTTCATATGTGTGCATTCTCTTCATTTGTCACATTTCACACTTGCACTTATTTATTATATTTTATGGTGTGTAATTGTGTCATGTTGTTGTATAATTCGTTTCCCGATAACTTTCGGAAACGTCCGCGCATGCACGAGAATGTGCTTGGTTTAGCGCGAGGACCGCCTATGGAGAATGCCCTTGGCTTCTCCTTGGTTTTCACCTATCTAGGTGATCGGCGGTTATTATCGGCGGCCTGGCCGCCGAATGAAACCGCCGTTTCAGTCCAGATTGGTCTGGAGCATTTCTGCGGTTAAGATCGGCGGTCACGACCGCCGTTCGAAACCGCCGATTCAAGACCTGATTGATTTATCTCTCAGTCTAATTCGGCGGTTGAAACGGCGGGCATGAAACCGCCGTTAGAAACCGCCGTTCATACCTGGTTGATTTTGATCTCTCTGTTCTGTTTCGGCGGTTGGAATCGGCGGTCACTAAACCGCCGAATGAACCGTCGTTTATGCTCTGTTCTTCACGAGCTCAATTCGGCGGTCATTAACGGCGGCCTGGCCGCCGTTTGAAACCGCCGATTGGCGCGTTTCTTTGAAACTTACTTAAACGACCACACTTTGATTTGGCCCCCTATATATATGCCACTTTGACTTTAGGTCAATCAAGAGAGTTCATATTCAGAATTCATACTTAGGATATTTTTCAAAGAGAAGAAAAATTCCAAGAACTCCATTCTTGATTCTCAAACACTTTTTCATGATCATCAATCATCATCTAGCATCATCTTAGATCATCTAGATGTCATCTAGCATGGAATCTTCATCATACTTTGCTTGGTAAGCTTTTCACTAATATCTTACATGTTTTGTGTTTCTCTTATCTAGCAATCTCAATTAATTACTTGTTTGTTATTTTGTATGCTTTAGATACAATATTGAGATGAGTATGATGTATGTTTGAGATTTTATATTGTGCTTGCATATTAGGTTTTGTGCTTAATATTGATTAGCTAAACTAATTGACATGTCATTTAGTTTTGATATCTAGGATTATACTTAATTGCATATTAATCATCTTAGATAAGCATATAGGGTTTCCCTTGCTCTATGTTGCATTTTGGATATTCACATATATTCACTTAGGGTTGTATTCTCTTCAAAGAGAAAGTAAGTCTTGTGTGTAGCATCCGGGATTAGGTTGCTTAGAACGCAAGCAAATTGGACTAGGTTCACTCATACCGGGATTAGGTAGGTGTGTGATTACTTCCGGGATTAGGTTGTAATCGTTTGCACATTTAGTGGATTCGAGGTTCGAGTATAGCTTACTTACATAGCCCGTGGTTTTTCCCGTGAGGGTTTCCACGTAAAAACCAAGTGTTGTTTTAATTTCCGCACCATATTACAATTGCTTGGTTATATTATCTTGAGGGCATTTTCGTAATTTTGACTAACACGAAAAATTGGGTAAAAAGCGTAAAATCTATTCACCCCCCCTCTAGATAGCTTTATACACACCGTGCTATTATTTGTTTCACTCATGTATGCAATGCTCTGTACTAGACCAGATATTTGTTTTGCTGTTCGCATAGTTAGCAGGTTTCAATCGAAACCTGGTCCTGATCACTGGACGGCAGTCAAGCATATTTTCAAGTATCTTAAGAGAACGAGAGATAATATGCTTGTATACTCTGGAGGGGATTTGATTCCCGTTGGGTATACAGATTCTGATTTCCAATCAGATTCTGACTCCAGAAAATCCACATCAGGGGCTGTGTTTACTATTGGAGGAGGAGCAGTTATATGGAGGAGTATCAAGCAATCTTGTATTGCTGATTCCACCATGGAAGCTGAGTATGTTGCTGCATGCGAGGCTGCCAAAGAGGCTGTTTGGCTCCGCCAATTCTTGATTGACTTGGAAGTGGTTCCTAGTGCGAATAAGCAGATCACTATCTACTGTGACAACAGTGGAGCAGTGGCTAATTCGAAAGAACCAAGAAGTCACAAGAGAGGTAAACACATTGAAAGAAAGTATCATCTTTTAAGGGAGATTGTTCAAAGAGGTGACGTGACGATTACCAAAATCACGTCAGCAGAAAATCTAGCGGATGCCTTCACAAAGGCTCTACCTCAGAAGAGTTTCGATGGGCATCTAGAGAACATGGGCTTGAGAGATATGACACATTTGCTATAGTGCAAGTGGGAGATTGTTAGGATTATGCTCAATAGCAAGAGTGTAATGTTGTAATTAACAATCTTTTTCATATTAATAAAGTGATTTCTGGTTTAACAAATCGTATAGCATTTATAGTTTAATATTATAATTGTCAAAGTAAATAATCATAAGGTCTAAAGACTATGAGAAAAGAAGAATTGTTCGTACATCTGGATATGTATGTGGTAGACACAATTCTTTAGTTAGTCTTGAATAATGTTCACAACTTAAGTTAAAGGTTGGGCACCTTTATCTTGTTAAAGTTGTAGAATTCTTTTGCTAGCATTTGAGTGGGATCAAATGAGATATGATGAGTCTAAATCATCGGAGTGTCTTCGAGCAAAAGGATCTAGTGCACTGGGTGCATTGAACAGGATCACAATGAAAAGCTTTATCTAGAACCGTCAATAGATAATAGTCTTTTCATTATCAGGACAATCGGAGAGTCTATCTTAATCCTGAGATAAATTATGGACTTATGGTTGCAAGTGATATCATTTGAGTTATCAATGAGTACGATTATATCGCATAGTCTATCCTCAATAGTTTGGTGATATTCATTTGTTAATCGATAGAGGACTTCATTTATAGATATGGACATCGTGGCTCCATTTAATTAAATGAGAGTATAATATCATCATATGGATGTTTTGAGGTAATTGGATATTAAATCTCAACGTTGAGTTTTCGATAGTGTCTATTGAAAACATGGCTTCTGGACAAGTCAAAATATCCAAGTTCAAAACGTGGTCATATGAGTAAATATGGTAACTTGGAGAGTTATAGGCGGTCTATGAACTCTTGGCGATTACTGATATTAATCACGAGGATACACTATCTCCTATATGATTGTCTAGGGTATGAATGAGGAGCATCTTCCTTTTCTATCTTTATTTAAGAGTTCAATTTTAGCTCTTTAGTGGAATGAGTTAAAATTAATGGATCGGACCTAAGTGAATCATTTGTTGATTGTGATTAGGTTATGTCTATTGAAGCTTAAATTTAGATGGCCCGCCAAGATCCCAATCCACACGGACTTGCATGGATCACTTGATATATTCTACCGGACCAATTTAAGGGTCCATCTAGAATTGCATTTAATATATTAAGAATATAATTTGCACATTATTTAAGTAATGGGCTGCTCAATTATATTTATATATTAATGAAAGACATGTGGGCTTGTTTCTTTTAGTAAGAATGGGTCTGGTTCATATGTGGGCTTTTTATTTAAAGTCCAATGGATTAAATGAAATAAGAAAATAATATTTTGGCCCATTTATTCAAGTGGGGCGGCAAGGTTAAGTTTTAACATAATATATTATTTTGTTTCATTTGTTTTAATTAAATAAGAATTAATTAATTGTTTAATTAATTGTTTAATTAATAAACAAATTTTTTCTGATTAGGAAATATGATTCCTAATGTTATACTATTGTTGGTAGTATACTAAAAGTAAAAGACTTATTTGGTAAGAAAATAAATAATTAATTTTATTTATTCAAATAAGAAGTCTTTTAATTTAGTCATTAAAAAGAATAAAATAACTATGAGTTAGATTAGGGTTAGAAGTCTATTCTTTTATGGAAATTAGGGTGCAACACAAACCTTTAGAGGTGGTGATTTGCGGCAACCCTAGTGTAAAAAGGAGAGAGATTTCGGCAACCCTAAAAGACAAGGAGAGGAAAATTTCGGCCACCTATATATTCCCACATATAGATTTCGGCCACCCTAGTGGTTCTGGAGACAATTTTTCTTCTTCTTCTCAATTCATAGAAAGCTTTTATTCTACTAAAACAAATAGGAGTGTTAGATTATTCTTTGATAGTATACTATTTGCTTAATCATCAATAAGCTTGTGTATACGATATCGATCTAGGTTCACGCGAGTTTCGATCATTAGATTGAGAACTCAAAAGTGACCGGAATAATCTCAGTCATTCTTTTGATTGTTTTTGTGACTAACAAAGAAAAGAAAGTTTGTTTTGTCCATTCACAGGTTTGCAATTCAAAGAAAAAGGGAGACCACGCTTCTAGGTGATCCACGTTCGTGCTAGGATTGAAGATCTTGCGGATTACCATCGACGTAAGTCAATCGGATCACGCGACAAAAGGTATTCTACTTTTTGGTTATTGTATATGCATGTTTAATTAATTAAAGGGTTTAAGGTTCATAAAGGAAAAATTTTAAATGTCACTAAATCTTATTTTTAGTCTCGCTTCCGCTGCGTGTACTACGGCATTTTTCCCTACAGATCAAGCAAATTGGACTAGAGCCACTTTTAAAGGCACGCGTGGTAGAAGTGGGGGGTTACAGACCGGAGTGTTAGACGAGGTCTACATAAATTGTAAACTTCATTTCAATTAGTGATTTCGAGTTCCGAGTGTGGCGCACTATACAGCCCGTGGTTTTTCCCAGTGGTTGGGTTTTCCACGTAAACATCAAGTGTCATTTATTATTTCCGCATCTTATTACACTTGTATGTATTGTTGACTTGCTAGGGGTATTTTCGTAAAATTGACATGCACGCGAAAATTGGGTAATAATTAGATAAAATCTATTCACCCCCCCCCCCCCTCTAGCTTTATATATTATACACACCGAGTGTTCTTTTCAAATTGCGTTTGAAGGACTTGTAGCTTGGAATCCTTAACGACATCGGTTCCCTCATATGCAACCTGTAGGATGTCCTATGCCTCCTTGGCTATCCTAGTGTTCTGAATCAGTTTGTACTGATTTTCATCCACTGTACATAGAAGAGCATGCCATGCCTTCCTATTCCATTTTGAAGTCTCAAACTCTTCAGGTGACCACTGGGCCTTTGGCTTGAGTACTTCTTCTCCACCACTCGTAGGAGTCATCATAGGAGGTGCATACCCATCTTCAATAGCCATCCATGCCCTATCATGGATTTGGCACACGTATGATTCCATCTTGCCTTTCCATGAGGCATAATTTACACCGGTAAGGAGAGAAGGCCGTGTGCTTGAAGCACCCTTATGGTTGCCACCGAATCCACTCATTGTATCAAATGAATGAATGAAATGTATACAAAATGTATGAATGAGCAAAAATCACACAAATGCACAACACACCTAAAATGAGCAAGGATCACCTAAGTATATCTAGGAACCCGCTCTGATACCAATTGAAACAAATATGGTGTGTTCTAAATATATTATCTAGAGGGGGGGGGGGGGGGGGGGGGGGGGGTGAATAGATTTTAACTATTATTACCCAATTTTCGCATGCAAGTCAATTTTACGAAAATGCCCCTACTAGTCAAAATTACAAGCAAGTGTAATATAGTGCGGAATTTAAATAACACTTGATGTATACGTGGAAACCCAACCACTGGGAAAAACACAGGTTGTTTAGTGCGCCACACTTGGACCTCGAAATCCACTAATCGAAATGGAGTTTACAACCTATGTAGACCTCGTCTAACACTCCGGTCAATAACCCCCCACTTCTACCACTCGGGCCTTTAAAAGTGGCTCTAGTCCAATTGCTTGAGGCCTAAGCAACCTTAGCCATCGATTGAGTGTTGACGAAAAATCACCGTGAACAATTGGCGCTAGAAGGAAGGGCGGATCGAAGCACTTGTGAAGCAATGGCCGGCGAGGGAGATGGTAGCGATTCCAGGTACAGTCACGGACTACCCACTAATGAGTTGGAGGATGACGCCACTCCCAACACTGCGGATGCAGCCTTAGCAACTGCAGATCAATCAACTGCCCTGGCTAGTATCCAGCGCTTCCCCCCAACTAATGAAGAAATCGTGCAAAGATTCCGTACTTCTCTACAGCAACTCATGGCGGACGCAGCGAGGCAGGGACTTGACCTTTCCACCGCGGAGGGTTTGATGTCACCCCACAATCTTTCCGCCCCAAATCAGCAGGCAATAAGATTACGTTCTACGGTGGTGGTACCAACGCCTGATGCACCCATAAAGGCAAGCCGAGGTCCTGTAGATAGGCCAACAATTTTGTCTGAAAGGTTAGCCATGGATAACAGGGAGCATAGAGAGGAGAATGATTCTGACATAGGGCATGATCGGGATCGGTTGGCCAAGGATCGAGATCGCCCCAGGAGACGTACTCATCAGAGAGCCAAGTCATCATCCTCAGGAGGGAGTGAGCAAAGTTATCATCGCAAGCGCCAAAGGGGCATATTTCGGCTGCATGGCCTAAACCGAGAACATAGAGAGTTAAATCCAAAGGAAAGGGGTCAAAAGCTGATCGTAAGTCAGAATTTCAATGCGATGGGAGAACCGGAAGGAGACAGGGACATACTCATACAGAGTTTGACCCGGGAAGTTCAGTTGAATCATCGACAGATGGATGCTTTAGTCAGGCGATATGGGCATAATGAATTGTCGAACGACGAGACCGGAAGCCCTTTTACCAATGAAGTCCTGAGGACACCCTTCCCGGAGAGATTCACGATGCCTCACGTAGAACAATTCAAAAAGGACACTAATCCGAAGGAACACGTCAGAAGGTATAAGAGTGCCATGGCCCAGTATGTCTACAATGACGCCTTGCTCTGTTTAAATTTCCCCCAAACTCTCGGGGATTTAGGCTCCAGGTGGTTCGGCAGGTTACCAGCAGCGAGTATAGGCAATTTCAGCGAGCTGAGTAAAGCCTTCTCAAGGTAATTCCTCGGTAATGTACACAGGAAGAAGTCGGTGGCCCACTTGTCCTAGTTAAAACAGGGAAAAGACGAGTCACTGAAGAAATATTTGGGGAGGTTCGATCGGGGAGTGTCCGAAATTGGAAGTGCAAATAACGAAGCCATAATTGCCGCGTTCATCAACAACCTTCAGAACGGCCAATTGTCATTTGACCTCCGAAGAGCTCGACTAACCAGTTATGCCGATATGATGGACATGGCCGGGGGCTACGCCCTGGCTGAGGAGGAGGAAGTTGCCACAGGAGGTTACTTCGTACATGGCAGTCGCCCAGAAGGATCTAAAACCAAAGACCAAGCAAAGGCGCCCGCTACCAAAGGTGACAAACAGAAGAATAAGGTGCGGGATGGTCGGGATAGACGTCGAGCATATGACCCAAAAATCGATCAACCGCAGCAGAGGTTCCAGGGCAGATATACAAACTATGCCCCGTTGAAAAAGGATCAAGAGGAAATTTTGGCAATCCTAGAAGAAAAGAGCATGTCTAAAGAACCACCTAAGCAATCAACGTATGCTCAGAGGTGTTGGGAAAAATGCCGTAGTACACGCAGCGGAAGCGAGACTAAAAATAAGATTTAGTGACTTTTAAAATTTTTCCTTTATGAACCTTAAACCCTTTAATTAATTAAACATGCATATACAATAACCAAAAAGTAGAGTACCTTTTGTCGCGTGATCCGATTGACTTACGTCGATGGTAATCCGCAAGATCTTCAATCCTAGCACGAACGTGGATCACCTAGGAGCGTGGTCTCCCTTTTTCTTTGAATTGCAAACCTGTGAATGGACAAAACAAACTTTCTTTTCTTTGTTAGTCACAAAAACAATCAAAAGAATGACTGAGATTATTCCGGTCACTTTTGAGTTCTCAATCTAATGATCGAAACTCGCGTGAACCTAGATCGATATCGTATACACAAGCTTATTGATGATTAAGCAAATAGTATACTATCAAAGAATAATCTAACACTCCTATTTGTTTTAGTAGAATAAAAGCTTTCTATGAATTGAGAAGAAGAAGAAAAATTGTCTCAAGAACAACTAGGGTGGCCGAAATCTATATGTGGGAATATATAGGTGGCCGAAATTTTCTTCTCCTTGTCTTTTAGGGTTGCCGAAATCTCTCTCCTTTTTACACTAGGGTTGCCGCAAATCACCACCTCTAAAGGTTTGTGTTGCACCCTAATTTCCATAAAAGAATAGACTTCTAACCCTAATCTAACTCATAGTTATTTTATTCTTTTTAATGACTAAATTAAAAGACTTCTTATTTGAATAAATAAAATTAATTATTTATTTTCTTACCAAATAAGTCTTTTACTTTTAGTATACTACCAACAATAGTATAACATTAGGAATCATATTTCCTAATCAGAAAAAATTTGTTTATTAATTAAACAATTAATTAATAAATTAATTAATTCTGATTTAATTAAAACAAATGAAACAAAATAATATATTAGGTTAAAACTTAACCTTGCCGCCCCACTTGAATAAATGGGCCAAAATATTATTTTCTTATTTCATTTAATCCATTGGACTTTAAATAAAAAGCCCACATGTGAACCAGACCCATTCTTACTAAAAGAAACAAGTCCACATGTCTTTCATTAATATATAAATATAATTGAGCAGCCCATTACTTAAATAATGTGCAAATTATATTCTTAATATATTAAATGCAATTCTAGATGGACCCTTAAATTGGTCCGGTAGAATATATTAAGTGATCCATGCAAGTCCGTGTGGATTGGGATCTTGGCGGGCCATCTAAATTTAAGCTTCAATAGACATAACCTAATCACAATCAACAAATGATTCACTTAGGTCCGATCCATTAATTTTAACTCATTCCACTAAAGAGCTAAAATTGAACTCTTAAATAAAGATAGAAAAGGAAGATGCTCCTCTTTCATACCCTAGACAATCATATAGGAGATAGTGTATCCTCGTGATTAATATCAGTAATCGCCAAGAGTTCATAGACCGCCTATAACTCTCCAAGTTACCATATTTACTCATATGACCACGTTTTGAACTTGGATATTTTGACTTGTCCAGAAGCCTTGTTTTCAATAGACACTATCGAAAACTCAACGTTGAGATTTAATATCCAATTACCTCAAAACATCCATATGATGATATTATACTCTCATTTAATTAAATGGAGCCACGATGTCCATATCTATAAATGAAGTCCTCTATCGATTAACAAATGAATATCACCAAACTATCGAGGATAGACTATGCGATATAATCGTACTCATTGATAACTCAAATGATATCACTTGCAACCATAAGTCCATCATTTATCTCAGGATTAAGATAGACTCTCCGATTGTCCTGATAATGAAAAGACTATTATCTATTGACGGTTCTAGATAAAGCTTTTCATTGTGATCCTGTTCAATGCACCCAGTGCACTAGATCCTTTTGCTCGAAGACACTCCGATGATTTAGACTCATCATATCTGATTTGATCCCACTCAAATGCTAGCAAAAGAATTCTACAACTTTAACAAGATAAAGGTGCCCAACCTTTAACTTAAGTTGTGAACATTATTCAAGACTAACTAAAGAATTGTGTCTACCACGTACATATCCAGATGTACGAACAATTCTTCTTTTCTCATAGTCTTTAGACCTTATGATTATTTACTTTGACAATTATAATATTAAACTATAAATGCTATACGATTTGTTAAACCAGAAATCACTTTATTAATATGAAAAAGATTGTTAATTACAACATTACACTCTTGCTATTGAGCATAATCCTAACAAGAGGGACACCACCAAGTATTGCAGGTTCCACAAGGAGAATAGGCACGAGACATCTAAGTGTTTCCAGCTAAGGGACCACATTGAAACCCTCATCAGGGAAGGACATTTGAAAGACATCGTCTTAAAAAGGGCTGACAGGGCGGACGGAAAGAAGGATAGCCGACAGGACGGACGGGTAAGAAAGACTAGTCCCAAGAAAGCTGAGGATGAAGGTGCAATCAACACCATCTTTGGGGGACCAGCGACTGGCAAGAGTAATAGGGAAAGGACCCAGGAAATCCAGGAGGCCGTGGAAGCACGGAGAGACCTGGACGTCAATTCTGTTGAACCTAACCCGAAGAGAATCAAGGAAGGCTGGAACCCGATCATATTCACAGAAGCCAACTCACATGGAGTTGATGTTAGGCCAAACGACGCGCAGGTGATCGGCGCACCGATTGGTCATAGAGAGGTTCATCGGATTTTGATTGACAATGGAAGCTCAGCAGACATTCTAAGTGCAAAATTGTATGACCAACTGAGGCTAGATAGGAAAGACCTATAACCATTTCCCACACCCCTTAGAGGATTTGGAGGAGTCGAAGTAAGGTCACTTGGCACGTTGAAGTTACTCGTGAAGGTCGGGAAGGCTCCTTGCCAAAAAACAGTGCTACTTGACTTTGTGGTAGTAGATACAAAAAATTGGCCATACAACGCCTTATTGGGCCGACCATTCTTGAATAAGGCCAAAGTAGTGACCGTAACCTACGCCTTCATGATAAAGTTCCTGACAGAATATGAGGTAGGAGTGATTAAAGGGTCACAAGAAATGGCCCGAAGGGCAAATTTGTAAGTGTATAAAGATAGGGAAGTACACCAGGTATACGCGGTAACAGCCAAGCGAGAGGTTGGTGAACTTGAAGAGCCGGCAAAAGTGCCGAAAGAATTTGAGTTGGATCCCAGAGAAGAACCTGAGGCTAAGAAAGATGAGCCGACCGAAGAAGTGGCACTGGATCCAAAAGATCCGAGTAGGACAGTCAAGGTAGGGGCAAGTCTAAATGTACATGTGAAAGCCCATCTTGTCACACTACTAAAAGAGTACAAAGACGTTTTTGCTTGGAGCCACGAAGATATGCTGGGGATAGACCCGAAGGTGATATCACATTGCCTCTCCATCAACCCAGAGTTCCGCCCGGTGAAGCAGAAAAGGCGGTTGTTCAACCCCGAAAGGAATACAGCTATTAAAAATGAAGTAAAAAAGTTACTTACCGCAGGATCGATAAGGGAAGTCAAGTACCCGAAATGGGTAGCCAATGTGGTGCTAGTAAAGAAAAAGAACAACTAGTGGAGGATGTGTGTGGATTTCACGGATTTAAACAAGGCCTGCCCGAAGGACAGCTTCCCACTACCAAGAATCGACCAGCTAGTGGACGCAACAGCAGGGCACGAATTGTTAAGCTTCATGGATGCTTACTCGGGGTACAATCAGATCCGAATGAATAAAGCTAACAAAGAGAAAACGGCATTCACCACAGACCAGGGGTTGTATTGCTATAAGGTGATGCCATTCGGATTGAAGAATGCCGGCGCAACATACCAGAGGTTAGTGAACAGGATATTCGCTCGGCAGATTGGGAAGAACATGGAGGTCTATGTAGATGACAAGCTGACCAAGAGTGTTACGGCAGAGAGGCACGCGGAAGATCTAAAAGAAACCTTTAAAGTTCTAAGAAGGTATAAGATGAAACTTAACCCGAACAAATGTGTGTTTGGGGTACCATCAGGTAGGTTTCTTGGCTTCCAAGTGCATCAGAGGGGAATCGAAGTGAATCCCGAGAAGATCAAAGCATTAGAAGAGATGGCTTCGCCAAGAACGCTGAAGGACATACAGAGGCTGACGGGATGTCTCGCATCACTTAACCGATTTATAGCAAAATCAATAGACAGATGCGCCCCGTTTTTTAAAGCAATAAAGAAAGGAAAAGGGCTCGAGTGGAACAAAGAATGTGAAGCAGCCTTCCAGAAGTTGAAAGATTACTTAGGGCGAGCACCCATCCTCTCAAATCCAGTAGTTGGAGAGACATTATACCTATACCTCTCGGTCACAGAAGTGGCAACAAGCTCGGTGTTGATCCGAATGGAGGAAGGAATACAGAGACCAGTGTATTACACCAGCAAGGCGTTGCTGCCCGCAGAGACAAGGTATTCACCAGCGGAAAAGATAGCGCTAGCCTTGATCACGGCAGCCAGGAAGCTAAGGCTGTATTTCCAAGCGCATGCAATAGAGGTGTACACTGATTGTCCGCTGAAGCTCATCTTGCAAAAGCCAGAACTGTCAGGCAGGCTGACTAAATGGGCGGTGGAGTTGAGCGAATTTGACATCAAGTACACCCCAAACGCTGCAGTCAAGGGGCAGGCAGTGTCCGATTTTATAGTGGAATTCACTGAGCCAGATGCCGAAGTAAGAAGAATAATGGAAGGAAAATAGGAGAATAGTTTTCGATAGAGGTTGCATGCAGATGGATCATCAAACACCCATGGCAGTGGGGCCGGGATAGTCATAACAACCCCGGAGGGAGACGCTGTAGAGTGCGCCATGAGGTTCGACTTCAAAGCAACCAACAACCAAGCAGAATATGAAGCTCTGTTGGCTGGCTTGAGGGTCTGTATAGCATTAGGAGCAGATGAGTTGGAGATTTACAGTGATTCGCAAGTTGTGGTTAACCAGGTATTAGATGAATACCAGGCAAGGGAGGAGCACATGATAGCTTACCTGGACATTACAACGAAACTGCTCAGAAAATTCAAGATGTATAAGATCTGTCAGATCCCTCGGGAAGAAAACGAGAAAGCAGATGCTTTGTCCAAATTAGCTTTAGCCACCATGAGTATCAGGTCCAAAGCGATACCGGTGGCGCACCTAACTAGGTCGAGTACAGCAGAATCTGAGGAAGTCATGGTGTCGAAGATCCGACCAGTTCAAAGCAACTGGACCACACAGCTCAGAAAATATTTGGAGGAAAACATTTTACCCGAGGATACTGTGGAAGCAAAACGCGTCAAGTACAGGTCAACCCGGTACACAATTCTGAGAGGTGAATTGTACAGAAGAGGGTTCTCAAAGGTGCTGCAAAGGTGTATCGCTGGCGAAGAAACCAAAAAGATCCTGCAGGATATTCACAGTGGAGTATGCGGGAACCATACTGGGGGTAAGAGTCTGGCGCATAAAGTGCTTAGGCAAGGATTCTATTGGCCAACTTTGTTTGCAGAGGCACAACGGTTCGCGGAGAGCTGTGAGACATGCCAGAGAATAGCAAACGATATTCGGCAACCCTCAGAGTTGCTTAGAAACTTAACTTCACCTTGGCCCTTTGCCATGTGGGGTCTCGACCTGATAGGACCAATGCCCACTGGAACAAAGGGGGGTGCGAAGCATGCTATTGTGGCAGTAGACTACTTCACTAAATGGGCGGAAGCAGAAGCTCTTGTGCACATCACTAAGGCAAACACCACCAGCTTTGTCAGAAAGAACATAATATATATGTTTGGAATCCCGAGCATCATCATAACAGATGTTGTATGTATAAATTCGCCAAGCAGACATGTCACCAAAGGAACCAATAAATGATGAAGAAAAGGTTGCCACGTCACTCGTTGACTGGGTCAAGGGAGAAAATGTGGCCAGTTAGAATATCAACGTCCTAAATTAAAAGTCAAAGATGTGGTCGCCAGAGCTGGATACATACTCGCCAAAGGTAGAAACGTGGTCGCCGAAGGATAATACCCAGAAGTGAAGGTGCTCGCTGCATCAGCATACTGGGCCCAAAGCAACTCGGCAGAAACACAGAAATAAAACCCTAACCTCTAGAAGACCCATGGCAACAAGGGATCGTAAAAAGGAAAGAAGATAGAGCATATCCGGATCCGTGACAACATGAGAATCCTAGTACGAATCAAAGGGGGAATCCTACCACCAACACGGCTAAAAACAAGGGGAAACCCTAATTAACGTATATAAATAGAACCACCTATCCCATGAGAAGGGGGTTCGAAAACCTAGAGAGAAAAGAGCAATTGTATGAGAGATTTGAGTGTGTAACAAAGCAATAGAATCAAGTATTATCTTTCTACCCTCTGGGGTGCCGTGGTTTTTTCCCATTCAAGGGTTTTCCACGTAAAAATTGTCTCTTGCATGCATTCTTGATTTTCTCGTTTTAAACTGAATTAATATAATTGTTGAGTGCTTGGCAATCCAAATTTCACCGTCAACAATTGGCGCTAGAAGGAGGGGGTTATAGAACAGAAACTTCGAGGAACCCTTGCGAATTGAAGAATATGAACAACGACAGTGACAAAGATGGTAACTTCAGTGGAGATCTAATTGTTGATCCAACCGCACCAACGGGAGATAGGGCGATGGTGATCGGGGAACAATCGGCGGCAATACCAGGAACTAGGGCAGCCGACCCTGGGGTTCTGCAGCACTTTCAAACTGCATTGATAAACCTAATCAGCGAAGCTAGCAAAATAGGGCTTTCGCTGCCTTTAGGGTTGGGAATTTCTTCTCTTTACGAGTTAACCACTCCCGGAATCCGTCCACCCGGAAGACTACGGTCAAAAGTTCACATTGTAACCCCTGATGCTCAACCAAGACAATCCACTGAAGAGACTCCCCAGGATCACCCTGAGGATTTCGAAGGGGGAAAACAAAGGAAGGGAAAATGTGTGATGAATGAAGAATCTCGGGAGGAACAAGACCAGATACGAACACATGGGGTCAATTCCAGCGACACTTACCAAAGGAACCGGCGGAGACACCGTTCTATCTCGTCTGAAGATAAGAGTCCTCATCCACGAAGGGAATTACGATCCAAAAGGGCACGGCGAAGGAGATCTGAAAGCACAGAAGACCGAAGGAGCCCGGATGATAGAGGCAATAATAGGAGAATGACAATCAAAAGCAGACTCGATCCAGAAGGAGAACCAACTGGCCAGCGAGATGTCACCCTACAAGAGCTATCAAGAAAGGTTTCAGCGATGGCACGAAAATATGGCCGTAACGTATCTTCAGATGATGAATCAGATAGCCCATTCATCGATAACATTGCTGAAACAAATAATAGCACGGTGTGTATAAAGCTATCTAGAGGGGGGGTGAATAGATTTTACGCTTTTTACCCAATTTTTCGTGTTAGTCAAAATTACGAAAATGCCCTCAAGATAATATAACCAAGCAATTGTAATATGGTGCGGAAATTAAAACAACACTTGGTTTTTACGTGGAAACCCTCACGGGAAAAACCACGGGCTATGTAAGTAAGCCACACTCGAACCTCGAATCCACTAAATGTGCAAACGATTACAACCTAATCCCGGAAGTAATCACACACCTACCTAATCCCGGTATGAGTGAACCTAGTCCAATTTGCTTGCGTTCTAAGCAACCTAATCCCGGATGCTACACACAAGACTTACTTTCTCTATGAAGAGAATATACAACCTATGTGAATATATAAAATATCCAAAATGCAATTAAGAGCTAGGTTACTCTATATGCTTATCTAGGATAGTGAATATGCAATTAATTCAATCCTAGATATTAAAAGCTAGATGACATGTCAAATAGCTTAGCTAAACATAGATTAACAAAACCTAGATAGCTATCAAAAATACAACACTCAATCATGTCAACACAACAATCTCTAATTTGTATCTAGAATATATTCAAGAGCATACAAATAATATAAGAGATGTCAATGATAAATAAAACACTAATTATGTATGATAATAGTGAAGAACTTACCAAAGAATATGTGTTGACCAAAACCCATGCAAGCAAGCATCCTAACTAAGCTAGAAAATGCTAGATGATATTTTGATGCATATGAGAATGGTTTTTGAGTGTTAAAAAGGTGTTCTTGATTTGATTTTCTCTCAAATGTCTCTATTTTAAGTTTAGGGTTCTTAGAGTTAAAGAACATTAAATCTGAAAATGAGAAAGTGTGATATTTATAGACATCAAGAAAAGGGCAAGTGAAAAGACAAGTTTGCCCTTGAAACGCACCGTTCGGCGGTTTCAATCGGCGGCCAGGCCGCCGATCATGACCGCCGAAATGAGCTCGTGAAGAACAGAGCATAAACGGCGGTTCATTCGGCGGTTTCGTGACCGCCGATACCAACCGCCGAATCAGACCCGAGAGATCGAAATCGATCAGGTATGAACGGCGGTTTCGAACGGCGGTCGTGACCGCCGATCGTGACCGTAGAATTGCTCCTAGAAGCAAACGGCGGTTCCATTCGGCGGCCAGGCCGCCGATCATAACCGCCAATCACCAACAGAGGTGAAAACCAAGGAGAAGCCAAGGGCATTCTCCGTGGGCGGTCTTCGCGCAAAACCAAGCACATTCTAGTGCATGCGCGGACGTTTCCGAACACTATCGGGAAACGAATTACAAGACACATAAATACACAACAAGATATAACAATCAAAGTGCTAGTGTGTAATGTGACATATGAAGAGAATGCACACAAATGTAAGAATGCAAAGTGTGTGTGTGCTTCTAAATCTCTTCAAAGAAAGGTAAGCACATAGAAATTTACCTTCGGTGCTTATCAACACGAGGTCTTCAAAGGGCTTCGAACATTAAGACCGATACTTAGGCTACCCTTACAAAGAACCCCCACATATGGTTTGATCACGAAGCCAGGCCGCCGATCATAACTGCCAATCACCAACAGAGGTGAAAACCAAGGAGAAGCCAAGGGCATTCTCCGTGGGCGGTCTTCGCGCAAAACCAAGCACATTCTAGTGCATGCGCGGACGTTTCCGAACACTATCGGGAAACGAATTACAAGACACATAAATACACAACAAGATATAACAATCAAAGTGCTAGTGTGTAATGTGACATATGAAGAGAATGCACACAAATGTAAGAATGCAAAGTGTGTGTGTGCTTCTAAATCTCTTCAAAGAAAGGTAAGCACATAGAAATTTACCTTCGGTGCTTATCAACACGAGGTCTTCAAAGGGCTTCGAACATTAAGACCGATACTTAGGCTACCCTTACAAAGAACCCCCACATATGGTTTGATCACGAAATAAGCCAATTAAAAACAACGGGAATCCTTACAATTGCTCGCACCCAATTTCCAGACAGATTTAGAATGCCAACCATTGAGCAGTATAATGTGAACAGGGATCCGAAGGAACATGTTCACCGATTCCGTGACATCATGGCCCAATATTCATCTAATGACGGGCTATTGTGCCTGACCTTCCCTCAAACATTTGGCGACCTTGCCTCCAGGTGGTTTGGAAGACTCCCAAACGGAAGTATAAGCAGTTTTTCGAACCTCAGCAAAGCATTCATAAGGTAATTCATGGGGAGCATCCAGAGAATAAAATCACTTGCTCACCTATCAAACTTGAAGTAGGAGCGCAATGAGTCAATCAAGAAATACCTGGCAAGATTCGGGAAGGAGGTTGCTCAAATCGAGGACGCCAGTGATGTAGCTGTGATCGCCGCTTACAAAGTGGGCGATTATCTTTTGACCTGCGAAGAGAGAGACCGAAAACTTATGAGGAAATGATGGAGATAGCTGGCGACTATGCATTGGCAGAAGAAGAAGACGTAGCACAATTTGGTAGCTACGTACACGGACACAAGCTTGACTCAAAATCAGATCACAGGGATGATAAAAAGACGCAATCACGCGATCGCCAGAGAGACGAGAAAGGCCAAAAGGGACATCCAAGAGAAAGCAAAGGAAACGCTCGAGCCAATAGGTTTCGAGGAAGGTATAACCATTACACCCCTTTAACCGGCAATCAGGAAGAAATACTTTCTGTGGTAGAAGACAAAGGACTTGCTAAATACCCTCAACAGCAATCAGCAAATGCCAGGAAAGATACTACCAAATACTGTCGATTTCACAAAGATCATGGGCATGAAACTTCAAAGTGTTTCCAGCTGCGTGATCACATTGAAAGCTTGATCAGAGATGGGCACCTGAAAGACTTTGCTTTGAGAGGGGACAACCAGGGTGGTCGCCAGAATAACCGCCAAGGAAATGGGCAGGAAAGGAAGAATCCAAGAAGAAACAGCCCTAACGCCACTATAAACACCATTTTCGGTGGACCTCATACTGGGAGAAGCAATCGGGAAAGTGTAGGGAAAAATACCGTAGTACATGCAGCGGAAGCAAGACTAAAAAGAGGTTTTAGTATAGTTTAAAATTTTTCCATAATTTGAAACTTAACCCTTTAATTAATTAACATATAACACTAAAGATATCATACCTTTGTCACGTGATCCGATTGACATTGCGTCGATGGTAATCCGCAAGATCTTCCAGTCCAATCACGAACGTGAATCACCTAGGAGCGTGGTCTCCCTTCTCTTTAAATTGTGTACCTGAGGATGGATTAACAAAACTTTTTCTTTTTCGTTAGTCACAACAAATTCCAAGAGGCTACAAAGAATGTTCCGGTCACTTTTGAATTCACAATCGTTAGATCGAAACTCGCGTGAACCTTATTCGAAATTGTGCACAAAACCTTTTGATATAAAAGTTCTGCATTATCGAAATAAGAACAAGCTTTTCTCTCTTTTCCTCTTGGCCGAATTCTCACACTAATCTAAGAGTTGGATTCTATTTTTCTCTAGCAAAAGAAAAAACTCTCTCAAGCAAGAACTCTAGGGTTAGCCAAATTCTATAGAAAGAATATATATATATAAAGTGGCCGAATTCCCTTGCTAAATATGTTATATATCTCTCATGCAAAAACTTTGCACAATATATTATATATGTAGTGCACGAATTCTGCCTCTCACCTATATTGT
Organism: Acer yangbiense; assembly: GCA_008009225.1. Taxonomy (NCBI): domain Eukaryota; kingdom Viridiplantae; phylum Streptophyta; class Magnoliopsida; order Sapindales; family Sapindaceae; genus Acer; species Acer yangbiense. Next base: position 10,945,628 of record CM017765.1, on the reverse strand, counting down.
ATATAAGTCAATATATATATCTTCTTTATATCTCTACTGCACCATATATAATGTATATAAGTCAATATATATTCTGCACTACTTTTTAACATGCATATCTAATATATATTCTTCCGCACGCATATATGTATATATATTTCCGCATGCATTCATGCATATATAATCTGTATATTCCGCATGCATATATATTATATACAAACCCTAATCCAACTCTTTAGTGCATTTGTGACTATATAAAAGACTTCCTTATTTGACTAGATAAATAAATGCCTTATTTATCTACTTACCAAATAAAATCTTTTATAGTTATTATACTACCACAATAGTATACTACTAAGAAACATATTTCCTAGTCAGAAAAATATTTTGATTCTTAATTAAATAATTAATCAATAAATAAAATAAAATAATATTTTAGACTATTATTATAGTCTTGCCACCCACACCATATACATGGGCCTAATATTATTTTCTTATTTTATTTAATCCATTAGACTTTAATTAAAAAGCCCACATGTGAACCAGACCCATTCTTACTAAAAGAAACAAGCCCACATGCCTTTCATTAATATATTAATATAATTAATCAGCCCATTAAATAAATAATGTGCAAATTATATTCTTAATATATTAAATACAATTCTAGATGGACCCATAAATTGGTCCGGTAGAATATATCAAGTGATCCATACAAGTCCGTGTGGATTGGGGATCTTGGCGGGCTATCTAAATTTAAGCTTCAATAGACATAACCTAATCACAATCAACAAATGATTCACTTAGGTCCGATCTATTAATTTTAACTCATTCCACTAAAGAGCTAAAATTGAACTCTTAAATAAAGATAGAATAAGTAAATAATTCTCATTCATACCCTAGACAATCTTATAGGAGATGGTGTATCCTCGTGAAGAATATCAGTAATCGCCAAGAGCTCATAGACTGCCTATAGCTCTCCAAGTTACCATATTTACTCATATGACCACATTTTGAACTTGGATATTTTGACTTGTCCAGAAGCCATGTTTCAATAGACTCTATCGAAAACTTAACGTTAAGATTCAATATCCAATACCTCAAAACATCCCTATGATGATATTCTACTCTCATTTAATAAATGAAGCCACAATGTCCATATCTATAAATGAAGTCCTCTATCGATTAACAAATGAATACCACCAAACTATCGAGGATAGACTATGCTATATAATCGTACTCATTGATAACTCAAATGATAACACTTGCAACCATAAGTCCATCATTTATCTCAGGATTAAGATAGACTCTCCGATTGTCCTGATAATGAAAAGACTTTTATCTACTGACGGTTCTAGATAAAGTATTTCATTGTGATCCAGTTCAATGCACCTAGTGCACTAGATCTTTTACTCAAAGCCACTTTGATGATTTTAGACTCATCATAACACATTTGATCCCACTCAAATGCCAGTAAAAGAATCTACAACTTTAACAAGATAAAGGTGCCTAACCTTTAACTTAAGTTGTGAACATTATTCAAGACTAACTAAAGAATTGTGTCTACCTCATACATATCCAGATGTACGAACAATTCTTCTTTTCTCATAGTCTTTTGACCTTATGATTATTTACTTTTGACAATTATAATAATTAAACTATAAATGCTATAAGATTTGTTAAACCAGAAATCACATTATTAATATGAATAGATTGTCAAAAACACTATTACACTCTTGCTATTGAGCATAATCCTAACAATCTCCCACTTGCGTTATAGCAAATGTGTCATATCTCTCATTCCCATGTTTTCACCCCTATATACAATTTCCCTTAAAAGATGATACTTCCTTTCAATGTGTTTTCCTCTCTTATGACTTTTTGGTTCTTTCGAATTAGCCACTGCTCCACTGTTGTCACAGTAGATAGTGATCTGCTTATTCGCACTAGGAACCACTTCCAAGTCAATCAAGAATTGGCGGAGCCAAACAGCCTCTTCGGCAGCCTCGCATGCAGCAACATATTCAGCTTCCATGGTGGAATCAGCAATACAAGATTGCTTGATACTCCTCCATATAACTGCTCCTCCTCCAATAGTAAACACAGCCCTTGATGTGGATTTTCTGGAGTCAGAATTTGATTGGAAATCAGAATCTATATACCCAACGGGAATTAAATCCCCTCAAGAGTATACAAGCATATTATCTCTCGTTCTCTTAAGATACTTGAAAATATGCTTGACTGCCGTCCAGTGATCAGGACCAGGTTTCGATTGAAACCTGCTAACTATGCCAATAGCAAAACAAATATCTAGTCTAGTGCAGAGCATTGCATACATGAGACTTCCAACTGCCGAAGCATATGGAACTCTACTCATGAATTGCTCTTCATGCTCATTTTTAGGAACTTGTTCCTTAGAAAGTTTGATTCCATGTCTGAAAGGTAACATACCTTTCTTGGAATCCTGCATGGAAAACCTAGACAAGATCTTGTCTATGTATGAAGCTTGGGATAATGCAATCGTTTTATTCTTTCTATCCCTTATTACTTGGATACCTAGAATAAAACTTGCTTCTCCTAAGTCCTTCATATCAAATTGTTTTGCTAACCATTCTTTTACTGATGTCAATACACCTACATCGTTTCCAATGAGTAGTATATCATCAACATAAAGAATCAGGAAAACCAACTTGTCGCCCTTAATCCTTTTGTATACATAAGGTTCGTCAGGATTCTGAATAAATCCAAAACCTTTCACAGCTTGATCGAACCTTATGTTCCAGGATCTGGATGCTTGCTTTAATCCATATATGGATTTCTGCAACTTGCATACCTTTTCCATTTGGCCCTTTTCAATGAATCCTTCTGGTTGCATCATGTAGATGCTTTTGTCAAGACTTCCATTAAGGAAAGCTGTCTTGACGTCCATTTGCCAAATCTCTAGATCTAAAGATGCTGCAATGGACAAGAGTATCCTAATGGATTTAAGCATGGCCACAGGAGAGAAGGTTTCCTCATAATCGATACCTTCTTTCTGTGTATACCCTTTAGCTACCAATCTAGCTTTAAAGGTTTCCACCTTTCCATCCATACCTCTTTTCCTCTTGTATACCCACTTGCACCCAATGGGTTTTATCCCTTTAGGCAAGTCTACAAGGGACCAGACTTTGTTATCGAATATAAATTCAATCTCAGATTGCATTGCCTTTTGCCAATGGCGACTATCAACATCCTCTGTAAGGATTCCCGTTTTGTTGATTGGCTTATTTCGTGGTCAAACCACATGTTGGGGTTTTGAATGTAAGGGTAGTCTAAGTGTTTAGTGTTGAAGATCAAAGGCCCTTCCATGACCTCAAGATACAAGCACGCCAAAGGCGCCAAAGGTATAATCTCTTGTGCTTGTTTTTCTTTGAAGAGATCTAGTAGCACACACTCACTTAGCATTCTTGCTATGATTGCATACTTGCTTATTTTTATGTGCATCTCTTCACATGTCACTTTACACACTAGCACATTGGTTGATATATCTTGTTGTGTGTATATGTGCCTTATAATTCGTTTCCCGACATTGTTCGGAAACGTCCGCGCTTGCACTAATGAGTGCTTGGTTTCGCGCGAAGACCGCCTATGGAGAATGCCCTTGGCTTCTCCTTGGTTTTCACCATTGTTGGTGATCGGCGGTTATTATCGGCGGCCTGGCCGCCGAATTAAACCGCCGTTTCAGTCCAGATTGGTCTGAAGCAATTATGCGGTCAAGATCGGCGGTCACGACCGCCGTTCGAAACCGCCGTTCATACCTGATCGATTTTAATCCCTCGGGTTTGATTCGGCGGTTGGATCGGCGGTCGCGAAACCGCCGAATGAAACCGCCATTAATGCTCTGTTCTTCACGAGCTCAATTCGGCGGTCGTCATCGGCGGCCTGGCCGCCGATTGAAACCGCCGAACGGTGCGTTTCAGGGGCAAAATTATCTTTTCACTTGCCCTGTTCTTGATGTCTATAAATATCACACTTTCTCATTATCTGAATCAGTTCTTTGACTCTTAAGAACCCTAATCTTCAAAGATAGATTTTGAGAGAAAATTAAATCAAGAACTCATCTTTAACCACTCAAATCAAACCCCTTTTGCATCAAATTTCATATTGCATCTCCTATGTCTATATAGAGTGCATCCATGTATGGGTTTGCATCATCACAACTTGCTTGGTAAGATTTTGATTAATTTCATCTTATTGTAGTATTTTAAATACCAAGCCATCTCTTTTAAATTACTTGTATGTTTTAGATCATATGTTAAATACAAGAAAAGAGATTATTTGTGATGAATTAATTGAGTGTTGTTTTTGATAGATATCTAGGTTTTTATAATCTATGATCATCTATGCTATTTGACATGTCATTTAGCAATTGATATCTAGGATTGATTTAAATTGAATATATCATCATCCTAGATAAGCATTTAGAGTACCCTAGCTCTTATTGCATTAATTGAATATTCATACATATTCACATAGGGTTGTATTCTCTTCAAAGAGAAAGTAAGTCTTGTGTGTAGCATCCGGGATTAGGTTGCTTAGAACGCAAGCAAATTGGACTAGAGCCGCTGTAAAAGGCCCGCGTGGTAGATTAGAGGGTGCTCACGCCAAGAGTAGTGTATCAGGGGATATCACTAGGGATTGAACCAAGAGTGGCGATTGGTAGTGTCCATAGCCTGAGGTTATCTAGGGTGAGGGTCCGAGAATCACTTGAGGGTGTAACCGTCTTTTCATATAGTGGATTTCGAGGTCCGAGTGTGGCGCACTTAACAGCCCGTGGTTTTTCCCAGTGGTTGGGTTTTCCACGTAAACATCAAGTGTCATTTACTATTTCCGCATCTTATTACACTTGTATGTTTTGTTGACTTGCTAGGGGTATTTTCGTAAAATTGACATGCATGCGAAAATTGGGTAATAATTAGATAAAATCTATTCACCCCCCCTCTAGCTTTATATTGATAAACACACCTCGAGTATTTGAGAACTTTCAATTGGTATCAGAGCGGGTTCCTAGACATACATAGGTGATCCTAGCTCATTTTGTTGTGTTTTTGCATTTTGTATGTTTGTTTGATTTCTTCATACATTTTGCATTCTTCTCATTTGCATTCATTCAACGCAAACACTATGAGTGATTTTGTGAGAGAAGAAATTGACTCCATTGAGGAGATGCCTCTCTTACTAGAGAGATTTAGGAGATTTGTGAATTTAACCACCTCACCTCCTAAGAAGAAGTTAACCACCGCACCTCCTAAGAAGAAGAAGAAGAAAATTGCTTTGGAGACTTCGAAGCATGACAAGAAGGAGGGTATCTCAATTGAAGACATGGGACTCATTAACAAGCCAAACCAAGGAGTGTCTTCAAGAGAGGGGATTCAGTGCTACGAATGTGGAGGATTCGGGCATTTCTCCCCGGAGTGTGGAAACTTGAAGGTTAGAAGAAAAGGGAAGGCGAAGGCCACCTTATGGGATAAATATGAAGATGACGAAAATCCTTCAAGTGATGAAGAACTTGCCATCATCTACACGGAATTTGGAGCCAAGAGTGTAGAAGTTGAAGAAGATGGAAAAGTTGCTTTTCCTTGTGATCCCCAAGAAGAACAAGGTATAGAAGTAGTTGGTGTAGCTACTCATAGGGATTTGGCTCTTTCCTCATCAAGAGAAAAATTTGATGATCTTGATGAAGGAGATGACTCCATTGGTGAAATGGAGATTAGAGGAGATGACACAAGTGTTGAATATTTGTCATCTAACTCCACAAATGGAAGTGTGGAGTGTATGGATCTTAATGACTACAAAGTCAAAGTTGAGAGCTCGATGATGAGGAACAAGGAAGAAATTAGAAGATTAAAAGAAGAGAATCTAGAGCTTTCAACACTAGTAAACCACTTGTGTGAAGAAGTGGTGAGATCCATGGCGGATGAAGATAAGCTAAAAGAAGACTTAGCATTATCTAAGAGGAGAGAAGAAGAGCTAAAAAGAGAGCTTGAAGAAGTTAAGGTTGAAAGTAATTAAATACTCGAGGTGTGTTTATCAATATAAAGCTAGAGGGGGGGTGAATAGATTTTATCTAATTATTACCCAATTTTCGCATGCAAGTCAATTTTACGAAAATACCCCTAGCAAGTCAACAAAACATACAAGTGTAATAAGATGCGGAAATAGTAAATGACACTTGATGTATACGTGGAAAACCCAACCACTGGGAAAAACCACGGGCTGTTAAGTGCGCCACACTCGGACCTCGAAATCCACTATATGAAAAGACGGTTACACCCTCAAGTGATTCTCGGACTCTCACCCTAGATAACCTCAGGCTATGGACACTACCAATCGCCACTCTTGGTTCAATCCCTAGTGATATCCCCTGATACACTACTCTTGGCGTGAGCACCCTCTAATCTACCACGCGGGCCTTTTACAGCGGCTCTAGTCCAATTTGCTTGCGTTCTAAGCAACCTAATCCCGGATGCTACACACAAGACTTACTTTCTCTTTGAAGAAAATACAACCCTATGTGAATATGTATGAATATTCAATAAATGCAATAAGAGCTAGGGTACTCTAAATGCTTATCTAGGATGATGATATATTCAATTTAAATCAACCCTAGATATCAATTGCTAAATGACATGTCAAATAGCATAGATGATCATAGATTATAAAAACCTAGATATCTATCAAAAACAACACTCAATTAATTCATCACAAATAATCTCTTTTCTTGTATTTAACATATGATCTAAAACATACAAGTAATTTAAAAGAGATGGCTTGGTATTTAAAATACTACAATAAGATGAAATTAATCAAAATCTTACCAAGCAAGTTGTGATGATGCAAACCCATACATGGATGCACTCTATATAGACATAGGAGATGCAATATGAAATTTGATGCAAAAGGGGTTTGATTTGAGTGGTTAAAGATGAGTTCTTGATTTGATTTTCTCTCAAAATCTATCTTTGAAGATTAGGGTTCTTAAGAGTTAAAGAACTTGTTCAGATAATGAGAAAGTGTGATATTTATAGACATCAAGAATTGGGCATGTGAAAAGACACTCTTGCCCCTGAAACGCACCGTTCGGCGGTTTCAATCGGCGGCCAGGCCGCCGATGACGACCGCCGAATTGAGCTCGTGAAGAACAGAGCATTAACGACGGTTTCATTCGGTGGTTTCGCGACCGCCGATCCAACCGCCGAATCAAACCCGAGGGATTAAAATCGATCAGGTATGAACGGCGGTCGTGACCGCCGATCTTGACCGCATAATTGCTTCAGACCAATCTGGACTGAAACGGCGGTTTCATTCGGCGGCCAGGCCGCCGATCATAACCGCCGATCACCAACAATGGTGAAAACCAAGGAGAAGCCAAGGGCATTCTCCATAGGCGGTCTTCGCGCGAAACCAAGCACTAATTAGTGCAAGCGCGGACGTTTCTGAACAATGTCGGGAAACGAATTATAAGGCACATATACACACAACAAGATATATCAACCAATGTGCTAGTGTGTAAAGTGACATGTGAAGAGATGCACATAAAAATAAGCAAGTATGCAATCATAGCAAGAATGCTAAGTGTGTGTGTGCTACTAAATCTCTTCAAAGAAAAACAAGCACAAGAGATTATACCTTTGGCGTGCTTGTATCTTGAGGTCATGGAAGGGCCTTTGATCTTCAACACTAAACACTTAGACTACCCTTACATTCAAAACCCCAACATGTGGTTTGACCACGAAATAAGCCAATCAACAAAACGGGAATCCTTACAAAGGTCTTAATGGCTAAGATGACTTCAAGCACCAAGAAGCTTGACCACATGTTGGGAGTTGGAAGAAAGCCAAGTGACAAGAGAGGTCTTGGCTACATTGATGACACGGATGCCTCCTCCACAAGCAAGACATCCTGTGCCATGAACATGGACTTCAATATGTCCCCTCCTCCTCAACCTAGGAAGAAGAGTGACCTAGGAGAGTGTTCAAGAAGTGCCCAAGTGGTTGAGGCACCAAAAGGTCAAGCTCAAGCTCACACCCAAAGGGCTCCTCACACTATCTTCCCTCAAACTCAAAAACACAATGGGAAGAGTTCAATCATGCAAGCTCAGACAAGCAAGCAACCTCGTCTTGGTTTTCAACAAAAGAGGAGAGATCCGATCCAACAACCAAGACAACCACAACGACAAGGGAAAGCTCCTATCCATGCTAAAGGGAATGGTATGATTCCTAACTTTATTCCCACTTGTCATTTTTGTGGTATTGTTGGTCATATTAGACCAAGTTGCTTGCATTATATTGAAATGTGTAGAGCTAAAAGCATGATTGACAAGAAAAAGGCTAGAGCTAAGATGCTTCATAAAAAGGAAGAAAATCATGTGCATGATCCTTTTTCATCTTGTACTCTAGAACCTTTGTCCACTAGGATTGATTTAGTGTCACCTAAGTGGAGTAATAAGAATGAACCCGCTTGCTACGAGACTAACAAGTCTCAAATAGGTTCATCCAAGTCCAAAGGACTTGGTAGGTCCATAGGACCTCATACCCTTCTTTGAAGTGGTATGGAAATTTGACCCCATATGGGGAACTTAAGCAAAGAGAGCTATTTTGCATCTAGTCTCTTGCAAAAAATTTGAAATATCTTATGCTTCTCTTTTTGTTGCTTGAGTTAGCTTGGTTACACTATGTATACATATTTTCTATTCAATAAGTGTGATCAATGCTTGTATTGCAATCCATGTCATATTTATGTTCAAACATGCATTTTTGGACTAGGAGATATATACATAGGATTTAATTTGAATGACCTATAATGATCTCCATGACATGATGATTGCTAAAATGACATGCTAAATGCTAATCTTAAAAAGCATGTTTTGATGATTGCATTTCTTAACTGCAAATAATGTGTGAAAAAACTTATGAGACTCAAATGAAAAAGGATCTAGTATCCATTCAAGGATTTTACAATCCAAATGTCTCTCTTTCTTTATTGGTTGAACATGTCTACTATCATACGGGTTTCATTCCCGGAAAAATCAAATAGGGTGCAAAGTTGCTCATGACATGTTTAGCTTATAAAGTTGGATATAGTTGTTCTTAAATTGAAATCAATGAAATTTCTATATCCTTGCTTCTCTCATGACAATGGTGAAATTGGTTTGAATTCCTATTAGAAACCTTTGTCATTTGCTTTGCCAAATACCATGATATTTTGGACTTAAATGCTACATGTCTTGTATGCAAAGCATTTTTTTTTGATTCACACATTTTCTTTAAATAAATCTCCTTGTTTCTCTCCAATAAATTTGAGATTGCATAAAGTGACTTATATTGATTATGCATATACTAGAATGCTACTATCTCTCTTTGCCTTGAGTGACCCGGTTGGGGACTACTCCTTTGTCTATATCATGACAAAAAGGGGGAGTAGAATGTGGTAAGGGGAGGTGCAAATTGTTGTAGCAATTGGTGCACATTGGGGAGAATATACATTGAGGGGGAGTAACCCTTTGAGGGGGAGCATTGCATTCATCATACATTGCATGATGTTGTGTTTAATTTCTTAGAAATGCAAATGCTTGTTTATGTCCTCACTTGATTCATCTCACTTTTACTTGTTTTGGAAAGTTTAGAAACCTTGTTTCAGGGAATGATTGTTCTACAAGAGATTGAAGACTTCAAGTTTTATTTTTATATATCTCTTTGTATTGTAGAAAATCTTCATTGACCCATAGGTTTATTTTTGTTGTGAGGAATCAATGTGAGTGGTGGTTTTGTCACGAAATAGCCAAAAGGGGAGATTGTAAGGATTCCCGTTTTGTTGATTGGCTTATTTCGTGGTCAAACCACATGTTGGGGTTTTGAATGTAAGGGTAGTCTAAGTGTTTAGTGTTGAAGATCAAAGGCCTTTCCATGACCTCAAGATACAAGCACGCCAAAGGCGCCAAAGGTATAATCTCTTGTGCTTGTTTTTCTTTGAAGAGATCTAGTAGCACACACTCACTTAGCATTCTTGCTATGATTGCATACTTGCTTATTTTTATGTGCATCTCTTCACATGTCACTTTACACACTAGCACTTTGGTTGAAATATCTTGTTGTGTGTATATGTACCTTATAATTCGTTTCTCGACATTGTTCGGAAACGTCCGCGCTTGCACTAATGAGTGCTTGGTTTCGCGCGAAGACCGCCTATGGAGAATGCCCTTGGCTTCTCCTTGATTTTCACCATTGTTGGTGATCGGCGGTTATTATCGGCGGCCTGGCCACCGAATTAAACCGCCGTTTCAGTCCAGATTGGTCTGAAGCAATTATGCGGTCAAGATCGGCGGTCACGACCGCCGTTCGAAACCGCCGTTCATACCTGATCGATTTTAATCCCTCGGGTTTGATTCGGCGGTTGGATCGGCGGTCGCGAAACCGTCGAATGAAACTGCCGTTAATGCTCTGTTCTTCACGAGCTCAATTCGGCGGTCGTTATCGGCGGCCTGGCCGCCGATTGAAACCGCCGAACGGTGCGTTTCAGGGGCAAAATTGTCTTTTCACTTGCCCTGTTCTTGATGTCTATAAATATCACACTTTCTCATTATCTGAATCAGTTCTTTGACTCTTAAGAACCCTAATCTTCAAAGATAGATTTTGAGAGAAAATCAAATCAAGAACTCATCTTTAACCACTCAAATCAAACCCCTTTTGCATCAAATTTCATATTGCATCTCCTATGTCTATATAGAGTGCATCCATGTATGGGTTTGCATCATCACAACTTGCTTGGTAAGATTTTGATTAATTTCATCTTATTGTAGTATTTTAAATACCAAGCCATCTCTTTTAAATTACTTGTATGTTTTAGATCATATGTTAAATACAAGAAAAGAGATTATTTGTGATGAATTAATTGAGTGTTGTTTTTGATAGATATCTAGGTTTTTATAATCTATGATCATCTATGCTATTTGACATGTCATTTAGCAATTGATATCTAGGGTTGATTTAAATTGAATATATCATCATCCTAGATAAGCATTTAGAGTACCCTAGCTCTTATTGCATTAATTGAATATTCATACATATTCACATAGGGTTGTATTCTCTTCAAAGAGAAAGTAAGTCTTGTGTGTAGCATCCGGGATTAGGTTGCTTAGAACGCAAGCAAATTGGACTAGAGCCGCTGTAAAAGGCCCGCGTGGTAGATTAGAGGGTGCTCACGCCAAGAGTAGTGTATCAGGGGATATCACTAGGGATTGAACCAAGAGTGGCGATTGGTAGTGTCCATAGCCTGAGGTTGTCTAGGGTGAGGGTCCGAGAATCACTTGAGGGTGTAACCGTCTTTTCATATAGTGGATTTCGAGGTCCGAGTGTGGCGCACTTAACAGCCCGTGGTTTTTCCCAGTGGTTGGGTTTTCCACGTAAACATCAAGTGTCATTTACTATTTCCGCATCTTATTACACTTGTATGTTTTGTTGACTTGCTAGGGGTATTTTCGTAAAATTGACATGCATGCGAAAATTGGGTAATAATTAGATAAAATCTATTCACCCCCCCTCTAGCTTTATATTGATAAACACACCTCGAGTATTTGAGAACTTTCATCCTCCATTGCTTCCTTATACGTGTAGGGATCATCGTCGTCCGGGAGATTCTCCACTGATTCTCCCAGACCGATGTATCTTTCAGGTTGTGTTCTAACCCTCTCACTACGACGAGGAATGGCAGGTTGATCTTGTGTTGGATCGGAACTTACAATTGGGTTAGGTTGTGTAACCTCTCGTGGAATTGTATCTTCTGACATCTCATTCAGGACAATTCTACTTCTAGGTACAAAATCATTCATATAGTCCTTTTCCAGAAATTTAGCATTTGTCGAAACAAATACTTTAAGATCTGAAGGACTATAGAAATAATATCCTTTAGTTTCTTTTGGATACCCTACAAATATACATGTTTCTGAACGGGACTTCATCTTTTCTGTCTTTCCTTTTAACACATGCGCAGGACAACCAAATATCCTTAAGTGTTGTAAACTAGGCTTGTGCCCAGTCCACAACTCATGCGGTGTTTGAGGAACTGACTTAGATGGTACATCGTTTAGAATGTATATAGCAGTTTGTAAAGCATATCCCCAAAAAGAAATAGGAAGTGTTGAATAACTCAACATAGACCTAACCATGTCTAAAAGAGTTCTATTTCTCTTTTCTGCTACCCCATTCTGTTGAGGTGTACCTGGTGCAGAAAACTGAAAAACTATCCCATTATCAATAAGATATTGCTGAAACTCACCAGATAGATATTCTCCACCATGATCAGATCTCAAGATTTTTATGTGTTTCTCAAGCTGATTTTCTACTTCAGCTTTGAATGCTTTGAACGCTTTGAACATGTCAAAAGCATCCGACTTATGTCGCATGAGATACACATAGCCAAATCTGGAGTAATCATCTGTGAAGGTGATGAAGTACTCATATCCACCTCTAGCTTGAATGCTCATAGAACCACATACATCAGTGTGTATCAATCCTAAACATTCAGTGGCTCTTGCACCTTTGGTCGACAACGACCTTTTGGTCATTTTACCTTCCAAACAAGATTCACAAGTTGGTAGATCATCAACCTTTAAGTCACTTAAAGGTCCGTCACTTACCAATCTTTTAATCCTATTAAGGTTAATATGACCTAGGCGTAAATGCCATAGGTAGGTTTCATCTATTGATAATTTTTACTCTTTTATGATTAGGCTTCGTTAATTCTGTGTCTAACGAGTGAGAGATATTTCTATGCAAAAAGAACAGACCGTTTTCCAATGTACCTTTGCAAATAATTTTGTCATTCTTACTAATAATAAAAACTTTATTAAAAGTAACCGAATATCCAAATTTATTTAAACAAGAAACTGAAATTAAATTCCTCTTGAATTGAGGTACATAATAAACGTCTATCAATTCTAAATGCCTACTAGAATCAATATTAACTCTAATATCTCCCACTGCACTTGCAGACACTAATGTTCCGTTGCCTAAACGCAAGTTGATTTCATTTTTATTCAGTCTTTTCCTTTCCTTGAACCCTTGCAAGGAATAACAAACATGATTAGTGGCTCCAGAGTCTATGATCAAAGAATCTATAGAATCTGCCAGAAAACATGTTTCAAGATAATTAATATTACCTTGTTCCTTCTTGTTCTGGGACTTTGGGCAATTTATTTTCCAATGTCCCTTTTCACCACAAAAGGAGCACTTCCTTTTGATCTTGGTTACTTTCTTGGTCTCCTTCTTGGTAGGCCCAAGTTGCCTTTTCTTCTGTTGTTCCTTGACCTTTTGACGGGCCTTAACAGTAGCAACTTTACCAACCATATGAATCTGAGATTCGTAAGTAGGAGCAGGTGGTTTAGGAGCAGATAGAACAAACTTATGTTTTTTAGCTTGCAGCAACAACCCAATTTTCCTTTTCCATGTGACATAATTATCTCCAGTTAAAGTGTTATCTTTCAGGATGTTCATAAGTGATGGGGTCATGATTTCTGAATAAAACAAAAATTATATGAGTAAATAATCATGATAAAGCACTTTTAAATATTTATCTTGAATTAAATAAATAACTCAATCATAAAAATTCAACGGTGATCTAACACCCATAAATGTTACGCCTCCTTTGGGAGTTCGCACCATTTACTAGTTAGACTAGGTCCCACCTAATTGTTAACATAACAACCAACGTTTTCAATTTTAGCCTTGCAATTTTACTGACAAGAACTCTTGGGAGGATATCAATAAAATTACATTGAGTGTGTTACCAAGATATCGACCCTCAATATTTTCTCTCACGAAAATCCCTCCTTGGGGAGTAGATCTCGTTTGAGTCAATTGTCTAGTCTATCCTTGTAAGGAAGTATGTTGCTAAATTCCATTCATGGACGCCCCTTGGGGGGATTACCAATAAATAATAAAGCTCAACTAACCTTGGAGGCCATAGGTGTTACAAAACACCTTCTCCCACTCAATTATTTAAGGCGTGTGATTAAATCCCATAGAATGATTTACCAAGTTATCTAGATGCCAATTTAGATATCTAAATCATTCAATGCATGTTCATTCCAAAAGAGATATATGAGTGGCACTCCTATTCTATATGACATGTTATCATACAATAACAAATATTGTAATATTTATGCAAAAATAAATAGCAACAATTTTGGTCCATCCTAAAAAAACAAGTAAATTACATTTGTTTGAAATATATAAACCCTAACTTGGCGATCAAGTCTTCAAGCGGCCATCACACGCGTGTACCTTGGCTGCCCCTCCCATGGGCGTGCGCAAGCACCCAGCCCCCATGGGCAGCCGTGCGCCCCATCCCACAACAAAAACGCAGCTGCTTGCTTTTATGCTCGCAGCTTGTTGTTTTGGTGCGCACGGTGTAGGTTTGGTTTCGGTTGCTTCCTTTTTCTGCTTCCAATTCTTCAACTCTTCGAATCTTCGAAACTTGAATTTATTACAGCAGGTGTTACACAATAAACTACTGCAGTAAAATTTTTTTTTTTTTTTTTAAACACTGCAGTAAATTTAATACAATAAAAACTGCACTGTTACAATACACAAAAAAAATCTGCAGTATTTTAATGCAAATAAAAAAAAACAGCAGTAATATTGATACAATAAAAAGAAACCTAGCAACTACCAAGAAGGAACTTATGGTGATAATAGGCCACCCTTCTTGTTACAATTCTGAAACAAAAATTACATTGAAATTCTAGGACCAAAATCGAGCAACAACAATTCACTTTATAATAACATATATAAATCCATACATTCAACATGTAATTATATATGAGAATACCTAGAGTGCCATCTCTTTCTAAAACATGCATAATCACAATAAAAAGAAATAGATTCACGTATATATACGTTAATTAATTAAAGGGTACAACCAGGCTCTGATACCAATTGTAGGGAAAAATACTGTAGTACACGCAGCGGAAGCGAGACTAAAAAGAGGTTTTAGTATAGTTTAAATTTTTTCCATAATTTGAAACTTAACCCTTTAATTAATTAACATATAACACTAAAGATATCATACCTTTGTCACGTGATCGGATTGACATTGCGTCGATGGTAATCCGCAAGATCTTCCAATTCAATCACGAACGTGAATCACCTAGGAGCGTGGTCTCCCTTCTCTTTAAATTGTGTTCCTGAGGATGGATTAACAAAACTTTTTCTTTTTCGTTAGTCACAACAAATTCCAAGAGGCTACAAAGAATGTTCCGGTCACTTTTGAATTCACAATCGTTAGATCGAAACTCGCGTGAACCTTATTCGAAATTGTGCACAAAACCTTTTGATATAAAAGTTACTAGTGCATTATCGAAATAAGAACAAGCTTTTCTCTCTTTTCCTCTTGGCCGAATTCTCACACTAATCTAAGAGTTGGATTCTATTTTTCTCTAGCAAAAGAAAAAACTCTCTCAAGCAAGAACTCTAGGGTTAGCCAAATTCTATAGAAAGAATATATATATATAAAGTGGCCGAATTCCCTTGCTAAATATGTTATATATCTCTCATGCAAAAACTTTGCACAATATATTATATATGTAGTGCACGAATTCTGCCTCTCACCTATATTGTATATAAGTCAATATATATATCTTCTTTATATCTCTACTGCACCATATATAATGTATATAAGTCAATATATATTCTGCACTACTTTTTAACATGCATATCTAATATATATTCTTCCGCACGCATATATGTATATATATTTCCGCATGCATTCATGCATATATAATCTGTATATTCCGCATGCATATATATTATATACAAACCCTAATCCAACTCTTTAGTGCATTTGTGACTATATAAAAGACTTCCTTATTTGACTAGATAAATAAATGCCTTATTTATCAACTTACCAAATAAAATCTTTTATAGTTATTATACTACCACAATAGTATACTACTAAGAAACATATTTCCTAGTCAGAAAAATATTTTGATTCTTAATTAAATAATTAATCAATAAATAAAATAAAATAATATTTTAGACTATTATTATAGTCTTGCCACCCACACCATATACATGGGCCTAATATTATTTTCTTATTTTATTTAATCCATTAGACTTTAATTAAAAAGCCCACATGTGAACCAGACCCATTCTTACTAAAAGAAACAAGCCCACATGCCTTTCATTAATATATTAATATAATTAATTAGCCCCTTAAATAAATAATGTGCAAATTATATTCTTAATATATTAAATACAATTCTAGATGGACCCATAAATTGGTCCGGTAGAATATATCAAGTGATCCATACAAGTCCGTGTGGATTGGGGATCTTGGCGGGCTATCTAAATTTAAGCTTCAATAGACATAACCTAATCACAATCAACAAATGATTCACTTAGGTCCGATCTATTAATTTTAACTCATTCCACTAAAGAGCTAAAATTGAACTCTTAAATAAAGATAGAATAAGTAAATAATTCTCATTCATACCCTAGATAATCTTATAGGAGATGGTGTATCCTCGTGAAGAATATCAGTAATCGCCAAGAGCTCATAGACCGCCTATAGCTCTCCAAGTTACCATATTTACTCATATGACCACATTTTGAACTTGGATATTTTGACTTGTCCAGAAGCCATGTTTCAATAGACTCTATCGAAAACTTAACGTTAAGATTCAATATCCAATACCTCAAAACATCCATATGATGATATTCTACTCTCATTTAATAAATGGAGCCACAATGTCCATATCTATAAATGAAGTCCTCTATCGATTAACAAATGAATACCACCAAACTATCGAGGATAGACTATGCTATATAATCGTACTCATTGATAACTCAAATGATAACACTTGCAACCATAAGTCCATCATTTATCTCAGGATTAAGATAGACTCTCCGATTGTCCTGATAATGAAAAGACTTTTATCTACTGACGGTTCTAGATAAAGTATTTCATTGTGATCCAGTTCAATGCACCTAGTGCACTAGATCTTTTACTCAAAGCCACTTTGATGATTTTAGACTCATCATAACACATTTGATCCCACTCAAATGCCAGTAAAAGAATCTACAACTTTAACAAGATAAAGGTGCCTAACCTTTAACTTAAGTTGTGAACATTATTCAAGACTAACTAAAGAATTGTGTCTACCTCATACATATCCAGATGTACGAACAATTCTTCTTTTCTCATAGTCTTTTGACCTTATGATTATTTACTTTTGACAATTATAATAATTAAACTATAAATGCTATAAGATTTGTTAAACCAGAAATCACATTATTAATATGAATAGATTGTCAAAAACACTATTACACTCTTGCTATTGAGCATAATCCTAACAGAAAGGATGTCAGAAGTCCGAGAAGTAATGTACGAAAGCAGAAGCATGGAGATTAATTCTGTGCAAAGAAACCCCAAGAAAGGAAGAGAAGGGCATGATCCCATAACATTTACAGCAGAAGACTCAGACGGAATTGATGCAAAGCCTAACGATGCAATCGTAGTGGGGGTTCGAATAACCCGTAAGGATGTCCTCCGGGTAATGATTGACAACGGAAGTTCAGCTGATATTTTAAGTGCTAGGGTATACGATGAGTTGCGGCTGGACAGAAAAGATCTTGAACCTTTCCATGTGCCGTTGAAAGGTTTCGGGGGTGCAGAAGTGAGATCATTAGGAACTGTGAAGCTGCCGGTGAGGTTCGGCACAGCACCATGCCGGCGAACAATCCTGCTGGACTTTGTTGTAGTTGACATCCATAATTGGCCGTATAATGCTTTGCTTGGTCGACCGTTTCTCAACAAAGCTCGAGCCACGCGTTAAAAGTAAAATTCCCCACAGAATTTGGAGTTGGAGAATTGAAAGGGTCACAGGAGATGGCACGCCGCGCCAACCTATCAATCTTTAAGGATAAGGCCGGGATGGAGACCTTAAGCGTATTCGAGGTGGACAAAGAAGTGCAGGAGGATAATCCAGAAACTTTTGAATTGGACCCAAGGGACAGAACGAGCAGAGAAAAAGTGGAGCCGACTGAATCGATTGTTTTAAACAAAGCTGAACCGAACAAAACAGTCAAGATTGGGGCAAGACTGACCGAACAAGTTAAGAGAGATGTGACAAACTTGTTAAGAGAATACAAGGAGATTTTCGTTTGGAGCCATGAAGACATGCCAGGGATTGAAAGAAGCGTGATTTCACACAACCTGGCTACAAACGAAAAATGCAAACCAGTAGTGCAAAAGAGGAGAAGCTTTAACCCAGAGAGAAGTGCGGCAATAAAAGAGGAGGTGTCTAAGTTACTCGCCGCAGGATCAATCAGAGAGGTTAAGTATCCAGAATGGGTAGCGAATGTAGTTCTGGTGAAAAAGAAGAACAGCCAATAGAGGATGTGCGTCGACTTCACCGATTTGAACAAAGCCTGCCCCAAGGACAGTTTCCCACTACCAAGAATTGACCAGCTGGTCGACGCAACATCTGGACATGAAACGTTGAGCTTCATGGACGCATATTCAGGATACAACAAGATAAAAATGCACAAGCTAGATGAGGAAAAAACAGCGTTCACCACAGATAAAGGATTATACTGTTACACAGTCATGCCATTCGGTTTGAAAAACACTGGAGCAACTTACCAGCGCTTAGTCAACAAAATGTTCGCCAAGCAAATAGGAAGAAATATGGAGGTGTATGTCGACGATATGCTGACAAAAAGTATCACAACGGATAAGCATATAGATGACCTAAGAGAGACATTCGAGGTGTTGGTGAGGTATAGAATGAAATTGAATCCGGCAAAATGTGTGTTCGGCGTACAATCTGGAAGATTTCTAAGATATCAAGTGCATCAAAGAGAAATAGAGGTGAATCCTGAAAAAATCCAAGCACTGGCAGAAATGGTCTCTCCAAGAACTTTGAAAGATGTCCAAAGACTCACGGGATGCCTAGCATCGCTGAGCAAGTTCATAGCTAAATCAACGGATCGATGCCTACCATTTTTTAAAGCCTTAAAGAAAGGAAAGGGAGTCGAGTGGAATGAGGATTGTGAAAGAGCTTTCCACGCCTTGAAAGATTACCTTGGGCGGGCACCGCTGTTATCAAAGCCAGAAACAAGAGAAACACTGTATATGTACTTGTCCGTTTCTGAGGTAGCCACAAGCTCCGTACTAGTAAGGCAGGAAGAGGGGATCCAGAAACCGATATACTACACCAGCAAAGCACTGTTATCAGCCGAAACAAGGTACTCGCCGGCCGAAAAAATGGCACTCGCTCTAATAACAGCGGCAAGGAAGTTAAGGCCATATTTCCAAGCTCATAAAATCGGAATATACACCAATTACCCACTGAAACTAATCCTGCAGAAACCAGAAGTATCCGGTCGATTAACGAAGTGGGCGATCGAGTTAAGTGAATTCGATGTAGAGTATCTCCCAAGGATGGCAATTAAAGCTCAAGCAGTGGCAGACTTTGTAGCAGAGTTCACTGAGCCAAGTATAGAGGTGGCGAGAATGATGGTGGAGCAAAATAAGAAAGTATTCAAATGGCAACTCCGCATTGATGGCTTGTCAAACACGCAAGGCAGCGGGGCAGGGGTAGTAGTGTCAACTCTGGAAGGAGATTCAGTCGAATGTGCCTTACGTTTTGACTTCAAAGCAACTAATAATCAAGCTGAATACGAGGCACTCATAGTAGGCTTAAAGGTTTGCACTGTCCTAGGAGCAGATGAGGTAGAAATCTTCAGCGACTCTCAAGTTGTTGTTAGTCAGGTGCTAGATGAATACCAGGCGAGAGATGAAAGCATGATCACTGAAAGTTCTCAAAATACTCGAGGTGTGTTTATCAATATAAAGCTAGAGGGGGGGTGAATAGATTTTATCTAATTATTACCCAATTTTCGCATGCATGTCAATTTTACGAAAATACCCCTAGCAAGTCAACAAAACATACAAGTGTAATAAGATGCGGAAATAGTAAATG
The DNA here is from genome assembly GCA_008009225.1 of Acer yangbiense. NCBI lineage: Eukaryota > Viridiplantae > Streptophyta > Magnoliopsida > Sapindales > Sapindaceae > Acer > Acer yangbiense. Next base: position 10,925,632 of record CM017765.1, on the reverse strand, counting down.
ACACTTGATGTTTACGTGGAAAACCCAACCACTGGGAAAAACCACGGGCTGTTAAGTGCGCCACACTCGGACCTCGAAATCCACTATATGAAAAGACGGTTACACCCTCAAGTGATTCTCGGACCCTCACCCTAGATAACCTCAGGCTATGGACACTACCAATCGCCACTCTTGGTTCAATCCCTAGTGATATCCCCTGATACACTACTCTTGGCGTGAGCACCCTCTAATCTACCACGCGGGCCTTTTATAGCGGCTCTAGTCCAATTTGCTTGAGGCCTAAGCACACTTAGCCCCAAGACTTCAATCTCTCAAAAGAGATGCACAACCCTATGTGAATATGTATGAATATTCAATTAATGCAATAAGAGCTAGGGTACTCTAAATGCTTACCTAGGATTATAAGATGACAATATAATCAATCCTAGATATCACATATAGCTATATGACATGGCATATAACTTTAGCTAAGTAAAGGATAACCAATCCTAGATACAAAGCTATCATATAAAACCCACAAACATTCAAAGGATTAACTAGTTGATTAAAAAACAATCTATCAACCTAGTTATCAATACATCACACAAGAATGTTCATGGCATAGCTTTTAGGCAATAATGACCTAATCAAATAAGCTATGAAAAATAATCTCAATTAACAAATGAGATCAATTAGCTAGATGGCATATGAACATTAAAGCCTAGCTAACAAATAAAAACCCAATCAACACATAATCTCAATCTTATATGTAGAAATTAATCTAAACACATATAAGTAAAATATGAGATAAAATTGATAAGTAGAAACACTAATTATGTAAGATAAAAGTGTTCAACAAATCATACCATGTGTGTTGAAGAAGTCCCATGCATTAGCATATGCTAGATGATCCTAGATGATGCTTAGATGAAGATTTATGCATGTGGGAATGGGTTTAGAGAGATAAAGATATGATCTTTAAGCTTTCTCTCTCAAGTCTCTCTAAATATCTCTCTAGGGTTCTTATAATCAAAGACTTGTATTCTGAACCAGAGATAAGGATGTATTTATAGAGACCAAAAACAGGGCAGGTGAAAATACAATTTTGCCCTTGAAACGCACCGATCGGCGGTTTCATTCGGCGGCCAGGCCGCCGAAATGAACCGCCGAATGGCTCCCGTGTGGAACAGGGGAACTTCGGCGACTTCATTCGGCGGTTTGGAAACCGCCGATCCCAACCGCCGTTTTGGACCCGAGAGATATATTTCAATCAGGTCTCATTCGGCGGTTTCGAACGGCTGCCAGGCCGCCGAACGTAACCGCCGATTCACCAAAAATGGTGAAACCAAGGAGAAGCCAAAGGCATCTCCACCGGCGATCATTGCGCAAAACAAAGCACATTACCGTGCACGCGCGGACGTTTCCGAACATCCTTAGGGAAACGAATTACTCCACACTAAAAGTTAACATACATGAAGTGCAAGTGTGGGTATTGAATGCATCCTAATGCCTAACATGTCATGGCATTATCATAAAACAAGATGCAATCAATTCAACATGCAAGAAGAGATATTGAATAAATCAATAAAGCACAATGCACACAAAATATAAACACACCATACAAGAATAAGAGTTATGCATGTTGTGTGTGTGTGTGCAACTGTATCTCTTCAAGCCAATGTAAGCACTAGATATATACCTTTGGTGCTTGTCCTCTTGAGGTCTTGGAAAGGGTCTTGATCTTCAACAAACACCTAGACTACCCTTACAACCAAACCCCAACATGTGGTTTGACCACGAAATAAGCCAATCAATAATGGGAATCCTTACAATCTCCCCCTTTGGCTATTTCGTGACAAAACCACCACTCACATTGATTCCTCACAACATAATAGAAACTACAGGTCTACTTATGATTTTCTACTTTACAAAGAGATAAGATAAATAGTCTTGAAGTCTTCAATCTCAAGTAGAACAATCAATCCCTGAAAGCACAGTTTCTATACTTTCTAATACAAGAAAAGGTGAGATGAATCAAGTGAGATAAAACAAGCATTTGCATTTAAAAATTTAAGTACAACATCATGCAATGTATGAATGTGCAAATGCTCCCCCTCAAAGGGTTACTCCCCCTCAATTAGTATTCTCCCCAACATGCACAATTGCTACTACAATTTGTAACTCCCCTTACCACAACATACTCCCCCTTTTTGTCATGATATAGACAAGGGAGTAATCCCCAACCGGGTCACTCAAGGCAAAGAGAGTTAGTAGCATTCTAGTATATGCATAATCAATATAAGTCACTTTATGCAATCTCAAATTTATTGGAGAGAAACAAGGAGATTTATTTAAATAAAATGTGTGAATCAAAAAATTGCTTTGCATACAAGACATGTAGCATTCAAGTCCAAAATATCATGGTATTTGGCAAAGCAAATGACAAAGGTTTTCAATATGAATTCAAACCAATTTCACCAATGTCAAGAGAGAAGCAAGGATATAGGTTTTCATTGATTTCAATTTAAGAACAACTATATCCAACTTTATAAGCTAAACATGTCATGAGCGACTTTGCACCCTACTTGATTTTTCCGGATAAGATATCCGTATGATAGTAGACATGTTCAACCAATAAAGAAAGAGAGACATTTGGATTGTAAAATCCTTGAATGGATACAAGATCCTTTTTCATTTGAGTCTCATAAGCTTTTTCACACATTATTTGCAGTTAAGAAATGCAATCATCAAAACATGCTTTTTAAGATTAGCATTTAGCATGTCATTTTAGCAATCATCATGTCATGGAGATCATTATAGGTCATTCAAATTAAATCCTATGTATATATCTCCTAGTCCAAAAATGCATGTTTGAACATAAATATGACATGGATTGCAATACAAGCATTGATCACACTTATTGAATAGAAAATATGTATACATAGTGTAACCAAGCTAACTCAAGCAACAAAAAGAGAAGCATAAGATATTTCAAATTTTTTGCAAGTGACTAGATGCAAAATAGCTCTCTTTGCTTAAGTTCCCCATATGGGGTCAAATATCCACACCACTTCAATGAAGGGCATGTGGTCTTAAAGACTTACCAAGTCCATAGGACCTAGTTGAACCTATTTGAGACATGTTTGTCTCGTAGCAAGCGGGTTCGTCTTTTATAATCCACTTAGGTATCTCAATAACATACCTAGTGGTCATAGGTTCTAGAGTTCTAGATGGCAAAGAATCATGCAAATGATTTTCTTCCTTTTTAAGGACATGCATCTTAGCTCTAGCCTTTTTCTTTTCAATCATGCATATAAGATTACATATTTAAATGTAATGCAAGCAACTTGGTCTAACATGACCAACAATACCACACAAAAGACAAGAGGAGATAAGGTTAGGAATTATACCATTCCCTTGAGCATGCAAAAGTGCTTTCCCTTGTCGTTGTGGTTGTCTTGGTAGTTGGATAGGATCTCTCCTCCTTTGATGATGACCAAGACAAAGTTGCTTGCTCGGTTGAGCTTGCATGATTGAACACTTCCCTATTAAGATCGTAGGTTGAGGGAAGATAGCCTTCTTGGTTGGTTAGACCAAGATTGAGGAAGGCTTGGGCTTGAAGCTCTTTGGAGATGTGAGCAACGCCCTTTCATCTTCGTCTCCTCTCTCTCCTTAGAGGGACATCTCCTCATCGGAGTCATTTTCTTCTCTCATAAAATCACTCATAGTGTTTGCGTTGAATGAATGCAAATGAGAAGAATGCAAGATGTATGTCAAAAACAATAATCATACAAAATGCAAAAACACACCAAAATGAGCTAGGATCACCTAAGTATATCTAGGAACCCGCTCTGATACCAATTGAAAGTTCTCAAAATACTCGAGGTGTGTTTATCAATATAAAGCTAGAGGGGGGGTGAATAGATTTTATCTAATTATTACCCAATTTTCGCATGCATGTCAATTTTACGAAAATACCCCTAGCAAGTCAACAAAACATACAAGTGTAATAAGATGCGGAAATAGTAAATGACACTTGATGTTTACGTGGAAAACCCAACCACTGGGAAAAACCACGGGCTGTTAAGTGCGCCACACTCGGACCTCGAAATCCACTATATGAAAAGACGGTTACACCCTCAAGTGATTCTCGGACCCTCACCCTAGATAACCTCAGGCTATGGACACTACCAATCGCCACTCTTGGTTCAATCCCTAGTGATATCCCCTGATACACTACTCTTGGCGTGAGCACCCTCTAATCTACCACGCGGGCCTTTTATAGCGGCTCTAGTCCAATTTGCTTGAGGCCTAAGCACACTTAGCCCCAAGACTTCAATCTCTCAAAAGAGATGCACAACCCTATGTGAATATGTATGAATATTCAATTAATGCAATAAGAGCTAGGGTACTCTAAATGCTTACCTAGGATTATAAGATGACAATATAATCAATCCTAGATATCACATATAGCTATATGACATGGCATATAACTTTAGCTAAGTAAAGGATCACCAATCCTAGATACAAAGCTATCATATAAAACCCACAAACATTCAAAGGATTAACTAGTTGATTAAAAAACAATCTATCAACCTAGTTATCAATACATCACACAAGAATGTTCATGGCATAGCTTTTAGGCAATAATGACCTAATCAAATAAGCTATGAAAAATAATCTCAATCAATAAATGAGATCAATTAGCTAGATGGCATATGAACATTAAAGCCTAGCTAACAAATAAAAACCCAATCAACACATAATCTCAATCTTATATGTAGAAATTAATCTAAACACATATAAGTAAAATATGAGATAAAATTGATAAGTAGAAACACTAATTATGTAAGATAAAAGTGTTCAACAAATCATACCATGTGTGTTGAAGAAGTCCCATGCATTAGCATATGCTAGATGATCCTAGATGATGCTTAGATGAAGATTTATGCATGTGGGGATGGGTTTAGAGAGATAAAGATATGATCTTTAAGCTTTCTCTCTCAAGTCTCTCTAAATATCTCTCTAGGGTTCTTATAATCAAAGACTTGTGTTCTGAACCAGAGATAAGGATGTATTTATAGAGACCAAAAACAGGGCAGGTGAAAATACAATTTTGCCCTTGAAACGCACCGATCGGCGGTTTCATTCGGCGGCCAGGCCGCCGAAATGAACCGCCGAATGGCTCCCGTGTGGAACAGGGGAACTTCGGCGACTTCATTCGGCGGTATGGAAACCGCCGATCCCAACCGCCGTTTTGGACCCGAGAGATATATTTCAATCAGGTCTCATTCGGCGGTTTCGAACGGCGGCAAGGCCGCCGAACGTAACCGCCGATTCACCAAAAATGGTGAAACCAAGGAGAAGCCAAAGGCATCTCCACCGGCGATCATCGCGCAAATCAAAGCACATTACCGTGCACGCGCGGACGTTTCCGAACATCCTTAGGGAAACGAATTACACCACACTAAAAGCTAACATACATGAAGTGCAAGTGTGGGTATTGAATGCATCCTAATGCCTAACATGTCATGGCATTATCATATAACAAGATGCAATCAATTCAACATGCAAGAAGAGATATTGAATAAATCAATAAAGCACAATGCACACAAAATATAAACACACCATACAAGAATAAGAGTTATGCATGTTGTGTGTGTGTGCAACTATATCTCTTCAAGCCAATGTAAGCACTAGATATATACCTTTGGTGCTTGTCCTCTTGAGGTCTTGGAAAGGGTCTTGATCTTCAACAAACACCTAGACTACCCTTACAACCAAACCCCAACATGTGGTTTGACCACGAAATAAGCCAATCAATAATGGGAATCCTTACAATCTCCCCCTTTGGCTATTTCGTGACAAAACCACCACTCACATTGATTCCTCACAACATAATAGAAACTACAGGTCTACTTATGATTTTCTACTTTACAAAGAGATAAGATAAATAGTCTTGAAGTCTTCAATCTCAAGTAGAACAATCAATCCCTGAAAGCACAGTTTCTATACTTTCTAATACAAGAAAAGGTGAGATGAATCAAGTGAGATAAAACAAGCATTTGCATTTAAAAATTTAAGTACAACATCATGCAATGTATGAATGTGCAAATGCTCCCCCTCAAAGGGTTACTCCCCCTCAATTAGTATTCTCCCCAACATGCACAATTGCTACTACAATTTGCAACTCCCCTTACCACAACATACTCCCCCTTTTTGTCATGATATAGACAAGGGAGTAATCCCCAACCGGGTCACTCAAGGCAAAGAGAGTTAGTAGCATTCTAGTATATGCATAATCAATATAAGTCACTTTATGCAATCTCAAATTTATTGGAGAGAAACAAGGAGATTTATTTAAATAAAATGTGTGAATCAAAAAATTGCTTTGCATACAAGACATGTAGCATTTAAGTCCAAAATATCATGGTATTTGGCAAAGCAAATGACAAAGGTTTTCAATATGAATTCAAACCAATTTCACCAATGTCAAGAGAGAAGCAAGGATATAGGTTTTCATTAATTTCAATTTAAGAACAACTATATCCAACTTTATAAGCTAAACATGTCATGAGCGACTTTGCACCCTACTTGATTTTTCCGGATAAGATATCCGTATGATAGTAGACATGTTCAACCAATAAAGAAAGAGAGACATTTGGATTGTAAAATCCTTGAATGGATACAAAATCCTTTTTCATTTGAGTCTCATAAGCTTTTTCACACATTATTTTGCATTTAAAAAATGCAATCATCAAAACATGCTTTTCAAGATTAGCATTTAGCATGTTATTTTAGCAATCATCATGTCATGGAGATCATTATAGGTCATTCAAATTAAATCCTATGTATATATCTCCTAGTCCAAAAATGCATGTTTGAACATAAATATGACATGGATTGTAGACAAGCAAGGTTCACACTTATGGAATTTTAAAACATATATACATATGTACAACCAAGCTTACTCAAGCAATATAAAAGAAGAGGCATAAGATATTTCAAATTTTTTGCAAGATACAAGAATGCAAAATAGCTCTCTTTGCTTGAGTTCCCCATATGGGGTCAAATATCCACACCACTTCAATGAAGGGCATGTGGTTTAAAAGACTTACCAAGTCCATAGGACCTAGTTGAACCTATTTGAGACATGTTTGTCTCGTAGCAAGCGGGTTCGTCTTTTCTAATCCACTTAGGTGTCTCAATAACATACCTAGTGGTCATAGGTTCTAGAGTTCTAGATGGCAAAGAATCATGCAAATGATTTTCTTCCTTTTTAAGGACATGCATCTTAGCTCTAGCCTTTTTCTTTTCAATCATGCATATAAGATTACATATTTAAATGTAATGCAAGCAACTTGGTCTAACATGACCAACAATACCACACAAAAGACAAGAGGAGATAAGGTTAGGAATTATACCATTCCCTTGAGCATGCAAAAGTGCTTTCCCTTGTCGTTGTGGTTGTCTTGGTAGTTGGATAGGATCTCTCCTCCTTTGATGATGACCAAGACAAAGTTGCTTGCTCGGTTGAGCTTGCATGATTGAACACTTCCCTATTAAGATCGTAGGTTGAGGGAAGATAGCCTTCTTGGTTGGTTAGACCAAGATTGAGGAAGGCTTGGGCTTGAAGCTCTTTGGAGATGTGAGCAACGCCCTTTCATCTTCGTCTCCTCTCTCTCCTTAGAGGGACATCTCCTCATCGGAGTCATTTTCTTCTCTCATAAAATCACTCATAGTGTTTGCGTTGAATGAATGCAAATGAGAAGAATGCAAGATGTATGTCAAAAACAATAATCATACAAAATGCAAAAACACACCAAAATGAGCTAGGATCACCTAAGTATATCTAGGAACCCGCTCTGATACCAATTGAAAGTTCATAAAATACTCGAGGTGTGTTTATCAATATAAAGCTAGAGGGGGGGTGAATAGATTTTATCTAATTATTACCCAATTTTCGCATGCAAGTCAATTTTACGAAAATACCCCTAGCAAGTCAACAAAACATACAAGTGTAATAAGATACGGAAATAGTAAATGACACTTGATGTTTACGTGGAAAACCCAACCACTGGGAAAAACCACGGGCTGTTAAGTGCGCCACACTCGGACCTCGAAATCCACTATATGAAAAGACGGTTACACCCTCAAGTGATTCTCGGACCCTCACCCTAGATAACCTCAGGCTATGGACACTACCAATCGCCACTCTTGGTTCAATCCCTAGTGATATCCCCTGATACACTACTCTTGGCGTGAGCACCCTCTAATCTACCACGCGGGCCTTTTATAGCGGCTCTAGTCCAATTTGCTTGAGGCCTAAGCACACTTAGCCCCAAGACTTCAATCTCTCAAAAGAGATGCACAACCCTATGTGAATATGTATGAATATTCAATTAATGCAATAAGAGCTAGGGTACTCTAAATGCTTACCTAGGATTATAAGATGACAATATAATCAATCCTAGATATCACATATAGCTATATGACATGGCATATAACTTTAGCTAAGTAAAGGATCACCAATCCTAGATACAAAGCTATCATATAAAACCCACAAACATTCAAAGGATTAACTAGTTGATTAAAAAACAATCTATCAACCTAGTTATCAATACATCACACAAGAATGTTCATGGCATAGCTTTTAGGCAATAATGACCTAATCAAATAAGCTATGAAAAATAATCTCAATCAATAAATGAGATCAATTAGCTAGATGGCATATGAACATTAAAGCCTAGCTAACAAATAAAAACCCAATCAACACATAATCTCAATCTTATATGTAGAAATTAATCTAAACACATATAAGTAAAATATGAGATAAAATTGATAAGTAGAAACACTAATTATGTAAGATAAAAGTGTTCAACAAATCATACCATGTGTGTTGAAGAAGTCCCATGCATTAGCATATGCTAGATGATCCTAGATGATGCTTAGATGAAGATTTATGCATGTGGGGATGGGTTTAGAGAGATAAAGATATGATCTTTAAGCTTTCTCTCTCAAGTCTCTCTAAATATCTCTCTAGGGTTCTTATAATCAAAGACTTGTGTTCTGAACCAGAGATAAGGATGTATTTATAGAGACCAAAAACAGGGCAGGTGAAAATACAATTTTGCCCTTGAAACGCACCGATCGGCGGTTTCATTCGGCGGCCAGGCCGCCGAAATGAACCGCCGAATGGCTCCCGTGTGGAACAGGGGAACTTCGGCGACTTCATTCGGCGGTATGGAAACCGCCGATCCCAACCGCCGTTTTGGACCCGAGAGATATATTTCAATCAGGTCTCATTCGGCGGTTTCGAACGGCGGCAAGGCCGCCGAACGTAACCGCCGATTCACCAAAAATGGTGAAACCAAGGAGAAGCCAAAGGCATCTCCACCGGCGATCATCGCGCAAATCAAAGCACATTACCGTGCACGCGCGGACGTTTCCGAACATCCTTAGGGAAACGAATTACACCACACTAAAAGCTAACATACATGAAGTGCAAGTGTGGGTATTGAATGCATCCTAATGCCTAACATGTCATGGCATTATCATATAACAAGATGCAATCAATTCAACATGCAAGAAGAGATATTGAATAAATCAATAAAGCACAATGCACACAAAATATAAACACACCATACAAGAATAAGAGTTATGCATGTTGTGTGTGTGTGCAACTATATCTCTTCAAGCCAATGTAAGCACTAGATATATACCTTTGGTGCTTGTCCTCTTGAGGTCTTGGAAAGGGTCTTGATCTTCAACAAACACCTAGACTACCCTTACAACCAAACCCCAACATGTGGTTTGACCACGAAATAAGCCAATCAATAATGGGAATCCTTACAAAAGTCGCTCATGACATGTTTGGCTTATAAAGTTGGATATAGTTGTTCTTAAATTGAAATCAATGAAAACCTATATCCTTGCTTCTCTCTTGACATTGGTGAAATTGGTTTGAATTCATATTGAAAACCTTTGTCATTTGCTTTGCCAAATACCATGGTATTTTGGACTTAAATGCTACATGTCTTGTATGCAAAGCAATTTTTTGATTCACACATTTTCTTTAAATAAATCTCCTTGTTTCTCTCCAATAAATTTGAGATTGCATAAAGTGACTTATATTGATTATGCATATACTAGAATGCTACTATCTCTCTTTGCCTTGAGTGACCTGGTTAGGGACTACTCCCTTGTCTATATCATGACAAAAAGGGGGAGTATGTTGTGGTAAGGGGAGTTGCAAATTGTAGTAGCAATTGTGCATGTTGGGGAGAATACTAATTGAGGGGGGATAACCCTTTGAGGGGGAGCATTTGCACATTCATACATTGCATGATGTTGTACTTAAATTCTTAAATGCAAATGCTTGACTTGATTCATCTCACCTTTTCTTGTATTGGAAAGTATAGAAACTGTGCTTTCAGGGATTGATTGTTCTACTTGAGATTGAAGACTTCAAGACTATTTATCTTATCTCTTTGTAAAGTAGAAAATCATAGTAGACCCGTAGTTTCTATTATGTTGTGAGGAATCAATGTGAGTGGTGGTTTTGTCACGAAATAGCCAAAGGGGGAGATTGTAAGGATTCCCTTTTGTTGATTGGCTTATTTCGTGGTCAAACCACATGTTGGGGTTTGGTTGTAAGGGTAGTCTAGGTCATTAAGATTGAAGATCAAAGACCCTTTCCAAGACCTCAAGAGGACAAGCACCAAAGGTATATCTTGTGCTTACTTTGGCTTGAAGAGTTATAGGTGCACACACACACATAACATGCATAACTCTTATTCTTGAATGTTGTGTTTATATTTTGTATGCATTGTGCTTTATTGTTTATTCAATGTCTCTTCTTGCATAAGATTGTTTGCATCTTTTTATATGAAATGCCATGACATGATAGGCATTAGGATGCATTCAATACCCACACTTGCACTTCATGTATGTTAGCTTTTAGTGTGGAGTAATTCGTTTCCCTAAGGATGTTCGGAAACGTCCGCGCGTGCACGGTAATGTGCTTTGTTTTGCGCGATGATAGCCGGTGGAGATGCCTTTGGCTTCTCCTTGGTTTCACCATTTTTGGTGAATCGGCGGTTACGTTCAGTGGCCTGGCCGCCGTTCGAAACCGCCGAATGAGACCTGATTGAAATATATCTCTTGGGTCCAAAACGGCGGTTGGAATCGGCGGTTTCAAAACCGCCGAACGAAGTCGCCGAAGTTCCCCTGTTCCACTCAGGAGCCATTCGGCGGTTCAATTCGGCGGCCTGGCCGCCGATTGAAACCGCCGATCGGTGCGTTTCAAGGGAAAAATTGTATTTTCACCTGCCCTGTTTTTGGTCTCTATAAATACATCCTTATCTCTGGTTCAGAACACAAGTCTTTGATCATAAGAACCCTAGAGAGATATTTAGAGAGACTTGAGAGAGAAAGCTTAAAGATCATATCTTTATCTCTCTAAACCCATTCCCACATGCATAAATCTTCATCTAAGCATCATCTAGGATCACCTAGCATATGCTAATGCATGGGACTTCTTCAACACACATGGTATGATTTGTTGAACACTTTTATCTTACATAATTAGTGTTTCTACTTATCAATTTTATCTCATATTTTACTTATATGTGTTTAGATTAATTTCTACATATAAGATTGAGATTATGTGTTGATTGGGTTTTTATTTGTTAGCTAGGCTTTAATGTTCATATGCCATCTAGCTAATTGATCTCATTTATTGATTGAGATTATTTTTCATAGCTTATTTGATTAGGTCATTATTGCCTAAAAGCTATGCCATGAACATTCTTGTGTGATGTATTGATAACTAGGTTGATAGATTGTTTTTTAATCAACTAGTTAATCCTTTGAATGTTTGTGGGTTTTATATGATAGCTTTGTATCTAGGATTGGTTATCCTTTACTTAGCTAAAGTTATATGCCATGTCATATATCTATATGTGATATCTAGGATTGATTATATTGTCATTTTATAATCCTAGGTAAGCATTTAGAGTACCCTAGCTCTTATTGCATTAATTGAATATTCATACATATTCACATAGGGTTGTGCATCTCTTTTGAGAGATTGAAGTCTTTGGGCTAAGTGTGCTTAGGCCTCAAGCAAATTGGACTAGAGCCGCTATAAAAGGCCCGCGTGGTAGATTAGAGGGTGCTCACGCCAATAGTAGTGTATCAGGGGATATCACTAGGGATTGAACCAAGAGTGGCGATTGGTAGTGTCCATAGCCTGAGGTTGTCTAGGGTGAGGGTCCGAGAATCACTTGAGGGTGTAACCGTCTTTTCATATAGTGGATTTCGAGGTTCGAGTGTGGCGCACTTACCAGCCCGTGGTTTTTCCCTGTTGAGGGTTTCCACGTAAACATCAAGTGTCATTTACTATTTCCGCATCTTATTACACTTGTATGTATTATTGACTTGCTAGGGGTATTTTCGTAAAATTGACTTGCATGCGAAAATTGGGTAATAATTAGATAAAATCTATTCACCCCCCCTCTAGCTTTATATTGATAAACACACCGAGCATTTATTAAGAACTTTCAGCTCTCTAGGGGATCCTTTTTACGATTACTCATCCTTTTCCCGATTCGTCTCCACGGTCGAGTATCAGCACGAATGGAAACAGAAGAATCTGGCTGAGCTTCAGGCTGATAAGAGTCAGGCCGTGATGAATTTGAAGAAACAGAGGGAATCTCTGAAGTAGGAGGAACTTCAGAAGTAGCAGGTCCTTCACGAAAAAGCCCCGAAACGTCGGCGTCTAAATATTGAGGTTGATCAGGGAGAAGGTCTCCTAGCAACCTGTGGACAACCATGGCAAGAAAAACATCACCTTGTTCAATAGCAATCATACCAACAATAAAAAGACGATTCCTAGCAGCAGGATCCATAAGAACTAACCTTGATATATCAGAAAACTGGAGCTACGCAAACTGCAGAGGAAATCTTCAGAGAAGGTGGAATGGTCTTCAAGAAAAGATCCGGGTTTTGAGGTCGAGGATCTTGGCAAAACTAAGAAATGAGGGTCTAAACCCAAATAACTCAAAGAAAAGTAGCAGATGCAAGTGAACTTCTTGCAGGAAGAGAAAAGAAAAATGGCGTGAGAATTTTTGCAGAAGAAAAGAAAAGGATCTTCCCCACGAAGCGTCAGGCTGATATATATAGGCAATACCGGTTTAAAAAAAAATCGAAACCCTAGAGAGGGTAGGTGAAGAAGCAGGAAAACAGAGAGGCAAGGGGAGTGACATGGGTTACATACGAATGAATAGAAAGGTCGTGTCCCATTAATGCCTCCTACCACGACCAAGCAAAAGGAGACATATGGCAAGCAGAGAGAGCCTTGAGCCGTCAGAAAGTCAGTGTGTCACCATCAAAAGATTTCTGAATAGTGGGTGAATCAAGCATGTGCGGACATAACTGAGACACGTCAGCAATACTTCGAATCAAATGAGGATACTGAAAACCAACATTAATATGAAAGACGACAAATGAAAACAAGTCGTGAGAAACGAAGCAAACAGGGGTTAAATATTTGTCCCGAGCAAGTGGTATTCGGCCCAAATATTTAAGAGGGTATTGTTATAGGTAAAAATCGTCATAAAGGACACGTCACCACCTTGAAGAAGCCACGTAAACGGGAGTAAAAAAAAGTCAACTCGGAAGGGGGAAATCCCCCAAGTAACCCACTCGGCTGAAACCAAAGCAACCCGATCACAAACAAAGAGAACCAGCTCGGGCAACACCACCTACTCGGGCATACTCGGGCATACTCGGGGACCAACAAGAACAGATGGTTGCGGAAACTCACTTCCCAAATACGGAAGGAATCAATAGTGAGCACCTCCACAATACGTAACAGTGCAACCCTTCAGAGTTTAACAAGGAAACAAACAGGTCTCCCGCGAATAAAGGAGAAAGAATCCGGCCCAAACTCGGACTCAGCCAAAACAGGAAACATATCACGCCCAAGAAGGAAGCAGAATCCGACTAGGACTGGGAAACCGCTCAAAACTTGGTCGCCACCACACCAAACCCTAACGGCATCCCCAAACCCTAGAAACAACGTGTATAAATACCCTTTGTAACGCATAAGGGAGAGATATATCATTTTCGAGCATAAGAGAGACCAGAGCAAATTTTTGTAATCAATTTATACATAGTGGATTTTGGCTTCGTTGCTTAGGCAACAACCTGTGGACGTTTCTCCGATCACCGGAGTTTTACCATATATTTCTTGCTCATTATTTTTACGGTATTCAGATTCAAACTATTATCACTCACAAATGTGATCTCAAATCATCGATTGAGTGTTGACGAAAAATCACCGTCAACAACAGGCATAGCTGGTCATGGGGCATATCGCATCACTCGAGAGGGTTTTGGCGAACTACCTCGGCCATGCAATGCGCAGTACCTGAAGATATATTACCCTTGACTTTTTTCACTGCTTCTAGGATTTAGTTCAATGTTTTTATTCTTAGGCAGTTTCCGTTTTAACATTTTTTATGTGTTGCTGTTTAGACAAAAGTTGCAGGAAGTATCCAATAAAGAGTAATTTATTACTGAGAATTCGTAACTTGACTCGCCAGTTACAAAGGGCATTCGCCGTCGTATATCACAAAATACCATTGCGTAAGGACAAGTTTCATACTCGTAGTAATGAGAATGAGCAGCGACCCTCGAAATCAAAGCAGGCCAAAGGCGACTGCGTCGCCATAGCCCAAGCGATAAAAATTGGTGATCGCCACTACAAGGAGGATAAGATCCCCAGAGAAAAACTTGGTGTGGGCAAGTACGCCCTGAAAAGCACCGAGTACGCCAGAACTCAGCAATGGTAGCTGAATAAATAAAAACATGTTAAAAACTTGGTGTATGGTCGGATACGTCCTGACAAACACTGAGTACACCAAAACCCAGCAACGGCAACTGAATACAACAAAATATGCTAAAAACTTAGTGAAACACTAAGCAAAAATTCAGCGAATAGCAGCTGAATACACAAAAATATGCTAAAGACTTGGTGAAACACCGAGTATGCCGAAAACTCAGCAATGGCAGCTGAATAAAGTTATAAAAAATACTAAAAACTTAGTGAAATACAGAGTAAGCCGAAAACTCAGCATAGGCAGCTGAACAAAAGTAAAAACTAAAGGAGTTATAAATTAACTTATAAAAAAAAATCATTTACAATTGGAGCTGCAAAAAAGATATAAATATTTACAATTGAAGACCTAATCTGAACTAGCTGCAGAAGGTCCCTCGCTGTCTTCCTCATCTTCGATCTCCTCTTCAGAAGGCCAGGTAATTTCTTCATCCTCATCCGGAATAAAAGGTCCATAATCCCTACTGGCAATAGGACCCAAATCAGGTTCAGCACCAGAACCAGAAAAGCTGCCCTTCTGACCGGAGTAGTAAGTGTTAAAGACACGCTTACTGGGAATTTCTAAATGCATAGGATGAGGCTTAGTCCTGTTGCAACGGCAGTGGGCTTTCCATCGTTTTACCTGATCTTTAATCGAACCCACTCCGCTGGCCATATGCTGTTGAAGAGACCTGTTAAAGCGCCTTAAAGCCTTTTCATTCGAATGGTCCTTCATGGCGAAGAACTTCTTCGACTGCCTCATGCCTCGTTCGAACTCGCGGAGCAAAAGCGCATCGTAGGCAGGGGATCTCTTGAAACGAT
This sequence comes from Acer yangbiense, assembly GCA_008009225.1. Lineage (NCBI taxonomy): Eukaryota > Viridiplantae > Streptophyta > Magnoliopsida > Sapindales > Sapindaceae > Acer > Acer yangbiense. The sequence continues at coordinate 10,909,950 of CM017765.1, read as the reverse complement.
CAACTGCTTCAACCTCCAGCACGGCCTTAAGATCATTTAAGATAACTTCATGCAAGGACAACTGGTTGCGAAGGTCCAAAGCCTCACGCTCAGCTCTCTCTTTTGCCTCCTCAGCTAGTCGCTCAGCCTCGAAGTTTACTGCGAGCGATTCTTGATTAATGGAGAGTTGCTCTCGCAGCGAACGAATCTCCTCCTTAGCAGCAGCCAATTTCTCTTCAGCAACCAGTTGAGCTGAAAGATAACCATCTGTAGATTCCCTCAACTGAGCAAGTTGCTGAGTGTGGACTTCCTCAGCAGAGAGTTTCTCAGCTGCCAAAGTATACGCTTGTTCTCGCAGGCGTTTCACGTCCCTTGAAAGAAAATTCCCTCGCATGTAGGTGTCAGTCAACTCGGACATCACCTGAAAAGAAAAACAGACAAGTCAGGAAACACGCGAACGAAAAATACAACATGAATACCGCGAGAGACTCACCAGGGAGTGGCAATTGAAGAAAAATTCCATTTTCTTATTACAAGACCTGCTCTTCACGTGCTCCCAACCCTCACCAACATAAACGTTGTTGTTCATTATATAGGAGCAAATCTCCGCAGCCGTGAAGTCCGAAAGGGAAACAAACTCTTCTCCCTCACCAGCTTCAGTTGGATCCAAGGGAGGAACTTCACGAGCAGTGCCCGAACCCGACGCAGAAGCCCCGGGTTGCTTTGATGGCTCCGCTGGCCCTGGCTGACCAGACGGCCCAGGTTGATTAGCAGAAGACACAGTCGGCCCACCTACACCTACAGCAGCCGGAGGAGAAGCTACACCAGTCTGGGAGGAGGTAGGAACATTCGACTTATTAACTCCCTCAGAAGGTGGAGACACCACCGCACTCATCCCACCAGCAGGAGCCTCAGGAACAGTTGTTTGAGTAGAGGGAGTCTCGGCGAGTACAGGTCCATCAGCACCCTCCTCGTTCGAAGAAACAACATACTGCACAACTCTTGATGCCTGCTTTGGAGGTCGAATAGTATGATCAGGGGTGCCCTCAGCCGGGCATTTGCCCCTACCAGTCCTGGGAGTTAGGTCACTCGCAGGATCAAGGGGAGTTTCAGGGACATCTGCATCAAAAATAGGAATGTCACTGACTGGCCTTGAAACTCCAACTTTCTTTTTTCCCTTACAGCTGGGGGTAGCCGCAACAGGAGTAGTCGCAACAGAAATAGTCATAGCAGGCATACTCGCTGCAGTTTCTGGATGCACAGGGGGCTGCCCCGACTCTACACCTCTCCCAGCAATGTCACCCACTTCCTCGCCATCTGAGGGATCATCAACATCCGGGCTAGCAGTTCCTTCTTTAGCCAAGCCCGCGGCATGTCTTTTGCTGGCTGCCTCACAGTTCTTTACTGCCCGGGCTTGCAAATCGCAAACTGTATCGAAGTCCATCACTGCGAAAAATAACCAAATATCACTAACAAGATAAACAAAACAGTAATATAAAAAGAAAAAACTGACAAAACTTACGGCGAGGAAGCCTGGCAGGTAGGCGTGTGAAAACCCGTTGGGCGATCATTTTCTCCTCATCCAACAGGAAAGATCTACCCCTCTCATCCAAAGGAAGGACGGCTGCCGCGGCTAGATGAGAGATCTCGGCATCCAACAAAGCGGGAACTGCCTGGGAAGGAGAAATGAAGTGCCAGGGGACTTTCTTCACCGAAAAATTACGGCGGCTGCTGGCAGGCACATCTCTGCCCCACTCGCCACCAGTAAAAAACTAGCTATTCTTCCACCTTTTATTTGAAGTGGGAAAGCCCCAAATGAAACCCTTCTTTTTCTCATCACTAGAAACCTCCACTTGACCAGGGTTCGCCACACCCTCAGGAATCCAATTCTCCATGGGCGAAGAGAGAAGGAAATACGTGCCACCGTTGCCCGCTTGTCTTAACGTATAAAAATGGCGGATCTTGCGGGGCGTTGGGGGTCCATAACCCTTCAATTTCTACATCAAACACAGGCACATAAATATCCTGTAACTGTTTGGAGCAAGCTGGGCCGGCGAAATCTGGGCCTCCGCTAGAAATCTGGCGATGAAGGGCTGAAGAGGGAGCGTAACCCCGTAACTGAGCATTGTGCCATAAATGGTGACCGCATTCTCAGGAGGATTCCATACTGCTCGATCACCCGGCAGAGTCAAAGTCACAGCATCCGGAATGTCAAAGCGACTCTTGTATTTACGAAGTTCATCCTCGCAAACCACATTAACTTCGTAATCAAAAGAACACGGGCGATCAGTTGTGAAGTGCAATCTATTCTTCTGATGATCTTCAACATCAAAATCGGCGGTGGTTTGAGCACCCAGCAGGGACCTTCGAGGAGCCCTAGAAGATCGTCGCTTACTGCCACCCGGTTTAGAAGACCTCCTCATCATTGGAGAACTACTATCAAAAGACGAGGGAGAAGGAATGTTAGGAACAAAATTTTCCTCAGAAGAAGGAATATAGATAGAAATCGGGGTTGGGGAATCCAGATGAAAATTACGAATCAAGGATTCAATTCGGTCTGCAGTACACTTATCACCAAGTTCTAAGGCTTGAAAAAGAGAAGAACGTAAGGAAGGATCCATGGGAACTTACTAGAAAACCCTAGATTAGCAGGAGAGTTGGGGATGCAGAGAAACAGGAACAGTCGAGTTCGGTGAACCGTCTGGCAATGGGAGACGCATGAAAAAAGGCTGTAGCAAATACTAGAAGAGACGGGGCAGATGAAAACGAAGGTTTGAAATTTTTCTGCTCTAAGAAAAGTAATGGAGGAATAAACGATGAGTGAAATGAGGGAGAAGGAACGATCATGCATTAAAAGAGGGAGTTTTGAAATTCAAAAAGAAAATCAGGAAAAAAGATATTTTGGGCGACGGTCACAGTAACTAACCGCAATAGTCACCACCAAATAATGGACATGTGGCACCTCGGGGATCACCAAGCAGTCAAAATATATATGAAACAAATTATAGCACGGTGTGTATAAAACTATCTAGAGGGGGGTGAATAGATTTTAAGCTTTTTACCCAATTTTTCGTGTTAGTCAAAATTACGAAATTACCCCTAAATAGATAAAACAATAAATCAAGTATAAAATGCGGAAATTAAATAACATTTGATTTTTACGTGGAAACCCTCACGGGAAAAACCACGGGCTAGTAAGTAAGCCACACTCGAACCTCGAATCCACTAAATGTGTAAACAATTACAACCTAATCCCGGAAGTAATCACACATCTACCTAATCCCGGTATGAGTGAACCTAGTCCAATTTGCTTGCGATCTAAGCAACCTAATCCCGGATGCTACACACAAGACTTACTTTCTCTATGAAGAGAATAACAACCCTAAGTGAATATATGAATATCCAAATGCAACATAGAGCAAGGGAAACCCTATATGCTTATCTAAGATGATTAATATGCAATTAGAACAATCCAAGATATCAAAACTAAATGACATGTCAAACAGTTTAGCTAATCAAGATTAAGCACAAAACTTAATTAGCTATCACAAAAAAAAACTTCTCAAACATACATCATACTAATCTCAAACTTGTATTCAAAGTATATAAAATAACATACAAGTAATTAATTGAGATTGCTAGCTGAGAGAACCACAAAATATGTAAGATATTAGTGAAAAGCTTACCAAGCAAAGTATGATGAAGAATCCATGCAAGATGACATCTAGAAGATCAAGGATGATGCTAGATAATGATTGATGATCATGAAAAAGTGTTTGAGTAATAAAAAATGAGTTCTTGGAATTTTTCTTCTCTTTGAAAAATATCCTAAGTATGAATTCTGAATATGAACTCTCTTAATTGACCTAAAGAAAAAATGGCATATATATAGGGGGCCAAATCAAAGTGTGGTCGTTTAAGTAAGTTTCAAAGAAACGCGCCGATCGGCGGTTTCAATCGGCGGCCAGGCCGCCGATCATGACCGCCGAATTGAGCTCGTGAAGAACAGAGCATAAACGGCGGTTCATTTAGCGGTTTCGTGACCGCCGATCCCAACCGCCGAATCAAACCTGAGAGATTAAAATCAATCAGGTATGAACGGCGGTTTCGAACGGCGGTTTCGTGACCGCCGATTCAACCGCCGAATTAGACCGAGAGATAAATCAATCAGGTCTTGAATCGGCGGTTTCGAACGGCGGTCGTGACCGCAGATCTTAACCGCAGAAATGCTTCAGACCAATCTGGACTGAAACAGCGGTTTCATTCGGCTGCCAGGCTGCCGATCATAATCGCCGATCACCTAGAAAGGTGAAAACCAAGGAGAAGCCAAGGGCATTCTCCATAGGCGGTCCTCGCGCTAAACCAAGCACATTATAGTGCATGCGCGAACGTTTCCGAAAGTTATCGGGAAACGAATTACACGACAACATGACACAATTACACACAACAAAATATAATAAATAAGTGCAAGTGTGAAATGTGACAAGTGAAGAGAATGCACACATATGCAATGAATGTTAAGTGTGTGTGTGCAACTAATCTCTTCAAAGAAAAGTAAGCACATAGAAATTTACCTTTGGTGCTCATCAACACGAGGTCTTCAAAGGGCTTCGAACAATAAGACCGATACTTAGGCTACCCTTACAAAGAACCACAACATGTGGTTTGTCCACGAAATGAGCCAATCAACAAATGGGAACCTTACAATCTCCCCTTTTGGCTATTTCGTGACAAAACCACCACTCACATTGATTCCTCACAAAGAAATAGAAACTACGGGACAACTATGATATTCTACAACACAAAGAGATAAGAAAATAAAACTTCAAGTCTTCAATCTCTTGTAGAATAATCAAGCCCTATAAATAAGATTTCTATGTTTTCCAATACAAGTGAAATGTGAGATTAATCAAGTGATATCAAAACAAGCATTTGCATTTTTAGAATTTAGGCACAACATTACAAAATATATGCAATGTATGATAAATGCAATGCTCCCCCTCAAAGGGTCACTCCCCCTCAATGTGTTATCTCCCCAATATGCACAATTGCAACACCAATTTGCATCACCCCTTACCATATACTACTCCCCCTTTTTGTCATGATATAGGCAAAGGAGTAGTCCTCAACCGGGTCACTCATAGTAACGAGAGACAGTAGCATGCAAGATATGCATAATTAATATAAGTCACTTTATGCATCTCAATTAATCAGAGAGAAACAAGGAGATTTATTTGAGAGAAAATGTGTGAATCAAACATGCTTTGCATACAAGACATGTAGCATTCAAGTCCAAAATACAATGGTATTTGGCAAAGCAAATGACAAAGGTTTCTAATAGGAATTCAAACCAATTTCACCAATGTCATGAGTAAAGCAAGGATATAGAATACATTGATTTCAATATAAGAGCAACTATATCCAACTTTATAAGCGAAACATGGCATGAGCAACTTTGCACCCTTTTTGATTTTTCCAGATAAGATATCCGTATGATAGTAGCCATGTTCAACCAATAAAGAAAGAGATACATTTGGAATATAAATTCCTTTGAACGGATACAAGATCCTTTATTCATTTTGAGTCTCATAAGCTTTCACACAAGTTTTGCATTTTTAAGAATATGCAATCATCAATTCATGTTTTTCATGTGAGCATGTTATATGAATTTCATGCTTTTTCATTTGACATTAGCATGTTATTAAAGAATCATCATGTCATGGAGATAATCATAGGTCATTCAAATCATACTTCCTATATACATCTCCTAGTCCAAAAATGCATGTTTGAACATAAATATGACATAGATTGTAAACAAGCAAGGTTCACACTTATTGAATTGAAAACATATATACATATGTGCAACCAAGCTTACTCAAGCAATTAAAAGAAGAGGCATAAGATATTTCAAATTTTTTTTTTGCAAGTGACAAGAATGCAAACTAGCTCTCTTTGCTTGAGTTCCCCATATGGGGTCAATCATAGAACATCACTCCACAAGACATATCCCAATAGATCTACTAAGAATTTTAAATCGAGTAGCATCTAAGGGTTTAGTAAATAGGTCCGCAAGTTGATCATTAGTACCTACATGTTCAAGTACTATGCATTTATTTTCAACAAGCTCTCTAATGAAGTGATGGCGGATGTCAATATGCTTAGTTCTAGAATGTTGCACCGGATTCTTGGAAATATTAATGGCACTCATGTTATCACAAAAGAGAGTGAGAGTACCTTGGTTGAATCCGTAATCTACTAGCATTTGCTTCATCCATATAAGTTGAGTGCATCCACTCCTCGCGGCTATGTACTCGGCTTCCGCCGTGGACAAGGAAATCGAGTTTTGCTTCTTGCAAAACCAAGACACCAAGTTGTTGCCTAGAAAGAAGCAACCGCCCGATGTGCTCTTCTTATCATCACAATTTCCTGCCCAATCCGCATCACTATATCCTACAAGACTAGGATTAGTGTCAAATGAGTACCAAATCCCATAGTTGGAAGTCCCATTCACAAAGCGAATGACTCTCTTAACCGAAGAGACATAGGACTCCTTGGGATCGGATTGGTACCTAGCACAAACTCCTACACTAAATGATATATCGGGCCTACTTGCGGTCAAATAGAGCAAGCTCCCTATCATGCCACGATATAAGGTTTGGTCCACACTTTTACCGCTAGCATCCTTGCTTAGCTTCAAAGTGGTGCTCATAGGAGTGTCACAATGTTTGGCTTTTTCAAGACCAAACTTCTTCACAAGATTTTTGGCATATTTGGCTTGGGTTATGAAAATCCCATCATCTGGTTGCCTAATTTGCAAACCTAGGAAGTAACTAAGCTCACCAACAAGACTCATCTCAAATTCATGAGACATAACATCAACAAATTGTTGGACCTTTGTGTTGTTGGTAGAGCCAAACACTATATCATCAACATATATTTGAGCTATGAAAAGCTCATCATTGTTTCTTTTGATGAATAGTGTCTTGTCAACACTACGACGTGTGTAGTCATTGTCAACAAAAAATTGAGTGAGGCACTCATACCAAGCCCTCGGTGCTTGTTTCAACCCATATAGAGCCTTCTTGAGGCGATAGACATGGTTGGGGTGGTGAGCATCCACAAACCCCTTGGGTTGTTCAACAAACACTTCCTCTTGCAAGAAGCCATTGAGGAAGGCACTTTTGACATCCATTTGGTGCAATTTGAACTTGTGCACACAAGAAATGGACAAGAGAAGCCTAATAGACTCTAAACGGGCAACGAGAGCAAATGTCTCCTCAAAGTCGATACCCTCAATTTGAGAGTACCCTTGTGCTACAAGTCTAGCCTTGTTCCGCACTATGTTGCCATCCTCATCGGATTTGTTCCTAAATATCCATTTAGTGCCTATGACATTAGTGGTCTTAGGCCTAGGAACTAGAGTCCAAACCTCATTCCTTTCGAATTGGCTTAGCTCTTCTTGCATGGCAAGAACCCAAAATTCATCATTTAAGGCTTCTTCAACCTTTTTGGGTTCAATTTGAGAGGTGTAGCATGTGTAGCTAATAAGATTAGCAAGTTGACGTCTAGTCCTAACACCCTCATTAACCTCTCCAATGATATCTTCTTTATCATGGAGTTTCCTAACCCATGGAGCGGGTTCTTTAGAGTCCAAGAGAGGAACTCTATCAATAGGTGGTGTGTCATCATTGTTGCATTAGATGTCCCAACATTAGGAGACACCACAACCTTCTCCAAAGGAGAAACATCACTAAAAATAACCTCCTCCTCATGATCATTAGACTTGAGCCTAGTGTCATCAAAAACGACGTTGGATGATTCCATAACACTTAGAGTCTTTAAATTGAAAACTCTATAGGCTCTACTATTCAAGGCATAGCCAATAAAAATACCCTAATCACTCTTAGCATCGAATTTGCCAAGTTGATCACGGTCATTCAAAATGTAGCATTTGCTTCCAAAAGTGTGGAAGTAGCTAACATTTGGCCTCTTGCCTTTCCATAACTCATAGGAGGTGTTTCTAGTACCGGGCCTTAGGAAAACTCTATTTCCTATATAGCAAGCCGTATTGATGGCTTCAGCCCATAGGTTCCTAGGGACATTGTTGCTAAGCAACATCACATGGGCCATCTCTTGAAGGACCCTATTTTTCCTCTCAACAACTCCATTTTGTTGAGGTGTCCTAGGAGCCGAAAACTCATGGGAGATGCCTAAACCATTACAAAAGGTTTCAAAAGTAGCATTCTCAAATTCCCACCCATGGTCACTTCTAATCCGTTTTATGCTTTTAATATTAGAGTTCATTTCATTTTGTATTTTATTACAAAGCATTTTAAACTTATCAAAAGTTTCGGATTTTTCTCTAAGAAAATATGTCCATGTGAACCTAGAGAAATCATTAACACATACAAAAATGTATCTCTTTCCACCCAAACTTTCGGTTTGCATAGGACCCATGAGGTCCATGTGGAGAAGCTCAAGAGGCTCCTTGGTGGTGAGATACTTACCCTTTTTGTGCATGCTTTTAGTTTGCTTTCCTTGTTGGCAAGGTCCACAAACACCATTGGCTTTCTTCCCAAGCTTAGGGAGGCCACGCACACAATTGAACTTTCCAAGGGTCCGTAGATCCCTAAAGTTCATGTGGCCAAGTCTTTCATGCCACAACTCAATTTGCTCATCCATAGACACATGATTAGATACAATACTAGCTTCAAGACAATAACAATTGTCGCTAGATCTCATGCCCTTCAATAAGGTTTGTCCATCGGGTTTTAGGATAGAGCAATAATCTTTAGAAAACAAGACGGAATATCCTTCATCACTAAGATGTGAAATGCTTATTAAATTGGCTTTCAAGCCATCAACAAATAAAGCATTGGATAAAGAGGGTAATCCGGGAACGGAAATGGTTCCTTTCCCTACAACATTTCTTTTGGATCCATCACCAAAAGTGACATTTCCACCTTCCTCCATAACAAGAGTCTCGAAGAAACTCTTGTTTCCCGTCATGTGCCTAGAGCACCCACTATCCAAATACCAAAAATTAGAAGAATTTGCCTTCAAGGCTATTTGTGCAACATGGCAAACATTTTCATTCTTTCTAATCCACTTAGCAACAATTTTAGCTTTCTTAGTGGTCTTTGGTACATGGGCTCTAGATGTCCTAGGATCATGCAAAGTAAAATTATCATTCCTAGGAACATGCATCTTGGCTATATTCTTTCTCTTTTCAATCATGCTTCGTGTTCTACACATTTTAATATATTGAAAGCAATTTGGTCTAATATGACCATCACAACCACAAAAGTGACAAATGGGGATGAAAAAAGGAATCATACCTTGTCTTTGTGCACGTATGGGAGCTCGTCCTTGTCTTTGTGGATAAGTGGGTTCAATCCATCTTCGTTGTTGAACCGGTCTAGGTTGCTTCCAAGCTTGAGGTTGCATGATTGGTCTCTTTCCTTTGTGAGCCAATTGTTGAGGAAAGTTGGCTTGAGGGACCCGAGGGGGTTGAGCTTGAGGTTGCCTTCTTGGTCCCATCTTCACTTGAGCATTTGAACTTTGTCCTATTTCTAACTTCTTCCTAGGAATTTGCACAAATGAAGTTTCTTCTTTCTTCAAGCTCTTGACAAACACGGTCTTGTTAGAGGTAGAGATCTTCTTGTCATCTTCATACCCAAGACCCCTCTTGTCACATGGACTCTTTCCAACACCAAGCATATGGTCAAGCTTCTTAGTGCTAGAATCTATCCTAGCCAAGGACCCTTTAACTTCTACAAGTTCCCTCTTCAAGCCTTCTTCACTTCTCTTGGATAAGTCTAACTCCTCAATTAACTTATCCTCTCTCCTCTTCAATCTTTCCACTTGTTCACTTAAGTGGTCATTGTGAGCCGAAAGTTCAAGGTTCTCTTCTCTCAACCTCTCAATCTTTCTTGTGCTTTTAATTGTTAAATCATTGAACTCGGCATGGTATTTAGCAAGCACCTTTTGCTCCACAAATTTCTTTATGGACTTAGAAGAGGAGTCACTTTCTATTTCACTAGAGTCAATTTCCTCTTGACTCATTTCCTCTCTCTCACTAGTACTTTTGCTCTTGTGAGATAAGGCAAAAGCTAGGAAGTTAGCCATGAGCTCTTCTTCACTTGAAGACTCATCTTCCTCATTTGAGTCATCACTACTCCCACTCCAAGTGGCGGCCATCACTTTGCTCTTCTTCTTTTCATTGTGATTAGCACATTCGGGGGCAAAGTGACCAATCCCACCACATTCAAAGCATCGGACCCCTTTCCTTTCGGTCCTCTCTTGTCTAGGTTCAAACTTCTTGAAGGAACCTTTTTTCTTCAAGTCTTGTCCTCTTGACCCAAATCCCTTCTTCTTCTTGAACCCCATAACCTTATTAAACCTTTTCACGAATAAGGCAAGGTCTTCATCCGAGTCATGCTTTGCCTCATTTGCATCCTTAGATGCTTTCAAAGCTATTCCTTTAGACTTTTTAGAAGGAGTAGTGGTACTAGGAGCCTTCTTAGACTCATATGCAAGGAGACGTCCAATCACCTCACTTGGCTTCATATTCATGTAGCCACTATTTTCTTCTATGGCCGTCACCTTTGATTCAAACCTATCGGGGAGAGATCTCATAATTTTTTGCTTGACTCTCCCATCCGAATACGGGTCTCCGAGTTGATGGCTTTGATTTACAATGTCCATCAATTTGATTTCGAAGTCATTGAAGCATTCATCCTCTCCCATCCTAAGTAGCTCAAATTGAGTTTGGAGGACTTGAAGCTTGGACTCCTTCACTACCTCGGTTCCCTCATGTGCAACTTGAAGGATGTCTCATGCCACTTTTACAATTTGAGTATTCTGAATAAGCTTGTATTGATTCTCATCCATTGCACACATGATGGCATGCATAGCCTTCCTATTCCACTTGGAAGCCTCAAACTCTTGCGCGTTCCATTGCGCCTTAGGCTTCAAAACTTCTTCTCCTCCACCACCAGGAGTCATCATGGGTAGATCATATCCGTCTTCCACCGCCATCCATGCACGGTCATGAATTTGGCATATGTAGGATTCCCTTTCCATTGGGAATAATTTAAACCGGTAAGAAGTGGAGGCCTTGTGCTAGAAGCACCTTCGTGGCCACCACCATTTCCACCGTTTCCACTCATAGTGTTTATGAATGAATGAAATGAATGCAAATGTATGAATGATCAAAAATCACACAAAATGCAAAACACACCAAAAAAGCAAGGATCACCTATGTATGTCTAGGAACCCGCTCTGATACCAATTGAAACAAATTATAGCACGGTGTGTATAAAACTATCTAGAGGGGGGGGTGAATAGATTTTAAGCTTTTTACCCAATTTTTCGTGTTAGTCAAAATTACGAAATTACCCCTAAATAGATAAAGCAATAAATCAAGTATAAAATGCGGAAATTAAATAACACTTGATTTTTACGTGGAAACCCTCACGGGAAAAACCACGGGCTAGTAAATAAGCCACACTCGAACCTCGAATCCACTAAATGTGTAAACAATTACAACATAATCCCGGAAGTAATCACACATCTACCTAATCCTGGTATGAGTGAACCTAGTCCAATTTGCTTGCGATCTAAGCAACCTAATCCCGGATGCTACACACAAGACTTACTTTCTCTATGAAGAGAATAACAACCCTAAGTGAATATATGAATATCCAAATGCAACATAGAGCAAGGGAAACCCTATATGCTTATCTAAGATGATTAATATGCAATTAGAACAATCCTAGATATCAAAACTAAATGACATGTCAAAAAGTTTAACTAATCAAGATTAAGCACAAAACTTAATTAGCTATCACCAAAAAAAACTTCTCAAACATGCATCATACTAATCTCAAACTTGTATTCAAAGTATATAAAATAACATACAAGTAATTAATTGAGATTGCTAGCTAAGAGAACCACAAAATATGTAAGATATTAGTGAAAAGCTTACCATGCAAAGTATGATTAAGAATCCATGCAAGATGACATCTAGAAAATCAAGGATGATGCTAGATGATGATTGATGATCATGAAAAAGTGCTTGAGTAATAAAAAATGAGTTCTTGGAATTTTTCTTCTCTTTGAAAAATATCCTAAGTATGAATTCTGAATATGAACTCTCTTAATTGACCTAAAGACAAAATGGCATATATATAGGGGGCCAAATCAAAGTGTGGTCGTTTAAGTAAGTTTCAAAGAAACGCGCCGATCGGCGGTTTCAATCGGCGGCCAGGCCGCTGATCATGACTGCCGAATTGAGCTCGTGAAGAACAGAGCATAATTGGCTGTTCATTCGGCGGTTTCGTGACCGCCGATCCCAACCGCCGAATCAAACCTGAGAGATTAAAATCAATCAGGTATTCACGGCGGTTTCGAACGGCGGTTTCGTGACCACAGATTCAACCGCCGAATTAGACCGAGAGATAAATCAATCAGGTCTTGAATCGGCGGTTTCGAACGGCGGTCGTGACCGCCGATCTTAACCGCAGAAATGCTTTAGACCAATCTGGACTGAAACGGCGGTTTCATTCGGCGGCCAGGCCACCGATCATAATCACCGATCACCTAGAAAGGTGAAAACCAAGGAGAAGCCAAGGGCATTCTCCATAGGCGGTCCTCGCACTAAACCAAGCACATTTTAGTGCATGTGCGAACGTTTCCAAAAGTTATCGGGAAACGAATTACACGACAACATGACACAATTACACACAACAAAATATAATAAATAAGTGCAAGTGTGAAATATGACAAGTGAAGAGAATGCACACATATGCAATGAATGTTAAGTGTGTGTGTGCAACTAATCTCTTCAAAGAAAAGTAAGCAAATAGAAATTTACCTTCGGTGCTTATCGACATGAGGTCTTCAAAGGGCTTCGAACAACAAGACCGATACTTAGGCTACCCTTACAAAGAACCCCAACATGTGGTTTGTCCACGAAATGAGCCAATCAACAAATGGGAACCTTACAATATCTTCACCTGTGAAGTAAGTGGAAGCGCCAGAGGTTGTGTGGCTAAAATTAAAAGCTTGCACCGGAAGAATCAACCAATTAATACAGCACGTGGTGAAAAGGAAAAAGAGGGAAGTTATTTATAGAATGCGCCGAAATCTTAAAGCATGGATATAAATACTGCTCGCAGAAACAAACGAATTGAAAACCCAAATCATTCGCTCAGCTCGAAGTATTTATGGGGGTATTGTTGTATATATAATTTCGCCAAGCAGCCACATCATCAAAGGAATCAATAAATGTTGAAGAACAGGTTGCCATGTCACTCATCGACCAGGTCAAAGGAGAAAATGTGGACCAGTCAGTACGTAAACGTCAAGTCAATAAAGTCAAAGTTGTGGTCGCCAGGGCTAGATATGTACTCGCCAAAGATAGAAACATGGTCGCCGAAGGTTAATACCCAGGAGGGGAGATGTTCGCCGCATCAACGTACTAAGTACAAACCGACTTGGCAGAAACACGAAAATAAACCCTAAACTCCCAGAAGACCCACGATAACCAGGAGTCATAAGAAAGGGCAGAGAGAACAAATCCTAATCCAATACAACATGGGACTCCCAATACAAATCCAAGAGGAAGTCCTACTACCAACACGACAAGGATCAAGGGAAAAACCCTAATTAACATGTATAAATAGAACCATCTATCCCATGAGGAAGGGGTTCGAAAACCTAAAGAGAGAAAAGCAATAATTCGAGAGATTTGAGTGTGTAATCGAAATAAGTGAACTATAGTGATATTTTCTTGTCCTCCGGGACGCCGTGGTTTTTTCCCATTCAAGGGTTTTCCATGTAAATTGGTCTCTTGCATGCATTGATTTTCTTTCTTAATTGACGATTGTTTTGATTTAATTGTTGGTCGTGTGGTAATCTAAATTTCACCGTCAACACCTGCAATAAAGGAAACTTTGTTTGTATAAACATAATCGTAAATTCTTACTTGCATTTGGTTCTGGTCGCGCTCGATAAACTTCCTTGTCTCCTCAAGCTTTGATTATTGAGATCTTTTTCGCTCACTTGGGCGAATGTGAGACCCCTTTATAACTTTGTTCGGCTTTCCTCGGATCCTTTTGTCCTCTTCGTTCTTACTAACACTCGGATCCTCTTTCAGCCTGGTTCAGCTTTGCTTGGATCCATCTTTGAGCGGATCTTACTAACGCTCGAATCCCCTTCTCGGCTTCACTTAGACCCTTTACTTTGAGCGGATCTTACTAATGCTCGGATCCTCTTTGTACTGCTGCTGCATATCCGATCTTCCTTCTATAATTCCTATTAAACATGCATGAATTAGGTCTCCTCTTAGTTCCATAATCAACCTCCAATAAGGCTAATCCAATGTGACTCAAAATAGGAAGCACAACCCTTCTAATCTTTAGGAATTTTTAATCCAATCTCAACTAATCCGAACATGGAAAGCTTAGGATCAACTAAAACTGAGTTAAAGTGACTTTTCAGCCTTCATTAATCTTCCAAAACATAGCAAATTCACCTACGACCTTCGTTCCCGAATAGGCAGCCCGTAATGCTTTATTTTCAAAATCCCGTGGAGAAATTCTGGGCTGACCTTTGGGTAGTAAACTGGTCATAACTCCTTCTAGAAAACTCGAAATCACAAACCGTAAAATTCTATAGAAAGCTAACTTCCGTACCTTTCCAACCATATAAGGCTCGAAACCCATTTCCCTCTAAGATGATACAGTTTAATTCTTGAAGTTGACCCATCAGCAGATGCTTCCCGCGTAGAAATTCTAGGCTGACCTTTGAGTAGTAAAATGGTCATAACTCCTTCTAGAAAACTCAAAATCACAAACCGTAAAATTCTACAGAAAGCTAACTTCCGTACTTTTCCAACCATGTAAGGCTCAAAACCCAGTTCCCTCTGAGATGATACAGTTTAATTCTTGAAGTTGACCCATCAGCAGATGCTGTTTTCACGGGTTTGATCAAGAAATCTTCCAAATTGCTTTCAATTATCTTGTAGGACTTGAATAGCTGAGAATGCTTCTATCCAAAACATCTTTTCTTCTTTTCGTATCCTTTAAAGGCAAGTTCTAATGATCTTTTGAAGTTTTAGGGCTCAAGACAGCTTGAAGATGTCGAGGTTGAATATCATAAGATGAACTGATTAAGGTTTCCCTGAGCTGTGTCTTTCCTCACAATCTGAGAAAAATATGGTATATGTCGTCGCTCTTGGCAAGGTAAGATGTCGCTCTATAGAGATCGTGCTTCAAAGCATCCACCCCCTGAGACCACTACCATATATATATATATACATGCTCATGGCGAGTTGGGGGCTTTTGTTCTCCAGGGGTTCATGTTACTTGGAATCTACCCCCTAGCATCGTTGTTATTCTTGAGTTAATGCCGACGTGCAGGGTAGGAGCCACGCTTTTGACACATTGTCTGGGTAGCCATTCTTTTCTTCTTTGGTCGGGTCATTTCAAGCGTTTGTCCTAGATCTTTCTTGTCCATTTGAACTTTTTCTCGGCTGATCTTTTTTCTAGGTTTGTTTGATTCTTCCCTTTGGCTGATCTTTCTTACAGATCAGTTATTTTTTTTTTATATACCTTATGGCTAATACTACTGCAAAAAGAAAGCACTTTATCTATATAAATACAATTTTGACTTATAACTTACTTGCATTCGACTTTGTTCATTATTGTCTCTTTTGCAATTGCTCGTTGGCTTTTGTACTTCTTGCAAATTGTTCCAGGTGTTCGCTTATGGCTTTAGGGCAACTTGAGCGTTTATTTTACACCACGGGGGGTCCTAACTCACTGTATCTAAGTTTCAACCCACTTTCGGGGTTTTTACTTAATTTTTAGCGAGCCAAGCTAACCTCAAGGCGTCCGGCTCAGGTGGCCTTGATCTTGCGTTTGAAAGCTTCCTGACTGTTTTTATGTGCACTTGCCCATTGGAGCTTTGTACCTGCATATTTTAAACTTAACAGATGCAATATAAGCGGAAAAATCTTTACCCCTTTCCACAAGGCCGGATCGCTGACAGTGCTTTATTTACACCGAGTCAGTTTTTGGCGCTTTATTTGTACCCAGTCAGTTTTTGAGCTGATAGTGCTTTATTTGCACCCAGTCAGTTATTCTTTTTGATCAATTTGGTATACCTGTACACTTGTAAACGTGTAAATAATAAAAATATTTTGTTTTATTTTTACCCGAGAGTAACATTGGTTTCTTTGTTTAAGCTGAGTAACTCATTTAACCAAGTATCTCATTAACTGGCATTAAGTTTGAGTAATCCATTGGTTTTATTGGGTCAAGTTTTTGTTATACTTGATTGGTTTATCCAAGTATCTAGTTACCTTGGTCTGAACAAATATATTATCCTTAGTTTGGCTTCAAGAATGATCAAGTATCTCATTAAACTGGTCATCTTTAGACTGACCAAGTGTCTCATTAAACTGATCAGTTTTTCTTCAAGAATGATCAAGTATCTTATTAAACTGATCATTTTCCGACCGACCAAGTGTCTCATTAAACTGGTCAGTTTTACCCAGGTGTTATGTCGAGGCTCACCACAACCATACACTTAGGTCCCCTGCACAAGTCACCTAGGACGTCTCCTGGTTTTGTCTGCTACAGGGGTTTGCTGAATCGTTGGGGTAGTGTATACCGGCCAACACAGCTGTGCATCTCACCATACATATTTCGGCGGTGCCCCGAGCAGTTTTCTAGGTATCCTGTTTTCCAAGTATCCTAGTGCCTCGGGTTTGCCTTTTCACTAAGGATACGTTCGTATCTGATTAGCTCGGCGGGCATGCTATTTCAGCTTCTCCGCCCCTCGGACACTATCCACTCGCTCTTCGCAGTTTCGTGGCGCCCGAGTACTATCTTCGGGCTTTACGCTCCAAAGATGACCCCTTCGGCCTATGTTAGTGAAGATTTTGGCCCCTTCGGCCTTTTCTTCGAATTTCTACATACGCCGAGGTAAAACTCGTTTTGCGTGTGTTAAGACTAAACTCAATTAAAGTTTTCAGCTTGTCTTTCTCTGTCAAACACGTTAACATTTGCACAAATATATTTTTTAATAATGCTGAAAAAATAGTTGGATCCCTGCACGTTATTGGTGTTGGTTGATGTTCGGGATGAATACCTATGGACTTGCTAGATGTTTTGCATACAAAAACCATGTAGTATGCTAATAAAACTAATATATGTTTTTGCAGGTATATACACGCATAGTATTTATTATGTATGAAAGAAACATAGAGATAGCATATGTAAGTAGGGTGTAATACTAGAATAAATACACATACTACATGTGTTGTGCATCATGTTAAAAGTGCAGTAAAGAATTTCAATAAACCAGGGTGAAAAAAGTGTTTCTCCACATTTTACCTCCTCGTCAATGTACGGTTATGAAATCCAAGAAGATTTGATTTATAGGCCGAATAAAAAGTAACTAAGCGATCATTTAGATTTTACCTTTAACTCCACTTGATGAGATATCTGAAATTGGTTACCTTTTCATTCTGAGTCTCAAATCGCAAGTCATTCTTTCCTTGTGTGAAAGTTCATAAAATACTCGAGGCGTGTTTATCAATATAAAGCTAGAGGGGGGGGGTGAATAGATTTTAACTATTATTACCCAATTTTCGCATGCAAGTCAATTTTACGAAAATGCCCCTACTAGTCAAAAATACATACAAGTGTAATATAGTGCGGAATTTAAATAACACTTGATGTATACGTGGAAACCCAACCACTGGGAAAAAACCACGGGCTGTATAGTGCGCCACACTCGGAACTCGAAATCACTAATTGAAATGAAGTTTACAACCTATGTAGACCTCGTCTAACATTCCGGTCTGTAACCCCTCACTTCTACCCAGCGGGCCTTTATTAGCAACCCTATTCCAATTTGCTTGAGGCCTAAGCACTCTTAGCCTCAAGACTTACTTCTCTATGAAGAGAAACAACCCTATGTGAATATGTATGAATATTCAATTAATGCAATAAGAGCTAGGGTACTCTAAATGCTTACCTAGGATTATAAGATGACAATATAATCAATCCTAGATATCACATATAGCTATATGACATGGCATATAACTTTAGCTAAGTAAAGGATCACCAATCCTAGATACAAAGCTATCATATAAAACCCACAAACATTCAAAGGATTAACTAGTTGATTAAAAAATAATCTATCAACCTAGTTATCAATACATCACACAAGAATGTTCATGGCATAGCTTTTAGGCAATAATGACCTAATCAAATAAGCTATGAACAATAATCTCAATCAATAAATGAGATCAATTAGCTAGATGGCATATGAACATTAAAGCCTAGCTAACAAATAAAAACCCAATCAACACATAATCTCAATCTTATATGTAGAAATTAATCTAAACACATATAAGTAAAATATGAGATAAAATTGATAAGTAGAAACACTAATTATGTAAGATAAAAGTGTTCAACAAATCATACCATGTGTGTTGAAGAAGTCCCATGCATTAGCATATGCTAGATGATCCTAGATGATGCTTAGATGAAAATTTATGCATGTGGGGATGGGTTTAGAGAGATAAAGATATGATCTTTAAGCTTTCTCTCTCAAGTCTCTCTAAATATCTCTCTAGGGTTCTAATGATCAAAGACTTGTGTTCTGAACCAGAGATAAGGATGTATTTATA
Source organism: Acer yangbiense (assembly GCA_008009225.1). Classification (NCBI taxonomy): domain Eukaryota; kingdom Viridiplantae; phylum Streptophyta; class Magnoliopsida; order Sapindales; family Sapindaceae; genus Acer; species Acer yangbiense. Next base: position 10,891,262 of record CM017765.1, on the reverse strand, counting down.
GAGACCAAAAACAGGGCAGGTGAAAATACAATTTTGCCCTTGAAACGCACCGATCGGCGGTTTCATTCGGCGGCCAGGCCGCCGAAATGAACCGCCGAATGGCTCCCGTGTGGAACAGGGGAACTTCGGCGACTTCATTCGGCGGTATGGAAACCGCCGATCCCAACCGCCGTTTTGGACCCGAGAGATATATTTCAATCAGGTCTCATTCGGCGGTTTCGAACGGCGGCAAGGCCGCCGAACGTAACCGCCGATTCACCAAAAATGGTGAAACCAAGGAGAAGCCAAAGGCATCTCCACCGGCGATCATCGCGCAAATCAAAGCACATTACCGTGCACGCGCGGACGTTTCCGAACATCCTTAGGGAAACGAATTACTCCACACTAAAAGCTAACATACATGAAGTGCAAGTGTGGGTATTGAATGCATCCTAATGCCTAACATGTCATGGCATTATCATATAACAAGATGCAATCAATTCAACATGCAAGAAGAGATATTGAATAAATCAATAAAGCACAATGCACACAAAATATAAACACACCATACAAGAATAAGAGTTATGCATGTTGTGTGTGTGTGTGCAACTATATCTCTTCAAGCCAATGTAAGCACTAGATATATACCTTTGGTGCTTGTCCTCTTGAGGTCTTGGAAAGGGTCTTGATCTTCAACAAACACCTAGACTACCCTTACAACCAAACCCCAACATGTGGTTTGACCACGAAATAAGCCAATCAATAATGGGAATCCTTACAATCTCCCCCTTTGGCTATTTCGTGACAAAACCACCACTCACATTGATTCCTCACAACATAATAGAAACTACAGGTCTACTTATGATTTTCTACTTTACAAAGAGATAAGATAAATAGTCTTGAAGTCTTCAATCTCAAGTAGAACAATCAATCCCTGAAAGCACAGTTTCTATACTTTCTAATACAAGAAAAGGTGAGATGAATCAAGTGAGATAAAACAAGCATTTGCATTTAAAAATTTAAGTACAACATCATGCAATGTATGAATGTGCAAATGCTCCCCCTCAAAGGGTTACTCCCCCTCAATTAGTATTCTCCCCAACATGCACAATTGCTACTACAATTTGCAACTCCCCTTACCACAACATACTCCCCCTTTTTGTCATGATATAGACAAGGAGTAGTCCCCAACCGGGTCACTCAAGGCAAAGAGAGATAGTAGCATTCTAGTATATGCATAATCAATATAAGTCACTTTATGCAATCTCAATTTATTGGAGAGAAACAAGGAGATTTATTTAAAGAAAATGTGTGAATCAAAAATTGCTTTGCATACAAGACATGTAGCATTTAAGTCCAAAATATCATGGTATTTGGCAAAGCAAATGACAAAGGTTTTCAATATGAATTCAAACCAATTTCACCAATGTCAAGAGAGAAGCAAGGATATAGGTTTTCATTGATTTCAATTTAAGAACAACTATATCCAACTTTATAAGCTAAACATGTCATGAGCGACTTTGCACCCTACTTGATTTTTCCGGATAAGATATCCGTATGATAGTAGACATGTTCAACCAATAAAGAAAGAGAGACATTTGGATTGTAAAATCCTTGAATGGATACAAAATCCTTTTTCATTTGAGTCTCATAAGCTTTTTCACACATTATTTTGCATTTAAAAAATGCAATCATCAAAACATGCTTTTCAAGATTAGCATTTAGCATGTCATTTTAGCAATCATCATGTCATGGAGATCATTATAGGTCATTCAAATTAAATCCAATGTATATATCTCCTAGTCCAAAAATGCATGTTTGAACATAAATATGACATGGATTGCAATACAAGCATTGATCACACTTATTGAATAGAAAATATGTATACATAGTGTAACCAAGCTAACTCAAGCAACAAAAAGAGAAGCATAAGATATTTCAAATTTTTTGCAAGTGACTAGATGCAAAATAGCTCTCTTTGCTTAAGTTCCCCATATGGGGTCAAATTTCCATACCACTTCAAAGAAAGGTATGAGGTCCTATGGACCTACCAAGTCCTTTGGACTTGGATGAACCTATTTGAGACTTGTTAGTCTCGTAGCAAGCGGGTTCATTCTTATTACTCCACTTAGGTGACACTAAATCAATCCTAGTGGACAAAGGTTCTAGAGTACAAGATGAAAAAGGATCATGCACATGATTTTCTTCCTTTTTATGAAGCATCTTAGCTCTAGCCTTTTTCTTGTCAATCATGCTTTTAGCTCTACACATTTCAATGTAATGCAAGCAACTTGGTCTAATATGACCAACAATACCACAAAAATGACAAGTGGGAATAAAGTTAGGAATCATACCATTCCCTTTAGCATGGATAGGAGCTTTCCCTTGTCGTTGTGGTTGTCTTGGTTGTTGGATCGGATCTCTCCTCTTTTGTTGAAAACCAAGACGAGGTTGCTTGCTTGTCTGAGCTTGCATGATTGAACTCTTCCCATTGTGTTTTTGAGTTTGAGGGAAGATAGTGTGAGGAGCCCTTTGGGTGTGAGCTTGAGCTTGACCTTTTGGTGCCTCAACCACTTGGGCACTTCTTGAACACTCTCCTAGGTCACTCTTCTTCCTAGGTTGTTGAGGAGGAGGGGACATATTGAAGTCCATGTTCATGGCACAGGATGTCTTGCTTGTGGAGGAGGCATCCGTGTCATCAATGTAGCCAAGACCTCTCTTGTCACTTGGCTTTCTTCCAACTCCCAACATGTGGTCAAGCTTCTTGGTGCTTGAAGTCATCTTAGCCAATAAGACCTTAACTTCTTCAAGCTCTCTTTCTAGCTCTTCTTCTCTCCTCTTAGATAATGCTAAGTCTTCTTTTAGCTTATCTTCATCCGCCATGGATCTCACCACTTCTTCACACAAGTGGTTTACTAGTGTTGAAAGCTCTAGATTCTCTTCTTTTAATCTTCTAATTTCTTCCTTGTTCCTCATCATCGAGCTCTCAACTTTGACTTTGTAGTCATTAAGATCCATACACTCCACATTTCCATTTGTGGAGTTAGATGACAAATATTCAACACTTGTGTCATCTCCTCTAATCTCCATTTCACCAATGGAGTCATCTCCTTCATCAAGATCATCAAATTTTTCTCTTGATGAGGAAAGAGCCAAATCCCTATGAGTAGCTACACCAACTACTTCTATACCTTGTTCTTCTTGGGGATCACAAGGAAAAGCAACTTTGCCATCTTCTTCAACTTCTACACTCTTGGCTCCAAATTCCGTGTAGATGATGGCAAGTTCTTCATCACTTGAAGGATTTTCGTCATCTTCATATTTATCCCATAAGGTGGCCTTCGCCTTCCCTTTTCTTCTATCCTTCAAGTTTCCACACTCCGGGGAGAAATGCCCGAATCCTCCACATTCGTAGCACTGAATCCCCTCTCTTGAAGACACTCCTTGGTTTGGCTTGTTAATGAGTCCCATGTCTTCAATTGAGATACCCTCCTTCTTGTCATGCTTCGAAGTCTCCAAAGCAATTTTCTTCTTCTTCTTCTTAGGAGGTGCGGTGGTCAACTTCTTCTTAGGAGGTGAGGTGGTTAAATTCACAAATCTCCTAAATCTCTCTAGTAAGAGAGGCATCTCCTCAATGGAGTCAATTTCTTCTCTCACAAAATCACTCATAGTGTTTGCGTTGAATGAATGCAAATGAGAAGAATGCAAGATGTATGTCAAAAACAATAATCATACAAAATGCAAAAACACACCAAAATGAGCTAGGATCACCTAAGTATATCTAGGAACCCGCTCTGATACCAATTGAAAGTTCATAAAATACTCGAGGCGTGTTTATCAATATAAAGCTAGAGGGGGGGGTGAATAGATTTTAACTATTATTACCCAATTTTCGCATGCAAGTCAATTTTACGAAAATGCCCCTACTAGTCAAAAATACATACAAGTGTAATATAGTGCGGAATTTAAATAACACTTGATGTATACGTGGAAACCCAACCACTGGGAAAAAACCACGGGCTGTATAGTGCGCCACACTCGGAACTCGAAATCACTAATTGAAATGAAGTTTACAACCTATGTAGACCTCGTCTAACATTCCGGTCTGTAACCCCTCACTTCTACCCAGCGGGCCTTTATTAGCAACCCTATTCCAATTTGCTTGAGGCCTAAGCACTCTTAGCCTCAAGACTTACTTCTCTATGAAGAGAAACAACCCTATGTGAATATGTATGAATATTCAATTAATGCAATAAGAGCTAGGGTACTCTAAATGCTTACCTAGGATTATAAGATGACAATATAATCAATCCTAGATATCACATATAGCTATATGACATGGCATATAACTTTAGCTAAGTAAAGGATCACCAATCCTAGATACAAAGCTATCATATAAAACCCACAAACATTCAAAGGATTAACTAGTTGATTAAAAAATAATCTATCAACCTAGTTATCAATACATCACACAAGAATGTTCATGGCATAGCTTTTAGGCAATAATGACCTAATCAAATAAGCTATGAACAATAATCTCAATCAATAAATGAGATCAATTAGCTAGATGGCATATGAACATTAAAGCCTAGCTAACAAATAAAAACCCAATCAACACATAATCTCAATCTTATATGTAGAAATTAATCTAAACACATATAAGTAAAATATGAGATAAAATTGATAAGTAGAAACACTAATTATGTAAGATAAAAGTGTTCAACAAATCATACCATGTGTGTTGAAGAAGTCCCATGCATTAGCATATGCTAGATGATCCTAGATGATGCTTAGATGAAAATTTATGCATGTGGGGATGGGTTTAGAGAGATAAAGATATGATCTTTAAGCTTTCTCTCTCAAGTCTCTCTAAATATCTCTCTAGGGTTCTAATGATCAAAGACTTGTGTTCTGAACCAGAGATAAGGATGTATTTATAGAGACCAAAAACAGGGCAGGTGAAAATACAATTTTGCCCTTGAAACGCACCGATCGGCGGTTTCATTCGGCGGCCAGGCCGCCGAAATGAACCGCCGAATGGCTCCCGTGTGGAACAGGGGAACTTCGGCGACTTCATTCGGCGGTATGGAAACCGCCGATCCCAACCGCCGTTTTGGACCCGAGAGATATATTTCAATCAGGTCTCATTCGGCGGTTTCGAACGGCGGCAAGGCCGCCGAACGTAACCGCCGATTCACCAAAAATGGTGAAACCAAGGAGAAGCCAAAGGCATCTCCACCGGCGATCATCGCGCAAATCAAAGCACATTACCGTGCACGCGCGGACGTTTCCGAACATCCTTAGGGAAACGAATTACTCCACACTAAAAGCTAACATACATGAAGTGCAAGTGTGGGTATTGAATGCATCCTAATGCCTAACATGTCATGGCATTATCATATAACAAGATGCAATCAATTCAACATGCAAGAAGAGATATTGAATAAATCAATAAAGCACAATGCACACAAAATATAAACACACCATACAAGAATAAGAGTTATGCATGTTGTGTGTGTGTGTGCAACTATATCTCTTCAAGCCAATGTAAGCACTAGATATATACCTTTGGTGCTTGTCCTCTTGAGGTCTTGGAAAGGGTCTTGATCTTCAACAAACACCTAGACTACCCTTACAACCAAACCCCAACATGTGGTTTGACCACGAAATAAGCCAATCAATAATGGGAATCCTTACATTGTGCTTTTGTATAATACTTTGTCTTATGTTTCCCTAGATCACTTTTATCATTGGACGCTCTCATCCTCAATATTTTCCTCAAGGTCTTCCTCCTAACATGTCCGCTCAAGAAGATTTTCGGAAAGCATCCTTATTTGAGTTACCAAGGGATAGTCGGTTGTTGGTTGAAGTTTGAAGTGCGCCGGGATGGAGTTTGTTCTTGCGCACAGAGGTAAAGCTTGATTTCTAAACCAAGGTTTTTACCTTGACTTCTATACCCAGCATGTGAGTGAAATTTTCACATAACAATAGTTACGTATATAAGAAGGCCAAATTAAATAAAAACAACTAACTTATATACAACATTATTGATGATTAGTGTTTGAATTTTGGCATCCAAGAATATATGTTACGGAAACATACAGAGGTAATATGTGATTGCAATTTATTGAGAAGTACACCAAGGTTATACAATATGTACAGTGTACTCGCGTGAAAATAATACATGAAGAAGTGAATATCTTAACACATATTGATCACAAAAACTCAACATTTCACACCTCACAATTTTGTTTTGATTTTGCTGTTTAGGAACTTAACCAAATTCATGCTCATTTGCTCTAAAGAACAAATTGATCAACATGATTCGCACAACAATAAAAATTATGTGACGTACCTATTGCTGGCTGAATTTGCTCGGTGATGCGTTTCCAAATCAAGGTGATTTACGCACCGCTTTAACACGAGTATATATTTCGATAGAAAAGCATACAATATGCAACTCATGATTTTAATAAATTAGCAGCAGGTTCTCAATATAAAAATAAGAACCACAATTTTCTACCAAGTTATTGACTGAGTTGCAAGATTATGTCAACAATAATAATTATTAATAATATAACATTTAAACAAAGATGTACCTTCAACTTCGACCGATTTCAACAATGTCGTTAAATGCTTTCGAAAGTGATTTTATCAAGATCACAGTTGAAACAAATTTACGGTGTGATCTAATATTAATCTAGAGGGGGGGGGGGGGGGGAATAGATTTTAAATGATTTTACCCAATTTTCGCATACAAGTCAATTTTACGAAAATGGCCCTAACTAGTCACAATAATATAACAAGTGTAATAAGGTGCGGAATGTAAATAACACTTGATATTTACGTGGAAACCCTCACGGGAAAAACCACGGGCTAATAAGTAAGCCACACTTGAACCTCGAATCCACTAAATGTGTAAAACGATTACAACCTAATCCCGGAAGTAATCACACACCTACCTAATCCCGGTATGAGTGAACCTAGTCCTATTGCTTGCGAATTAAGCAACCTAATCCCGGTCACAACACAAGACTTAATTCTCTAAAAAGAGATTAACACCCTAAGTGAATATATGAATATTCAAATGCAACATAGAGCAAGGGAAACCATATATGCTTATCTAAGATGATGAATTTGCAATTAAAAACAATCCTAGATATTAAAGCTAAATGACATGTCAATTAGCTTAGATAATCATAGATTATAGAAACCTAGATATCTATCATAAAAACAACACTCAATCAAATCAACACAACAATCTCTATCTTGAATATAAGAATATAATCTAAGATCAATCAAGTAATAAAAGAGATGCCATAATAAATTAAACACTAATTATGTATGATAATAGTGAAAAACTTACCAAAGCAAGTGTGATGATGAAAGACCCATGCAAGCAAGCATCCTAGATATGCTAGAGAATTCTAGATGAACTTTGATGCAAATGGATTTTGGTTTGAGTGTTTGATGAGCAAACTTGATTGCTTTCTCTCTTAAAAATCTCTCTTTTTAAAGTAGGGTTCTTGATGATTAAAGAGTCACATTCAGAACAAGAGAAAGTGATGCATTTATAGGCATGAAAAATAGAGCATGTGAAAAGACAAGTTTGCCCCTGAAACGCACCGATCGGCGGTTTCAATAGACGGCCAGGCCGCCGATCATAACCGTTGAATTGGCCCGAGAGGAACAGGGGACCAACGGCGGTTTCATTTGGCGGTTGCGTGACCGCCGAATCAAACCTGAGATTAAAAAATCAATCAGGTATGAAAATGGCGGTTTCATTTGTGACCGCCGATTCAACCGCCGAATTAGGCCGAGAGATAAAATCAATCAGGTCTTGAACGGCGGTTTCAAATGGCGGTCGTGACTGCTGATCATAACCGTAGAATCGCTCCATACACTGCTGGAAGCAAACGGCGGTTTCATTCGGCGGCCAGGCCGCCGATCATAACCGCCGATCACCAATAAAGGTGAAAACCAAGGAGAAGCCAAGGGCAATCTCCATAGGCGGTCCTCGCGCTAAACCAAGCATATCCTAGTGCATGCGCGGACGTTTCCAAAAATAATCGGGAAACAAATTACAAGACAACAAGACACAATTACACACAACAAAATATAACAAATAAGTGCAAGTGTGAAATGTGACAAGTGAAGAGAATGCACACATATGCAATGTATGTTAAGTGTGTGTGTGCAACTAATCTCTTTAAAGAAAAGTAAGCACATAGAAATTTACCTTCGGTGCTTATCAAGACGAGGTCTTCAAAGGGCTTGAGCAATAACACCGATATCTAGGCTACCCTTACAAAGAACCCCCAACATGTGGTTTGTCCATGAAATGAGCCAATCAACAAATGGGAACCTTACAATCTCCCCCTTTGGCTATTTCGTGACAAAACCACCACTTACATTGATTCCTCACATTAAAATAGAAACAACGGGATAACTATGATATTCTATAGTACAAAGAGATAAGAAAATAAAACTTCAAGTCTTCAATCTCTTGTAGAATAATCAAGCCCTGAAAAGAAAGTTTCTAACATTTTCAATACAAGTAAAAAGTGAGATCAATCAAGTGAGAACAAAAACAAGCATTTGCATTTGTAAAAGATTAGGCACAACATTATGAAATGTATGTGTATGCAATGCTCCCCCTCAACGGGTTACTCCCCCTCAATGAATGTTCTCCCCAATATGCACAATTGCTTCTGTATTTTGCAACTACCCTTACCATATACTACTCCCCGTTTTTGTCATGATATAGGCAAATGAGTAGTCCCCAACCAGGTCACTCATAGCAACGAGAGATAGTAGCATGCAAGATTTGCATAATTAATATAAGTCACTTTATGCATCTCAATTAATTTGGAGAGAAACAAGGAGATTTATATGAAAGAAAATGTGTGAATCAAACATGCTTTGCATACAAGACATGTAGCATTCAAGTCCAAAATACAATGGTATTTGGCAAAGCAAATGACAAAGGTTTCTAATAAGAATTCAAACAAATTTCACCAATGTCATGAGTAAAGCAAGGATATAGAATATATTGATAGAATTTAAGAACAACTATATCCAACTCTATAAGCAAAACATGGTATGAGCGACTTTGCACCCTATTTGATTTTTCCGGATAAGATATTCATATGATAGTAGCCATGTTCAACTAATAAAGAAAGAGAGACATTTGGAATATAAATTCCTTTGAACGGATACAAGATCCTTTATTCATTTTGAGTCTCATAAGCTTTCACACAAGTTTTGCATTTTAAGCATCAATTCATGCTTTTCATATGAGCATGTTATATGAATTTCATGCTTTTTCATTTGACATTAGCATGTTATTAAAGAATCATCATGTCATGGAGATAACCATAGGTCATTCAAATCATACTTCCTATATACATCTCCTAGTCCAAAAATGCATGTTTGAACTTAAATATGACATGGATTGTAAACAAGCAAGGTTCACACTTATTGAATTGAAAACATATATACATATGTGCAACCAAGCTTACTCAAGCAATTAAAAAAAGAAGCATAAGATATTTCAAAATTTTTTTTTTTTTTGCAAGTGACAAGAATGCAAAATAGATCTCTTTGCTTAAGATCCCCATATGGGGTCATCATTATCCTTCATCATTGAAGGTCATGAGGTCCTACGGACCTACTAAGTCCATTGGACTTAGTTGAACCTATTAGAGACAAGTTTGTCTCATAGCAAGCGGGTTCATCTTTTCTTATCCAATTAGGTGAAACAATTTTCTTCCTAGTGGTCAAAAGTTCTAGAGATCTAGATGTCGTAGGATCATGTAAATGAATTTCTTCCTTCCTATGAGCATGCATACTAGCTCTAGCTTTCTTCTTCTCAATCATGCTTTTAACTCTACACATTTTAATGTAACGAAAGCACTTTGGTCTAATATGACCATCAACACCACAAAAATGACATGTAGGGACAAAGTTAGGAATTATACCATGTCTTTGTGCATGCATAGGAGCCTTCCCATGTCTTTGTGGTTGTCTTGGTTGTTGGATAGGATCTCTCCTTCTTTGTTGTTGACCAAGACTTGATTGCTTCCTTGGTTGAGTTTGCATGATTGGTTTCTTCCCTTGATGGAGTTGAGTTTGAGGGAAGTTAGCATGAGGAACTATTGTAGGTTGAGCTTGAGGTTGTCTTATTGGAGCTACCTTCACTTGAGTACTATGAGAGCATTGTCCTAGATCAATCTTCTTCCTAGGAGTTTGCACCGGTGAAGCTTCTTTGTAGCTCAAGCTCTTGACAAACACGGTTTTGTTAGGAGTGGAGGACTCCTTACCATCTTCAAACCCAAGACCTCTCTTGTCACAAGGACTCTTTCCAATACTTAACATGTGGTCAAGTTTTTCGATGCCAGAAACTATCCTAGTCCTTGATCCTTTAGTCTCTTCAAGCTCTCTTTTTAAATCTTCTTCATTCCTCTTAGATAAGTCTAACTCATTTCTTAGCTTATCTTCAATATTCTTGGATCTATCCACTTGTTCACTTAAGTGGTCAACATGAGCCAAAAGGTCTAGATTCTCTTCTCTCAATCTTCGTATCTTTTCCTCAGTCTTTATTGCTAAGCTTTTAAACTCAGTGAGGTATTCATCTAGAACCTTTTTCTCCACATATCCATGTGTGGAGTTAGATGAAGAGTCATCTTCATTAGAGTCACTTTCTTCTTGACTCTCATTCTCTTCTTCATTGTAGGAGATCGGAAAGGCAAAATAGTTGTTCTCACAATCATTCAAGCTTGAGGGACTTCCTTCAACAACTTTCACTTTGTTGTCCCGCTTGTGAGAGCAACCAAATGCCAAAAATTTTGCCATAACCTCTTCATCACTATCACTTGAAGTGGCGGCATCCTCTCTTTCATCTTCCAAGTTAGCACATTCCTTGGAGATATGCCCGAATCCTCCACATTCGTAGCATTGAATCTTCTCTTTTGAAGACATCTCATGATATGGCTTGACATTCTTGATAGTGGTCTTCTTCTTCTTGAAGTCATTCCCCTTTGAGCCATAACCACTCGGAGGTTGCTGCGAGTACTGCTGCTACTTCTCCCGCTGCGACTGCTGCCGCGAGTGCCTCCAGTCGTAAGGGAAAGGAGAAGGTAGGGGTTTCAAGTGTGGCTAGTGACATCCCCATTTTTGATGCGGATGTTCCTGAGACTCCCCTTGATCCTTCAAGCGATTTGACCCCCAGAACCGGTAGAGGCAAACGTCCGGCTGAGGGTACGCTTGACCATGCTGCTCGACCTCTGAAACGGGCGTCAAGGGTCATGCAATATGTTGTTTCTTCAGATGATGAGGTCGCTGAAGACCCTGTGCTCGCCGAGGCTCCCTCCGCTGAAACGGCTGTCCTTGGAGCTTCTGTTGAGGGACCAGATTTGATGGAGCCTTCTCTTCCGGAGGGGGTAAACAATTTTGATGCTCCTACCATTTCCCCAACCGGTTCAACTCCTCCTCCGGCAGCCGCGAATAAGCCGGACACCTCTTTTGCTGGCCAGCCTGGGTCAGCTGATTGACCAGGGCCAACTGATAAGCCGGGGTCGTTGAGACAGCCTGGGGCTACTGCGTCTGGTTCCGGTGTCACTCATGAAGCTCCTCCCATTGATCCAACTAATGTTGGTGAGGGAGTCGAGTCTGTCTTCCTTTCAGATTTTACGGCTGCAGAAATCTGCTCATATATAATGAACAACAATGTCTATGTTGGTGAGGATTGGAAGCAGATGAAGAGAGGGTCCTGTAACAGGAAAATGGAATTTTTCTTCAACTGCCACTCTCTGGTGAGCTTCTTGCTTTGCCCATGTATTTTTTATTTGCACGTATCCTGACTTCTATTTTTTCTTTTCAGATGTTGTCCGAGTTGGCTGATAATTATAGGCGAGGAAATTTTCTCTCAAATGACGTGAAACGCCTGCGACAACAAGCCTCCCTTTTGGTAGCTGAGAAACTCTCTGCTGAGGAAGCCCATACTCAGCAACTTGCTCAGTTGATAGAATCCGCAGATGGTTATCTCTCAGCCCAACTGGCTGCTGAAGAGAAATTAGCTGCTGCTGAGGAGGAGATGCGTTTGCTGCGAGAGCAACTTTCCGTTAATCAAGAATCGCTCGCAGCACGCTTTGAAGCTGAACGACTAGCTGAGGAGGCAAAGGAGAAAGCTGAGCGTGAGGCTTTGGACTTGCGCAACCAGTTGTCCTCGCATGAAGTTATTCTGAACTATCTCAAGGCTGTGCTAGAGGTTGAAGCGGTTGATCGTTTCAAGAGATCCCCTGCCTATGATGCGCTTTTATTGCGTGAATTTGAAAAAGGCATGAGGCAGTCGAAGAAGTTCTTCGCCATGAAGGATCACTCAAATGAGAAGGCTCTGAGGCGTTTCGACCGGTCTTTTCAACAGCATATGGCCAGCGGAGTGGATTCAATTAAAGAGCAGATAAAACGTTGGAAAGCCCACTGTCGTTACAACACGACTGAACCTGACCCTATGCATTTAGAAATCCCCAGCAAGCGTGTCTTCAATACTTACTACTCGGGTCAGAAGGGCAGCTTTTCTGGTTCTGGCGCTGAGCCTGACTTGGGTCCTGTTGCTGGAAGGGATTATGAGCCTTTTATGCCAGAAGGGGATGAGGAAGTTACCTGGCCTTCAGACGAGGAGATCGAAGATGAGGAAGATAGCGAGGGCCCTCCTGCAGCTAGTTGAATTTTTGTGTCTTTCATACTGAAGGATTGTAAATCTTTATATCTTCAGTTTCTCTTTTTGTATCTTCATTCTTAATTCTTTAATTGTAAATGACTTTATTTATTAAAAATTATAAACTTTTTCTTTGTTCAGCTGCCTTTGCTGACTTTTCGGCTTACTCAGTATTTCACCAAGTTTTTAGCATATTTTTGTGTATTCAGCTGCTATTCGCTGAATTTTTGCTCAGTGTTTCGCTTTGTAGCATTTTTGTTGTATTCAGCTGCCATTGCTGGATTTTGGCGTACTCAGTGTTTGTCAGGACGTATCCGACCATACACCAAGTTTTTAACATATTTTGTTGTATTCAGCTGCCATTGCTGGATTTTGGCGTACTCAGTGTTTGTCAGGACGTATCCGACCATACACCAAGTTTTTAACATATTTTGTTGTATTCAACTGCCATTGCTGGATTTTGGCGTACTCAGTGTTTGTCAGGACGTATTCGACCATACACCAAGTTTTTAACATGCTTTTATTTATTCAGCTGCCATTGCTGAGTTCTGGCGTACTTGGTGCTTATTCAGGGCGTATTCGCCCACACCAAGTTTTTCTCTAGAGATCTTATTCTCCTTGTAGTGGCGATCCCTAATTTATGTAGCTTGGGCTATGGCGACGTAGTCGCTTTTGGCTTGCTTTAGTTTCGTTGGGTCGCTACTTATTCTCATTGCTGCGAGTACGAAACTCGTCTTTACGCAATGGTATTGATATAAGACGGCGAATGCCCTTTGTAACTGGCGAGTCAAGTCACGAATTCTCAGTAATAAATTACTCTTTATTTGGATAGTTCCTGCAACTTTTGTCAAAACAGTAACATAGAAAAAATGCTAAAACGGAAACTGCCTATGAATAAAAAACTTTGAACTAAATCTTTAGAAATAATGAAAAAGTCAAGGGTAATATATCTTCAGGTACTGCGCATTGCATGGCTGAGGTAGTTCGCCAAAACCTTCTCGAGTGATGCGATATGCCCCGTGGCCAGCTATGCCTGTGATTTGATAAGGCCCTTCCCATTTGTCTGCGAGTGATCCTGCAACCTTGTCTCTAGTTCCTGGGTTCACCCTTTTCAGCACCAAGTCACCGAGTGCGAACCTCCTTTCACGCACATGTGAATTGTAATACCTGGCTACCCTCTGTTGGTATGCAGTGTTTCTTATCTTTGTGCGTTCTCTTCTCTCTTCTAACTCATCCATATCGCATTTTAACATATCAACATTGAGTTCTGGTTGAAAGAGTTGTACTCTTGGTGAAGAGAAGGACGTCTCTACGGGGATGACTGCTTCAGCTCCGTAAGCCATGGAATATGGGGTCTCACCTTTTGAACCTCTTTCTGTGTTTCGATATGCCCAAAGTACCTGTGGTAATTTCTCTGCTCAGCTTCCCTTTTTTGCTGCCAATTTGGCTTTCAGGTTGTGTTTTATGATCTTGTTCACTGCTTCAGTTTGGCCGTTTGTCTGCGGGTGCGCTGGGGAGGCATAGTAGTTGTTGATACCATACTTGTCACATAGCTCCCTGAATTTGTTTCCGTCGAATTGGGTCCCATTGTCAGTGATGATGGTGTTGGGTATCCCGAATCTGAACATGATATTTTTCTTCACAAAGCTTATAGTATTGGCTTCTGTTATATGTACTGTAAGGATTCCCATATCTTGATTGGCTTATTTCGTGGACAAACCACATGTTGGGGTTGTGAATGTAAGGGTAGTCTAAATGTTTAAGGTTGAAGCTCGAAGGCCCTTTCAAGACCTCAAGGGACAAGCACGCCAAAGGTATAAATTCTTGTGCTTGGTTTTCTTTGAAGAGATTTAGTAGCACACACACACTTAGCATTCTTGCTATGATTGCATATTTGCTTATTTTTATGTGCATCTCTTCACATGTCACTTTACACATTAGCACTTTGGTTGATATATCTTGTTGTGTGTATATGTGCTTTATAATTCGTTTCCCGACATTGGTCGGAAACGTCCGCGCTTGCACTAATGAGTGCTTGGTTTCGCGCGAAGACCGCCTATGGAGAATGCCCTTGGCTTCTCCTTGGTTTTCACCATTGTTGGTGATCGGCGATTATGATCGGCGGCCTGGCCGCCGAATGAAACCGCCGTTTCAGTCCAGATTGGTCTGAAGCAATTGTGCGGTCAAGATCGGCGGTCACGACCGCCGTTCGAAACCGCCGTTCATACCTGATTGATTTTGTAAGGATTCCCGTTGTTTTTAATTGGCTTATTTCGTGATCAAACCATATGTGGGGGTTCTTTGTAAGGGTAGCCTAAGTATCGGTCTTGTTGTTCGAAACCCTTTTGAAGACCTCGTGTTGATAAGCACCGAAGGTAAATTTCTATGTGCTTACTTTTCTTTGAAGAGATTAGTTGCACACACACACTTAACATTCATTGCATATGTGTGCATTCTCTTCATTTGTCACATTTCACACTTGCACTTATTTATTATATTTTATGGTGTGTAATTGTGTCATGTTGTTGTATAATTCGTTTCCCGATAACTTTCGGAAACGTCCGCGCATGCACGAGAATGTGCTTGGTTTAGCGCGAGGACCGCCTATGGAGAATGCCCTTGGCTTCTCCTTGGTTTTCACCTATCTAGGTGATCGGCGGTTATTATCGGTGGCCTGGCCGCCGAATGAAACCGCCGTTTCTGTCCAGATTGGTCTGGAGCATTTCTGCGGTTAAGATCGGCGGTCACGACCGCCGTTCGAAACCGCCGTTTCAAGACCTGATTGATTTATCTCTCAGTCTAATTCGGCGGTTGAAACGGCGGGCATGAAACCGCCGTTAGAAACCGCCGTTCATACCTGGTTGATTTTGATCTCTCTGTTCTGTTTCGGTGGTTGGAATCGGCGGTCACGACACCGCCGAATGAACCGCCGTTTATGCTCTGTTCTTCACGAGCTCAATTCGGCGGTCATGAACGGCGGCCTGGCCGCCGATTGAAACCGCCGATTGAAACCGCCGATTGGCGCGTTTCTTTGAAACTTACTTAAACGACCACACTTTGATTTGGCCCCCTATATATATGCCACTTTGACTTTAGGTCAATTAAGAGAGTTCATATTCAGAATTCATACTTAGGATATTTTTCAAAGAGAAGAAAAATTCCAAGAACTCCATTCTTGATTCTCAAACACTTTTCATGATCATCAATCATCATCTAGCATCATCTTAGATCATCTAGATGTCATCTAGCATGGAATCTTCATCATACTTTGCTTGGTAAGCTTTTCACTAATATCTTACATGTTTTGTGTTTCTCTTATCTAGCAATCTCGATTAATTACTTGTTTGTTATTTTGTATGCTTTAGATACAATATTGAGATGAGTATGATGTATGTTTGAGATTTAATATTGTGCTTGCATATTAGGTTTTGTGCTTAATATTGATTAGCTAAACTAATTGACATGTCATTTAGTTTTGATATCTAGGATTATACTTAATTGCATATTAATCATCTTAGATAAGCATATAGGGTTTCCCTTGCTCTATGTTGCATTTTGGATATTCACATATATTCACTTAGGGTTGTATTCTCTTCAAAGAGAAAGTAAGTCTTGTGTGTAGCATCCGGGATTAGGTTGCTTAGAACGCAAGCAAATTGGACTAGGTTCACTCATACCGGGATTAGGTAGGTGTGTGATTACTTCCGGGATTAGGTTGTAATCGTTTGCACATTTAGTGGATTCGAGGTTCGAGTGTGGCTTACTTACATAGCCCGTGGTTTTTCCCGTGAGGGTTTCCACGTAAAAACCAAGTGTTGTTTTAATTTCCGCACCATATTACAATTGCTTGGTTATATTATCTTGAGGGCATTTTCGTAATTTTGACTAACACGAAAAATTGGGTAAAAAACGTAAAATCTATTCACCCCCCCTCTAGATAGCTTTATACACACCGTGCTATTATTTGTTTCAATTGGTATCGGAGCGGGTTCCTAGACATACATAGGTGATCCTTGCTTATTTTGGTGTGTTTTGCATTTTGTGTGATTTTTGATCATTCATACATTTGCATTCATTTCATTCATTCATAAACACTATGAGTGGAAACGGTGGAAATGGTGGTGGCCACGAAGGAGCTTCTAGCACAAGGCCTCCACTTCTTACCGGATTGAACTATTCCCAATGGAAAGGGAAGATGGAATCCTACATATGCCAAATTCATGACCGTGCATGGATGGCGGTGGAAGACGGATATGATCTCCCTATGATGACTCCCGATGGTGGAGGACAAGATGTTTTGAAGCCTAAGGCGCAATGGAACGCGCAATGGAACGCGCAAGAGTTTGAGGCTTCTAAGTGGAATAGGAAGGCTATGCATGCCATTATGTGTGCTATGGATGAGAATCAGTACAAGCTTATTCAGAATACTCAGATTGCCAAAGTGGCATGGGACATCCTTCTAGTTGCACATGAGGGAACCGAGGTGGTGAAGGAGTCCAAGCTTCAAGTCCTCCAAACTCAGTTTGAGCTACTTAGGATGGGAGAGGATGAATGCTTCAATGACTTCGAAATCAAATTGATGGATATTGTAAATCAAAGCCATCAACTCGGAGACCCGTATTCGGATAGGAGAGTCAAGCAAAAAAGTATGAGATCTCTCCCCGATAGGTTTGAATCCAAGGTGACGGCCATAGAAGAAAATAGTGGCTACATGGATATGAAGCCAAGTGAGGTGATTGGGCGTCTCCTTGCATATGAGTCTAGGAAGGCTCCTAGCACCACTACTCCTCCTAAGAAGTCTAAAGGAATAGCTTTGAAAGCATCTAAGGATGCAAAGGAGGCAAAGCATGAATCGGATGAAGACCTTGCCTTATTTGTGAAAAGGTTCAACAAGGTTATGGGGTTCAAGAAGAAGAAGGGATTTGGGTCAAGAGGACAAGATTTGAAGAAAAAGAGTTCCTTCAAGAAGTTTGAGCCTAGACAAGAGAGGACCAAAAGGAAAGGGGTCCGATGCTTTGAATGTGGTGGGATTGGTCAGTTTGCCCCCGAATGTGCTAATCACAATGATAAGAAGAAGAGCAAAGTGATGGCCGCCACTTGGAGTGGGAGTAGTGATGACTCCAATGAGGAAGATGAGTCTTCAAGTGAAGAAGAGCTCATGGCTAACCTCCTAGCTTTTGCCTCCTCACATAAGAGCAAAAGTGGTAGTGAGAAAGAGGAAATGAGTCAAGAGGAAAATGACTCAAGTGAAGAAGAAAGTGATTCCTCATCTAACTCCATAAGTAGTTTTGTGGAGAAAAAGGTGCTTGCTAAATGCCATGCCGAGTTTAATGATTTAGCAATCAAGAGCACAATAAAGATCAAGATGTTGAGAGAAGAAAATCTTGAGCTTGCATCTCATAATGACCACTTAGGTGAACAAGTGGAAAAATTCAAGAAGATAGAAGATAAGCTAAGAGAGGAGTTAGCTTTATCTAGGAGGAATGAAGAAAGTCTAAAGAGTGAGCTTGAAGAAGTTAGAAATTCTATGACTAGGATGGATTCTAGCACCAAGAAGCTTGACCATATGCTTGGTGTTGGAAAGAGTCCATGTGACAAGAGGGGTCTTGGGTATGAAGATGACAAGAAGATCTCTACCTCTAACAAGACCGTGTTTGTCAAGAGCTTGAAGAAAGAAGAAACTTCATTTGTGCAAGCTCCTAGAAAGAAATTAGAAGTAGGACAATGCTCTAATGCACAAGTGAAGATGGGTCCAAGAAGGAAACCTCAAGCTCAACCCCCTAGGGTCTCTCATGCCAACATTCCTCCTCAAATGGCTCACAAAGGAAAGAGACCTATCATGCAACCTCAAGCTAGGAAGCAACCAAGACTGGTTCAACAACGAAGAAGGATTGAACCCTTTCATCCACAAAGACAAGGACAAGGTATGATTCCTTATTTTACTCCTATATGTCACTTTTGTGGATTTGATGGTCATATTAGACCACATTGCTTTCGTTATATAAAAATGTGCAAAACTAGAAGCATGATAGAGAAGAAAAAGAAAAGAGCCATGATGCATGTTCCTAGGAATGATAATATTATTATGCATGATCCTAGGACATCTAGAGCCCATATACCAAAGACCACTAAGAAAGCTAAGATTGTTTCTAGGTGGATTAGAAAGAATGATATTGTTTGCCATGTTGCTCAAATAGCCTTGAAGGCAAATTCTTCTAATTTTTGGTATCTAGATAGTGGGTGCTCTAGGCACATGACGGGAAACAAGAGTTTCTTCGAGACTCTTGTTATGGAGGAAGGTGGATATGTCACTTTTGGTGATGGATCCAAAAAGAAAGTAGTAGGGAAAGGAACCATTTCCGTTCCCGGATTACCCTCCTTATCCGATGCTTTATTTGTTGATGGCTTGAAAGCCAATTTAATAAGCATTTCACATCTAAGTGATGAAGGATATTCCGTCTTGTTTTGTAAAGATGATTGCTCGATCCTAAAGCCCGATGGACAAACCTTATTGAAAGGTATGAGATCTAGCGACAATTGCTATTGTCTTGAAGCTAGAATAGTCTCAAACAATGTGTCCATGGATGAGCAAATTGAGTTGTGGCATGAAAGACTTGGCCACATGAACTTTAGGGATCTACGGACCCTTGGAAAGTTCGAGTGTGTGCGTGGCCTCCCTAAGCTTGGGAAGAAAGCCAATGGTGTTTGTGGACCTTGCCAACAAGGAAAGCAAACTAAAAGCATGCACAAAAAGGGTAAGTATCTCACCACCAAGGAGCCTCTTGAGCTTCTCCACATGGACCTCATGGGTCCCATGCAAACCGAAAGTTTGGGTGGAAAGAGATACATTTTTGTATGTGTTGATGATTTCTCTAGATTTACATGGACATACTTTCTTAGAGAAAAATCCGAAACTTTTGATAAGTTTAAAATGCTTTGTACTAAATTACAAAATGAAATGAAATCTAACATTAGAAGCATTAAACGGATTAGAAGTGACCATGGGAGAGAGTTTGAGAATGCCTCTTTTGAAAGCTTTTGTGATAGCTTAGGCATCTCCCATGAGTTTTCGGCTCCTAGGACACCTCAACAAAATGGAGTTGTTGAGAGGAAGAATAGGGTCCTCTAAGAGATGGCCCGAGTGATGTTGCTTAGCAACAATGTCCCTAGGAACCTATGGGCCGAAGCCATCAATACGGCTTGCTATATAGGAAATCGTGTGTTCCTAAGGCCCGGTTCTAGAAACACCTCCTATGAGCTATGGAAGGGTAGGAAGCCAAATGTTAGCTACTTCCACACATTTGGAAGCAAATGCTACATTTTAAATTACCGTGATCAACTTGGCAAGTTTGATGCTAAGAGTGATGAGGGTATCTTTATTGGCTACGCCTTGAATAGTAAAGCCTATAGAGTTTTCAACTTGAAGACTCGAACCGTCATGGAATCATCAAATGTGGTCATTGATGATACTAGGCTCAAGTCTAATGACCATGAGGAGGAGGATGTTCTAGAGGATGACACTCCTTTGGAGAGGGTTGTGGTGACTCCCAATGTTGGGACATCTAATGAAGTCACACAACCCATTACTAGAGTTCCTAACTTGGACTCTAAATGAACCCGCTCCATGGGTTAGAAGACTCCATAACAAAGAGGATGTTATTGGAGATGTTAATGAGGGTGTTAGGACTAGACGTCAACTTGCTAATCTTATTAGCTATACTTGCTACACCTCTCAAATTGAACCCAAAAAGGTTGAAGAAGCCTTACATGATGAATTTTGGGTTCTTGCCATGCAAGAAGAGCTAAACCAATTCGAAAGGAATGAGGTTTGGACTCTAGTTCCTAGGCCTAAGACCACTAATGTCATAGGCACTAAATGGATATTTAGGAACAAATCCGATGAGGATGGCAACATAGTGCGGAACAAGGCTAGACTTGTAGCACAAGGGTACTCTCAAATTGAGGGTATCGACTTTGAGGAGACATTTGCTCCCGTTGCCCGTCTAGAGTCTATTAGGCTTCTCTTGTCCATCTCTTGTGTGCACAAGTTCAAATTGCACCAAATGGACGTCAAGAGTGCCTTCCTCAATGGCTTCTTGCAAGAGGAAGTGTTTGTTGAACAACCCAAGGGGTTTGTGGATGCACACCACCCCAACCATGTCTATCGCCTCAAGAAGGCACTATATGGGTTGAAACAAGCACCGAGGGCTTGGTATGAGCGCCTCACTCAATTTCTTGTTGACAATAACTACACAAGAGGTAGTGTTGACAAGACACTATTCATCAAGAGAGACAATGATGAGCTTTTCATAGCTCAAATATATGTCGATGACATAGTGTTTGGCTCCACCAACAACACCAAGGTCCAACAATTTGTTGATGTTATGTCTCATGAATTTGAGATGAGTCTTGTTGGTGAGCTTAATTACTTCCTAGGTTTGCAAATTAGGCAACTTGATAATGGGATCTTCATAACCCAAGCCAAATATGCCAAAAACCTTGTGAAGAAGTTTGGTCTTGAAAAAGCCAAACATTGTGACACTCCTATGAGCACCACTTTGAAGCTAAGCAAGGATGCTAGCGGTAAAAGTGTGGACCAAACCTTATATCGTGGCATGATAGGGAGCTTGCTCTATTTGACCGCAAGTAGGCCCGATATATCATTTAGTGTAGGAGTTTGTGCTAGGTACCAATCCGATCCCAAGGAGTCCCATCTCTCTTCGGTTAAGAGAGTCATTCGCTTTGTGAATGGGACTTCCAACTATGGGATTTGGTACTCATTTGACACTAATCCTAGTCTTGTAGGATATAGTGATGCGGATTGGGCAGGAAATTGTGATGATAGGAAGAGCACATCGGGCGGTTGCTTCTTTCTAGGCAACAACTTGGTGTCTTGGTTTTGCAAGAAGCAAAACTCGATTTCCTTGTCCACGGCGGAAGCCGAGTACATAGCTGCGGGGAGTGGATGCACTCAACTTATGTGGATGAAGCAAATGCTAGTGGATTACGGATTCAACCAAGGTACTCTCACTCTCTTTTGTGATAACATGAGTGCCATTAATATTTCCAAGAATCCGGTGCAACATTCTAGAACTAAGCATATTGACATCCGCCATCACTTCATTAGAGAGCTTGTTGAAAATAAATGCATAGTACTTGAACATGTAGGTACTAATGATCAACTTGCGGACCTATTTACTAAACCCTTAGATGCTACTCGATTTAAAACTCTTAGTAGATCTATTGGGGTATGTCTTGTGGAGTGATGTTCTATGATTGACCCCATATGGGGAACTCAAGCAAAGAGAGCTATTTTGCATTCTTGTATCTTGCAAAAAATTTGAAATATCTTATGCCTCTTCTTTTAATTGCTTGAGTAAGCTTGGTTGTACATATGTATATATGTTTTAAAATTCCATAAGTGTGAACCTTGCTTGTCTACAATCCATGTCATATTTATGTTCAAACATGCATTTTTGGACTAGGAGATTTACATTGGAAGTATGATTTGAATGACCTATGATTATCTCCATGACATGATGATTCTTTAATAACATGCTAATGACAAATGAAAAAGCATGAAATTCATAAAACATGCTCACATGAAAAGCATGAATTGATGATTGCATATTCTTAAAAATGCAAAACTTGTGTGAAAACTTATGAGACTCAAAATGAATAAAGGATCTTGTATCCATTCAAAGGAATTTACATTCCAAATGTCTCTCTTTCTTTATTAGTTGAACATGGTTACTATCATACGGATAATTTTATCCGGAAAAATCAAATAGGGTGCAAAGTCGCTCATGCCATGTTTCGCTTATAAAGTTGGATATAGTTGCTCTTAAATTGAAATCAATAATCTCTATATCCTTGCTTTTCCCATGACATTGGTGAAATTGGTTTGAATTCTTATTAGAAACCTTTGTCATTTGCTTTGCCAAATACCATTGTATTTTGGACTTGAATGCTATATGTCTTGTATGCAAAGCATGTTGGATTCACACATTTTCTCAAAATAAATCTCCTTGTTTCTCTCAAATTGATTGAAGTGCATAAAGTGACTTATATGTATATGCAAATCTTGCATGCTTCTATCTCT
The DNA here is from genome assembly GCA_008009225.1 of Acer yangbiense. Lineage (NCBI taxonomy): Eukaryota > Viridiplantae > Streptophyta > Magnoliopsida > Sapindales > Sapindaceae > Acer > Acer yangbiense. The sequence continues at coordinate 10,868,463 of CM017765.1, read as the reverse complement.
CGTTGCTATGAGTGACCCGGTTGGGGCCTACTCCTTTGCCTATATCATGACAAAAAGGGGGAGTAGGATATGGTAAGGGGAGGTGCAAAAATATAGAAGCTTTTGTGCACTTTGGGGAAAACATACATTGAGGGGGAGTAACCCGTTGAGGGGGAGCATTGCATTTATCATACATTGCATACATTTGGTAATGTTGTGCCTAAATTCTAAAAATGCAAATGCTTGGTATTGTTCTCACATGATTAATCTCACACTTTTCTTGTATTAGAAATGTTAGAAACTCTTTTCAGGGATTGATTATTCTACAAGAGGATTGAAGACTTCAAGTTGCATTAGCTTATCTCTTTGTAATGTAGAATATCATTATAGTCCCGTAGTTTCTATTTTTTTTGTGAGGAATCATTGTGAGTGATGGTTTTGTCACGAAATAGCCAAAGGGGGAGATTGTAAGGATTCCCGTTGTTTTTAATTGGCTTATTTCGTGATCAAACCATATGTGGGGGTTCTTTGTAAGGGTAGCCTAAGTATCGGTCTTATTGTTCGAAGCCCTTTGAAGACCTCGTGTTGATAAGCACCGAAGGTAAATTTCTCTGTGCTTACTTTTCTTTGAAGAGATTAGTTGCACACACACACTAAACATTCATTGCATTTGTGTGCATTCTCTTCGTTTGTCACAATTCACACTTGCACTTATTTATTATATTTTGTTGTGTGTATTTGTGTCTTGTTGTTGTGTAATTCGTTTCCCGATAACTTTCGGAAACGTCCGCGCATGCACGAGTATGTGCTTGGTTTAGCACGAGGACCGCCTATGGAGAATGCCCTTGGCTTCTCCTTGGTTTTCACCTATCTAGGTGATCGGCGGTTATGATCGGCGGCCTGGCCGCCGACTGAAACCGCCGTTTCAGTCCAGATTGGTCTGAAGCATTTCTGCGGTTAAGATCGGCGGTCACGACCGCCGTTTGAAACCGCCGATTCAAGACCTGATTGATTTATCTCTCAGTCTATTTCGGCGGTTGAAACGGCGGGCATGAAACCGCCGTTCGAAACCGCCGTTCGAAACCGCCGTTCATACCTGGTTGATTTTGATCTCTCTGTTCTGTTTCGGCGGTTGGAATCGGCGGTCACAAAACCGCCGAATGAACCGCCGTTTATGCTCTGTTCTTCACGAGCTAAATTCGGCGGTCATGAACGGCGGCCTGGCCGCCGATTGAAACCGCCGATCGGCGCGTTTCTTTGAAACTTACTTAAACGACCACACTTTGATTTGGCCCCCTATATATATGCCACTTTGACTTTAGGTCAATTAAGAGAGTTCATATTCAGAATTCATACTTAGGATATTTTTCAAAGAGAACAAAAATTCCAAGAACTCCATTCTTGATTCTCAAACACTTTTTCATGATCATCAATCATCATCTAGCATCATCTTAGATCATCTAGATGTCATCTAGCATGGAATCTTCATCATACTTTGCTTGGTAAGCTTTTCACTAATATCTTACATCTTTTGTATTTCTCTTATCTAGCAATCTCAATTAATTACTTGTTTGTTATTTTGTATGCTTTAGATACAATATTGAGATGAGTATGATGTATGTTTGAGATTTTATATTGTGCTTGCATATTAGGTTTTGTGCTTAATATTGATTAGCTAAACTAATTGACATGTCATTTAGTTTTGATATCTAGGATTGCTCTTAATTGCATATTAATCATCTTAGATAAGCATATAGGGTTTCCCTTGCTCTATGTTGCATTTTGGATATTCACATATATTCACTTAGGGTTGTATTCTCTTCATAGAGAAAGTAAGTCTTGTGTGTAGCAACCGGGATTAGGTTGCTTAGATCGCAAGCAAATTGGACTAGGTTCACTCATACCGGGATTAGGTAGGTGTGTGATTACTTCCGGGATTAGGTTGTAATCGTTTGCACATTTAGTGGATTCGAGGTTCGAGTGTGGCTTACTTACATAGCCCGTGGTTTTTCCCGTGAGGGTTTCCATGTAAAAACCAAGTGTTGTTTTAATTTCCGCACCATATTACAATTGCTTGGTTATATTATCTTGAGGGCATTTTCGTAATTTTGACTAACACGAAAAATTGGGTAAAAAGCGTAAAATCTATTCACCCCCCCTCTAGATAGCTTTATACACACCGTGCTATAATTTGTTTCACATTTATACCTTTTGTAGCCCGGAAATGGGGGTTGGGCACACTGTTTGACCAATAGAAAGTTTTCCCTTTTTGGCAAATACACTGTTGTTAACCGCAAAAAATGGCAGAGGCTCAAGGAAGAATTTTCCATCATCATTGGAGGATAAATAGAGATAGGAAAGACATCTGAAAAGAGCATCCCGATACCCAGCCACTCTACCAATTGGCCGGGTATAACCTCCTACCAGTCCATATCAAGATCAAAGGTTCCTAGACTCAAAAGGTACCAGGAAACACAGAAGACAAGGTTCCAGAGACTCCATTGCTGCAGGATCCTAGTACTTCTCTACCATCTAGAATCCCGGTACCCTAGTACCCTGATACACTCATACAAAGTTAGATGAACGGGAAGAAGGCAAGATACCCGACTACCCCGATCCCACCTAAAGCTAGCTAACCAAGCAGTAAGTGTCAGGCTAGCGGACTACCAAGTATCACGACAGCATCAGCTACGCCGAAGATCAAGCTACATAGAATGGACAAGCATAACGACAACGTTTTGAAAACAAGGAAGTGGATTCTTTCCCGCCACTTAAAGAGTTCTATTCGAAATACAAGTCAACTCCATCAAAGGTCTGCTAAATAAGGGATCTCTAGATTCCTAGAAGGAAAGAAATGATCTTCTCGCCAATCACCACTGACTGCTCCGAAAAACTCTATGTCACAAGACCGAATTTAGAGGAGTGCTGGGCATGAAACAAAGACCTATATATACATTGTATTATCACAGAGAAAGAGGGACTTGATCGCAACTTGAGTAACCTAACCCTACTTGATATTTTTCCACTTATCGACATGCACGAGAATTCCATCGCCATAAGCCAACTAAGTGTTTTTATCCTATTACAATAGCTACCTGAAAACTCCATTGTACTTCTGTCATGTTTTCATTATCAATAAAAAATATGTTATGTGTGATCATTTTATTACATTAATTCTTGGTCTCCATTATCATTGTTTTTTTTTACAGGTTTTATTAGGAAGCTAAGGGTATCGAACTACTTGATATCCCTCCGACTGAAATCAACCTCGATTCCAGTCCCTTGAATTGTTAATTGGAAAAATCACCCTAGTGACAATTTTCGGTTAACTCTTTTGGCGCCGTCTGTGGGAAACTACTCCCAACGTTTTAAAAAGCTATCTAGCTATACCCAGAAGATTCAGAAGATGAGGCTTCGATCTTCTCAGAGGCAGCACGCCCCATCAGGGCCCCATTCCCTCGCTTCCACTCAGAGAAACCAAGGGAAGAGGAAGGGAACAAGAAGCCAAATCTCGGCGCCGATTCCCCCTCCCAATACAGACTCTGCGCCACAGGACCCAACGGTCCAGGAGCTAAACCGGGATACCATGGAGCAACATGCTGCCGCCTATGTGGAAAGCATCCGTCTCCGGATGATTGCCCAAGGAATACCTTTTGAAGCACCAAGACTTGTAGAAGAAGCCGGACCGAGTACCCCGGTAACAGTCTTCGATAAACTCGGACCGCCGTTGCCAATTCCAAATCATCCAGGAGATCTCAGACCCCAACAGGTGAAGTCAGCATTCGACATCCCTCCAAGAAGGATCCAGCCAACAGCTAGACCGACAGTAGAGAAGAGTAATCCACAGCCCGATGTAGGTGGTAGTACCAGGCCTAGGAGAAACCCGCGGGGTACCCGGCCCTAGAGGGAGGAACGCAAGGAGCCAACTGTGGAATCCAAAACTTTGGATAACAAGGTTCAGTAGCCAGATCCAGGCATGACGGGTCCAAGCGCCTTGAAGATCAGATGGCCAAAATGGCAAAGGAACTCGAGGAGTTAAGGAAGGGGAAACCTCGTGGTACCCGGAAGAACCCCTTGGGGGAAATGAATGCACCTTTTTCTAGGAGGATCAGAGAAGCAGAACTACCACCTAAGTTCAAGATGCCCGCCAAGAAATAATCCAGATCAAAAGACCTTGTGAGCCACATGAAGAGTTTTGTCCACCAGAAGGAAATTCAGAACGCTAACCAGTCAGCGATGTGCAGAATGTTCCCTTCCATTCTGACCGACTATGCCAAGACTTGGTTCAGAAAGTTACCTCCAGGTATTGTGGATTCATTTACAAAACTTACTACAGATTTTTGTGCTTAGTTTCAGGGGATCAAACCTCGTCTCAAGGACCCCGTCCTACTCCAGTATATGATCCAAGAGCGAGGAGAGACTTTAAGATCCTACGTTAAGAAGTTCCATAAGGAGGGGATCCAGAGTGTTTTCCGAGAAGGAGACCTTGGCTAACTTCAGAAAAAACCTATGGGCTAGCAGACTATTCCGGTCATTCGCCAAACATCCACCTGAGACTTACCAAGAAGCTTATGACAGGGCACTGGAGCAGGTGGACATAGATTAACAACTCCAGGTCAAAGTCGACCATGATGAAGCCCGATCATTTAAACGATCGAAAAAGGAGTCTCCGAATCCTACACCTGTAAAGAAATTTCAGAACAATCCTCTAAACAGGTTGACTTACAAGCCACCACCTCTTGCCCAACATCGAGATAGATACCTAATGAGAAGGACCCCGCCTAGATCGACACCTCCATTAAGAGAAGTAGCCCGGGTATCGAGTGAAGAAGACAGGTACAACCACTACACTCCTCTCAATGCATCCCGAGAGACCATATATCTTGCCATTTGTGATAAAGGTTTACTCAGAAAGCCCAGTCTAATGAAGGTCCCGACTGATCAAAGAAACCATTACAAGTATTGCGATTTCCATGAGGATGTAAGACACAACACATCTGAATGCTATAGTCCCTATAACCAGATCGAAGGATTAGTAAGAGGAGGACCCTTAGTTGAATTTTTACAGCAGGTACGGGATAGTATCAAGGCAGGGAAGAAGGTACAAGGAGAAATGCGAGATGCAGAAGAATAAAGGAAGGACAATAATAAAGACTTGATGTAGCAAATCCAAGTCAATTACACCATCAGCGGAGGCCCAACACTGGCTGGGACTTCTAACAATTCAAGGAAGAACCATGCTAGGAAGATCCCGAGGCTTACCACTGGTCATGATGTACTCCGGATCTCCAAGGGATTCTAAGACTATCCTCGTTCTGCCTAGATCATTTTCACCGAGGATGATGCTTACAACACAGTTCAACCCCATGATGATCCAATGGTGATCACAGTACAGATTGCAAACTGCCAGGTTCACCGCAATCCTGATAGACAACGGAAGCAGCGTGGACATTTTATTCAAATGAGTGCTGGAGAAGCTCAACCTGAAGAAGCCTTGCTACAACAGCTGCACCACACCCTTGTATGGTTCTACTGGTAATAATTGGAGAAGCTCCCCTTCAGCAAAACATCATGACAAAGTTTATCGTGGTTAATACCCCGTCTGCCTACAATGTGATCCTGGGAAGACCTTTCCTATCAGGAATCAGAGGAGTGCTGTCCATTTATCACATCGTCCTAAAATTCATGGTAGGAACCAGAGTAGGAGAAGTCCGAGGAGACCAGCAAGCAGCCTGCACCTGTTATACAGTATTTGCTAATCCTATTGCGTTAGCCAAATAGTGCACCCATGTAACCAGTGAACTAAGCCACGGGGTACTGGAGCAGGATCACTACGTCCAAGAAGAAGGAGAAGTTCCAGACATGATTATAGAAGAAAAGGAAGAAGAAGAAGAACGGGGATGGACTGGTGGTCACCCCGCGGAGCAGTTAGAAGAAATACAAATCAGAAAGGGAGATCCAACTAAAGTAGTCAAGATAGAGGGTGCGCTGGATTGTAAGGTCAAAAGGAACTTGGTAAACATTCTTGAGGAATATAATGACATTTTTGCCTAGAGTCATAATGAAATGCCAGGTATCCCTCTTAACCTAGCAACTCACAGGTTGGTAGTAGATGCAACTTTCAAGCCCGTCAAAAAGAAGCGGAGGCATTTCAATGCTGAGCGAAATGCCGCAGCACAGGAAGAGGTGGATAAACTTGTGAATGCCAAATTCATTAGAGAATCTCGCTACCCCGAATGGATCGCCAATGTGGTCATGGTAACCAAAGCCAATGGGAAGTGGCGTATGTGTGTGGACTATACTGACCTCAATCGAGCTTGCCCAATGATAGCTTCCCTCTGCCTAAAATAGACCAGTTGATCGATTCTACTGCAGGTAACAAGCTCTTGAGCTTCATGGATGCGTTCTCGGGGTACAACCAGATCTTGATGCACCCCGCCAATCAAGATAAGACCAGCTTCATTACTGGGCAAGGCCTTTACTGATACAAAGTTATGCCATTTGGTCTCAAAAACTCTAGAGCCACCTACTAGCGCCTAGTGAACAAGTTATTGAAGCAACAGATAGGAAGGTCTATGGAAGTATACATAGATGACATGATCACCAAGTCTCAGATGACAAACCAACACCTTGAAGATTTACGCTAGACTTTCCTAGTAATAAGGGAGAACCAGATGAGATTGAATCCAGCCAAGTGTGCTTTCGGGGTAGCAACGGGAAAATTTCTTGGGTTCATGGTACACGAGAGAGGAATCGAGGCCAATCCTGAGAAAATCAAAGCCATCATAGATCTCGAATCCCCTACTACCCACCAGCAGGCATATGGATTGACTGGCAGAATAGCAGCACTGAACCGCTTCATATCCCGATCTACAGATAAATGTTTACCCTTCTTCAAAGTAATCAAACAGGGAAAGTAGATGAAGTGGGATCAAGAAAGTGAGTGTAAGGTTCCCATTTGTTGATTGGCTCATTTCGTGGACAAACCACATGTTGGGGGTTCTTTGTAAGGGTAGCCTAGGTATCGGTGTTATTGCTCAAGCCCTTTGAAGACCTCGTCTTGATAAGCACCGAAGGTAAATTTCTATGTGCTTACTTTTCTTTAAAGAGATTAGTTGCACACACACACTTAACATACATTGCATATGTGTGCATTCTCTTCACTTGTCACATTTCACACTTGCACTTATTTGTTCTATTTTGTTGTGTGTAATTGTGTCTTGTTGTCTTGTAATTCATTTCCCGATTATTTTCGGAAACGTCCGCGCATGCACTAGGATATGCTTGGTTTAGTGCGAGGACCGCCTACGGAGATTGCCCTTGGCTTCTCCTTGGTTTTCACCTTTATTGGTGATCGGCAGTTATGATCGGCGGCCTGGCCACCGAATGAAACCGCCGTTTGCTTCCAGCAGTGTATGGAGCGATTCTACGGTTATGATCGGGGGCCACGACCGCCGTTCAAAACCGCCGTTCGAAACCTGATTGATTTTATCTCTCGGCCTACTTCGGCGGTTGAATCGGCGGTCACGAATGAAACTGCCGTTTTCATACCTGATTGATTTTTTAATCTCAGGTTTGATTCAGCGGTTAGATCGGCGGTCACGAAACCGCCAAATGAAACCGCCATTGGTCACCTGTTCCTCTCGGGCCAATTCGGCGGTTATGATCGGTGGCCTGGCCGCCGATTGAAACCGTCGATCGGTGCGTTTCAGGGGCAAACTTGTCTTTTCACATGCTATGTTTTTCATGCCTATAAATACATCACTTTCTCTTGTTCTGAATGTGACTCTTTAATCATCAAGAACCCTACTTTAAAAAGAGAGATTTTTAAGAGGGAAAGCAATCAAGTTTGCTAATCATACACTCAAACCAAAATCGCATATAATGATGCAAGGAATCCAATGGGAGCAAGTCCGGAGGGCTTGTGGCCACTTTTAGAGCCCCCAAAACCCCTTTTTCATAAAAAAAAAAGTGTTTTTAAGTGTTGTGTCCATTTCGAACCTCGTTTAAACCTAGTAAGAAACCTTTTCCTCCCGATCCGACACCACATCCGTGCCCGTCTTGGTCTGGAGAATTACTTTAACATCAGGCCTTGTGTAAATGGACACTTTTTTAAAAAATCCTTTATACTACTTATAGTTTTTGTTTGAAATATTATACAAGTATTGAATGTGGTTTTAGTGGCTAGGCTAGGTTGTTATTGTTTTTCTTTTGCAACCATGGTTCAAGCATCCATAACCCATAAATTGTCATTTGTAATTTAATTTTATAATTTAATTTAATTTTGTAATTTGTAATTTATATATTTTATTTTATTCAATTACAATCTACAACTTATAAGTTACAAGTTGTCAAGTTAGAACTTAGAAGTTTTTTTTTTTTTTTTTGTAAAAAAAAGAAAAAAAAAAGGTTCAAAACCGCCGGTTCCAATGGAACCGGAACCGGCATATAGCGGTTCCGGTTTTGGTTCCATCAAACCGTGGAACCAGAACCGTCGGTTCCGAACCGGAACCGGAACCGTGTCAGGTCTATTATTCCATACAGGGATGATTGCATAGGACCATTCAAAGACATATCATGAAAAGCATTATCAAATTTGCATTTCCGAATGTATTCAAAGCACCTAGGTCGAATATGTCTTACCATATTACAATGATGACAAATAGGTATGAATTTGAGAAATTTACCATTTGCATTTGCTTCCAAAGCATTTGGTCTTCTCACAATTTTACCTCTTTGAAGTGCAACCCTTGATGCTTCACCTCTTGCATTTGAGGTTGTTGCTCTTGGACGTTGATCTTGTTGTGATCTTCCATTTGAGTTTCTTATTGAAGTAGAGGCATCTCCGGTAGCTTTCATTGCTTTACCTTGAGAGAGAGTACCTACATTTGTTCCAATACTTGCTTTGACAAAAAAAGATTTGTTAGATGAAGGAGTTTCCTTCTCATTGATATAACCCAAACCTCTTTTGTCACATGGATGCTTACCACTTTTAATGAGGGATTCAACCTTGTTTGAACTAGATGACATCTTGTTAATCATCACACTTGCCTCATCAAGTTTATCACTAAGTATCCTATTTTTAATGGCATATTTCTCTAAGATGTCATCACTTTTCCTAACATCTTCACGTGATTTATTTAGCCATTGTTCATACTTTTTCTCTTGATTTAAGTGCTCACTAAGTTTGGCTTTAAGCATGTTTTCTAGTCTCCTAGCACTAACAAGAGAACTATCCCTTTGCTCAATTTCTTGCTTCAAAATGCAAAGTCTATCATTTCTATCTTTTAAGTTCATTTCAAGGCTTAGGATCTTGTCTTTAAGTTCATTGAATTCCTTTGAGCCTAGTCCATGATTCTCAAGCTTCTTATTAAGGGACACATTGACTTTAGATAAGCATTCATTTTCAAGAATAAGATCATTAATTTTTTTCTCATCCAAGTCAATAGGTTTAACAAAAGAAGCCACATAGGAATACAATTCCTTAATCATGACTATCACAAATAACACAAACACTATAAAGAAAGGATCTATCTAAGTGCGTCTAGTGGCTGTGTTAAGTTTCCTGTAGTCTATACATACTCGCCAACCTGTCTGAACCCTATGTGGTACCAACTTGTTGTCGTCATTCTACACCACAGTCAAACCAAACTTCTTCGGTACTATATGAATAGGGCTAACCCACTTGCTATCTGAAATGGGGTAAATGATCCTATTTTCTAACAACTTGAGGACTTCTTTTTTGACTACCTCCTTCATGATTGGATTAAGTCTCCTTTGACCCTCTATAGTCGGTTTGGAACCGTCCTCAAGAAAGATCTTATGCATGCAAGTGGTAGGGCTAATTCCCTTCAAATCATCCAACGACCACCCTATTGCCTCTCTATACTCAAAACAGTGATCAACTCCTTCTCTTCCGCTGGTTGCAAATCTGATGCAATAATCACTGGAAGTGTCTCATTCCTTCCAAGGAATGCATACTTTAAGGTAGAAGGTAATGGTTTGAGTTCCAAAATAGGAGAGGAAGTTGTACGTGGTTGCTCATCCCAAAGAATGTGCTCCCTGGTTTCCTCTTTTTCCACTGTGGTGCTAGCCCAGACTGACATCCCTACCTAATCCGTCTCTTGACCTTTTTCTATCACATGGTCTTCACAAGCCATAGAGTCAATGAGATTCCTCTCTAAGCATTCAGCCAACAACACATCCTCGATGGTGTTTTCCATCTTCCTAGAGTGAACAAACAGATATTGTATAGACTATAAGACTACAAGTTAGCAAAATAACTAGAACTAGTCCATACCATTATCCTCATATCTTACATATCCTAACTACTTCTAACTAATTACAAAAGCTACTTGAGGTGTGTGTGTGTGTGTGTGTGTGTGATATGCACATAGTCTTGTCATGTCATTCTCTACTCAAGGCATAAGTTAAAATCACATATTATTATCACCATGCATGCCTTAAGTCTACAATTTCACTTTATTTCATTCAAGAAGTATACCATACTTACTCATCCCACTCATTTCTTACCAATTTTCAACCTAGCATGCAAGTGTCTTTAGATGTATCTAGTGAGCTCACCCTTCCATTTGCCCTTGAAACGCACCGATCGGCGGTTTCATTCGGCGGCCAGCCGCCGAATTGAACCGCCGAATGGCTCCCGAGTGGAACAGGGGAACTTCGGCGACTTCGTTCGGCGGTTTGGAAACCGCCGATTCCAACCGCCGTTTTGGACCCGAGAGATATATTTCAATCAGGTCTCATTCGGCGGTTTCGCGATTCACCAAAAATGGTGAAACCAAGGAGAAGCCAAAGGCATCTCCACCGGCGATCATCGCGCAAAACAAAGCACATTACCGTGCACGCGCGGACGTTTCCGAACATCCTTAGGGAAACGAATTACTCCACACTAAAAGCTAACATACATGAAGTGCAAGTGTGGGTATTGAATGCATCCTAATGCCTATCATGTCATGGCATTATCATATAACAAGATGCAACCAATTCAACATGCAAGAAGAGATATTGAATAAGTCAATAAAGCACAATGCACACAAAATATGAACACACCATACAAGAATAAGAGTTATGCATGTTGTGTGTGTGTGTGCACCTATAACTCTTCAAGCCAAAGTAAGCACAAGATATACCTTTGGTGCTTGTCCTCTTGAGGTCTTGGAAAGGGTCTTGATCTTCAACAAATCACCTAGACTACCCTTACAACCAAACCCCAACATGTGGTTTGCCCACGAAATAAGCCAATCAACAAAAGGGAATCCTTACACTTACTAATATCATACTCCATTCTTAGTGAATTTTTAGAAAACCAAAGGTATCGAACTACCTGATACCTCTCCGACCAAGATCTACCCCAATCCTGGTCCCCCTTGAATTGTTAATTGGAAATATCACCAGTGACAATTTTCGGTTAACACTTTTGGCGCCATCTGTGGGAAATAACTCCAAACCCTTAATAAGCTACTATTATAGGTGTTTTTTGTCAGCATGACATGTCAGCGAAGATAGCGGGTAATGTGGAAATATAGTGATTCCATGTCATCAAAAGTCAAATGTGAGACACGTTATCAAAAGGGTCAACATGAATGCGTGACATCACCATATGAGGGGCCATCTGCAGATGGAATCTGGTTGGCTAAAGACCTGTTCGGCCAAGGGTTTCAATCAGCCAAGATCTATTCCGCCAAGAACATGCTCGGCCACTTGGCCAGGAATCTGCTCGGCCAAGATTCTACATGGCTAACATTCCACTCGGCCAAAAGTCCACTCGGCCAAGATTCCACTCGGCCAGGAATCTGCTCGGCCAAGATTCTACTCGGCCAACATTCCACTCGGCCAGAAGTCCACTCGGCCAAGATTCTACTCGGCCAACATTCCACTCGGCCAACATTCCACTCGGCCAACATTCTACTCGGCCAACATTCTACTCGACAAAAAGTCCACTCGGCCAAGATTCTACTCGGCCAAGTCTGCTCGGCCAAGATCTGTTCGGCCAAAGGAATCTGCTCGGCCAAGAGTCTACTCGGCCAAGATTCTGCTTGGCTCTGCTCGGCCAAAAATTAGTACTTAGCCAAAAATGAGAAATACAGCCTTTCCAAGATACGCCACATCAGGAAGAGATCTACACAAATACGAAATCTTAGGATAATATTTCAATAAGGAAATATCCCTATTTCCTCTCCAGTACCAGAAAAGTCTAATCATGAAAGAACTCTAAGCCTCCAAAAGGATAAACACTAAATGGGAAACGAGTCCTAATTGGTCTACTCTACAAAAATCCTACAAAGACTCTGATTAATGAGTCCACCGTTTATACGACAGAAACTAGGGCAACCCTAGATCGAACCCTATAAACACATCAATGTATTCATTATATCAAGGGGATCATCATAAGCAATTATTTGAGAGAAAGCGAGTATTGAGTGTGTAATCCTTATATTCATAGTGGATCACTTCTCGCCGTCACCGGCACCGTGGATGTTTCCCCACCGTGGGGTTTTACCACATACCCTCCTTCTAGCGCCAATTGTTGATGGTGATTTTTCGATGGTCAACCGGTCAATGATTTAGGTTGGTGAAACCTGAAGATAAACGTAATGAAAGTAGAAAAATAAATGATGAGCAAGCATAACACATATTTTACATGGTAAAACCCCAAGGCGGGGAAACATCCACGGTGCCGGTGACGGCGAGAAGTGATCCACTATGAATATAAGGATTACACACTCAATACTCGTTTTCTCTCAAATAATTGCTTATGATGATCCCTATGATATAATGAATACATTGATGTATTTATAGGGTTCGATCTAGGGTTGCCCTAGTTTCTGTCGTATAAACGGTGGACTCATTAATCAGAGTCTTTGTAGGATTCTTGTAGAGTAGACCAATTAGGACTCGTTTCCCATTTAGTGTTTATCCTTTTGGAGGCTTAGAGTTCTTTCATGATTAGACTTTTCTGGTACTGGAGAGGAAATAGGGATATTTCCTTATTGAAATATTATCCTAAGATTTCGTATTTGTGCAGATCTCTTCCTAATGTGGCGTATCTTGGTAAGGCTGTATTTCTCATTTTTGGCTAAGTACTGATTTTTGGCTGAGCAGAGTCGAGCAGAATCTTGGCCGAGTAGACTTTTGGCCGAGCAGATTCCTTTGGCCGAACAGATCTTGGCCGAGCAGACTTGGCCGAGTAGAATCTTGGCCGAGTGGACTTTTGGCCGAGTGGAATGTTGGCCGAGTAGAATCTTGGCCGAGTAGACTTCTGGCCGAGTAGAATCTTGGCTGAGTGGACTTCTGGCCGAGTAGAATGTTGGCCGAGTAGAATCTTGGCCGAGCAGATTCCTGGCCGAGTGGAATCTTGGCCGAGTGGACTTTTGGCCGAGTGGAATGTTGGCCGAGTAGAATCTTGGCCAAGCAGATTCCTGGCCGAGTGGCCGAGCATGTTTTTGGCGGAATAGATCTTGGCTGATTGAAACCCTTGGCCGAACAGGTCTTTAGCCAACCAGATTCCATCTGCAGATGGCCCCTTATATGGTGATGTCACGCATTCATGTTGACCCTTTTGATAACGTGTCTCACATTTTACTTTTGATGACGTGGAATCACTATATTTCCACATTGCCCGCTATCTTCGCTGACGTGTCATGCTGACGAAAAACACCTATAACAATACCCCCTCAAATCTGCGAGATGAGTTCTTGGTGACTCATCGAAGGGGATTTGAATAGTTCTTCTCTAATTTTTGTTTCACTACTCAACTGATGTTTGAACAATTGTCGGACATTTGTTGAGCCTCTGGTTGCTCTTTAACTCCTCTTGTAATTTTTGCCTTGTATACTTCTGTGATGCCTCGGTCCGCACTTGCACTATATATAATTGGTATTTGGTATACCTTTATTCTTCAAGACCTTGTAGCTAGTATTCCTGCTGTTGTATATATAATTTCACCAAGCAGCCACATCATCAAAGGAATCAATAAATGTTGAAGAATAGGTTGCCACGTCACTCATCGACCAGGTCAAAGGAGAAAACGTGGACCAGTCAGTATGTAAACGTCAAGTCAATAAAGTCAAAGGTGTGGTCGCTAGGGCTAGATATGTACTCGCCAAAGATAGAAACATGGTCATCGAAGGTTAATACCCAGGAGGGGAGATGTTTGCCGCATCAGCATACTAAGTACAAACCGACTCGGTAGAAACACGAAAATAAACCCTAAACTCCCAGAAGACCCACGATAACTAAGAGTCATAGGAAAGGGTAGAGAGAACAAATCCTAATCCAATACATCATGGGACTCCCAATACAAATCCAAGAGGAAGTCCTACTACCAACACGACAAGGATCAAGGGAAAAACCCTAATTAACATGTATAAATAGAACCATCTATCCCATGAGGAAGGGGTTCGAAAACCTAAAGAGAGAAAAGCAATAATTCGAGAGATTTGAGTGTGTAACCGAAATAAGTGAACTATAGTGATATTTTCTTGTCCTCCGGGACGCTGTGCTTTTTTCCCATTTAAGGTTTTTCCACGTAAATTGGTCTCTTGCATGCATTGATTTTCTTTCTTAATTGACGATTGTTTTGATTTAATTGTTGGTCGTATGGTAATCCAAATTTCACCGTCAACAATTGGCGCTAGAAGGAGGGGGTGATTGAACAGAAACTTCGAAGAACCCTTGCGACTTGAAAACATGAACAGCGACAAGAATGGCAACTCCAACGGAGATCAGATTGTTGAGGCAACTGCACCAACAGGCGATGGGGCGACGACAATCGGGGAATAATCGGTGGCAACACCAGGAGCTAGGGCAACCGACCCAAGAACTCTGTAGCACTTCCAAACTGCGTTGATGAATCTGATCAGCGAGGCTAACAAAATAGGACTCTCACTTCCCATAGGCCCGGGAATCTCTTCTCCCTACGAATTAGCCACACCTGGAATCCAGCCGCTCGGGAGATTACGGTCAGAAATCCACATTGTAAAATTTGAAATCACAAACCGTAAAATTCTACGGAAAGCTAACTTCCATACCTTTCCAACCATATAAGGCTCGAAACCCATTTCCCTCTGAGATGATACAGTTTAATTCTTGAAGTTGACCCATCAACAGATGCTTCCCGCGTAGAAATTCTAGGCTGACCTTTGAGTAGTAAAATGGTCATAACTCCTTCTAGAAAACTCAAAATCACAAACCGTAAAATTCTACGGAAAGATAACATCTGTACCTTTCCAACCATATAAGGCTCAAAACCAAGTTCACTCTGAGATGATACAGTTTAATTCTTGAAGTTGACCCATCAGCAGATGCTTCCCGCGTAGAAATTCTAGGCTGACCTTTGGGTAGTAAAATGGTCATAACTCCTTCTAGAAAACTCAAAATCACAAACCATAAAATTCTACGGAAAGCTAACATCCGTACCTTTCTAACCATGTAAAGCTCGAAACCCAGTTCCCTCTGAGATGATACAGTTTAATTCTTGAAGTTGACCCATCAGCAGATGCTGTTTTCACGGGTTTGATCAAGAAATCTTCCAAATTGCTTTCAATTATCTTCTAGGACTTGAATAGTTGAGAATGCTTCTATCCAAAACATCTTTTCTTCTTGTCGTATCCTTTAAAGGCAACTTCTAACGATCTTTTGAAGTTTTAGGGCTCAAGACAGCTTGAAGATGTCGTGGCTGAATATCATAAGAGGAACTGATTAAGGTTTCCCTGAGCTGTGTCTTTCCTCACAATCGGAGAAAAATGTGGTATATGTCGTCGCTCTTGGCAAGGTAAGATGTCGCTCTATAGAGATCGTGCTTCAAAGCATCCACCCCCTGAGACCACTACCATATATATATATATATATACATGCTCATGGCGAGTTGGGGGCTTTTGTTCTCCAGGGGTTCATGTTGCTTGGAATCTACCCCCTAGCATCATTGTTATTCTTGAGTTGATGCCGACGTGCAGGGTAGGAGCCACGCTTTTGACACA
Organism: Acer yangbiense; assembly: GCA_008009225.1. Classification (NCBI taxonomy): domain Eukaryota; kingdom Viridiplantae; phylum Streptophyta; class Magnoliopsida; order Sapindales; family Sapindaceae; genus Acer; species Acer yangbiense. The sequence goes on along the minus strand of CM017765.1, from coordinate 10,852,483 downwards.
TTGTCTGGGTAGCCATTCTTTTCTTCTTTGGTCGGGTCATTTCAAGCATTTGGCCTGGATCTTTCTTCTCCATTTGAACTTTTTCTCGGCTAATCTTTTTTGTAGGTTTGTTTGATTCTTCCCTTTGGCCAATCTTTCTTACAGATCGGTTATTCTATTTTTATTTTTTTTTATATACCTTCTGGCTAATACTCCTGCAAAATGAAAGCACTTTATCTTTATAAATACAATTTTGACTTATAACTTACTTGCATTCGACTTTGTTCATTATTGTCTCTTTTGCAATTGCTCATTGGCTTTTGTACTTCTTGCAAATTGTTCCAGGTGTTCGCTTATGGCTTCAGGGCAACTTGAGCGTTTATTTTACACCACGGGGGGTCCTAACTCACTGTATCTAAGTTTCAACCCACTTTCAGAGTTTTTACTTGATTTTTAGTGAGCCAAGCTAACCTCAAGGCATCCGGCTCAAGTGGCCTAGATCTTGCGTTTGAAAGCTTCCTAATTGTTTTTATGTGCACTTGCCCATTGGAGCTTTGTACCTACATATTTTAAACTTAACAGATGCAATATAAGCGGAAAAATCTTTACCCCTTTCCACAAGGCCGGATCGCTGACAGTGCTTTATTTACACCCAGTCAATTTTTGAGCTGACAGCGCTTTATTTGCACCCAGTCAGTTTTTGAGCTGACAGTGCTTTATTTGCACCCAGTCAGTTATTCTTTTTGATCAATTTGGTATACCTACACACTCATAAACGTGTAAATAATAAAAATATTTTGTTTTATTTTTACCCGAGTGTAACATTGATTTCTTTGTTTAAGCTGAGTAACTCATTTAACCAAGTATCTCATTAACTGGCATTAAGTTTGAGTAATCCATTGGTTTTATTGGGTCAAGTTTTTGTTATACTTGATTGGTTTATCCAAGTATCTAGTTACCTTGGTCTGAACAAATATATTATCCTTAGTTTGGCTTCAAGAATAATCAAGTATCTCATTAAACTGGTCATCTTCAGAGTGACCAAGTGTCTCATTAAACTGATAAGTTTTTCTTCAAGAATGATCAAGTATCTTATTAAACTGATCATTTCCCGACCGACCAAGTGTCTCATTAAACTGGTCAGTTTTACCCAGGTGTTACGTCGAGGCTCACCACGACCATACACTTAGGTCCCCTGCACAAGTCACCTAGGACGTCTCCTGGTTTTGTCTGCTACAGGGGTTTACCGAATCGTTGGGGTAGTGTATACCGACCAACATAGCTGTGCATCTCACCAGACATATTCCGACGGTGCCCCGAGCAGTTTTCTAGGTATCCTAGTGCCTTGGGTTTGCCTTTTCACTAAGGATATGTTCGTATCTGATTAGCTCGGCGGGCATGCTATTTCAGCTTCTCCGCCCCTCAGACACTATCCACTCGCTCTTCGCGGTTTCATGGCGCCCGAGTACTATCTTCGGGCTTTACGCTCCAAAGATGACCCCTTCGGCCTATGTTAGTGAAGATTTTGGCCCCTTTGGCCTTTTCTTCGAATTTCTACATACGCCGAGATAAAACTCGTTTTGCATGTATTGAGACTAAGCTCAATTAAAGTTTTCAGCTTGTCTTTCTCTGTCAAACACGTTAACATTTGCACAAATGTATTTTTTAATAATGCTGAAAAAATAGTTGGATCCCTACACGTTATTGGTGTTGGTTGATGTTCGGGATGAATACATGTGGACTTGCTAGATGTTTTGCATACAAAAACCATGTAGTATGCTAATAAAACTAGTATATGTTTTCGCAGGTATATACACGCATAGTATTTATTATGTATGAAAGAAACGTAGAGATAGCATATGTAAGTAGGGTGTAATACTAGAATAAGTACACATACTACATGTGTTGTGCATCATGTTAAAAGTGCAGTAAAGAATTTCAATAAACCAGGGTGAAAAAAGTGTTTCCACATTTTACCTCCTCGTCAACGTACGGTTATGAAATCCAAGAAGATTTGATTTATAGGCCGAATAAAAAGTAACTAAGCGATAATTTAGATTTTACCTTTAACTCCACTTGATGAGATATCCGAAATTGGTTACCTTTTCATTCTGAGTCTCAAATCGCAAGTCGTTCTTTCCTTGTGCTTTTGTATAATACTTTGTCTTATGTTTCCCTAGATCACTTTTATCATTGGACACTCTCATCCTCAATATTTTCCTCAAGGTCTTCCTCCTAACATGTCCGCTCAAGAAGATTTTCGGAAAGCATCCTTATTTGAGTCACCGAGGGATAGTCGGTTGTTTGTTAAAGTTTGAAGTGCACCGGGATGGAGTTTGTTCCTGCGCACAGAGGTAAAGCTCGATTTCTAAACCAAGGGTTTTACCTTGACTTCTATACCCAACATGTGAGTGAAATTTTCACATAACAATAGTTACGTATATAAGAAGGCCAAATTAAATAAAAACAACTAACTCATATAAAACATTATTGATGATTAGTGTTTGAATTTTGGCATCCAAGAATATATGTTAGGGAAATATACAGAGGTAATATGTGAGTGCAATTTATTGAGAAGTACACAAAGGTTATACAATATGTACAGTGTACTCGCGTGAAAATAATACATGAAGAAGTGAATATCTTAACACATATTGATCACAAAAACTCAACATTTCACACCTCACAATTTTGTTTTGATTTTGCTGTTTAGGAACTTAACCAAATTCATGCTCATTTGATCTAAAGAACAAATTGGTCAACATGATTCGCACAACAATAAAAATTATGTGACGTAGCTATTGCTGGCTGAATTTGCTCGGTGATGCGTTTCCAAATCAAGGTGATTTACGCACCGCTTTAACACGAGTATATATTTTGATAGAAAAGCATACAATATGCAACTCATGATTTTAATAAATTAGCAGCAGGTTCTCAATATAAAAATAAGAACCACAATTTTCTACCAAGTCATTGACTGAGTTGCAAGATTATGTCAACAATAATAATTATTAATAATATAACATTTAAACAAAGATGTACCTTCAACTCCGACCGATTTCAACAATGTCGTTAAATGCTTTCGAAAGTGATTTTATCAAGATCACAGTCTTTGCCACTTACGAACCTGAAGTTTAGGCTTATTACTTTGGATCCTTTATTGTTGGACATGTCTGTAATGAAGAGCCGAGTGAGCTTTAGCCGAGTGGACCCCTTTTTCTTTATTAAGATATGCTGGATTAATGAAAGTAGTTGGCAATGTGAGGCTAATGCTACTCTTCCCTCTCCGATCGGGTCACCAAGGCTATATGGTCTCTCTTTTTTGAAACCTTTAAGCACGTTGAGATGAAATTCAATTCCCGAGCGCAAAGGCAAGACTAGATTCCTGAGCTAGCACTTTCAACTTGTTTTCTATACAAAGTATGTGAGTAAAGTTCGCACAAGTAATAATAATCATGTATTTTAATGAGACCAAATAATTGGAAGCGATCAACTCACATGGTACTATTAATGATTACTGATTAGTGTCGAAATATGACACCTGTATGACAGACAATATGCGCATAAGAGCCATAAAAGTTGCCAGACATAGTAATTAAGCATGCATTACATGTTTATAGACTTATGCGCACATATTATGTATTGTATACGAGAAACATGCATAGATAACATGTGAACGCAATATAACATAAAGAGAATTACACAAAGTGTTTCATTAAACTGGTCATTTTTACCCAGGTGTTACGTCGAGACTCACCACGACCATACACTTAGGTCCCCTGCACAAGTCACCTAGGACATCTCCTGGTTTTGTCTCCTACAGGGGTTTGCCAAATCGTTGGGGTAGTGTATACCGACCAACACAACTGTGCATCTCACCAGACATATTCCGGTGGTGCCCCGAGCAGTTTCCTAGGTATCCTGTTTTCCAGGTATCCTAGTGCCTCGGGTTTGCCTTTTCACTAAGGATACGTTCGTATCTGATTAGCTCAGCAGGCATGCTATTTCAGCTTCTCCGCCCCTCAGACACTATCCACTCGCTCTTCGCGGTTTCATGGCGACCGAGTACTATCTTCGAGCTTTACGCTCCAAAGATGACCCATTCGGCCTATGTTAGTGAAGATTTTGGCCCCTTTGGCATTTTCTTCGAATTTCTACATACGCCGAGATAAAACTCGTTTTGCGTGTATTGAGACTAAGTTAAATTAAAGTTTTCAGCATGACACGTCAGCGAAGATAGCGGGTAATGTGGAAATATAGTGATTCCACGTCATCAAAAGTCAAATGTGAGACACGTTATCAAAAGGGTCAACATGAATGCGTGACATCACCATATGAGGGGTCATCTGCAGATGGAATCTGGTTGGCTAAAGACCTGTTCGGCCAAGGGTTTCAATCAACCAAGATCTATTCTGCCAAGAACATGCTCGGCCACTCGGCCAGGAATCTGCTCGGCCAACATTCCACTCGGCCAACATTCCACTCGGCCAGAAGTCCACTCGGCCAAGATTCCACTTAGCCAGGAATCTGCTCAGCCAAGATTCTACTCGGCCAACATTCCACTCGGGCAGAAGTCCACTCGGCCAACATTCTACTCGGCCAACATTCCACTCGGCCAGAAGTCCACTCGGCCAAGATTCTACTCGGCCAACATTCCACTCGGCCAAAAGTCCACTCGGCCAAGATTCTACTCGGCCAAGTCTGCTCGGCCAAGATCTGTTCGGCCAATGGAATCTGCTTGGCCCAGAGTCTACTCGGCCAAGATTCTGCTCGGCTCTACTCGGCCAAAAATCAGTACTTAGCCCAAAACGAGAAATACAGCCTTACCAAGATACGGCACATCAGGAAGAGATCTGCACAAATACAAAATCTTAGGATAATATTTCAATAAGGAAATATCCCTATTTCCTCTCCAGTACCAGAAAAGTCTAATCATGAAAGAACTCTAAGCCTCCAAAAGGATAAACACTAAATGGGAAACGAGTCATAATTGGTCTACTCTACAAGAATCCTACAAAGACTCTGATTAATGAGTCCACCGTTTATACGACAGAAACTAGGGCAACCCTAGATCGAACCCTATAAATACATCAATGTATTCATTATATCAGGGGGATCATCATAAGCAATTATTTGAGAGAAAGCGAGTATTGAGTGTGTAATCCTTATATTCATAGTGGATCACTTCTCACCGTCACCGGCACCGTGGATGTTTCCCCGCCTTGGGGTTTTACCACGTAAAATATGTGTTATGCTTGCTCATCTTTTATTTTTCTACTTTCATTACGTTTATCTTCAGGTTTCACCAACCTAAATCGTTGACCGGTTGACCATCGAAAAATCACCGTCAACAATTGGCGCTAGAAGGAGGGGGTGGAGAACTCAACTTCAAGAAACCCTCATGAACAGACCACAAAAGGAACTCTGATGTAGATCCAACACTTGAAGCACCCAACAAACGACTATTGGAAGTTCTAGGGAGTGGATTAATTACAGAACCCGTAGCAGGAGCGCAGCCGTGACCAATTCCAGAGGAAGAATATTGTGAAAGCAATACTTAGAGCTTCAAAGTATCAAGAATCCGTCCGAGGAATTGCTTTCGCATTCCGACAGCTTACAAAAGAAAAGAGGAGAGCTGTCCAGAATTGCGGAATTGCTGACCAATATGCACTAAAATAGGCATATCTCCCTCTACAGAAGTCGGATTCATGAACTGTAAAAACCATTGGAAACTAGCCATCCAAGGCTTTCCAAAAATATATGGTTCGTATCCTAGTTCAATCTGAGCAATATTTGGTGGCTCTCGTAATATTAAAGAAACCAGATCGCGCACAGATTTCTGATCTGACCATTGAACACTAAAACAGGCATATCTCCCTCTACAGAAGTCGAAATCGTGAGCCGTAAAAAACATCAGAAACTAGACATCTGGACCTTTTCAGAAATATAAGGTTCGCAATCTGGTTTAACCTGTGGAATATTTTATAATCCCCGAAACATTGAAGGAAGTGATTTGCGGAGGATTTTCCAACTTGACCACCAGACGCTAAAACAGAGATAACTCTCTCCAGATAGCATGGAATCATGAACCGTGAATTTCGTTGTAAAATAGATGTATAGATCTTTCTGAGGATATGTGGGTCTCAACACAATTCATCCCGAGAAATATTTGATGACTTCCAGAACGTTGCAGTTTAGCATAAGGTTTACCTTGACGTGTTAGAAACCGAGCCCATCTTGGTATAAAACACCCAATGTCAATTCTCAACTGAGCCCACTCGGCCCTTCATCAATGATCCAATGGTAAAACGACTACTCCAGGTTCGGTAAGTGGCTGAGGTTAGTCAATTTGCAGTCTAATTTTATGATTTTATCTACATTGTGCAAACAAGGAATATATGCATAGTTACATAAATAAAAGTGAAAACTATCCAAATAATGATTATTCAAGATTTAATCAGGAATTCGATCTTGATAAAATCATTCGGATTCGGGGGTATGTTTTCACTTAATTATTATTATTATTGATATCGTCTTGCATCAATAACTGTATAGAATATCAGGATGCTTAAATCTTATACTATGAATACACTCCTAATTTGTTGAAATTAGAAGTTGCATATTGTGCTTTTCTATTAAAATATTTGCATGGATTGCCTTGACTTGGGAGTGCATTGCCGAATAGATTCAGTCGGCAGCAAGTATGTAACATGATTATTATTTTTCTAGATTAATAAGAGTAAAACATACTGATTGATGTTTAATATTTGTGATACTTTGATTAACCAAACAATAATTCGATTGAGTTTATTTGAGACTTTGATCTTGATAAAAAATGATTGAATATTCATTGTCTAATAAAAATTACCAAGCTCATGACATACATACCTTATTTAGCATATAATTGTTTTGGGCAAACAATACATTACGAATACTACATGGTTGTCTGTGTCATTAATTTAACTCATTAAATAATAATGAGGTGAGTAACACTGCTGGAGCCTAGATGCAATCGCACTAGTTGTTATATGCACCCTCCATGTGTAATGCTTTTTCACTTGTGATGGGTTGTTCATTTAAATGTTGTGGAAAAGCTGACTCCATGCTATTAATAGTGTTGTAATTTGTTATATTACGATGTTTGAGGGTAATAATAGTTTTTTTTTTAATATCTTTCGAGTAAGTGTTATTTAATAAAATTGATCAAGACTTTGATCTTGGTGAGAAATGCTTCCAAAAGCGTTTAAGCAGTACCGAAAGCGTTCGGATAAAAAGGTACGATTTCTCGTAATCGTTATGTTATTTATTAGGGAAAATTGCACAAACTTACCCTAACGTTTGCCATTATGGCATAATATTCAACTAATGCCTTTAATTGCACAAACAACCCCTCCTTTTAGTCAACTTTAGTTAAAAATAGCCATTGACCATGATTTTTTTTTGAAAGCCCAAAATTGCCCTTGCACTTTATTACAAAAAAATCTTAATTGCCCTTTATTTAAAACATTATCTACTTAAAATTATTATAATATAAAAAATAAATACTAAACATAATCCTTTTTAAATAAAAAAAAATTCAAAAATAATATATTAAAAACAAAACAATTTAAGAAAACATTATTTTGAGAAATACAATTTAATAATATATTTAAAAAAAACGTTATTTTGAGAAAATATAATTTAAAATTATACAAGTCCAATATGAATAGTGGTAATGTGTTACATATTTTTAAAATTTAAAGCATTTTTTATTTAAAAAGGATTATGTTTAGTATATTTTTTTTAAAATTTTTGAACCAAAATATAATGCGTAATTTATATTGAGTCAAATTATTTTGTCTTATAGAGATGAACATTGAACAAATTTTCGGTGCTACTGTATTTTATTATGACAAATGATTATATTTTTATTTTAAACTCTTGATGATTTTATTTATATTTGTGTTTAGAATACTAAACATAATCCTTTTTAAATAAAAAAAATTCAAAAATATGTAACACATTACCACTATTCATATTGGACTTGCATAATTTTAAATTATATTTTCTCAAAATAACGTTTTTTTTTTTGTTTTTTTTAATATATTATTAAATTGTATTTTCTCAAAATAACGTTTTCTTAAATTGTTTTGTTTTTAATATATTAATTTTGATTTTTTTTTATTAAAAAAAGATTATGTTTAGTATTTATTTTTTATATTATAATAATTTAAAGTAGATAATGTTTTAAATAAAGGGCAATTAAGATTTTTTTGTAATAAAGTGCAGGGGCAATTTTGGGCTTTCAAAAAAAAATCATGGTCAATGGCTATTTTTAACTAAAGTTAACTAACATGAGGGGTTGCTTGTGCAATTAAAGGCATTAGTTGAATATTATGCCATAATGGGAAACGTTAGGGTAAGTTTGTGCAATTTTCCCTATTTATTATCGTTGGCATCATATTGCATCTTAAATCGATAATATAGACGGGTATCATAGTGATTATTTCTGTTTGGAATATTATGAATTTAGCATTGGAATCTCTAGAACTATAAGTATATAATCCATGTATTTCTATAGAAATTCCCACTGATAAAACAGTGTATGAATCACAATTGATTCGGAGACGCATGTAACATGTACGTGTCACAATGTTTTGTTACTTTTCAGACAAAATATGACATCGTTATTGATGTTTAAATTTTCATGATAGTGGTTGGGTTCAACGATATTGGGTTCGACCAATTTGTTCTTTAAATCAAATAAGCATGAGTGTTGAAAAATGTGACTAGAAGTATTTGGTATGCTTGAGACATTGAATATATGTAATCTAGATATATTAAATTATATCCGTCTCTTCATATCATTATACTTTCACATACAAATACACAACACGCATAACTTTTGTGTAATTCTCTTTATGTTATATTGCGTTCACATGTTATCTATGCATGTTTCTCGTATACAATACATAATACGTGCGCATAAGTCTATAAACATGTAATGCATGCTTAATTGCTATGTCTGGCAACTTTTATGGCTCTTATGCGCATATTGTCTATCATACAGGTGTCAAATTTCGACACTAATCACTAATCATTAATAGTACCATGTATGAGTTGATCGCTTCCAATTATTTGGTCTCATTAAAATACATGATTATTATTACTTGTGCGAACTTTACTCACATACTTGGTATAGAAAACAAGTTGAAAGTGCCAACTCAGGAATCTAGTCTTGCCTCTGCGCGCGGGAATTGAATTTCATCTCAACGCGCTTAAAGGTTTCAAAAAAGAGAGACCATATAGCCTTGGTGACCCGATCGGAGAGGGAAGAGTAGCATTGGCCTCACATTGCCAACTACCTTCATTAATCTAGCATATCTTAATAAAGAAAAAGGGGTCCACTCGGCTAAAGCTCACTCGGCTCTTCATTACCGACATGTCCAACAATAAAGGATCCAAAGTAATAAGCCTAAACTTCAGGTTTGTAAGTGGCAAAGACTGTTGTAAGGTTCCCATTTGTTGATTGGCTCATTTCGTGGACAAACCACATGTTGGGGGTTCTTTGTAAGGGTAGCCTAGGTATCGGTGTTATTTCTCAAGCCCTTTGAAGACCTCGTCTTGATAAGCACCGAAGGTAAATTTCTATGTGCTTGCTTTTCTTTAAAGAGATTAGTTGCACACACACACTTAACATACATTGCATATGTGTGCATTCTCTTCACTTGTCACATTTCACACTTGCACTTATTTGTTATATTTTATTATGTGTAATTGTGTCTTGTTGTCTTGTAATTCGTTTCCCGATTGTTTTCGGAAACGTCCGCACATGCACTAGGATATGCTTGGTTTAGCGCGAGGACCGCCTAAGGAGAATGCCCTTGACTTCTCCTTGGTTTTCAACTTTATTGGTGATCGGCGGTTATGATCGGCGGCCTGGCTGCCGAATGAAACCGCCGTTTGCTTCCAGTAGTGTATGGAGTGATTCTGCGGTTATGATTGGTAGTCACGACCGCCGTTCGAAACCGCCGTTCAAGACCTGATTGATTTTATCTCTCGGCCTAATTCGGCGGTTGAATCGACGGTCACGAATGAAACCGCCGTTTTCATACCTGATTGATTTTTTAATCTCAGGTTTGATTCGGCGGTTAGATCGGCGGTCACGCAACCGCCAAATGAAACCGCCGTTGGTCCCCTATTCCTCTCGGGCCAATTCGGCGGTTATGATCGGTGGCCTAGCCGCCGATTGAAACCGCCGTTCAGTGCGTTTCAGGGGTAAACTTGTCTTTTCACATGCTCTATTTTTCATGCCTATAAATACATCACTTTCTCTTATTCTGAATGTGACTCTTTAATCATCAAGAACCCTACTTTAAAAAGAGAGATTTTTAAGAGAGAAAGCAATCAAGTTTGCTCATCAAACACTCAAACCAAAATCCATTTGCATCAAAGTTCATCTAGCATTCTCTAGCATATCTAGGATGCTTGCTTGCATGGGTCTTTCATCATCACACTTGCTTTGGTAAGTTTTTCACTATTATCATACATAATTAGTGTTTAATTTATTATGACATCTCTTTTATTACTTGATTGTTCTTTGATTATATTCTTATATTCAAGATAGAGATTGTTGTGTTGATTTGATTGAGTGTTGTTTTTATGATAGATATCCAGGTTTCTATAATCTATGATTATCTAAGCTAATTCACATGTTATTTAGCTTTAATATCTAGGATTGTTTTTAATTGCAAATTCATCATCTTAGATAAGCATATATGGTTTCCCTTGCTCTATGTTGCATTTGAATATTCATATATTCACTTAGGGTGTTAATCTCTTTTTAGAGAATTAAGTCTTGTGTTGTGACCGGGATTAGGTTGCTTAATTCGCAAGCAATAGGACTAGGTTCACTCATACCGGGATTAGGTAGGTGTGTGATTACTTCCGGGATTAGGTTGTAATCGTTTTACACATTTAGTGGATTCGAGGTTCGAGTGTGGCTTACTTACTAGCCCATGGTTTTTCCCGTGAGGGTTTCCACGTAAATATCAAGTGTTATTTACATTCCGCACCTTATTACACTTGTTATATTATTGTGACTAGTTAGGGGCATTTTCGTAAAATTGACTTGTATGCGAAAATTGGGTAAAATCATTTAAAATCTATTCACCCCCCCTCTAGATTAATATTAAATCACACTGTAAATTTGTTTGAATTGGTATTAGAGCGGGTTCCTAGACATATATAGGTGATCCTTGCTTTTTTTGGTGTGTTTTGCATCTTGTGTGATTTTTTGATTTATTCATACATTTTGCATTCATCCAAACACTATGAGTGGTTTCGGGATGAGCAAAGAGGGAGCGTCGAGCGTGAGGCCACCATTGCTCACCGGCGATAATTACTCCTCATGGAAGGAGAAGATGGAAGCATACATATGCCAAATCCATGATAGGGCGTGGATGGCGGTTGAAGATGGATATGCTCCACCTATGATGACTCCTACGGATGGAGGAGAAGAAGTTCTCAAGCCTAAGGCACAGTGGAGTCCTTAAGAATTTATTGACTCCATATGGAACAACAAGGCTATTCATGCCATCCGATGTGCAGTGAGTGAAAATCAGTACAAACTGATTCAAATTACTAGGATTGCTAAAGAGACATGGGACATCCTAGAAGTTGCACATGAAGGCACCGAGGTTGTCAAGGACTCAAAGCTTCAAGTCCTTCAAACTCGGTTTGAGACCATTAGGATGGAAGAGCACGAGCACTTCAATGACTTCTGTTGTGTGTACAAATTCGCCAAACGGACACGTCATCATAAAAGTCAATAATTGCTGAAAGAAGGGATGCCACATCACTCGTTGACCAAGTCAAAGGGGAAAACATGGATCAGTTAATAGGTCAAGGGTGTGGTCGCCAGAATCAAATATATACTCGCCAAAGTCAGAAATGTAGTCGCCAAAGGATAAAACTCAGAAGCGGGGGTGTTCGCTGCATCAGCCTATTGAGCATGAACCGAATCAGCAGAAGCACAATGGTAAAATCCCCACTCACGGAAAGCCCTCTACACCAAGGAGTCTTAGAATAAAGAGGCAGGAAAGCCTATCCTAATCCGTAACAACATGGGATTCCCAATACAAGTCCAAGAGGAAGTCCTACTACAAACACGCCTAAAATCAAGGGGAAACCCTAAATATCATGTATAAATAGAACCACCTATCCCACGAGGAGGGGGTTCGAAAAACCAAAAGAGAAAGAAAGCAAGAATTCGAGAGATCTGAGTGTGTAAAAAAGCCAAGTAATTCAGTGATATTTTCCTGTCCTCCGGGACGCCGTGGTTTTTTCCCATTCAAGGGTTTTCCATGTAAATCTGTCTTTTGCATGTTTTAATTTTCTTTCTTGTTTGACGTTTGTTTTGATTTAGTTATTGACTCTGTGATAATCCAAAAATCACCGTCAACAATTGGCGCTAGAAGGAGGGGGAATTTGAACAAGAACTTTGAAGAACCCTTGTGACTTAAAAACATGAACAGCGACAAGGATGGCAACTCCAGCGGAGATCAGATTGTTAAAATAATTGCGCCAACAGGCGATGGAGCGGCGACGATTGGAGAACAATCTGCGGCAATGCCAGGAGCTAGGGCAACCAACCCAGAAACTCTGCAGCACTTTCAAACTGCGTTGATGAATCTGATCAGTGAGGCTAACAAAAAAGGACTCTCACTTCCCATAGGCCCGGGAATCTCCTCTCCCTACGAATTAACCACACCTGGAATCCATCCACCTGGGAGATTATGGCCAGAAGTCCACATTGCCACCCCCGACACTCGAGTGAGGCAGACCCCCAAAGAAACTCCCTAGGACAACCCTGAAGGTTTCGAGGAAAGAAGATATAGAAAGGGAAAAGCTGTGATGAACGACGAATCCCTGGAGATACAAGATCACGGGCGGATACATGGGACAAATTCTAATGACACGCATCAAAGGAGACGGCGGAGACACCGCTCTATCTCATCTGAAGACAGAAGTCCCCGACAAAGAAGAGAATTACCATCCAAAAGGGTACGGCGAAGAAGATCTGAAAGCGCGGATGATCAGATTGTTAGGAATCCGAATGATAAAGATGACTATGGGAGAATGACAATCAAGAGCATACTCGACCCAGCAGGAGAACCAACTGGCCATCGAGATGTTATCTTACAAGAGTTGTCATCTTACAAGAGTTGTCAAGGAAGGTTTCAGCAATGGCACGGAGGTATGGTCGCAACGTATCTTCAGATGACGAATCAGAGAGTCCATTCGTCGATCACATTGCTCGCACCCAGTTTCCAGATAGGTTCAGAATGCCGACCATTGAACAGTATAAAGAAAACAGGGATCCGAAAGAGCATGTTCACCGATTCCGTAATATTATGGCCCAGTATTCATCCAATGACAGACTGCTATGTCTCACCTTCCCACAGACATTCGGCGACCTCGCCTCTAGATGGTTTGGAAGACTTCCACCCGGAAGTATAAGCAGTTTCTCAAAACTCAGCAAAGCGTTCATAAGACAATTCATGGGGAGCGTGCAGAGAAGGAAGTCACTCGCCCATCTATCGAATCTAAAGCAGGAGCGCAATGAGTCAATCAAGAAGTATCTAGCAAGATTCGGGAAAGAGGTTGCCCAAATTGAGGATGCCAGTGACGTAGCTGTTATCGCCGCTTTCACTAATGGGTTGCAAAGTGGGCGACTATCCTTTGATCTGCGAAGGGATAGGCCAAAAACTTACGAGGAGATGATGGAAATAGCCGGTGATTAAGCATTGGCAGAAGAGGAAGAAGTAGCACAAGGGGGTAGCTACGTACATGGCCATAAGCCTGACTCGAAGTCGGAACATAAGGACAACAAGAAGACACAGCCGCGTGATCGCCAGGGAGACGAAAGAGGCCAAAAGGGACATCCAAGGGAAAGCAAAGGAAATGCTCGATCCAGCAGGTTTGAAGGAAGGTACAACCGTTACACCCCCTTAACTGGCGACCAGGAGGAAATACTTTCAGTGGTAGAAGACAAAGGACTCGCCAAATACCCTCGGCAACAATCAGCTAACGCCAGGAGAGATACAACCAAGTACTGCCGATTTCATAAAGATCATGGGCATGAAACTTCAAAGTGTTTCCAGTTACGTGATCATATTGAGAGCTTGATCAGGGACGGGCACCTGAAAGATTTTACATTGAAAAGCGATAAGCAAGTTGGTCGCCAAGATAACCACCAAGGGATCGGGTAGGAAAGGAGGAGTCCAAGGAGGAACAGCCCTAAAGCTGCTATAAACACCATCTTTGGCGGGCCCCATACTGGGAGAAGTAATCGAGAAAGGATGTCAGAAGTCCGAGAAGTAATGCATGATAGTAGAAATATGGAGATTAATTCTGTGTAGAGGAACCCCAAGAAAGGAAGGGAAGGACATGACCCTATAACATTTACGGCAGAAGACTCCGACGGAATCGATGCAAAGCCTAACGATGCAATTGTAGTGGGAGTTCAAATTGCACACAGGGATGTCCTTCGAGTAATGATTGATAACGGAAGTTCAGCAGATATTCTAAGTGCTAGAGTATACGATGAGCTGCGACTAGACAGGAAGGATCTAGAACCTTTCCATGTACCGCTGAAAGGTTTCGGGGGTGCAGAAGTAAGATCTTTGGGAACTGTGAAACTGCCGGTGAGGTTCGGTACGGCGCCATGTAAGTGAACAATCCTGTTGGATTTTGTTGTAGTCGACATCCATAATTGGCCATATAATGCTTTGCTTGGCAGACCTTTTCTTAACAAAGCCCGAGCTGTCACTTCAACCCACGCCTTGAAGGTAAAATTCCCCACAGAATTTGGAGTCGGGGAACTGAAAGGGTCACAAGAGATGGCTCGCCACGCTAACCTTTCAATCTTTAAAGATAAGGCGGGAATGGAGACCTTAAACATATTCGAAGTGAATAAGGAGGTACGGGAAGAAAATTCGGAAGCATTCGAATTGGACCCAAGGGACAAAGCAAGCAGAGAGAAGGAAGAGCCAACTGAGTCCATTATTCTGGATGAACCAGAATCGAATAAAATAGTCAGGATTGGAGCCAGGTTGGCTGAACGAGTCAAGAGAGATGTGACAAGCCTGCTGAAAGAGTACAAGGGGATATTCGCTTGGAGCCATGAGGACATGCCGGGAATTGATAGAAGTGTTATTTCACACAACCTGGCTATGAACGAAAAATGCAAACCAGTGGTGTAAAAAAGGAGAAGCTTCAACCCAGAGAGAAGTGCGGCGATAAAAGAGGAGGTATCCAAGTTGCTCGCCACAGGTCCATCAGGGAAGTTAAGTACCCAGAATGGGTGGCGAATGTAGTTCTAGTGAAGAAGAAGAATAATCAATGGAGGATGTGCGTCGATTTCACCGACCTAAACAAGGCCTGCTCCAAGGACAGCTTCCCGCTACCAAGAATTGACCAGTTGGTCGATGCAACGGCAGGACATGATACATTGAGCTTCATGGATGCTTACTCAGGCTATAACCAGATAAAAATGTATGCGCCTGATGAGGAAAAGACGGCATTCACCACAGACCAAGGGTTATATTGTTACACAGTCATGCCGTTCGCCCTGAAAAATGCTGGAGCAACTTACCAGCGTTTAGTCAACAAGATGTTCGCCAGACAAATAGGAAGAAATATGGAGGTTTACGTTGATGATATGTGTAAGGATTCCCGTTTTGTTGATTGGCTTATTTCGTGGTCAAACCACCTGTTGGGGTTTTGAATGTAAGGGTAGTCTAAGTGTTTAATGTTGAAGATCAAAGGCCCTTCCATGACCTCAAGATACAAGCACGCCAAAGGTATAATCTCTTGTGCTTGGTTTTCTTTGAAGAGATTTAGTAGCACACACACACTTCGCATTCTTGCTATGATTGCATACTTGCTTATTTTTATATGCATCTCTTCAAATGTCACTTTACACACTAGCACTTTGGTTGATATATCTTGTTGTGTGTATATGTGCCTGATAATTCGTTTCCCGACATTGTTCGGAAACGTCCGCGCTTGCACTAATGAGTGCTTGGTTTCGCGCGAAGACCGCCTTTGGAGAATGCCATTTGGCTTCTCCTTGGTTTTCACCATTGTTGGTGATCGGCGGCCTGGCCGCCGAATGAAACCGCCGTTTCAGTCCAGATTGGTCTGAAGCAAATATGCGGTCAAGATCGGCGGTCACGACCGCCGTTCGAAACCGCCGTTCATACCTGATCGATTTTAATCCCTCGGGTTTGATTCGGCGGTTGGATCGGCAGTCGCGAAACCGCCGAATGAAATTGCCGTTAATGCTCTGTTCTTCACGAGCTCAATTTGGCGGTCGTGATTGGCGGCCTGGCCGCCAATTGAAACCGCCGAACGGTGCCTTTCAGGGGCAAAATTGTCTTTTCACATGCCCAATTCTTGATGTCTATAAATATCTTATTTTCTCAATCTCTGATCAAGTTTCTTGAGTTTTTAGAACCCTAAACATTCAAGAGAGATTTTTGAGAAAAAATCAAATCAAGAACTCAACTTTAAACACTCAAATCAAATCCCTTTTGCATCAAATTTCATATTTGATCTTCTATGCCTTCATAGAATTGATCCATGCATGGTTTAGAATCATCACATTTTATTTGGTATGTTCTTCACTAATTTCATATTACTTTAGTGTTTTTCATATTAATACATCTCTTTAATTACTTGTATGCTTTTGATTATATGCTAGATACAAGTTAGAGATTATTTGTGATGAAAATGATTGAGTGTTGATTGTGATAGCTAATTAGGTTTTTGCTTAATCTTGATTAGCTAAGCTATTTGACATGTCATTTAGCAATTGATATCTAGGGTTGATTAAATTGATTATATCATCATCCTAGATAAGCATCTAAGGTTACCTAGCCTTGTTTGTTATTTGAATATTCATATATATATTCACATAGGTTGTTTCTCTTCATTGAGAAGTAAGTCTTGAGGCTAAGAGTGCTTAGGCCTCAAGCAAATTGATATAGGGTTGCTAATAAAGGCCCGCTGGGTAGAAGTGAGGGGTTACAGACCGAAGTGTTAGACGAGGTCTACATAGGTTGTAAACTTCATTTCAATTAGTGATTTCGAGTTCCGAGTGTGGCGCACTATACAGCCCGTGGTTTTTCCCAGTGGTTGGGTTTCCACGTATACATCAAGTGTTATTTAAATTCCGCACTATATTACACTTGTATGTATTTTTGACTAGTAGGGGCATTTTCGTAAAATTGACTTGCATGCGAAAATTGGGTAATAATAGTTAAAATCTATTCACCCCCCCTCTAGCTTTATATAGAACACGCCTCTAATTTGTTTCAATTGGTATCAGAGCGGGTTCCTAGACATACATAGGTGATCCTAGCTCATTTTTGGTGTGTTTTGCATTTGTGTGATTCTTTGATCATTCATACATTTTGCATTCATTTCATCCATTCATTATACACTATGAGTGGAATCGGTGGTTCAAATGAGGGTGCTTCGAGCGTAAGGCCACCCTTCCTCACCGGTATAAATTACTCCCAATGGAAAGGGAAGATGGAGGCATATGTGTGTCAAATCCATGATAGGGCATGGATGGCCATTGAAGATGGATATTCACCTCCTATGATGACTCCCACAGGTGGAGGAGAAGAAGTGCTCAAGCCTAAGGCACAGTGGACACAACCCGAGTTTGAGTTGTTCAAGTGGAATCAAAAGGCGCGGCACGCCCTTATATGTGCAGTGGACGAAAATCAGTACAAACTGATTCAGAACACTAAGATAGCCAAGGAGGCATGTGACATCTTAGAGGTTGCACACGAGGGAACCGAAGTAGTAAAGGACTCCAAACTTCAAGTCCTCCAAACTCAATTTGAGACACTTAGGATGGAGGAGAATTAGTGCTTCAACGACTTCGAGATTAGGTTGATGGACATTGTCAACCAAAGTCATCAACTTGGTGACCCTTACTCGGATAGAAGGATCAAGCAAAAGATAATGAGATCGCTTCCCGAGAGGTTTGAGTCTAAGGTGACGGCTTTAGAAGAAAACAGTGATTTTAAGGACATGAAGCCGAGCGAGGTAATAGGTAGACTTCTCGCCTACGAGTCTAGGAAGGGTCCTAGCTCCACTCCTTCAAAGAAGCAAAAAGGGATTGCTTTGAAAGCTTCCAAGGTTGAGAAGGAGGACAATGATGACTCGGATGAAGACATGGCACTTTTAATGAGAAAATTCAAGAAGTTTGTAAAATTCGAGAAGAAGGGTCATGCATCCAAAAGGCAAGAATTGAAGAAAAAGGTTCCTTTCAAGAAGGTTGAGCATAGGCAAGAGAATAGCGAAAGGAAAGGGATCCAATGCTATGAGTGTGGTGGCATAGGTCATATCTCACTAGATTGTGGGAATTTAAAGAACAAGAGAGAAAAAATGATGGCCGCCATTTGGAGTGAAAGTGATGACTCCGAAGAGGAAGATAAGTCATCAAGTGATGATGAGCTTATCAATAACTTCAAGGCATTGGGTGCCACTTGTGAAGAAAATGAAGTTGTTGGTAAGAATTTCGTTGCTAGTGATCCCATAGAAGAGAAAGTCGAAGAAGTAGCTCTAGAGGAGATAGTTGTTGCTTCACATTGGGATATGGCACTTATTGACTCAAGAGATCAAGGTGAAGGTCTTGATGAGGATATTGGATCTATAGGAGAGGAGGAGAGTCTAGAAGATGACACTAGTGGAGATGACTCCTTATCTAACTCTACAAATGGAAATGTAGAGAATATGGATATGCATGACTTTATAGTCAATGTTGAAAGCTCCATGAAGAAGAAAGATAGATTTCTAAGGATTTTAGAGGAAGAAAATCTAGAGCTTACAACATACAATGACCTCCTAAAGAAGCAAGTGGAGAAAATGGATCTTAAGGACGACTTTGAAAGTTTTGAAAGCTCTAAGTTAAAGAATGAAAAAGAGATTCAAAGGTTAAAGGAAGAACTACTTAGGCTTTCAACACAAGTTGATCACTTGAATGATGAAGTGATAAGATCCATGGTGGAAGAAGACAAGCTAAAAGATGAGCTAGCTTTGTCTAAGAGGAATGAAGAGGGTTTGAAGAGAGAGCTTGTTGAAGCCAAAGAGTCATTGACTAGAATGACCACAAGCACCAAGAAGCTTGACAACATACTTGGTGTAGGAAAAAGCCCTTGTGACAAAAGAGGTCTTGGATTCGAAGTGAGCAAGGATTGCTCTATTCCTAAGAAGACCGTTTTTGTGAAGAGTTTGGGTAAGATAGAAGCGTCACCGGTGCAAACTCCTAAGAAGAAGTTAGAACTAGGACAATGTTCGAAAAATGCACAAGTGAAGGTGGTGAAAGCAAGACAACCCCAAGCTCAACGGATTAAAGCCTCTCGAGTCAACTCTCCTCAACAAATGACTCACTATAAAAAGAGGCAAAACATGCTACCTCATCCAAGGAGGCAACCCATTCCGGTTCAACCAAATAGAAGACATGAACCGACTCAACACCAAAGGAGACATCAAATGCATGATGAGTCTCCAATGACTTCACAAGAACATGGTATGAATTCTTACTTTGTACCAACTTGTCATTATTGTGGTGTTTATGGGCATATTAGGCCTAAGTGCTTTAAATACATTAAGCATTGTAGGATTAATAGCATGATAAAGAAAAAGAGGCTAAGAAGAGCCCATTTGCATGAGCCTAGGAAATCTTTTGTCAATAATCCTAGGTTAGTGAATGACATGCATCCCTTAACCACTAAGAAGAAAAAAAATCATATCTATGTGGATAAGGAAAAATGAACCCGCTTGCTACGAGACTAACAAGTCTCAAATAGGTTCAACTAAGTCCAATGGACTTGGTAGGTCCATAGGACCTCATGCCCTTCATTAATGAAGGATAAAACTAACCCCATATGGGGAACTCAAGCAAAGAGAGCTATTTTTGCATTCTTGTCACTTGCAAAAAATTTGAAAAATCTTATGCTTCTTGGTTGATTGCTTGAGTAAGCTTGGTTGCACATATGTATATATGTTTTCAATTCAATAAGTGTGAACCGTGCTTGTTTACAATCCATGTCATATTTATGTTCAAACATGCATTTTTGGACTAGGAGATGTATGTAGGAAGTATGATTTGAATGACCTATGATTATCTCCATGACATGATGATTCTTTTATAACATGCTAATGTCTTATGAAAAGAATGAAATTCATGTACATGCTCAAATGAAAAAGCATGAATTGATAATTGCGTTCTTAAATGCAAAAACTTGTGTGAAAAAAGGCTTATGAGACTCAAATGAAAAAGGATCTAGTATCCATTCAAGGATTTTACAATCCAAATGTCTCTCTTTCTTTATTGGTTGAACATGTCTACTATCATACGGGTTTCATTCCCGGAAAAATCAAATAGGGTGCAAAGTTGCTCATGACATGTTTAGCTTATAAAGTTGGATGTAGTTGTTCTTAAATTGAAATCAATGAAATTTCTATATCCTTGCTTCTCTCATGACAATGGTGAAATTGGTTTGAATTCCTATTAGAAACCTTTGTCATTTGCTTTGCCAAATACCATGGTATTTTGGACTTGAATGCTATATGTCTTGTATGCAAAGCATTTTGTTTCACACATTTTATCTAATAAATCTCCTCGTTTCTCTTCGATTAATTGAGATTGCATAAAGTGACTTATATTGATTATGCATATACTAGAATGCTACTATCTCTCTTTGCCTTAAGTGACCCGGTTGGGGACTATGCTAACAAAAAGTATCACAGCAGATAAACATATAGATGACCTGAGGGAAACATTTGATGTGTTGGTAAAGTACAGAATGAAGTTGAACCCCGCAAAATGCGTGTTCAGCGTACCATCAGGAAGATTTCTCGGGTATCAAGTACATCAAAGAGGAATCGAAGTGAACCCGGAGAAAATCCAAGCATTAGCAGAAATGGTTTCGCCAAGAACTTTGAAGGACGTCCAAAGGCTCACAGGGTGCCTGGCATCGCTGAGCAGGTTCATAGCTAAATCGACAAACCGATGCCTACCATTTTTCAAAGCTCTAAAGAAAGGAAAGGGAGTCGAGTGGAACGAAGATTGTGAAAGAGCTTTCCAGGCCCTGAAAGATTACCTTGGGAAGGCACCGCTACTGTCAAAACCAGAAACAGGAGAGACGCTGTATATGTATTTGTCCGTTTCTGAAGCAGCCACAAGTTCTGTGCTGGTAAAACAGGAAGAGGGAATCCAGAAACCAATATACTACACCAGCAAGGCATTGTTACCAGCCGAAACCAGGTACTCACCGGCTGAAAAAATGGCACTCGCTCTAATCACAGCAGCAAGGAAGTTAAGGCCATATTTCCAGGCTCATAAAATCGGAGTATACGCCAATTGCCCATTGAAACTAATTCTGCAGAAACCAGAAGTATCCGGTCGATTAACGAAGTGGGCGATCGAGTTAAGTGAATTTGATGTAGAGTATCTGCCAAGGACGGCAATTAAAGCCCAAGCAGTGGCAGACTTTGTAGCAGAGTTCACCGAGCCAAGTGTAGAAGTGGCAAGAATGATGGTGGAGCAAAATAAGAGAGTATTCAAATGGCAACTCCGCGTTTACGGGTCGTCAAACACGCACGGCAGCGGGGCAGGGGTAGTAGTGTTAACCCCGGAAGGAGATTCAGTCGAATGTGCCTTGCATTTTGACTTCAAAGCTACTAACAATCAAGCTGAGTATGAGGCATTCATAGCAGGTTTAAAAGTTTGCACAGTCCTAGGAGGAGATGAGGTAGAAATCTTCAGCGACTCTCAAGTTGTTGTCAATCAGGTACTAGATGAATACTAGGCAAGAGATGAAAGCATGATCACCTACCTAGAATTAGCGAGAGAGCTACTGGAAATATTTAAAGAATACAGAATTATTCATGTCCCCAGAGAAGAAAACGAGCAGGCTGATGCCTTAGCCAAGCTAGCATCCGCCACAATCAACATCTGGCCCAAAACTATCTCTATGATCCGCCTATTGCAGCCAAGTATAGTAAAAACAAAGGAAGTTAGGGCAATCTTTGGCGAGAGGGACAGCTGGATCACACCCATCAAAGAGTACCTCGTTAATGATGTACTCCCAAGTAATCCATTAGAAGCAAAATGATTGAAGTACAGAGCTACGAGATATTCAATACTCAATGGAGAACTGTACAAAAGGGGGTACTCAAGAGCACTGCAGAGATGTGTCGGGCCTGAAGAAGCAGAAGGTATCCTGAGAAGCATACATAGTGGGAATTGTGGGAATCACACTGGGGGTGTCAGCCTAGCCCACAAAACATTAAGGCAGGGTTTTTACTGGCCAACACTATTCGCCGATGCCAAAAGAGTGGCAGCGAGATGTGAGGCATGTCAAAAGATTGCCAATAACATTCGCCAACCACCTGAACTCTTGCAGAGTATTACCTCGCCTTGGCCGTTCGCCATGTGGGGAATTGACTTGATCGGCCCAATGCCAACAGCAACTGAAGGAGCGAAGCACGCTATAGTAGCTGTAGATTATTTTACAAAGTGGGTAGAAGCCGAACCATTGGTACATGAAACAAATTAGAGGCGTGTTCTATATAAAGCTAGAGGGGGGGTGAATAGATTTTAACTATTATTACCCAATTTTCGCATGCAAGTCAATTTTACGAAAATGCCCCTACTAGTCAAAAATACATACAAGTGTAATATAGTGCGGAATTTAAATAACACTTGATGTATACGTGGAAACCCAACCACTGGGAAAAACCACAGGTTGTTTAGTGCGCCACACTCGGACCTCGAAATCCACTAATCGAAATGGAGTTTACAACCTATGTAGACCTCGTCTAACACTCCGGTCAATAACCCCCCACTTCTACCACTCGGGCCTTTAAAAGTGGCTCTAGTCCAATTGCTTGAGGCATAAGCAACCTTAGCCTCAAGACTTGATTCTCTAAGAAGAGATTATGCAACCTATGTGAATATGTATGAATATTCAAATAACAAACAAGGCTAGGTAACCTTAGATGCTTATCTAGAATGATGATATAATCAATTTAATCAACCCTAGATATCAATTGCTAAATGACATGTCAAATAGATTAGCTAATCAAGATTAAGCAAAAACCTAATTAGCTATCACAAAAACAACACTCAATTAATTCATCACAATTAATTCTCTATTCTTGTATTTATCATATGATCAACAACATACAAGTAAATTAAAAGAGAATATGCTTGATAGTAAAAATACTAAAATAAGATGAAACTAATCAAAATCATACCAAACATATTGTGATGATGCCAATCCAATCATAGATGCTTTCTATGTAGACATAGAGGATGCAATATGAAATTTGATGCAAAAAGGATTTGATTTGAGTGTTTAAAGTTGAGTTCTTGATTTGATTTTTTCTCAAAAATCTCTCTTGAATGTTTAGGGTTCTAATGACTCAAGAAGCTTGATCAGAGATTGAGAAAATAAGATATTTATAGACATCAAGAATTAGGCATGTGAAAAGACAATTTTGCCCCTGAAACGCACCGTTCGGCGGTTTCAATCGGCGGCCAGGCCGCCGATCACGACCGCCGAATTGAGCTCGTGAAGAACAGAGCATCAACGGCGGTTTCATTCGGCGGTTTTGTGACCGCCGATATAACCGCCGAATTAGACCGAGAGATAAAAATCAATCAGGTATGAACGGCGGTTTCGAACGGCGGTCGTGACCGCCGATCTTGACCGCACAATTGCTTCAGACCAATCTGGACTGAAACGGTGGTTTCATTCGGCGGCTAGGCCGCCGATCATAACCGCCGATCACCAGCAATGGTGAAAACCAAGGAGAAGCCAAGGGCATTCTCCATAGGCGGTCTTCGCGCGAAACCAAGCACTCATTAGTGCAAGCGCGGACGTTTCCGACCAATGTCGGGAAACGAATTATAAAGCACATATACACACAACAAGATATATCAACCAAAGTGCTAGTGTGTAAAGTGACATGTGAAGAGATGCACATAAAAATAAGCAAATATGCAATCATAGCAAGAATGCTAAGTGTGTGTGTGCTACTAAATCTCTTCAAAGAAAACCAAGCACAAGAATTTATACCTTTGGCGTGCTTGTCCCTTGAGGTCTTGAAAGGGCCTTCGAGCTTCAACCTTAAACATTTAGACTACCCTTACATTCACAACCCCAACATGTGGTTTGTTCACGAAATAAGCCAATCAAGATATGGGAATCCTTACAATCTCCCCCTTTGGCTATTTCGTGACAAAACCACCACTCACATTGATTCCTCACATTATAATAGAAACTACGGGTCTACAAAGATTTTCTACTTTACAAAGAGTTATATAAAAATAAACTTGAAGTCTTCAATCTCAAGTAGAACAATCAATCCCTAAAAGCAAAGTTTCTATACTTTCCAATTCAAGTAAAAATGAGATGAATCAAGTGAGGACATATAACAAGCATTTGCATTTCTAAGAAATTAAACACAACATCATGCAATGTATGATGAATGCAATGCTCCCCCTCAAAGGGTTACTCCCCCTCAATGTATTGTCTCCCCAACATGCATAATTGCAACCCCTCTTACCACCATTCTACTCCCCCTTTTTGTCATGATATAGGCAAAGGAGTAGTCCCCAACCGGGTCACTTAGCAAAGAGAGATAGTAGCATTCTAGTATATGCATAATCAATATAAGTCACTTTATGCAATCTCAATTAATCGGAGAGAAACGAGGAGATTTATTAGATAAAATGTGTGAAACAAAATGCTTTGCATACAAGACATATAGCATTCAAGTCCAAAATACCATGGTATTTGGCAAAGCAAATGACAAAGGTTTCTAATAGGAATTCAAACCAATTTCACCATTGTCATGAGAGAAGCAAGGATATAGAAATTTCATTGATTTCAATTTAAGAACAACTATATCCAACTTTATAAGCTAAACATGTCATGAGCAACTTTGCACCCTATTTGATTTTTCCGGGAATGAAACCCGTATGATAGTAGACATGTTCAACCAATAAAGAAAGAGAGACATCTGGATTGTAAAATCCTTGAATGGATACTAGATCCTTTTTCATTTGAGTCTTATAAGCTTTTTCACACAAGTTTTTGCATTTAAGAACGCAATTATCAATTCATGCTTTTTCATTTGAGCATGTACATGAATTTCATGCTTTTCATAAGACATTAGCATGTTATTTAAGAATCATCATGTCATGGAGATAATCATAGGTCATTCAAATCATACTTCCTACATACATCTCCTAGTCCAAAATGCATGTTTGAACATAAATATGACATGGATTGTAAACAAGCAAGATTCACACTTATTGAATTGAAAATATATATACATATGTGCAACCAAGCTTACTCAAGCAATCAACCAAGAAGCATAAGATTTTTCAAATTTTTTGCAAGTGACAAGAATGCAAAAATAGCTCTCTTTGCTTGAGTTCCCCTTATGAGGTCAATATCATCCTTCATTAATAAAGGGCATGAGGTCCTATGGACCTACCAAGTCCATTGGACTTAGTTGAACCTATTTGAGACTTGTTAGTCTCGTAGCAAGCGGGTTCATTTTTCCTTATCCACATAGATATGACATTTTTCTTCCTAGTGGACAATGGTTCAAAAGTACTAGAATTAATAGGATCATGAATATGAATGTTTTCCTTCCTATTAGCATGCATTCTAGCTCTTATCATTTTCTTTTCAATCATGCTTTTGATTCTACATAATTTAATGAAATGAAAGCAATTTGGTCTAATGTGACCATTAATACCACAAAAGTGACATGTAGGGATAAATTTAGAATTTATACCATGTCCTTGTGCATGCATAGGAGCCATCCCATGACTTTGTGGTTGAGCGGGTTCAAATCTTCTTTGTTGTTGAACCGGTCTAGCTTGCTTCCTTGTTTCATTTTGCATGATTGGCCTCTTCCCTTGATGAATATGAGCTTGAGGGAAGTTAGGTTGAGGAACTTTTTGAGCTTGAGGTTGTCTCTTAGGAGCTACCTTCACTTGTGCATTTCTTGAACATTATCCTAGATCAATTTTCTTCCTAGGAGTGTGCACCGGTGAGGCTTCCATCTTGCCCAAAATCTTGACAAAGATGGTCTTGGTTGGAGTGGTGATCTCCTTGCTTACTTCATACCCAATACCTCTCTTGTCACAAGGGTTCTTTCCACTACCAAGAATGTGGTCAAGTTTCTTGGTGCTTGTAGTCATCCTAGACAATGACTCTATGGCTTCAACAAGCTCTCTCTTCAACCCTTCTTCATTCCTCTTAGACATAGCTAGCTCATCCCTTAGCTTGTCTTCAATCTTCTTGGATGCCTCCACTTGTTTACTTAAGTGGTCATTGTGTGTTGAAAGTTCTAGATTTTCATCCTCTAAAATCTTCAACTTTATATTTTTCTTCTCCAATGAACTTTCACACTTGACTATAAAGTCATTTACATCCATTTTCTCTACACTTCCATTTGTAGAGTTAGATGAGGAGTCATCTTCACTTAAGTTATCTCCTCCACTCTCATTCTCACTAATGGAG
This sequence comes from Acer yangbiense, assembly GCA_008009225.1. Classification (NCBI taxonomy): domain Eukaryota; kingdom Viridiplantae; phylum Streptophyta; class Magnoliopsida; order Sapindales; family Sapindaceae; genus Acer; species Acer yangbiense. The sequence goes on along the minus strand of CM017765.1, from coordinate 10,825,892 downwards.
TCATTTTCCTCATTTAGACCTCCACCTTGGTCTCTTGAGTCAATGAGAGTCATATCCCAATGAGTAGCTACATTTATCTTCTCTAGAGCTACTTCTTCATCTTTTTATTCTATGGGATCACTAGTTAAATCGTTCTTACCAACAACTTTTTCTTCTACACAAGTGGCCCCAAATGCCGTGTAGGTGATGGTAAGCTCATCATCACTTGATGACTTATCTCCCTCTCCGGAGTCATCACTTTCACTCCATGTGGCGGTCATCACTTTTGCCATCTTGTTCTTCAAGTTCCCACAATCCGGTGAGATGTGACCTATACCACCACACTCATAGCATTGGACCCCTTTCTTCTCACTATGCTCTTGCCTAGGCTCAAAACTTTTGAAGGGAGCTTTTTTCTTCAAGTCTTGGCCTTTATATCAAATGCCCTTATTCTCGAACTTGACAAACTTCTTGAATCTTCTAAGTAGCAAAGCCATGTCTTGGTCCGAGTCACCTTTTTCCTCCTTCTCAACCTTGGAAGCTTTCAAAGCAATTCCTTTTTGCTTTTTAGGAGGTGAAATACTAGGAGCCTTCCTAGATTTATAGGCGAGGAGTCTTCCAATCACCTCGCTCGGCTTCATATCCTTGTATGTGCTATTTTCCTCTAAAGCCGTCACTTTTGATTCGAACCTAGCGGGGAGAGACCTCATAATTTTCTGCTTAACTCTCCTATCCGAATAAGGATCACCGAGTTGATGGCTTTGATTCACAATATCCATCAACTTGACTTCAAAGTCATTGAAGCATTCGTCCTCCTCCATTTTAAGCAACTCAAATTGCGTTTGAAGGACTTGTAGCTTGGAATCCTTAACGACATCGGTTCCCTCATGTGCAACCTGTAGGATATCCCATGCCTCCTTGGCTATCCTAGTGTTCTGAATCAGTTTGTACTGATTTTCATCCACTGCACATAGAAGAGCATGCCATGCCTTCCTATTCCATTTTGAAGTCTCAAACTCTTCAGGTGACCACTGGGCCTTTGGCTTGAGTACTTCTTCTCCACCACTTGTGGGAGTCATCATAGGAGGTGCATACCCATCTTCAATTGCCATCCATGCCCTATCATGGATTTGGCACACATATGCCTCCATCTTGCCTTTCCATGAGGCATAATTCACACCGGTGAGGAGAGGAGGCCGTGTGCTTGAAGCACCCTCATGGTTGCTAACGAATCCACTCATTGTCTCAAATGAATGAATGAAATGTATGCAAAATGTATGAAAGAGCAAAAATCACACAAATGCACAACACACCTAAAATGAGCTAGGATCACCTAAGTATATCTAGGAACCTGCTCTGATACCAATTGAAACAAATTAGAGGCGTGTTCTATATAAAGCTAGAGGGGGGGTGAATAGATTTTAACTATTATTACCCAATTTTCGCATGCAAGTCAATTTTATGAAAATGCCCCTACTAGTCAAAAATACATACAAGTGTAATATAGTACGGAATTTAAATAACACTTGATGTATACGTGGAAACCCAACCACTGGGAAAAACCACGGGCTGTTTAGTGCGCCACACTCGGACCTCAAAATCCACTAATCGAAATGGAGTTTACAACCTATGTAGACCTCGTCTAACACTCAGGTCAATAACCCCCCACTTCTACCACTATGGCCTTTAAAAGTGGCTCTAGTCCAATTGCTTGAGGCCTAAGCAACCTTAGCCTCAAGACTTGATTCTCTAAGAAGAGATTATGCAACCTATGTGAATATGTATGAATATTCAAATAACAAACAAGGCTAGGTAACCTTAGATGCTTATCTAGGATGATGATATAATCAATTTAATCAACCCTAGATATCAATTGCTAAATGACATGTCAAATAGCTTAGCTAATCAAGATTAAGCAAAAACCTAATTAGCTATCACAAAAACAACACTCAATTAATTCATTACAATTAATTCTCTATTCTTGTATTTAACATATGATCAACAACATACAAGTAAATAAAAAGAGAATATGCTAGATAGTAAAAATACTAGAATAAGATGAAACTAATCAAAATCTTACCAAGCATATTGTGATGATGCCAATCCAATCATAGATGCTTTCTATGTAGACATAGAGGATGCAATATGAAATTTGATGCAAAAAGGATTTGATTTGAGTGTTTAAAGGTGGGTTCTTGATTTGATTTTTTCTCAAAAATCTCTCTTGAAAGTTTAGGGTTCTAATTGCTCAAGAAACTTGATCAGAGATTGAGAAAATAAGATATTTATAGACATTAAGAATTGGTCATGTGAAAAGACAATTTTGCCCCTGAAACGCACCGTTCGGCGGTTTCAATCGGCGGCCAGGCCGCCGATCACGACCGCCGAATTGAGCTTGTGAAGAACAGAGCATCAACGGCGGTTTCATTCGGTGGTTTCGTGACCGCCGATCCAACCGCCGAATTAGACCGAGAGATAAAAATCAATCAGGTATGAACGGCGGTCATGACCGCCGATCTTGACCGCACAATTGCTTCAGACCAATCTAGACTGAAACGGCGGTTTCATTCGGCGGCCAGGCCGCCGATAATAACCGCCGATCACCAACAATGGTGAAAACCAAGGAGAAGCCGAGGGCATTCTCCATAGGCGGTCTTCGCGTGAAACCAAGCACTCATTAGTGCAAGCGCGGACGTTTCCGACCAATGTCGGGAAACGAATTATAAAGCACATATACACACAACAAGATATATCAACCAAAGTGCTAGTGTGTAAAGTGACATGTGAAGAGATGCACATAAAAATAAGCAAATATGCAATCATAGCAAGAATGCTAAGTGTGTGTGTGCTACTAAATCTCTTCAAAGAAAACCAAGCACAAGAATTTATACCTTTGGCATGCTTGTCCCTTGAGGTCTTGAAAGGGCCTTCGAGCTTCAACCTTAAACATTTAGACTACCCTTACATTCACAACCCCAACATGTGGTTTGTCCATGAAATAAGCCAATCAAGATATGGGAATCCTTACAGATACAGTTTTAAGGAAAAAGTTTACACAAAAGTATCTCTAATCGCCTGACCTTTGAGTACTCATGAATAATTGATCATAACTTTCAAAATACCGCCCGGAATTTAACGTTCTTTAAACCGTTGGATTCGTATCAAAAAATTGAAAAATCCAACATGGACAAAAAAATTTATTTCCTTGCCAAAAGATACAGTTTTAAGGAAAGAGTTTGCACAAAAATATCTCCAATTCTGACCTTTGACTGAAAAATTGATCATAACTTTCAAAATACCACCCGGAATTTTACGTTCTTTATACCGTTGGATTCGTATCGAAAAATCGAAGAATCCATCATGGAAAAAAAAATTATTTCTTAAGGAAAAATTTTACACAAAAATATCTCCAATCGATCGACCTTTGAGTACTCATGAATAATTGATCATAACTTTCAAAATACCACCCGGAATTTTACGTTCTTTATACCGTTGGATTCGTATCAAAAAATCAAAGAATCTACCATGGACAAAAAAAATTATTTTGTTGCCAAAAGATACAGTTTTAAGAAAAACATTTGCACAAAAATATCTTCAATTGCTTCTGACCTTTGACTGAATAATTGATCATAACTTTCAAAATACCACCCATAATTTTACGTTCTTTATACCGTTGGATTCGTATCGAAAAATCAAAAAATCTAGCATGGATGAAAAAAATTATTTCGTTGCCAAAAGATACAGTTTTAAGGAAAAAGTTTGCATAAAAATATCTCTAGCAGAACACAAAACCACACAATAAAAAATGAAATGAAAAATAAACCCACCAATAAAATTTATTTAATATATGTATGTTTGTAGTAGAAATTAGAATTTTGATTAGTTGAGTAAATTTAAATTTATCAAACAAGTTTTTTTTTTTTTTTTTTTTTTTTCTAACAATTCATATAGGTTATATATATATATATATTGTGCAATTGTTAACACATTCAATCTTGTAGTCAGGCGGTAAAGGCTTACCACTTTGACTTTGAGGTTGCGAGTTCGATTCCTCATAATGACAATTAATTGTCATTATTATCATAGGTGGGGGTGGCTGGAGGTGGGGCGTGCCAGCGGCGGTGGCCGGTGGTGGTGGCTGGTCGGTGGCCGGCGACCGTGGGATTTTTTTTTGTAATTCATCAATTTTACATCAGGTTTTTTAAATCGGTTTTAAGTAAAACCGATTTCTTTTCTACTAGGTTTTTAAATCGGTTTTAAGTAAAACCGATTTCTTTTCTCTTGTTTTACATCGGTTAAAAACCGATGTCTTTTGCACTTTTTTTTCTAAATCACTCAAAAATAGATCGGTTTTAAAAATTTCAAAAACCGATTTCTTCCATATAAAAAAACCGATTTCTTTTGCATTTTTTGTAGTAGTGTTTTTCTTTTGTTAGTCACAAAACAATCAAAAGAATACAAAGATTATTCCGGTCACTTTTGAGTTCTCAATCTAATGATCGAAACTCGCGTGAACCTAATTCGATGATGTACACACAAGCTTATTGATGAACAAGCAATTAGTGTACCATCAAAAGAATAATCTCTTCTCTCTTTTATGTCTTAGTAGAATATTCAAATACTTGTCTATAAGTTTAGAAGAAGAAGAAAATTGAATCAATAAACCATTAGAGGTGGCCGAACCCTATCTTAAGAAATATATAGGGTGGCCGAATTTCTCTTCCTTTACCTATTAGGGTTGCCGAAATCTACCTCATAAGTATTTTTATTCTTTTATTGACTAAATAAAAAGACTTCTTATTTGATTAAATAAATAAACTTAATTATTTATTTTTCTTATCAAACAAGTCTTTTACTTTTAGTATAACTCTAGGAAATATATTTCCTGATCAGAAAAAGATTTGTTTCTTAATTAAACAATTAATTAATAAATTCATTTATTCTTATTTAATTAAACAATGAAACAAAATAATATGTTAGGCTAATATTTTAACCTTGCCGCCCCACATGTATAAAATGGGCCATATATTATTTTCTTATTTCATTTAATCCATTGGACTTTAAATAAAAAGCCCACATGTGAACCAGACCCATTCTTACTAAAAGAAACAAGCCCACATGCCTTTCATTAATATATAAATATAATTGAGCAGCCCATTAAATAATTAATGTGCAAATTATATTTTTAATATATTAAATGCAATTCTAGATGGACCCATAAATTGGTCCGGTAGAATATATCAAGTGATCCATGCAAGTCCGTGTGGATTGGGGATCTTGGCGGGCTATCTAAATTTAAGCTTCAATAGACACAACCTAATCACAATCAACAAATGATTCACTTAGTTTCGATCCATTAATTTTAACTCATTCCACTAAAGAGCTAAAATTGAACTCTTAAATAAAGATAGAAAAGGAAGATGTTCCTCTTTCATAACCCTAGACAATCATATTGGAGATAGTGTATCCTCGTGATTAATATCAGTAATCGCCAAGAGTTCATAGACCGCCTATAACTCTCCAAGTTACCATATTTACTCATATGACCACGTTTTGAACTTGGATATTTTGACTTGTCCAGAAGCCATGTTTTCAATAGTCACTATCGAAAACTCAACGTTGAGATTTAATATCCAATTACCTCAAAACATCCATATGATGATATTATACTCTCATTTAATAAATGGAGCCACGATGTCCATATCCATAAATGAAGTCCTCTATCGATTAACAAATGAATATCACCAAACTATCAAGGATAGACTATGCTATATAATCGTACTCATTGATAACTCAAATGATATCACTTGCAACCATAAGTCCATTTATCTCAAGATTAAGATAGACTCTCTGATTGTCCTGATAATGAAAAGACTATTATCTATTGACGGTTCTAGATAAAGCTTTTCATTGTGATCCAGTTCAATGCACCCAGTGCACTAGATTCTTTTGCTCGAAGACACTCCGATGATTTTAGACTCTTCATATCTCATTTGATCCCACTCAAATGCTAGCAAAAGAATTCTACAACTTTAACAAGATAAAGGTGCCCAACCTTTAACTTAAGTTGTGAACAATATTCAAGACTAACTAAAGAATTGTGTCTACCACATACATATCCAGATGTATGAACAATTCTTCTTTTCTCATAGTCTTTAGACCTTATGATTATTTACTTTGACAATCATAATATTAAACTATAAATGCTATAAGATTTGTTAAACCAGAAATCACTTTATTAATATGAAAAAGATTGTTAATTACAATATTACACTCTTTCTATTGAGCATAATCCTAACATCATCATCTCGCTGTTGGCTAGGGCCAGGATCAAATTTGTCACCTCCATGCTGTGGCTAGGCTGGGCGGACTGTGGCCTGACGGATCTCATCAATCAAGATCTGCATGGTGTCCAAGCATGAGATTATCCCAGTCCTCAGTCCTACTACCCCAGTATCAACGTAACTCCTCATCGTGGATAGCATGTACTCTACCCACTCAGATCTCTGCTGCAACGACCCAGCTCCTGAATCTGCCTGAGGTCTAGGCATAAAATCTCTATAAGCGTGCTGAGTTGGATCATGAATCTGCTGCTCCAAAATCTACTGGTCTGGCTTATTCATGTCATCCTTATCCCGACGTCTCTTACGTGCAGGGAACTCACTAATCGTGGGCAGTCCATGTATGCTTGCCTGGGTGTTCCATGTGGCCAGTGATAGTGGAGTGTCAGGCTCTGTTGTTTCATCTCTAGCGTTGTCATCCACCACTAAACCAGCCGCAGCACACATGGCCATAGTCAAGCAAGGAAAAATCATACTTGATCCCACCAGTCGCTCACAACCTCAGATCTCCTTCTTAATGAAGCTGGCAACATCATAATATCTTCCCATCTTGATTGCATACAATACTTGAGATACCTCCTTGAAAATCTACCCAGTATGACTTGTCGGCTTAAGTGAAGCCGAGATAAAAAGGTTCCAAAAGGCACTGTCCAGATGCAAATCACCCCTCAGTAATCTTTGCCCATTCCATCCAGCTCCGCCCTTTCTGTGAAGTGCACATCCTAACTTGTACCTGCTTGGCCATGCTGTCTCAACACTCTTGTGTGGTGGCAGGCCATAATATTCATTGATCCTCTCAACCGAGACCACCACGGGCACTCCTCTAACCATAACCACACCATGTGTAGAGTATTGCACATCCACCATATTGGCATAGAATTCACGGGCTAGGGTAATGTTGGTATTATAGGGCCGACGCACATATCTGGCCCATCCTCTAGCCTCAATAGTAGCAGGTATAAGCGTCTCTCCTAATTCTTCCACGGCTATTCCCCTCTCCAAAATGAAATCTCGGCTCTTCTTTAACCTATCCTTATACTCCAGATTTCCTTTGAATGTCTGATCAACCGGTCTCTTCTCTCTTCTTCTGTTAGGATTCGAAGGAACATGACCTCCTCGGATAACTGTCCTTGCCATATCTGGGTAATGCACAAGCAAACAACGCAAGTTATAATCCGGAATGGAACAATGGTTTTAACAAAATTTCAACAGCATTCCGGTAGTACAAACATTAAACCCTGTGCCCTCTTTGCACAACTCTATATCCTCATTCATTCAACACAAAACAACACTATACAAACATAGTATAACAAATTCTAGCAATTAAAATCACTTCCATTTATTGCCTACACCATATGCAATCATCCAAGAACACATGCAATGGAAAAAATTGTCCCAAATCCTAAATCCCCAAATTCGGCCATAAACCCTAAATAAATCAATTGAAGAAATATATAGGAGAAGAAGGAAGGGAACACACAATTATTGGCAATAAACAACAACAAATCAAAATAGAATAAGAGTGAAACGCATACCTTGTTGATAGAAGTGACTGGAGTTGAAGAGGGGAGAAGAGGGAAGAAAAGAAATTTGAAAGAGAGAACAGAAGGACAGCGACAAGTCTCGCGTGAAACTAGGGTCTTTTATAATTAGGGCTCGACCGCTGCGATTACCGCTGCGAAAGCCACATCGGTTTTCGCAGCAGCCCATTCTTATTGGGCGGCCAATGGATAGGTGTGGAACGCACCGTTTCAATTTAGTACCGCTGTGGCTTACACAACGGATTTGGCAGCGTTATGGAAGTGGTTTGCCCAAGTATTTACACTGTCAAACCGCTCCTAATTTCCACAGCGCTTTTGGCAGCACTTCAAGAACAGAAAGACACTGCTTCCATTACCGCTCTGAAAATAAATAATAAACGTGTCCTAAAGTAATCTAGAGGGGGGGTGAATAGATTTTAAACAATTTTACCCAATTTTTCGAGATTAGTCCAAATTACGAAAAAGCCCCAATCTAGTCAATATACAAAAAAGATACAAGTGCGGAAATTTGAGGACACACAATATTTACGTGGAAACCCACACGGGGAAAAACCACGGGCCGTTATGTGCGCCACACGAGAACCTCGAATCCACTATTTGCAAATACGATTACAAATTAGGTTGACCACATCACACCTAAATTTACTAATCCGTCTTTGCTACCCGCGGGCCTTTAATAGTGACTCTAGTCCCTTGCTTGCAAACTACCTAAGAGGTAAATACAAGACTTGTCTCTAAAGTGAAGAGATAGCACAACCTAAGGTGAATATGTGAAATACTCAAGATGCTAAAAATGCAAGGTTAGACATTTTAAGCTTATCTAGGCAAGGATGAACATGTTAGACAATCCTAGATATCATATTACTAGATGACATCCATAAACCAACACTAAATAAGCAACCAAAATCCTATATGCATTATCTATCACAATACAACTCACAAACCACAATAAAACAATCTTGAAACTAAGTCAAGTCATAAAGATGCAATCTTGAATCAATTCAAGTGATAAAGAAGCTATCTTGTAAAGCAAGAACATATAGATATGAGAATGATGTTCTAGATACAAGTCATGTGAGCAAAACTAAAAACCCTAGATGAAATCAACCTAGAATTATGCTAGATGATAAATGAAAGATGCAATATGAAGGGTTTTGTGATTTGGAAGCTTAAAGATGAAGTCTTGATACCTTGGCTTGAAGATACTCAACCATGCTCTCAAAAGTGTAATTTTTGCTCTTCTAACTGAGCCAAGACTATCAAGACATATATAAATGGGATCCAAGTGAAGTGACATCGTTTTTGAAAAAAACGGTTCAGATTCCCGTCAGCTGCGCTGGTGCAGCGCTGGACGACCAGCGCAACTCACCAGCGCACGCCCTTTAACTGGCAAGGGCGCTCGACGAGTGGCGCACCTCAAGGGCGCAAGACCAGCGGCAACATTCTGGACGAGATGCGCTGGTGGAGCTTGCGCTGGTGACGACCAGCGCACCAACAGCGACAACCTACTGGAGGAGTTGCGCTGGAGGAGAGCGCCGGTGCAGACCAGCGCACGACCAGCGGTAGTCCACTGGACTAGTTGCGCTGGTCAGCTTGCGCTGGTGACACCAGCGCATGACCAGCGCACACACTCTGATACTGGCTTTTTCCGTCGTTAAGAAATCGCAAGGATCAAAAGATTATTCATTTAAAAAGGGGTTTCCTACGCAATGTGCTCTAAACTAGCAAAAGACTAGTAAAGCGGCAAGCGAGGGTATCGTTCCGCAGTGAGGTGTGATTCGTCAACCGTATCAAGTTCTAGAGTTTATTGTAAGCATGTAAATAGAATGTGGAAAGGTAAGAATGATGTGTGTGAAATGTATGTACAATGCGGTGTGTGTGTATAGAAAATGAAAATGAAAATAAATAAAAACAAAGAGAATATGGAAGGGTGAGAATGATGTTTAAAGTGATAAATAAAATGGTGGATAGGAGAGATGCATGAAAATGGCCACACAAGGTTCAACAAGTTCACCATACATAAGTGCACAAATAGTTGGTTGTTAGACATTAAGTACATCCAATTTTAGTTAAGGGTTCGTTCTTGCCTCAATCCGATTTATACCCACTCATAGAGCTAACGGTTGAAGAGTGTGCCGAGAACCTCTCAAACACGAAACCGCAACCAACATATGTGAACCGATTCTACAAACAAAACTACATTGAGCCCCAATGATTGCTTCGTAATGTAAAATGGCAACGTGAAAGTCTAATGAGTGTGGAAAGAGTGATTGTATCTCCGACCATAACTCACCTAGAGCCCCTAGCATGAGATATAGCCAAAGACCAATAATTGTAACTCTAACCATGACTCACCTAGAGCCCCTAGAGTGAGAAATAGCTAAAGTCCAATTGTTTACAAGAACAATGAACCAAACCCTTCTAATATGACAATTTATAGGTTCACCCACTCTTCCTAGCTAATTAGCCAAAACTATGCCCGGAGAGCCCCTCCAAAAGCACAATCCTAACTCTAATTCACTCAAACCAATTCATGACATGCAATTTCGACCTTCCATCAACATACATACACAAATGGGATATTTGATTACAACTACTCCTACAATTAAGTTAATCTACTCCTAATCCCATCCATGAACACATATCAATTTCCAATCATCAATAAACATGCATTTCAAGATAAGAGATATATTCAACAACAATCAAGAATGAATCAAAACACAAATTGGATATAAAAACAACCATTATATATATTGAGCACAAATATAAGTTTACAAATATTCCCAAATGGGGATTACACATTTAAGAAAACAAGAAATACAAAGAGATGAGTTAAAAGAGACAACCCTTGAAGAAAACCTCCTCCAAGTCCTCCATGAAACCCTAGCTCGAAATTGGTCCAAAGACCCTCCTTTCTCCTTGCAATCTACTCCTAAATGGGTGGATGATGGGTAGAAGATGAAGTGGGGAGCATCCATGGAGGAAAAACCTCCATGGATGCTCTAGAAAGCTTCTCTCTCTCTTATTAGGTGAAGAAGATGAAGATGAAGATGAAGAAGAAGAGGAAGTGGTGGGAAGTGTGGATTCTGAAAGAATGAGGCAAAAAGGGTGTTTATATAGTGTTGGGAGTTTTAGGGCTGAAATGGGGATGAATTGACGAGTTTGCCCCTCTCATTTCGCCCAAAATCGGCCTCTCGCTGGGCGATCGGCGGTTGAATCGGCGGCCTGGCCGCAGATTCCAAACCGCAGAATGGAAAAGTGACATTCTGGAATTGATCGGCGGTTGAATCGGCGATTGAACTGTGGCCGCCGAATTTGCTTCTGGACTCACTGATGTTGATCGGCGGTTTAAATTCTGTGGCCTGGCCGCAGATGTTGACCGCCGAATTTGGATTTTCTACACTTCATCCGTAAGCTGTTGGAATGTCGAGGGGGTTCTGCCGCAGTCTCGTTGTCGCATTCTATCTCGACGACGGATCAACCGTGGGTACGGCTAGGCTTAGATCACGCCGTTGTCTGTGTCGACGGAGAGGCACGACACTCAACATATACTCCATTTGATCCGTTTTTGGCTCATTTTGCTTCCCTAACATTCATTTATGCTCAAACACCTATTGTAGGGAATATGTACCTACACATAGCTCAAACAAAACATTATATACAAAAATACGCTCGAAAACGAGACAAACGATCGGAAATGGGGGACCTCAAATAGGTATAAAATAGTCCGATCAAATACCCCCAAACCTATCATTTGCTCGTCCTCGAGCAAAACAAAGAGAACAAAAATACAAAACAAATAACAAATAAAAAAACTTATAAATAAAAACTAAAAATTAAGCTAGTCCACTTCCGTAGGAAACACGGTGGCACTTAGCATGTGCCACAAGCCTTTAAACCACTAGGCGATCCCTAGAGGAGGAGTTATAGTCTCCTGAGGGTTTACAGCTACGACACCCACAAACGTATACTCTGCAATAAAAGTTGAGATGCAAATCCGTACATACCAAGCAAAGACTACACATGCATGCTAGAATCTCAAATATACCAATTAATAACAATGCATCACACAATGCAAGTATGCCAATACTTAGGATGTTTTCGGTTTACAAAACAACTACATCCGTATGCCCAAGATAAAATTCGCCTCGACTCTAATCCTCACCGGATTTCAGTCATATTTTCACTCAGAACTTAGGCGCACTCTCTAGCAAACATATGTGATTTGGAGTTTAGGTATATGGAATCAAATATAATCACATATGAGTATTTTCCAATGACGCACATTTCTGAAAATGGATCTCATGGAAGGAATTGAAATGCCACGAACGTGGAAAGACATGCATTGACTCGCATTCCCAAGATAGACTTCCTAAGAGATCAAATGAACTTTTCCTCACTTTTATTAGGGCCAAGGTGATTTGTGGTAGTGTTTGGGATGTAAGAGATGGTGGGAGCGGGAAGGATAAAGTTATTAACAATGCTAAGGTGTGTTTACACATTACACTTTACAACAAAATTAGCTCTATTACATATTTACAATACAAGCGTCTTGGCTTTGTGCTACAATTGTACCCTTATTAGTGAGTAACTTTACCATTGGAGAACTAGAAGGCTTAAGTGTTTTATATTTCAACACTTATTCAATTTCTTTTTCTTTTTCTTTTTCTTTTTTTTTTTTTTTTTTTTTTTTTTTTTTTTTTTTCTTTTTCTTTTGCAAGCCTTTTCCTAGCACAATTTACATATATTCGTCCAAGTACACGCTTTTACAAAATTTAGAGCTAGCTTCTCCTAAGCTATACACCTCAACATGATCAATAACTAGGGAATGGATATGTGTTTGGCTTCAATTTGCAATGAATATAGGGGTATGGGAGTGTTTAGGCTATTTTAGTAGTTTATGCACACACTCAAGCTCAAAATCATTTCTAAAAGTCCATCTACCAAGGGAATACAAGTTTCAACAAGCAGTCCACATGAATGTTCTATGGCAATCAATGCAAAGCTGATGTACAATGAGATCACAATTAACAAAACCAAAAAAATCGAAGAGTGTTTAAAGAGTAGAAACATAATATACCCTCAAATTTTCGCAATTTAGGCACAATGTAGCTCACGGGTAGTCTCCACTATTTTCCTAGGCTAAACAAACATAGAAGTCTCATCCACCTCAACATCAAAAGATTGGCACTGTACAAGCAAATTTAAGCGACGCACGGAGCTAAAAGCATACATGTGTCTCTACCGGCACACGAAGAAAAACAACTCAACAAAATGGACTCATTTCCATAAAAATTTAAAATTGATCGTTTTGTGCAGAGATTTGAAAATTTTCTAAACGTCACAAAAATAAAAACAAACAACGAAGGTGTCCACACCCCCAAACCTAAACTCAACATTGTCCTCAATGTTGTTCAAATCATAAAATATGGACAATGTTAAGCATGATTCGGTGATAAGAACGAAAATAAAAAACTAACAACAAAACACAACAAATCCTAAGATCTAAGCACAATTCAAATCCACTCTTAGATCTAAACAAAAATAAAAGTTACAAACACTACAAGCATAGCATTTTAGACATTAAGCTCATGGGCAATTTCCGCCCAATTCAACAACTATCCACAAGCACTCCATTTAAACTCAAAATTCAGAGGATACCTCTTGTGGCTACAACCAAGTAGGCCATTGTGGCGTTGCCGTTTCACTTGGGAGTTGTTGCGGTGCAATAAGCGCAAACTTACGGTTCTCTTGAGTTGTGTGGTCCATTCGACCTGAAAATATCATTTCCTTGCACAAGTACAACTCAAACAACATTAAACGCATATGCTATAAAGAAAAATAGAAAAAACAAGTGTTTATTTTCAACATATCTAAACATAATCCGCAAAGCAATTAAATCTAAACATTTACAGAACCTAAGCTAAAACAAGAAACAATCAACGAATACGCCTCCCCGGCAGCGGCGCCATTTTGATACTGGCTTTTTCCGTCGTTAAGAAATCGCAAGGATCAAAAGATTATTCATTTAAAAAGGGGTTTCCTACGCAATGTGCTCTAAACTAGCAAAAGACTAGTAAAGCGGCAAGCGAGGGTATCGTTCCGCAGGGAGGTGTGATTCGTCAACCGTATCAAGTTCTAGAGTTTATTGTAAGCATGTAAATAGAATGTGGAAAGGTAAGAATGATGTGTGTGAAATGTATGTACAATGCGGTGTGTGTGTATAGAAAATGAAAATGAAAATAAATAAAAACAAAGAGAATATGGAAGGGTGAGAATGATGTTTAAAGTGATAAATAAAATGGTGGATAGGAGAGATGCATGAAAATGGCCACACAAGGTTCAACAAGTTCACCATACATAAGTGCACAAATAGTTGGTTGTTAGACATTAAGTACATCCAATTTTAGTTAAGGGTTCGTTCTTGCCTCAATCCGATTTATACCCACTCATAGAGCTAACGGTTGAAGAGTGTGCCGAGAACCTCTCAAACACGAAACCGCAACCAACATATGTGAACCGATTCTACAAACAAAACTACATTGAGCCCCAATGATTGCTTCGTAATGTAAAATGGCAACGTGAAAGTCTAATGAGTGTGGAAAGAGTGATTGTATCTCCGACCATAACTCACCTAGAGCCCCTAGCATGAGATATAGCCAAAGACCAATAATTGTAACTCTAACCATGACTCACCTAGAGCCCCTAGAGTGAGAAATAGCTAAAGTCCAATTGTTTACAAGAACAATGAACCAAACCCTTCTAATATGACAATTTATAGGTTCACCCACTCTTCCTAGCTAATTAGCCAAAACTATGCCCGGAGAGCCCCTCCAAAAGCACAATCCTAACTCTAATTCACTCAAACCAATTCATGACATGCAATTTCGACCTTCCATCAACATACATACACAAATGGGATATTTGATTACAACTACTCCTACAATTAAGTTAATCTACTCCTAATCCCATCCATGAACACATATCAATTTCCAATCATCAATAAACATGCATTTCAAGATAAGAGATATATTCAACAACAATCAAGAATGAATCAAAACACAAATTGGATATAAAAACAACCATTATATATATTGAGCACAAATATAAGTTTACAAATATTCCCAAATGGGGATTACACATTTAAGAAAACAAGAAATACAAAGAGATGAGTTAAAAGAGATAACCCTTGAAGAAAACCTCCTCCAAGTCCTCCATGAAACCCTAGCTCGAAATTGGTCCAAAGACCCTCCTTTCTCCTTGCAATCTACTCCTAAATGGGTGGATGATGGGTAGAAGATGAAGTGGGGAGCATCCATGGAGGAAAAACCTCCATGGATGCTCTAGAAAGCTTCTCTCTCTCTTATTAGGTGAAGAAGATGAAGATGAAGAAGAAGAGGAAGTGGTGGGAAGTGTGGATTCTGAAAGAATGAGGCAAAAAGGGTGTTTATATAGTGTTGGGAGTTTTAGGGCTAAAATGGGGATGATTTGACGAGTTTGCCCCTCTCATTTCGCCCAAAATCGGCCTCTCGCTGGGCGATCGGCGGTTGAATCGGTGGCCTGGCCGCAGATTCCAAACCGCAGAATGGAAAAGTGACATTCTGGAATTGATCGGCGGTTGAATCGGCGATTGAACTGTGGCCGCCGAATTTGCTTCTGGACTCACTGATGTTGATCGGCGGTTTAAATTCTGCGGCCTGGCCGCAGATGTTGACCGCCAAATTTGGATTTTCTACACTTCATCCGTAAGCTGCTGGAATGTCGAGGGGGTTCTGCCGCAGTCTCGTTGTCGCATTCTATCTCGACGACGGATCAACCGTGGGTACGGCTAGGCTTAGATCATGCCGTTGTCTGTGTCGACGGAGAGGCACGACACTCAACATATACTCCATTTGATCCGTTTTTGGCTCATTTTGCTTCCCTAACATTCATTTATGCTCAAACACCTATTGTAGGGAATATGTACCTACACATAGCTCAAACAAAACATTATATACAAAAATACGCTCGAAAACGAGACAAACGATCGGAAATGGGGGACCTCAAATAGGTATAAAATAGTCCGATCACACTCCCTTAAGCACACAAACAAAAGTGCAAGGGTCAAAAGAAATGCATCCTAAGCCTAACTAGATATGCCATTATAATCACAAGATGTAAGAAGAGAGATTTAAATACCCAATGATGCACAAAAACTTCAAACACAACATACAAGTAAGAGTTATGCAAGTGTTGTGTGTGTGTGCAACTACATCTCTTCAAAGTAGAGTAAGTCAAGAAATCTACCTTCCTTGAAGCTCTTGATCATGCAATGAGGTTTTCTTCCATCCTAAGCTATCCTTACATATAGAACCCCATTGTGATTTTGCCAACGAAATACGCCAATAAAAAAAAGAGGCACTTACACGCTCCCATTTCCGCAGTGCACATGGCAGCGTTTTTCCCAGTTATTTAAGCTGTCCAACCGCTCCTAATTTATTCGCAGCGCTGTGGTAACGGTTTGAAGACAGAGGACACCGCTTCCCAAAGCGCTCTAGCTTTGGAAGCGGTTACAGGAGCGGTTTAGACCTGACGAGATATATATATATTTTTTAAAGATAAAACACCCCCAAACTTGTATTTAAGTAAAGGAAACACTAAATTATGACACGAAAAAAGTAAAAGAAAAGAAAATACCTGGGTGGGTTGCCTCCCACCGAGCGCTTTATTTAACATCTGGGTAAGACGCACAGGAGCCTTATGGCTCATTGAAAAGGAAGAAACCAGTGCCTCGAATCTCGGACGCACACAAGTATGGCTTGAGTCTATGGCCATTTACCTTGAATTTAACATCTTCTCGAAGACTTTCAATTTCCACAGCTCCATGCGGAAAAACTTGAGTAACCTTATAGGGTCCATACCACTTTGATTTCAACTTCCTTAGAAATAACCTCAGCCACGATTGATACAGAAGGACTAGCATCCCTGGATGGAACTCCTTACTCAAGATTTTGTTGTCATGTAATTTCTTCGTCCTCTCCTTGTATATCTTTGCGTTCTCATAAGCATTATTCCGGAGCTCCTCAAGCTCACTCATTTGCAACCTTCTTTCCTCCCCTGCCTTATCTAAGTTGAAGTTCAGATTCTTCAGAGCCCAATAGGCGTTGTGTTCCAACTTTACTGGCAGATGACATGCTTTGCCAAAGACGATCCTGTAAGGGCTCATACCTATTGGGGTTTTGTAGGCCATTCTGTACGCCCACAACGCATCATTAAGCTTCGTAGACCAATCCTTTTGACTTGGTTGTACAGTTTTCTCTAATATCTGCTTAATCTATTTGTTGCTCACTTCAACTTGTCCTGAAGTCTGCGGATGGTACGAGGTTGCCACTTTGTGTTTGACACTATACTTCTTCATTAACGAGGCAAATACCTTGTTACAAAAATGGCTTCTACCGTCACTTATGATTGCACAAGGTGTCCCGAATCTAGTGAATATGTTCTCCTTGACAAATTTCACCACCACCTGACTATCATTTGTCTTGGTTGCGATTGCTTCGATCCACTTTAACACATAATCCACAGCAACTAAGATGTACATGAATCCGTGTGAGGATGGGAAGGGTCCCATAAAATCTATTCCCCACACATCAAATATCTCCACAACCAACTGGCTTGAAAGAGGCATCTCATCTCTTTTACTAATGTTCCCCGTTCTCTAGCACCTGTCACAAGAAACACAAAAGGTATAAGCATTCTTAAATAAAGAGGTCCAGAAGAAACCTGATTGGAGAACTTTCAAAGCAGTCTTCTTGGCACTAAAGTGTCCTTCACAACTAAGGTTGTGGCAAAATTTCAGCACATCTTGCTGCTCTTCTTCAAGGACGCATCTTCAAATGATCTAATCAGCACCATATTTGAACAGGTATGGCTCGTCCCAAAAGTATTGCCTAGCGATCAAGATGAATCTTCTTTTTCCTTGCGAGTTCAAATTAGCTGGTATGATGCCATTTGCAAGGTAATTCATGATGTCCGCATACCAAGGATCATTGACTCCCACAGCCATCAGCTGTTCATCTGGAAAATTCTCATTGATTAGCACAAGTTTAGTGCTTTCTTCCATGTTCTCATCCTCCAGTAATCGAGAAAGGTGATCAGCTACCACATTCTCGCTGCCTTTCTTTTCCCTGATTTCCAAATCTAACTCTTACAACAAAAGGATCCACCGGAGTAATATTGGTTTCCCTTCCTTCTTTGTTAGTAAATATTTCAAAGCAGCATGATGATAATACATAATGACCTTGGATCCAATTAGATATTGACGAAATTTTTCCAAGGCACTAACAACAGCAAGCAATTCTTTTTCAGTAGTAGTGCATCATTCAAAGTGTGACTAGTGTAGTAAATAACATGTGGAACTTTATCTACTCGCTGTTCTAAAACAGCACCTACAGCATAGTCTAATGCATCACACATTAATTCAAATGGGAGAGACCAATCAGGAGGCATGATTACAAGAGTAGATGTCAGTTTACCCTTCAGAGATTCAAAAGCATGCAAACATTCATTATTGAAAATAAATGTAGACTCCTTGGTCAATAGGATACACAGATGACGACTAATTTTTGAAAAATCTTTTATAAAGCGCCTATAAAAACCTGCATGACCAAGAAAACTCCTCACACCCTTCACTGAAGTGGGAGGTGGAAGTATAGCAATTACTTTAATTTTAGCTCTATCTACTTCTATGCCTTTATCATATATCACATGTCCTAACACTATTCCAGATTTCACCATAAAGTGACTTTTCTCCCAAGTAAGAGTTAAATTGGTCTCAGTGCATCTTTTCAAAACGCTAGTTAAGTTATCAAGGCAGTGGTCAAAAGAATTACCAAAAATAGAAAAATCATCCATAAATACCTCAATATACTTCTCTAACATGTTGGAGAAGATTGACATCATGCATCTTTGGAAGGTGGCAGGGGTGTTGCACAACCCAAAAGGCATTCTTCGGTAAGCAAAGGTTCCGAAGGGGCATGTGTGTTAGGATTATGCTCAATACCAAGAGTGTAATGTTGTAATTAACAATCTTTTTCATATTAATAAAGTGATTTCTGGTTTAACAAATCTTATAGCATTTATAGTTTAATATTATAATTGTCAAAGTAAATAATCATAAGGTATAAAGACTATGAGAAAAGAAGAATTGTTCGTACATTTGGATATGTATGAGGTAGACACAATCCTTTAGTTAGTCTTGAATATTGTTCACAACTTAAGTTAAAGGTTGGGCACCTTTATCTTGTTAAAGTTGTAGAATTCTTTTGCTAGCATTTGAGTGGGATCAAATGAGATATGATGAGTCTAAAATCATCGGAGTGTGTTCGAGTAAAAGAATCTAGTGCACTGGGTGCATTGAACAGGATCACAATGAAAAGCTTTATCTAGAACCGTCAATAGATAATAGTCTTTTCATTATCAGGACAATCGAAGAGTCTATCTTAATCCTGAGATAAATGATGGACTTATGGTTGCAAGTGATAACATTTGAGTTATCAATGAGTACGATTAATATCAGTAAACGCCAAGAGTTCATAGACCGCCTATAACTCTCCAAGTTACCATATTTACTCATATGACCACGTTTTGAACTTGGATATTTTGACTTGTCCAGAAGCCATGTTTTCAATAGTCACTATCGAAAACTCAACGTTGAGATTTAATATCCAATTACCTCAAAACATCCATATGATGATATTATATTCTCATTAATAAATGGAGCCACGATGTCCATATCTATAAATGAAGTCCTCTATCAATTAACAAATGAATATCACCAAACTATCGAGGATAGACTATGCTATATAATCGTACTCATTGATAACTCAAATGATATCACTTGCAACCATTAGTCCATCATTTATCTCAAGATTAAGATAGACTCTCCGATTGTCCTGATAATGAAAAGACTATTATCTATTGACGGTTCTAGATAAAGCTTTTCATTGTGATCCTGTTCAATGCACCCAGTGCACTAGATTCTTTTACTCGAAGACACTCCGATGATTTTAGACTCATCATATCTCATTTGATCCCACTCAAATGCTAGCAAAAGAATTCTACAACTTTAACAAGATAAAGGTGCCCAACCTTTAACTTAAGTTGTGAACATTTATTCAAGACTAACTAAAGAATTGTGTCTACCTTATACATATCCAGATGTACGAACAATTCTTCTTTTCTCATAGTCTTTAGACCTTATGATTATTTACTTTGACAATTATAATATTAAACTATAAATGCTATAAGATTTGTTAAACCAGAAATCACTTTTTTAATATGAAAAAGATTGTCAATTACAATATTACACTCTTGCTATTGAGCATAATCCTAACAATCTCCCACTTGCGCTATAGCATATGTGTCATATCTCTCATGCCCATATTCTCTAGATGCCCATCGAAACTCTTCTGAGGTAGAGCCTTTGTGAAGGGATATGCTAGATTTTCTGCTGACGCGATTTTGGTAATCCCCCTAAGGGGCGTCCATGAATGGAATTTAGCAACATACTTCCTTACAAGAATAGACTAGACAATGGACTCAAACGAGATCTACTCCCCAAGGAGGGATTTTCGTGAGAGAAAGTTGAGGGTCGATATCTTGGTAACACACTCAATGTAATTTTATTTATATCCTCCCAAGAGTTCTTGTCAATAAAATTGCAAGGCTAAAATTGAAAACGTTAGTTGTTATGTTAACAATTAGGTGGGACCTAGTCTAACTAGTAAATGGTGCGAACTCCCAAAGGAGGCGTAACATTTATGGGTGTTTGATCACCGTTGAATTTTTACGATTGAGTTATTTATTTAATTCAAGATAAATATTTAAAAGTGCTTTATCATGATTATTTACTTATATATGTTTTGTTTTATTCAGAAATCATGACCCCATCACTTATGAACATCCTGAAAGTTAACACTATAATTGGAGATAATTATGTCACATGGAAAAGGAAAATTGGGTTGTTGCTGCAAAGTGAAAAACATAAGTTTGTTCTAACTACTCCTAAACCACCTGCTCCTAATAATGAATCTAGCATAATACAAAGAGATGAGTATGAGCAGTGGAAGACTTCAGATGATATGGCCAAATGTTACATTATGGCCACTATCTCCGACGTGTTGCAACAGCAGCATGAAGGAATGGAGTCTGCTGCTGATATAATGATGTCTCTAGAGGAGATGTTTGCTATGAAGTCCAGGACGACTAAGAGAGAGGCAGTGACTACTTTTATGAATCTTAGGATTAAACCTAGACAGGCTATGAAGGATCACATGATGAAAGTCATAGCACATCTCAACATTGCTGAACTGCATGGCGCTGAGATAGATGGTGAGACAAAAGTTGATATGGTTGTCAATTCACTGTCAGATTCCTTTGATCAGTTCAAATTGGACTACACTTTGAACAAAAAGGAATACACCTTACAAGGCCTGATGCAAGATGTTCAAAGCGCTGAAAAGATCCTTGTGAAAAGCAAAGGTCAAGAGATTCAAGTGGTTGGTAAAGTTGCTACTGTTAAGACCCGTCAGAACGTCAAGAAAAAATAGAAGAAAAAGCAACTTGGGCCTACCAAGAAGGAGACCAAGAAAGTAACCAAGATCAAAGGGAAATGCTTCCTTTGTGGTGAAAAGGGACATTGGAAAAGAAATTGCCCAAAGTCCCAGAATAAGAAGGAAGAAGGTAATGTTAATTATCTTGAAACATGTTTTCTAGCAGATTCTACTGATTCTTGGATCATAGACTCTGGAGCCACTAATCATGTTTGTTATTCCTTGTAGGGGTTCCAAGAAAGGAGAAGGCTAAGTAAGAATGAAATCAATTTGCGCTTGGGCAATGGAACGTTAGTGTCTGCAAGTGCAGTGGGAGATATTAGAGTTTATTTGGATTCTAGAAGGCATTTAGATTTGATAGACGTTTATTATGTACCTCAATTCAAGAAGAATTTAATTTCAGTTTCTTCTTTGAATAAATTTGGATATTCGGTTACTTTTAATAAAGTTTTTATTATTAGTAAGAATGAAAAAATTATTTGCCAAGGTACATTGGAAAACGGTCTATACTTCTTACATAGAAATATCTCTCACTCGTTAGACACAGAATTAACGGAACTTGATCATAAAAGAGTAAAATTATCAATAGATGAAACCTACCTATGGCATTTACGCCTAGGTCATGTTAACCTTAACAGGATTAAAAGATTGGTATGTGACGGACCTTTAAGTGACTTAAAGGTTGATGATCTACCAACTTGTGAATCTTGTTTGGAAGGTAAAATGACCAAAAGGTCGTTCTCGGCCAAAGGCGCAAGAGCCACTGAATGTTTAGGATTGATACACACTGATGTATGTGGTCCTATGAGCATTCAAGCTAGAGGTGGATATGAGTACTTCATCACCTTCACAGATGATTACTCGAGATTTGGCTATGTGTATCTCATGCGACATAAGTCGGATGCTTTTGACATGTTCAAAGCATTCAAAGCTGAAGTAGAAAATCAGCTTGAGAAACACATAAAAATCTTGAGATCTGATCGTGGTGGAGAATATCTATCTGGTGAGTTTCAGCAATATCTTATTGATAATGGGATAGTTTCTCAGTTTTCTGCACCTGGTACACCTCAACAGAATCTGGTAGCAGAAAGGAGAAATAGAACTCTTTTAGACATGGTTAGGTCTATGTTGAGTTATTCAACACTTCATATTTTTTTTTGGGGATATGCATTACAAATTGCTATATACATTCTAAACGATGTACCATCTAAGTCTGTTCCTCAAACACTGCATGAGTTGTGGACTGGGCGCAAGCCTAGTTTACAACACTTAAGGATATTTGATTGTCCTGCGCATGTGTTAAAAGGAAAGACAGAAAAGATGGAGTCCCGTTCGGAAACGTGTATATTTGTAGGGTATCCAAAAGAAACTAAAGGATATTATTTCTATAGTCCTTCAGATCTTAAAGTATTTGTTTCAACAAATGCTAAATTTCTGGAAAAGGACTATATGAATGGTTTTGTGCCTAGATGTAGAATTGTCCTGAATAAGATGTCAGGAGATACAATTCCTCGAGAGGTTACACAACCTAACCCAATTGTAAGTTCCGATCCAACACAAGATCAACAACCTACCATTCCTCGTTGTAGTGGGAGGGTTAGAACACAACCCGAAAGATACATCGGTCTGGGAGTTTGGTTGTTTTGTGACTAACAATAAGAAAAAGAAAGTTTGTTTGTCCATTCTCAAGTACGCAATTCAAAGAAAAGGGAGACCACGCTCCTAGGTGATTCACGTTCGTGCTAGGATTGAAGATCTTGCGGATTACCATCGACGTAAGTCAATTGGATCACGTGACAAAAGGTATTCTACTTTTTGTTACTTTATATGTATGTTTAATTAATTTAAAGGGTTATGGTTCATCAAAGGAAAATTTTTAAACTATACTAAACTTGTTTTTAGTCTCGCTTCCGCTGCGTTGACCATATTTTCCCCTACAATTGGTATCAGAGCCTAGGTTGGACCCTTTTAATTAATTAACGTATATATACGTGAATCTATTTTTAGTCTCGCTTCCGCTGTTTTTAGTCTGGCTTCCGCTGCGTTGACCGTATTTTTCCCTACAATTGGTATCAGAGCCTAGGTTGAACCCTTTTAATTAATTAACGTATATATACGTGAATCTATTTTTAGTCTCGCTTCCGCTGCGTGTACTACGATTTTCCCCTACAATTGATATCATAGCCTAGGTTGAACCCTTTTAATTAATTAACGTATATATACGTGAATCTATTCTTTTTATTGTGATTATGCATGTTTAGAAAGAGATGGCACTCTAGGTATTCGCATATATAATTACATGTGGATGTATGGTTTTATATATGTTTTTATGTGGATTGTTGTTGCACGATTTTGGTCCTAGATTTTCAATGTAATTTTTGTTTTGGAATTGTAACAAGAAGGGTGGTCTATCATCGCCATAATTCCTTCTTGGTAGTTGCTAGGTTTTCTTTTATTTTTATTGTAATTAAAATGTGCAGTTTTTTTTATGTATTAAAAGTTACTGCAGTTTTTTTTTATTTTACTTTTAGTGCAGTTTTTTTTTTGTAATAAAGTACTGCAGTGAATAAAAAATAATAATTCTGCAGTACTTTATATGTTTATATACTGCTGTAAAATGTATTCGGGTATTCAAGATTCGAAGACATGAAGAAAAGGAAGCAACCGGAACCTAGAACGAGCACCATGCGCACCCTAGGAGTGGATTGGGCTGCGCATGGCAAGCTCATATCATGGTGGGCTGCGCACGGCAGCCCTATATGCTCTCATGGGCTGCGCACGGCAGCCCCTGTTGTGGGGTGTGCACGCCTATGGGGGGCAGTCGAGGGATGAGCGTATGGTTATTGGCCACTTGAAGATCTTGTATTCCTAAACAATTGTAATTTACTTGCTTTTCTAGGATGGACCAAAATTGTGGCTATTTATTTTTTGCATAAATATTACAATATTTGTTATTGTATGATAACATGTCATATAGAATAGGAGTGCCACTCATATATCTCTTTTGGTATGAACATGCATTGAATGATTTAGGTATCTAAATTGGCATCTAGATAACTTGGTAAATCATTCTATGTGATTTAATCACACGCCTTAAATAATTGAGTGGGAGAAGGTGTTTTGTAACACCTATGGCCTCCAAGGTTAGTTGAGCTTTATTATTTATTGGTAATCCCCCCAAGGGGTATCCATGAATGGAATTTAGCAACATACTTCCTTACAATGATAGACTAGACAATGGACTCAAACGAGATCTAATCCCCAACGAGGGATTTTCGTGAGAGAAAATTGAGGGTCGATATCTTGGTAACACACTCAATGTAATTTTATTGATATCCTCCCAAGAGTTCTTGTTAGTAAAATTGCAAGGCTAAAATTGAAAACGCTGGTTGTTATGTTAACAATTAGGTGGGACCTAGTCTAACTAGTAAATGGTGCGAACTCCCAAAGGAGGCGTAACATTTATGGGTGTTGGATCACCGTTGAATTTTTATGATTGAGTTATTTATTTAATTCAAGACAAATATTTAAAAGTGCTTTATCATGATTATTTACTTATATATGTTTTGTTTTATTCAGAATCATGACCCCATCACTTATGAACATCCTGAAAGATAACACTTTAACTGGAGATAATTATGTAACATGGAAAAGGAAAATTGGGTTGTTGCTGCAAAGTGAAAAACATAAGTTTGTTCTGTCTGCTCCTAAACCACCTACTCCTACTTATGAATCTCAGATTCCTAACAATCTCCCACTTGCGCTATAGCATATGTGTCATATCTCTCATGCCCATATTCTCTAGATGCCCATCGAAACTCTTCTGAGGTAGAGCCTTTGTGAAGGGATCTGCTAGATTTTCTGCTGACGCGATTTTGGTAATCCCCCTAAGGGGCGTCCATGAATGGAATTTAGCAACATACTTCCTTACAAGAATAGACTAGACAATGGACTCAAACAAGATCTACTCCCCAAGGAGGGATTTTCGTGAGAGAAAGTTAAGGGTCGATATCTTGGTAACACACTCAATGTAATTTTATTTATATCCTCCCAAGAGTTCTTGTCAATAAAATTGCAAGGCTAAAATTGAAAACGCTGGTTGTTATGTTAACAATTAGGTGGGACCTAGTCTAACTAGTAAATGGTGCGAACTCCCAAAGGAGGCGTAACATTTATGGGTGTTGGATCACCGTTGAATTTTTATGATTGAGTTATTTATTTAAATCAAGATAAATATTCGAAAGTGCTTTATCATGATTATTTACTCATATATATTTTTGTTATATTCAGAAATCATGACCCCATCCCTAATGAACATCTTAAAAGATAATATTTTAACCGGAAATAATTATGTCACATGAAAAAAAACAATTGGGTTGTTGCTGCAAATTGAAAAACATAAGTTTGTTCTAACTACTCCTAAACCACATGCTCCTAATAATGAATCTAGCATAATGCAAAGAGATGAGTATGAGCAGTGGAAGACTTCAGATGATATGGCCAAATGTTACATTATGGCTACTATCTCCGACGTGTTGCAACAGCAGCATGAAGGAATGGAGTCTGCTACTGATATAATGATGTCTCTAGAGGAGATTGAAAGTTCTTAAAATACTCGAGGTGTGTTCATCAATATAAAGCTAGAGGGGGGGTGAATAGATTTTATCTAATTATTACCCAATTTTCGCATGCATGTCAATTTTACGAAAATACCCCTAGCAAGTCAACAAAACATACAAGTGTAATAAGATGCGGAAATAGTAAAAGACACTTGATGTTTACGTGGAAAACCCAACCACTGGGAAAAACCACGGGCTGTTAAGTGCGCCACACTCGGACCTCGAAATCCACTATATGAAAAGACGGTTACACCCTCAAGTGATTCTCGGACCCTCACCCTAGATAACCTCAGGCTATGGACACTACCAATCGCCACTCTTGGTTCAATCCCTAGTGATATCCCCTGATACACTACTCTTGGCGTGAGCACCCTCTAATCTACCACGCGGGCCTTTTATAGCGGCTCTAGTCCAATTTGCTTGAGGCCTAAGCACACTTAGCCCCAAGACTTCAATCTCTCAAAAGAGATGCACAACCCTATGTGAATATGTATGAATATTCAATTAATGCAATAAGAGCTAGGGTACTCTAAATGCTTACCTAGGATTATAAGATGACAATATAATCAATCCTAGATATCACATATAGCTATATGACATGGCATATAACTTTAGCTAAGTAAAGGATCACCAATCCTAGATACAAAGCTATCATATAAAACCCATAAACATTCAAAGGATTAACTAGTTGATTAAAAAACAATCTATCAACCTAGTTATCAATACATCACACAAGAATGTTCATGGCATAGCTTTTAGGCAATAATGACCTAATCAAATAAGCTATGAAAAATAATCTCAATCAATAAATGAGATCAATTAGCTAGATGGCATATGAACATTAAAGCCTAGCTAACAAATAAAAACCCAATCAACACATAATCTCAATCTTATATGTAGAAATTAATCTAAACACATATAAGTAAAATATGAGATAAAATTGATAAGTAGAAACACTAATTATGTAAGATAAAAGTGTTCAACAAATCATACCATGTGTGTTGAAGAAGTCCCATGCATTAGCATATGCTAGATGATCCTAGATGATGCTTAGATGAAGATTTATGCATGTGGGGATGGGTTTAGAGAGATAAAGATATGATCTTTAAGCTTTCTCTCTCAAGTCTCTCTAAATATCTCTCTAGGGTTCTAATGATCAAAGACTTTTGTTCTGAACCAGAGATAAGGATGTATTTATAGAGACCAAAAACAGGGCAGGTGAAAATACAATTTTGCCCTTGAAACGCACCGATCGGCGGTTTAATTCGGCGGCCAGGCCGCCGAAATGAACCGCCGAATGGCTCCCGTGTGGAACAGGGGAACTTCGGCGACTTCATTCGGCGGTATGGAAACCGCCGATCCCAACCGCCGTTTTGGACCCGAGAGATATATTTCAATCAGGTCTCATTCGGCGGTTTCGAACGGCGGCAAGGCCGCCGAACGTAACCGCCGATTCACCAAAAATGGTGAAACCAAGGAGAAGCCAAAGGCATCTCCACCGGCGATCATCGCGCAAATCAAAGCACATTACCGTGCACGCGCGGACGTTTCCGAACATCCTTAGGGAAACGAATTACTCCACACTAAAAGCTAACATACATGAAGTGCAAGTGTGGGTATTGAATGCATCCTAATGCCTAACATGTCATGGCATTATCATATAACAAGATGCAATCAATTCAACATGCAAGAAGAGATATTGAATAAATCAATAAAGCACAATGCACACAAAATATAAACACACCATACAAGAATAAGAGTTATGCATGTTGTGTGTGTGTGCAACTATATCTCTTCAAGCCAATGTAAGCACTAGATATATACCTTTGGTGCTTGTCCTCTTGAGGTCTTGGAAAGGGTCTTGATCTTCAACAAACACCTAGACTACCCTTACAACCAAACCCCAACATGTGGTTTGACCACGAAATAAGCCAATCAATAATGGGAATCCTTACAGAGATGTTTGCAATAAAGTCTAGGACGACTAAGAGAGAGGCAGTGACTGCTTTTATGAATCCTAGGATGAAACCTGGACAAGCTGTGAAGGATCACATGATGAAAGTTATAGCACATCTCAACATTGCTGAACTGTATGGCGTTGAGATAGATGGTGAGACAAAAATTGATATGGTTGTCAATTCACTGTCAGATTTCTTTGATCAGTTCAAATTGGACTACACTTTGAACAAAAAGGAATACACCTTACAAGGCCTGATGCAAGATGTTCAAAGCGCTGAAAAGATCCTTGTGAAAAGCAAAGGTCAAGAGATTTGAAAGTTCTCAAAGTGTGTTCTATATATAAAGCTAGAGGGGAGGTGAATAGATTTTATCTAATTATTACCCAATTTTCGCATGCATGTCAATTTTACAAAAATACCCCTAGCAAGTCAACAAAACATACAAGTGTAATAAGATGCGGAAATAATAAATGACAGTTGATGTTTACGTGGAAACCCTCAACAGGGAAAAACCACGGGCTGGTAAGTGCGCCACACTCGAACCTCGAAATCCACTATATGAAAAGATGGTTACACCCTCAAGTGATTCTCGGACCCTCACCCTAGATAACCTCAGGCTATGGACACTACCAATCGCCACTCTTGGTTCAATCCCTAGTGATATCCCCTGATACACTACTCTTGGCGTGAGCACCCTCTAATCTACCACGCGGGCCTTTTATAGCGGCTCTAGTCCAATTTGCTTGATCCTCGAAGTCACTACTTGTAATGATGTTTACAGCCAATCCCGGTCTGTAACCCACCACTACTACCCAGCGGGCCTGTAATAGCAACCCTAGACCAAGACTTCAATCTCTCAAAAGAGATGCACAACCCTATGTGAATATGTATGAATATTCAATTAATGCAATAAGAGCTAGGGTACTCTAAATGCTTACCTAGGATTATAAGATGACAATATAATCAATCCTAGATATCACATATAGCTATATGACATGGCATATAACTTTAGCTAAGTAAAGGATAACCAATCCTAGATGCAAAGCTATCATATAAAACCCACAAACATTCAAACGATTAACAAGTTGATTAAAAAACAATCTATCATCCTAGTTATCAATACATCACACAAGAATGTTCATGGCATAGCTTTTAGGCAATAATGACCTAATCAAATAAGCTATGAAAAATAATCTCAATCAACAAATGAGATCAATTAGCTAGATGGCATATGAACATTAAAGCCTAGCTATCAAATAATAACCCAATCAACACATAATCTCAATCTTATATGTAGAAATTAATCTAAACACATATAAGTAAAATATGAGATAAAATTGATAAGTAGAAACACTGATTATGTAAGATAAAAGTGTTCAACAAATCATACCATGTGTGTTGAAGAAGACCCATGCATTAGCATATGCTAGATGAACCTAGATGATGCCTAGATGATGATTTGTGCATGTGGGAATAGGTTTAGAGAATTAAAGATGTGATATTTAAGCTTTTTCTCTCAAGTCTCTCTAAATATCTCTCTAGGGTTCTTGGGATGCAAGACTTGTCTTCTGAACCAGAGATAAGGATGTATTTATAGAGACCAAAAACAGGGCAGGTGAAAATACAATTTTGCCCTTGAAACGCACCGATCGGCGGTTTCAATCGGCTGCCAGGCCGCCGAATTGAACCGCCGAATGGCTCCCGAGTGGAACAGGGGAACTTCGGTGACTTCGTTCGGCGGTTTGGAAACCGCCGATCCCAACCGCCGTTTTGGACCCGAGAGATATATTTCAATCAGGTCTCATTCGGTGGTTTCGAACGGCGGCCAGGCCGCCGAACGTAACCGTCGTTTCACCAAAAATGGTGAAACCAAGGAGAAGCCAAAGGCATCTCCACCGACGATCATCGCGCAAAACAAAGCACATCAACGTGCACGCGCGGACGTTTCCGAACATCCTTCGGGAAACAAATTACACCACACTAAAAGCTAACATACATGAAGTGCAAGTGTGGGTATTGAATGCATCCTAATGCCTATCATGTCATGGCATTTCATATAACAAGATGCAATCAATTAAATGCAAGAAGAGACATTGAATAAACAATAAAGCACAATGCACACAAAATATAAACACAACATTCAAGAATAAGAGTTATGCATGTTGTGTGTGTGTGCAACTATATCTCTTCAAGCCAAAGTAAGCACAAGATATACCTTTGGTGCTTGTCCTCTTGAGGTCTTGGAAAGGGTCTTTGATCTTCAACCTTAATCACCTAGACTACCCTTACAACCAAACCCCAACATGTGGTTTGACCACGAAATAAGCCAATCAACAAAAGGGAATCCTTACAATCTCCCCCTTTGGCTATTTCGTGACAAAACCACCACTCACATTGATTCCTCACAACATAATAGAAACTACGGATCTACTATGATTTTCTACTTTACAAAGAGATAAGATAAATAGTCTTGAAGTCTTCAATCTCAAGTAGAACAATCAATCCCTGAAAGCACAGTTTCTATACTTTCCAATACAAGAAAAGGTGAGATGAATCAAGTGAGATAAAACAAGCATTTGCATTTAAGAATTTAAGTACAACATCATGCAATGTATGAATGTGCAAATACTCCCCCTCAAAGGGTTACTCCCCCTCAATTAGTATTCTCCCCAACATGCACAATTGCTACTACAATTTGCAACTCCCCTTACCACAACATACTCCCCCTTTTTGTCATGATATAGACAAAGGAGTAGTCCCCAACCGGGTCACCCAAGGCAAAGAGAGATAGTAGCATTCTAGTATATGCATAATCAATATAAGTCACTTTATGCAATCTCAATTTATTGGAGAGAAACAAGGAGATTTATTTAAAGAAATGTGTGAATCAAAAAATTGCTTTGCATACAAGACATGTAGCATTTAAGTTCAAAATATCATGGTATTTGGCAAAGCAAATGACAAAGGTTTTCAATATGAATTCAAACCAATTTCACCAATGTCAAGAGAGAAGCAAGGATATAGGTTTTCATTGATTTCAATTTAAGAACAACTATATCCAACTTTATAAGCCAAACATGTCATGAGCGACTTTGCAACCTATTTGATTTTTCCGGATAAGATATCCGTATGATAGTAGACATGTTCAACCAATAAAGAAAGAGAGACATTTGGATTGTAAAATCCTTGAATGGATATAAGATCCTTTTTCATTTGAGTCTCTTAAGCTTTTTCACACATTTTTTTTTTTTTTTGCAGTTAAGAAATGCAATCATCAAAACATGCTTCTTAAGATTAGTATTTAGCATGTCATTTAGCAATCATCATGTCATGGAGATCATTATAGGTCATTCAAATTAAATCCTATGTATATATCTCCTAGTCCAAAAATGCATGTTTGAACATAAATATGACATGGATTGCAATACAAGCATTGATCACACTTATTGAATAGAAAATATATATACATAGTGTAACCAAGCTTATTCAAGCAACAAAAAGAGAAGCATAAGATATTTCAAATTTTTTGCACGTGACTAAAATGCAAAATAGCTCTCTTTGCTTAAGTTCCCCATATGGGGTCAAATTTCCATACCACTTCAAAGAAGGGTATGAGGTCCTATGGACCTACCAAGTCCTTTGGACTTGGTTGAACCTATTTGAGACTTGTTAGTCTCGTAGCAAGCGGGTTCATCATTCTTAATCCACCTAGGTGACACTAAGTCAATCCTAGTGGACAAAGGTTCTAGAGTACAAGATGAAAAAGAATCATACACATGATTTTCTTCCTTTTTATGAAGCATCTTAGCTCTAGCATTTTTCTTGTCAAACATTCTTTTAGCTCTAAACATTTCAATGTAATGCAAGCAACTTGGTCTAATATGACCAACAATACCACAAAAATGACAAGTGGGAATAAAGTTAGGAATCATACCATTCCCTTTAGCATGGATAGGTGCTTTCCCTTGTCGTTGTGGTTGTCTCGGTTGTTGGATTGGATCTCTCCTCTTTTGTTGAAAACCAAGACGAGGTTGCTTGCTTGTCTGAGCTTGCATGATTGAACTCTTCCCATTGTGTTTTTGAGTTTGAGGGAAGATAGTGTGAGGAGCCCTTTGGGTGTGAGCTTGAGCTTGACCTTTTGGTGCCTCAAACACTTGGGCACTTCTTGAACACTCTCCTAGGTCACTTTTCTTCCTAGGTTGTTGAGGAGGAGGGGACATATTGAAGTCCATGTCCATGGCACAGGATGTCTTGCTTGTGGAGGAGGCATCCGTGTCATCAATGTAGCCAAGACCTCTCTTGTCACTTGGCTTTCTTCCAACTCCCAACATATGGTCAAGCTTCTTGGTGCTTGAAGTCATCTTAGCCATTAAGACCTTAACTTCTTCAAGCTCTCTTTTTAGCTCTTCTTCTCTCCTCTTAGATAAGGCTAAGTCTTCTTTTAGCTTATCTTCATCTGCCATGGATCTCACCACTTCTTCACACAAGTGGTCTACTAGTGTTGAAAGCTCTAGATTCTCTTCTTTTAATCTTCTAATTTCTTCCTTGTTCCTCATCATCGAGCTCTCAACTTTGACTTTGTAGTCATTAAGATCCATACACTCCACACTTCCATTTGTGGAGTTAGATGACAAACATTCAACACTTGTGTCATCTCCTCTAATCTCCATTTCACCAATGAAGTCATCTCCTTCATCAAGATCATCAAATTTTTCTCTTGATGAGGAATGAGCCAAATCCCTATGAGTAGCTACACCAACTACTTCTATACCTAGTTCTTCTTGGGGATCACAAGGAAAAGCAACTTTGCCATCTTCTTCAACTTCTACACTCTTGGCTCCAAATTCCGTGTAGATGATGGCAAGTTCTTCATCACTTGAAGGATTTTCGTCATCTTCATATTTATCCCATAAGGTGGCCTTCGCCTTCCCTTTTCTTCTATCCTTCAAGTTTCCACACTCCAGGGAGAAATGCCCGAATCCTCCACATTCGTAGCACTAAATCCCCTCTCTTGAAGACACTCCTTGGTTTGGCTTGTTAATGAGTCCCATGTCTTTAATTGAGATACCCTCCTTCTTGTCATGCTTCGAAGTCTCCAAAGCAGTTGTCTTCTTCTTCTTAGGAGGTGCGGTGGTCAACTTCTTCTTAGGAGATGAGGTGGTTAATTTCACAAATCTCCTAAATCTCTCTAGTAAGAGAGTCATCTCCTCAACGGAGTCAATTTCTTCTCTCACAAATTCACTCATAGTGTTTGCGTTGAATGAATGCAAAATGTATGAAGAAATCAAACAAACATACAAAATGCAAAAACACACCAACAATGAGCAAAGGATCACCTAAGTATATCTAGGAACCCGCTCTGATACCAATTGAAAGTTCTCAAAGTGTGTTCTATATATAAAGCTAGAGGGGAGGTGAATAGATTTTATCTAATTATTACCCAATTTTCGCATGCATGTCAATTTTACAAAAATACCCCTAGCAAGTCAACAAAACATACAAGTGTAATAAGATGCGGAAATAATAAATGACACTTGATGTTTACGTGGAAACCCTCAACAGGGAAAAACCACGGGCTGGTAAGTGTGCCACACTCGAACCTCGAAATCCACTATATGAAAAGACGGTTACACCCTCAAGTGATTCTCGGACCCTCACCCTAGATAACCTCAGGCTATGGACACTACCAATTGCCACTCTTGGTTCAATCCCTAGTGATATCCCTTGATACACTACTCTTGGTGTGAGCACCCTCTAATCTACCACGCGGGCCTTTTATAGCGGCTCTAGTCCAATTTGCTTGATCCTCGAAGTCACTACTTGTAATGATGTTTACAGCCAATCCCGGTCTGTAACCCACCACTACTACCCAGCGGGCCTGTAATAGCAACCCTAGACCAAGACTTCAATCTCTCAAAAGAGATGCACAACCCTATGTGAATATGTATGAATATTCAATTAATGCAATAAGAGCTAGGGTACTCTAAATGCTTATCTAGGATGATGATATATTCAATTTAAATCAACCCTAGATATCAATTGCTAAATGACATGTCAAATAGCATAGATAATCATAGATTATAAAAACCTAGATATCTATCAAAAACAACACTCAATCAATTCATCACAAATAATCTCTTTTCTTGTATTTAGCATATGATCTAAAACATACAAGTAACTTAAAAGAGATGGCTTGGTATTTAAAATACTACAATAAGATGAAATTAATCAAAATCTTACCAAGCAAGTTGTGATGATGCAAACCCATACATGGATGCACTCTATATAGACATAGGAGATGCAATATGAAATTTGATGCAATATGAAATTGTTAGGATTATGCTCAATAGCAAGAGTGTAATGTTGTAATTAACAATCTTTTTCATATTAATAAAGTGATTTCTGGTTTAACAAATCGTATAGCATTTATAGTTTAATATTATAATTGTCAAAGTAAATAATCATAAGGTCTAAAGACTATGAGAAAAGAAGAATTGTTCGTACATCTGGATATGTATGTGGTAGACACAATTCTTTAGTTAGTCTTGAATAAAGTTCACAACTTAAGTTCACAACTTAAGTTAAAGGTTGGGCACCTTTATCTTGTTAAAGTTGTAGAATTCTTTTGCTAGCATTTGAGTGGGATCAAATGAGATATGATGAGTCTAAAATCATCGGAGTGTCTTCGAGCAAAAGGATCTAGTGCACTGGGTGCATTGAACTGGATCACAATGAAAAAACTTTATCTAGAACTGTCAATAGATAATAGTCTTTTCATTATCGGGACAATCGGAGAGTCTATCTTAATCCTGAGATAAATGATGGACTTATGGTTGCAAGTGATATCATTTGAGTTATCAATGAGTACGATTATATCGCATAGTCTATCTTCGATAGTTTGGTGATATTCATTTGTTAATCGATAGAGGACTTCATTTATAGATATGGACATCGTGGCTCCATTTATTAAATGTGAGTATAATATCATCATATGGATGTTTTGAGGTAATTGGATATTAAATCTCAACGTTGAGTTTTCGATAGTGTCTATTGAAAACATGGCTTCTGGACAAGTCAAAATATCCAAGTTCAAAACGTGGTCATATGAGTAAATATGGTAACTTGGAGAGTTATAGGCGGTCTATGAACTCTTGGCGATTACTGATATTAATCATGAGGATACACTATCTCCAACATGATTGTCTAGGGTATGAATGAGGAACATCTTCCTTTTCTATCTTTATTTAAGAGTTCAGTTTTAGCTCTTTAGTGGAATGAGTTAAAATTAATGGATCGGACCTAAGTGAATCATTTGTTGATTGTGATTAGGTTATGTCTATTGAAGCTTAAATTTAGATGGCCCGCCAAGATCCCCAATCCACACGGACTTGCATGGATCACTTGATATATTCTACCGGACCAATTTATGGGTCCATTTAGAATTGCATTTAATATATTAAGAATATAATTTGCACATTATTTATTTAATGGGCTGCTCAATTATATTAATATATTAATGAAAGACATGTGGGCTTGTTTCTTTTAGTAAGAATGGGTCTGCTTCATATGTGGGCTTTTTATTTAAAGTCCAATGGATTAAATGAAATAAGAAAATAATATTTGGCCCAATTATTTTATATGGGGCGGCAAGGTTAAATTTTTAACCTAAGATATTATTTTGTTTTCATTGTTTTAATTAAATAAGAATTAATTAATTTATTAATTAATTGTTTAATTAAGAAACAAATCTTTTCTGATTAGGAAATATGATTCCTAGTGTTATACTATTGTTGGTAGTATACTAAAAGTAAAAGACTTATTTGGTAAGAAAATAAATAATTAATTTTATTTATTTAATCAAATAAGAAGTCTTTTATATTTAGTCAAATAAAGGAATAAAAGATTTATGAATTCAATTAGGGTTTAAAGTCTTAAACTAAATAGGAAATAGGGTGCAATACAAACTCTTTTGGGCTTGAGAATTGCGGCAACCCTAGTCCCTTTTAGGTTGTGATTTTCGGCCACCCTAAGTGAAAGAAGAGAAGAAAATTTGGCCACCTATATAAGTGCTCTTATAGATTTCGGCCACCACAAGGGTTCTTGATACAAATTTCTTCTTCTTCTCAATTCATAGATAGATTATTTTATTCTTCTAAAAACATAAAAGAGTGTTAGATTATTCTTTGATGGTATACTATTTGCTTAATCATCAATAAGCTTGTGTATACAACATCGATCTAGGTTCACGCGAGTTTCGATCTTTAGATTGAGAACTCAAAAGTGACCGGAATAATCTAGGTATTCTTTTGATTGTTTTTGTGACTAACAAAGAAAAGAGAAGTTTGTTTTGTCCATTCACAGATTTGCAATTCAAAGAAAAAGGGAGACCACGCTCCTAGGTGATCCACGTTCGTGCTAGGATTGAAGATCTTGCAGATTACCATCGACGTAAGTCAATCGGATCACGCGACAAAAGGTATTCTACTTTTGTTAGTTTATATATATGTTTAATTAATTTAAAGGGTTAAGGTTCATCAAAGGAAAAATTTTAAAAGTTACTAAAACGATTTTTAGTCTCGCTTCCGCTGCGTGTACTACGGTATTTTTCCCTACAGAAATTTGATGCAAAAGGGATTTGATTTGAGTGGTTAAAGGTGAGTTCTTGATTTGATTTTCTCTCAAAATCTATCTTTGAAGATTAGGGTTCTTAAGAGTCAAAGAACTTGATCAGATAATGAGAAAGTGTAATATTT
The DNA here is from genome assembly GCA_008009225.1 of Acer yangbiense. Taxonomy (NCBI): domain Eukaryota; kingdom Viridiplantae; phylum Streptophyta; class Magnoliopsida; order Sapindales; family Sapindaceae; genus Acer; species Acer yangbiense. Next base: position 10,789,109 of record CM017765.1, on the reverse strand, counting down.
ATAGACATCAAGAACAGGGCAAGTGAAAAGACAATTTTGCCCCTGAAATCGCACGATCGGCGGTTTCATTCGGCGGCCAGGCCACCGAATCGAACCGCTGAATGGCTCCCGAGTGGAACAGGGGAACTTCGGCGACTTCGTTCGGCGGTTTCGAAACCGCCGATCCCAACCGCCGTTTTGGACCCGAGAGATATATTTCAATCAGGTCTCATTCGGCGGTTTCGAACGGCGGCCAAGCTGCCGAACGTAACCGCCGTTTCACCAAAAATGGTGAAACCAAGGAGAAGCCAAAGGCAACTCCATCGGCGATCATCGCGCAAAACAAAGCACATTAATGTGCACGCGCGGACGTTTCCGAACAACCTTCGGGAAACGAATTACTCCACACTAAGAACTAACATACATGAAGTGCAAGTGTGGGTATTGAATGCATCCTAATTGAAAGTAATTAAATACTCGAGGTGTGTTTATCAATATAAAGCTAGAGGGGGGGTGAATAGATTTTATCTAATTATTACCCAATTTTCGCATGCAAGTCAATTTTACGAAAATACCCCTAGCAAGTCAAAAATACATACAAGTGTAATAAGATGCGGAAATAGTAAATGACACTTGATGTTTACGTGGAAAACCCAACCACTGGGAAAAACCACGGGCTGTTAAGTGCGCCACACTCGGACCTCGAAATCCACTATATGAAAAGACGGTTACACCCTCAAGTGATTCTCGGACCCTCACCCTAGATAACCTCAGGCTATGGACACTACCAATAGCCACTCTTGGTTCAATCCCTAGTGATATCCCCTGATACACTACTCTTGGCGTGAGCACCCTCTAATCTACCACGCGGGCCTTTTATAGCGGCTCTAGTCCAATTTGCTTGAGGCCTAAGCACACTTAGCCCCAAGACTTCAATCTCTCAAAAGAGATGCACAACCCTATGTGAATATGTATGAATATTCAATTAATGCAATAAGAGCTAGGGTACTCTAAATGCTTACCTAGGATTATAAGATGACAATATAATCAATCCTAGATATCACATATAGCTATATGACATGGCATATAACTTTAGCTAAGTAAAGGATAACCAATCCTAGATACAAAGCTATCATATAAAACCCACAAACATTCAAAGGATTAACTAGTTGATTAAAAAACAATCTATCAACCTAGTTATCAATACATCACACAAGAATGTTCATGGCATAGCTTTTAGGCAATAATGACCTAATCAAATAAGCTATGAAAAATAATCTCAATTAACAAATGAGATCAATTAGCTAGATGGCATAGGAACATTAAAGCCTAGCTAATAAATAATAACCCAATCAACACATAATCTCAATCTTATATGTAGAAATTAATGTAAACACATATAAGTAAAATATGAGATAAAATTGATAAGTAGAAACACTAATTATGTAAGATAAAAGTGTTCAACAAATCATACCATGTGTGTTGAAGAAGTCCCATGCATTAGCATATGCTAGATGATCCTAGATGATGCTTAGATGAAGATTTATGCATGTGGGAATGGGTTTAGAGAGATAAAGATATGATCTTTAAGCTTTCTCTCTCAAGTCTCTCTAAATATCTCTCTAGGGTTCTTATGATCAAAGACTTGTGTTCTGAACCAGAGATAAGGATGTATTTATAGAGACCAAAAACAGGGCAGGTGAAAATACAATTTTGCCCTTGAAACGCACCGATCGGCGGTTTCATTCGGCGGCCAGGCCACCGAATTGAACCGCCGAATGGCTCCCGAGTGGAACAGGGGAACTTCAGTGACTTCATTCGGCGGTTTGGAAACCGCCGATCCCAACCGCCGTTTTGGACCCGAGAGATATATTTCAATCAGGTCTCATTCGGCGGTTTCGAACGGCGGCCAGGCCGCCGAACGTAACCGCCGATTCACCAAAATTGGTGAAACCAAGGAGAAGCCAAAGGCATCTCCACCGGCGATCATCGCGCAACACAAAGCACATTACCGTGCACGCGCGGACGTTTCCGAACATCCTTAGGGAAACGAATTACTCCACACTAAAAGCTAACATACATGAAGTGCAAGTGTGGGTATTGAATGCATCCTAATGCCTATCATGTCATGGCATTTCATATAAAAAGATGCAAACAATCTTATGCAAGAAGAGACATTGAATAAACAATAAAGCATAATGCACACAAAATATAAACACAACATTCAAGAATAAGAGTTATGCATGTTGTGTGTGTGTGCAACTATATCTGTTCAAGCCAATGTAAGCACTAGATATATACCTTTGGTGCTTGTCCTCTTGAGGTCTTGGAAAGGGTCTTGATCTTCAACAAACACCTAGACTACCCTTACAACCAAACCCCAACATGTGGTTTGACCACGAAATAAGCCAATCTATTAATGGGAATTCTTACAATCTCCCCCTTTGGCTATTTCGTGACAAAACCACCACTCACATTGATTCCTCACAACATAATAGAAACTACGGGTCTACTATGATTTTCTACTTTACAAAGAGATAAGATAAATAGTCTTGAAGTCTTCAATCTCAAGTAGAACAATCAATCCCTGAAAGCACAGTTTCTATACTTTCCAATACAAGAAAAGGTGAGATGAATCAAGTGAGATAAAACAAGCATTTGCATTTAAGAATTTAAGTACAACATCATGCAATGTATGAATGTGCAAATGCTCCCCCTCAAAGGGTTACTCCCCCTCAATTAGTATTCTCCCCAACATGCACAATTGCTACTACAATTTGCAACTCCCCTTACCACAACATCCTCCCCCTTTTTGTCATGATATAGACAAGGGAGTAGTCCCCAACTGGGTCACTCAAGGCAAAGAGAGATAGTAGCATTCTAGTATATGCATAATCAATATAAGTCACTTTATGCAATCTCAAATTTATTGGAGAGAAACAAGGAGATTTATTTAAAGAAAATGTGTGAATCAAAAAATTGCTTTGCATACAAGACATGTAGCATTTAAGTCCAAAATATCATGGTATTTGGCAAAGCAAATGACAAAGGTTTTCAATATGAATTCAAACCAATTTCACCAATGTCAAGAGAGAAGCAAGGATATAGGTTTTCATTGATTTCAATTTAAGAACAACTATATCCAACTTTATAAGCCAAACATGTCATGAGCGACTTTGCACCCTACTTGATTTTTCCGGATAAGATATCCGTATGATAGTAGACATGTTCAACCAATAAAGAAAGAGAGACATTTGGATTGTAAAATCCTTGAATGGATACAAGATCCTTTTTCATTTGAGTCTCATAAGCTTTTTCACACATTATTTGCAGTTAAGAAATGCAATCATCAAAACATGCTTTTCAAGATTAGCATTTAGCATGTCATTTTATCAATCATCATGTCATGGAGATCATTATAGGTCATTCAAATTAAATCCTATGTATATATCTCCTAGTCCAAAAATGCATGTTTGAACATAAATATGACATGGATTGCAATACAAGCATTGATCACACTTATTGAATAGAAAATATGTATACATAGTGTAACCAAGCTTACTCAAGCAACAAAAAGAGAAGCACAAGATATTTCAAATTTTTTGCAAGTGACAAGATGCAAAATAGCTCTCTTTGCTTAAGTTCCCCATATGGGGTCAAATATCCACACCACTTCAATGAAGGGCATGTGGTCTAAAAGACTTACCAAGTCCATAGGACCTAGTTGAACCTATTTGAGACATGTTTGTCTCGTAGCAAGCGGGTTCGTCTTTTCTAATCCACTTAGGTGCCTCAATAACATACCTAGTGGTCATAGGTTCTAGAGTTCTAGATGGCAAAGGATCATGCAAATGATTTTCTTCCTTTTTAAGGACATGCATCTTAGCTCTAGCCTTTTTCTTTTCAATCATGCATATAAGATTACATATTTAAATGTAATGCAAGCAACTTGGTCTAACATGACCAACAATACCACACAAATGACAAGAGAAGATAAGGTTAGGAATTTTACCATTCCCTTGAGCATGCAAAAGTGCTTTCCCTTGTCGTTGTGGTTGTCTTGGTAGTTGGATAGGATCTCTCCTCCTTTGATGATGACCAAGACAATGTTGCTTGCTCGGTTGAGCTTGCATGATTGATCACTTCCCTATTAAGATCGTAGGTTGAGGGAAGTTAGCCTTCTTGGGTGGTTAAACCAAGATTGAGGAAGGCTTGGGCTTGAAGCTCTTTGGTGATGTGAGCAACGCCCTTTCATCTTCGTCTCCTCTCTCACCTTAGAGGGACATCTCCTCATCGGAGTTATTTTCTTCTCTCTCAAATTCACTCATAGTGTTTGCGTGGAATGAATGCAAATGAGAAGAATGCAAGATGTATGTCAAAAACAATAATCATACAAAATGCACAACACACCAAAAATGAGCTTGGATCACCTAAGTATATCTAGGAACCCGCTCTGATACCAATTGAAAGTAATTAAATACTCGAGCTGTGTTTATCAATATAAAGCTAGAGGGGGGGTGAATAGATTTTATCTAATTATTACCCAATTTTCGCATGCAAGTCAATTTTATGAAAATACCCCTAGCAAGTCAAAAATACATACAAGTGTAATAAGATGCGGAAATAGTAAATGACACTTGATGTTTACGTGGAAAACCCAACCACTGGGAAAACCACGGGCTGTTAAGTGCGCCACACTCGGACCTCGAAATCCACTATATGAAAAGACGGTTACACCCTCAAGTGATTCTCGGACCCTCACCCTAGATAACCTCAGGCTATGGACACTACCAATAGCCACTCTTGGTTCAATCCCTAGTGATATCCCCTGATACACTACTCTTGGCGTGAGCACCCTCTAATCTACCACGCGGGCCTTTTATAGCGGCTCTAGTCCAATTTGCTTGAGGCCTAAGCACACTTAGCCCCAAGACTTCAATCTCTCAAAAGAGATGCACAACCCTATGTGAATATGTATGAATATTCAATTAATGCAATAAGAGCTAGGGTACTCTAAATGCTTACCTAGGATTATAAGATGACAATATAATCAATCCTAGATATCACATATAGCTATATGACATGGCATATAACTTTAGCTAAGTAAAGGATAACCAATCCTAGATACAAAGCTATCATATAAAACCCACAAACATTCAAAGGATTAACTAGTTGATTAAAAAACAATCTATCAACCTAGTTATCAATACATCACACAAGAATGTTCATGGCATAGCTTTTAGGCAATAATGACCTAATCAAATAAGCTATGAAAAATAATCTCAATTAACAAATGAGATCAATTAGCTAGATGGCATAGGAACATTAAAGCCTAGCTAATAAATAATAACCCAATCAACACATAATCTCAATCTTATATGTAGAAATTAATGTAAACACATATAAGTAAAATATGAGATAAAATTGATAAGTAGAAACACTAATTATGTAAGATAAAAGTGTTCAACAAATCATACCATGTGTGTTGAAGAAGTCCCATGCATTAGCATATGCTAGATGATCCTAGATGATGCTTAGATGAAGATTTATGCATGTGGGAATGGGTTTAGAGAGATAAAGATATGATCTTTAAGCTTTCTCTCTCAAGTCTCTCTAAATATCTCTCTAGGGTTCTTATGATCAAAGACTTGTGTTCTGAACCAGAGATAAGGATGTATTTATAGAGACCAAAAACAGGGCAGGTGAAAATACAATTTTGCCCTTGAAACGCACCGATCGGCGATTTCATTCGGCGGCCAGGCCACCGAATTGAACCGCCGAATGGCTCCCGAGTGGAACAGGGGAACTTCGGTGACTTCATTCGGCGGTTTGGAAACCGCCGATCCCAACCGCCGTTTTGGACCCGAGAGATATATTTCAATCAGGTCTCATTCGACGGTTTCGAACGGCGGCCAGGCCGCCGAACGTAACCGCCGATTCACAAAAATTGGTGAAACCAAGGAGAAGCCAAAGGCATCTCCACCGGCGATCATCGCGTAACACAAAGCACATTACCGTGCACGCGCGGACGTTTCCGAACATCCTTAGGGAAACGAATTACTCCACACTAAAAGCTAACATACATGAAGTGCAAGTGTGGGTATTGAATGCATCCTAATGCCTATCATGTCATGGCATTTCATATAAAAAGATGCAAACAATCTTATGCAAGAAGAGACATTGAATAAACAATAAAGCACAATGCACACAAAATATAAACACAACATTCAAGAATAAGAGTTATGCATGTTTTGTGTGTGTGCAACTATATCTCTTCAAGCCAATGTAAGCACTAGATATATACCTTTGGTGCTTGTCCTCTTGAGGTCTTGGAAAGGGTCTTGATCTTCAACAAACACCTAGTCTACCCTTACAACCAAACCCCAACATGTGGTTTGACCACGAAATAAGCCAATCTATTAATGGGAATTCTTACACTAATGCCTATCATGTCATGGCATTTCATATAACAAGATGCAATCAATTTAATGCAAGAAGAGACATTGAATAAACAATAAAGCACAATGCACACAAAATATAAACACAACATTCAAGAATAAGAGTTATGCATGTTGTGTGTGTGTGCAACTATATCTCTTCAAGCCAAAGTAAGCACAAGATATACCTTTGGTGCTTGTCCTCTTGAGGTCTTGGAAAGGGTCTTTGATCTTCAACCTTAATGACCTAGACTACCCTTACAACCAAACCCCAACATGTGGTTTGACCACGAAATAAGCCAATCAACAAAAGGGAATCCTTACACGTATGATAGTAGACATGTTCAACAAATAAAGAAAGAGAGACAATTTGGAAATTAAATTCCTTTGAACGGATACAAGATCCTTTTTCATTTGAGTCTCATAAGATTTTTCACACAAGTTTTGCATTTATAAATTGCAATCATCAAAACATGCTTTTTAAGATAAGCATTTAGCATGTTATTTAGCAATCATCATGTCATGGAGATCATTATAGGTCATTCAAATTAAATCCTATGTAAATATCTCCTAGTCCAAAAATGCATGTTTGAACATAAATATGACATGGATTGCAATACAAGCATTGATCACACTTATTGAATAGAAAATATATATATAGTGTAACCAAGCTTACTCAAGCAACAAAAAGAGAAGCATAAGCTATTTCAAATTTTTTGCACGTGACTAGAATGCAAACTAGCTCTCTTTGCTTAAGTTCCCCATATGGGGTCAATTTTCCATACCGCTTCAAAGAAGGGCATGAGGTCCTATGGACCTACCAAGTCCTTTGGACTTAGTTGAACCTATTTGAGACTATTTAGTCTCGTAGCAAGCGGGTTCATCATTTGTTATCCACCTAGGTGACATTAAGTCAATCCTAGTGGACGAAGGTTCTAGAGAACAAGATAAAAAAGGATTATGTAAATTATTTTCTTCCTTTTTATGAAGTATCTTATCTCTAGCCTTTTTCTTGTCAAACATGCTTTTAGCTCTACACATTTCAATGTAATGCAAGCAACTTGGTCTAATATGACCAACAATACCACAAAAATGACAAGTGGGAATAAAGTTAGGAATCATACCATTCCCTTTAGCATGGATAGGAGCTTTCCCTTGTCGTTGTGGTTGTCTTGGTTGTTGGATAGGATCTCTCCTCCTTTGTTGATAACCAAGACGAGGTTGCTTGCTTGTCTGAGCTTGCATGATTGAACTCTTCCCATTGTGTTTTTGAGTTTGAGGGAAGATAGTGTGAGGAGCCCTTTGGGTGTGTTTGGTGCCTCAAACACTTGGGCACTTCTTGAACACTCTCCTAGGTCACTCTTCTTCCTAGGTTGTTGAGGAGGAGGGGACATATTGAAGTCCATGTCCATGGCACAGGATGTCTTGCTTGTGGAGGAGGCATCCGTGCCATCAATGTAGCCAAGACCTCTCTTGTCACTTGGCTTTCTTCCAACTCCCAACATGTGGTCAAGCTTCTTGGTGCTTGAAGTCATCTTAGCCATTAAGACCTTAACTTCTTCAAGCTCTCTTTCTAGCTCTTCTTCTCAACTCTTAGATAAGGCTAAGTCATCTTTTAGCTTATCTTCATCCGCCATGGATCTCACCACTTCTTCACACAAGTGGTCTACTAGTGTTGAAAGCTCTAGATTCTCTTCTTTTAATCTTCTAATTTCTTCCTTGTTCCTCATCATCGAGCTCTCAACTTTGACTTTGTAGTCATTAAGATCCATACACTCCACACTTCCATTTATGGAGTTAGATGACAAATATTTAACACTTGTGTCATCTCCTCTAATCTCCATTTCACCAATGGAGTCATCTCCTTCATCAAGATCATCAAATTTTTCTCTTGATGAGGAAATAGCCAAATCCCTATGAGTAGCTACACCAACTACTTCTATACCTAGTTCTTCTTGGGGATTACAAGGAAAAGCAACTTTGCCAACTTCTTCAACTTCTACACTCTTGGCTCCAAATTCCGTGTAGATGATGGCAAGTTCTTCATCACTTGAAGGATTTTCGTCATCTTCATATTTATCCCATAAGGTGCCCAACGCCTTCCCTTTTCTTCTATCCTTCAAGTTTCCACACTCCGGGGAGAAATGCCCTAATCCTCCACATTCGTAGCACTGAATTCCCTCTCTTGAAGACACTCCTTGGTTTGGCTTGTCATTGAGTCCCATGTCTTCAATTGAGATACCCTTCTTCTTGTCATGCTTCGAAGTTTCCAAAGCAATTGTCTTCTTCTTCTTAGGAGGTGAGGTGGTCAACTTCTTCTTAGGAGGTGAGGTGGTTAATTTCACAAATCTCCTAAATCTCTCTAGTAAGAGAGGCATCTCCTCAACGGAGTCAATTTCTTCTCTCACAAATTCACTCATAGTGTTTGCGTTGAATGAATGCAAATGAGAAGAATGCAAAATGTATGAAGAAATCAAACAAACATACAAAATGCAAAAACACACCAATAATGAGTAAAGGATCACCTAAGTATATCTAGGAACCCGCTCGGATACCAATTGAAAGTCCTAGAGGCGTGTTCTATATATAAAGCTAGAGGGGGGGGTGAATAGATTTTATCTAATTATTACCCAATTTTCGCGTGCATGTCAATTTTACGAAAATACCCCTAGCAAGTCAACAATACATACAAGTGTAATAAGATGCGGAAATAATAAATGACACTTGATGTTTACGTGGAAAACCCAACCACTGGGAAAAACCACGGGCTGTATAGTGCGCCACACTCGGAACTCGAAATCACTAATTGAAATGAAGTTTACAACCTATGTAGACCTCTTCTAACAATCCGGTCTGTAACCCCTCACTTCTACCCAGTGGGCCTTTATTAGCAACCCTATTCCAATTTGCTTGATCCTCGAAGTCACTACTTGTAATGATGTTTACAGCCTAATCCCGGTCTGTAACCCACCACTACTACCCAGCGGGCCTGTAATAGCAACCCTAGACCAAGACTTCAATCTCTCAAAAGAGATGCACAACCCTATGTGAATATTTATGAATATTCAATTAATGCAATAAGAGCTAGGGTACTCTAAATGCTTACCTAGGATTATAAGATGACAATATAATCAATCCTAGATATCACATATAGCTATATGTCATGGCATATAACTTTAGCTAAGTAAAGGATAACCAATCCTAGATACAAAGCTATCATATAAAACCCACAAACATTCAAAGGATTAACTAGTTGATTAAAAAACAATCTATCAACCTAGTTATCAATACATCACACAAGAATGTTCATGGCATAGCTTTTAGGCAATAATGACCTAATCAAATAAGCTATGAAAAATAATCTCAATCAACAAATGAGATCAATTAGCTAGATGGCATATGAACATTAAAGCCTAGCTATCAAATAATAACCCAATCAACACATAATCTCAATCTTATATGTAGAAATTAATCTAAACACATATAAGTAAAATATGAGATAAAATTGATAAGTAGAAACACTGATTATGTAAGATAAAAGTGTTCAACAAATCATACCATGTGTGTTGAAGAAGACCCATGCATCAGCATATACTAGATGAACCTAGATGATGCCTAGATGATGATTTGTGCATGTGGGAATGGGTAAAGAGAATTAAAAATGTGATCTTTAAGCTTTTTCTCTCAAGTCTCTCTAAATATCTCTCTAGGGTTCTTGGGATACAAAACTTGTATTCTGAACCAGAGATAAGGATGTATTTATAGAGACCAAAAACAGGGCAGGTGAAAATACAATTTTGCCCTTGAAACGCACCGATCGGCGGTTTCAATCGGTGGCCAGGTCACCGAATTGAACCGCCGAATGGCTCCAAAGCGGAACAGGGGAACTTCGGCGACTTCGTTCGGCGGTTTATAAACCGTCGATCCCAACCGCCGTTTTGGACCCGAGAGATATATTTCAATCAGGTCTCATTCGGCGGTTTCGAAAGGCGGCCAAGCAGCCGAACGTAACCGCCGTTTCACCAAAAATGGTGAAACCAAGGAGAAGCCAAAGGCATCTCCACCGGCGATCATCGCGCAAAACAAAGCACATCAACGTGCACGCGCGGACGTTTCCAAACATCCTTCGGGAAACGAATTACTCCACACTAAAAGCTAACATACATGAAGTGCAAGTGTGGGTATTGAATGCATCGTAATGCCTATCATGTCATGGCATTTCATAAAACAAGATGCAATCAATTTAATGCAAGAAGAGACATTGAATAAACAATAAAGCACAATGCATACAAAATATAAACACAACATTCAAGAATAAGAGTTATGCATGTTGTGTGTGTGTGCAACTATATCTCTTCAAGCCAAAGTAAGCACAAGATATACCTTTGGTGCTTGTCCTCTTGAGGTCTTGGCAAGGGTCTTTGATCTTCAACCTTAATCACCTAGACTACCCTTACAACCAAACCCCAACATGTGGTTTGACCACGAAATAAGCCAATCAACAAATAGGAATCCTTACAGGAAGTGTTGAATAACTCAACATAAACCTAACCATTACTAAAAGAGTTCTATTTCTCCTTTCTGCTACCCCATTCTTTTGAGGTGTACCAGGTGCAGAAAACTGAGAAACTATCCCATTATCAATAAGATATTGCTGAAACTCACCAGATAGATATTCTCCACCACGATCAGATCTCAAGATTTTTATGTGTTTCTCAAGCTGATTTTCTACTTCAGCTTTGAATGCTTTGAACATGTCAAAAGCATTCGACTTATGTCGCAAGAGATACACATAGCCAAATCTCGAGTAATAATCTGTGAAGGCGATGAAGTACTCATATCCACCTCTAGCTTGAATGCTCATAGGACCACATACATCAGTGTGTATCAATCCTAAACATTCAGTGGCTCTTGCACCTTTGGCCGAGAACGACCTTTTGGTCATTTTACCTTCGAAACAAGATTCACAAGTTGGTAGATCATCAACCTTTAAGTCACTTAAAGGTCTGTCACATACCAATCTTTTAATCCTACTAAGGTTAATATGACCTAGGCGTAAATGCCATAGGTAGGTTTCATCTATTGATAATTTTACTCTTTTATGATCAGGTTCCGTTAATTCTGTGTCTAACGAGTGAGAGATATTTATATGCAAGAAGTATAGACCATTTTCCAACGTACCTTGGCAAATAATTTTGTCATTCTTACTAATAATAAAAACTTTATTAAAAGTAACCGAATATCCAAATTTATTCCAACAAGAAACTGAAATTAAATTCCTCTTGAATTAAGGTACATAATAAACGTCTATCAAATCTAAATGCCTTCTAGAATCCAAATAGACTCTAATATCTCCCACTGCACTTTCAGACACTAACGTTCCGTTGCCCAAGCGCAAATTGATTTCATTCTTACTCAACCTTCTCCTTTCTTAGAATCCCTGCAAGGAATAACAAACATGATTAGTGGCTCCAGAGTCTATGATCCAAGAATCAGTAGAATCTGCCAGAAAACATGTTTCAAGATAATTAACATTACCTTCTTCCTTCTTATTCTGGGACTTTGGGCAATTTCTTTTCCAATGTCCCTTTTCACCACAAAGGAAGCATTTCCCTTTGATCTTGGTTACTTTCTTGGTCTCCTTCTTGGTAGGCCCAAGTTGCTTTTTCTTCTGTTGTCTCTTGACCTTCTGACGGGTCTTAACAGTAGCAACTTTGCCAACCATATGAATCTCTTGACCTTTGCTTTTCACAAGGATCTTTTCAGCGCTTTGAACATCTTGCATTAGGCCTTGTAAGGTGTATTCCTTTTTGTTCAAAGTGTAGTCCAATTTGAACTGATCAAAGGAATCTGACAGTGAATTGACAACCATATCAATTTTTGTCTCACCATCTATCTCAGCGCCATGCAGTTCAGCAATGTTGAGATGTGCTATGACTTTCATCGTGTGATCCTTCACAGACTATCCAGGTTTCATCCTAAGATTCATAAAAGCAGTCACTGCCTCTCTCTTTGTCGTCCTGGACTTTATAGCAAACATCTCCTCTAGAGACATCATTATATCAGCAGCAGACTCAATTCCTTCATGCTGCTGTTGCAACACGTCGGAGATAGTAGCCATAATGTAACATTTGGCCATATCATCTGAAGTCTTCCACTGCTCATACTCATCTCTTTGCATTATGCTAGATTCATTATTAGGAGCAGGTGGTTTGGGAGTAGTTAGAACAAACTTATGTTTTTCACTTTGCAGCAACAACCCAATTTTCCTTTTCCATGTGACATAATTATCTCCAGTTAAAGTGTTATCTTTCAGGATGTTCATAAGTGATGGGGTCATGATTTATGAATAAAACAAAAATTATATGAGTAAATAATCATGATAAAGCACTTTTAAATATTTATCTTGAATTAAATAAATAACTCAATCGTAAAAATTCAACGGTGATCCAACACCCATAAATGTTACGCCTCCTTTGGGAGTTCGCACCATTTACTAGTTAGACTAGGTCCCACCTAATTGTTAACATAACAACTAGCATTTTCAATTTTAGCCTTGCAATTTTACTGACAAGAACTATTGGGAGGATATCAATAAAATTACATTGAGTGTGTTACCAAGATATCGACCCTCAATTTTCTCTCACGAAAATCCCTCCTTGGGGAGTAGATCTCGTTTGAGTATGCCTCTTGGGGGGATTACCAATAAATAATAATGCTCAACTAACTTTGGAGGCCATAGGTGTTACAAAACACCTTCTCCCACTCAATTATTTAAGGCGTGTGATTAAATCCCATAGAATGATTTACCAAGTTATCTAGATGCCAATTTAGATACCTAAATCATTCAATTTATGTTCATACCAAAAGAGATATATGAGTGGCACTCCTATTCTATATGACATGTTATCATACAATAACAAATATTGTAATATTTATGCAAAATGATAAATAGCCACAATTTTGGTCCGTCCTAGAAAAGCAAGTAAATTACAATTGTTTAGGAATACAAAATCTTCAAGTGGCCATCAACCATACGCTCATCCCTCGGCTTCCCCCCATAGGCGTGCACACCCCACAACCGGGCTACCGTGCGCAGCCCATGAGAGCTTATAGGGCTGCCGTGCGCAGCCCATCATGATATGGGCTTGTTTCTTTTAGTAAAAATGGGTCTGGTTCACATGTGAGCTTTTTATTTAAAGTCCAATGGATTAAATAAAATAAGGAAATAATATTTGGCCCATATATATAATGTGGCGCGGCAAGGCTATATACTTAGTCAAAAAATATTATTTTATTTTATTTTATTGTTTGATTAAATGAGAATTAATTAATTTATTAATTAATTATTTAATTAAGAAACAAAATCTTTTTCTGATCAGGAAATATATTTCCTAGAGTTATACTATTGGTAGTAGTATACTAAAAGTAAAAGACTTATTTGGTAAGAAAATAAATAATAAGTTTTATTTATTTAATCAAATAGGAAAGTCTTTTATTAAGTCAATTAAAAGAATAAAAACACTTATGAGTTGGATTAGGGTTAGGAGTCTAAAGTTGATGGGAATTAGGGTAAAGCACAAATCCTTTTCTGTAGAGGATTTTTGGCCAACCCTAATCGAATCACATGTAGATTTCGGCAACCCTAAAGGAAAGGAGAAGTAAAATTCGGCCACCGTATATAATACAAGCTATAGAGTTCGGCCACCCCCTAGGGGTTTACTGGATCAATTTCTTCTTCTTCTCATACTCATAGAAAAGTGTTTGATTATTCTGCCAAGACAAAAAAGAGAGAAGAGATTATTCTTTTGATAGTACACTAATTGCTTGTTCATCAATAAGCTTGTGTGTACAACATCGAATTAGGTTCACGCGAGTTTCGATCATTAGATTGAGAACTCAAAAGTGACCGGAATAATCTTTGTAGTCTTTTGGTTGTTTTGTGACTAACAAAAAGAAAAAGAAAGTTTGTTTGTCCATTCTCAGGTACACAATTCAAAGAAAAGGGAGACCATGCTCCTAGGTGATTCACGTTTGTGCTAGGATTGAAGATCTTGCGGATTACCATCGACGTAAGTCAATCGGATCACGCAACAAAATGTATTATACTTTTTGTTTCTTTATATGTATGTTTAATTAATTTAAAGGGTTAAGGTTCATCAAAGGAAAAATTTTAAACTATACTAAATCTATTTTTTAGTCTCGCTTCCACTGCGTTGACCGGTATTTTTCCCTACAATTGGTATCATAGTACACGCAGCGGAAGCGAGACAAAAAGTAGATTTAGTATGTTTTAAAACATTTTCCTTTGATGAACCTTAACCCTTTATATTAATTAAACATACATATAAAGTAACGAAAAATAGAATACCTTTTGTCGCGTGATCCGATTGACTTATGTCGATGGTAATCCGTAAGATCTTCAATCCTAGCACGAACGTGAATCACCTAGGAGCGTGGTCTCCCTTTTCTTTGAATGGCGTACCTGAGAATGGATAAACAAACTTTCTTTTTCTTTTTGTTAGTCACAAAACAACCAAAAGACTACAAAGATTATTCCGGCCACTTTTGAGTTCTCAATCTAATGATCGAAACTTATGTGAACCTAATTCGATGTTGTACACACAAGCCTATTGATGAACAAGCAATTAGTGTACTATCAAAAGAATAATTTCTTTTTTTTTTTTTGTCTTAGCAGAATAATCAAACACTTTTCTATGAGTATGAGAAGAAGAAGAAATTGATCCAATAAAAACTTAAGGGTGGCCGAACCCTATATGATTGCTTATATAGGGTGGCCAAAAATCACTTCTCTTTTCCTTTAGGGTTGCCGAAATCTACTAGTGATTATATTAGGGTTGGCCGAAAATCCTCTACAAAAAAAGGATTTGTGCTTTACCCTAATTCCCATCAACTTTAGACTCCTAACCCTAATCCAACTCATAAGTGTTTTATTCTTTTTATTGACTTAATAAAAGACTTTCCTATTTGATTAAATAAATAAAACTTATTATTTATTTTCTTACCAAATAAGTCTTTTACCTTTAGTATAACTCTAGGAAATATATTTCCTGATCAGAAAAAGATTTTGTTTCTTTATTAAATAATTAATTAATTCTCATTTAATCAAACAATAAAATAAAATAATATTTTTGACTAATTACATAGCCTTGCCGCCCCAAATTAAAAATATGGGCCAAATATTATTTCCTTATTTTATTTAATCCATTGGACTTTTAATAAAAAGCCCACATGTAAGGTTCCCTTTTGTTGATTGGCTCATTTCATAGACAAACCACATGTTGGGGGTTCTTTGTAAGGGTAGCTTAGGTGTTGGTTTTATTGTTCGAAGCCCTTTGAAGACCTTGTGTTGATAAGCACCGAAGGTAAATTTCTATGTGCTTACTTGTCTTGAAGAGATAGTTGCACACACTCTCAACTTATGCATATGTTTAATCTTTGTATGTTGTGTTTCTTATTGTTGTGCATTAATGCTTATTTTCATCTCTTCTTGCATGTTAGTTTGATTGCATCTTGCATATCCAATTGCCTTGTCAAGTTTAGACTTAGGATTGCATTTTTGCAATGGGCGATCCCAAAAGCGCTCTACGAAGGCGCTGTACGAACAGCGCCCATTGAGCACTGTTCAGACCTGATCGATTTAATTCGGTCGCTGTTGGGTCGCTGTTGGGGCGCTGTACAAAGCGCTTTTTGTACAGCGCTACTCTGTTTTCCCGAGAGAACAGAGTTGGGGCGCTGTACAGAAGCGCTCTACGTACAGCGCCCAAGGCAAATTTCAGGCCAACTTATCAAAACGACCACACTTTGTTTTGGCCTCCTATATATATGCCATTTTGACTTTAGGTCAATCAAGAGAGTTCATTCAGATTTCATACTTAGGAGATTTTTCAAAGAGAAGAAAAATTCCAAGAACTCATTTTTTGTTTATTCAAACACTTTTTCATGATCATCAATCATCATCTAGCATCATCCTTGATCATCTAGATGTCTCTTTGCACGGATTCTTCATCATACTTTGCTTGGTAAGCTTTTCACTAATATCTTACATATTTTGTGTTTTTCTTAACAAGCAATATCAATTTATTACTTGTATGATTTTCATATATCTTTTGATACAAGATTAAGATTAGTTTGATGTATGTTTGAGAAGTTGTATTGTGATAGCTAATTAGGTTTTGTGCTTAATCTTGATTAGCTAAACTATTTGATTGAACATGTCATTTAGTTTTTAATATCTAGGATTGTTATAATTGCATATTAATCATCTTAGATAAGCATATAGGGTTTCCCTTGCTCTATGTTGCATTTGAATATTCATATATTCACTTAGGGTTTTATTCTCTTCATTGAGAAAGTAAGTCTTGTGTGTAGCTTCCGGGATTAGGTTGCTTAGATCGCAAGCAAACTGGACTAGGTTCACTCATACCGGGATTAGGTAGGTGTGTGATTATTTCCGGGATTAGGTTGTAATCGTTTTACACATTTAGTGGATTCGAGGTTCGAGTGTGGCTTACTTACTAGCCCGTGGTTTTTCCCATGAGGGTTTCCACGTAAAAATCAAGTGTTATTTAATTTCCGCATTTTATACTTGATTTATTGCTTTATCTATTTAGGGGTAATTTCATAATTTTGACTAAACACAAAAAATTGGGTAATAAGCTTAAAAATCTATTCACACCCCCTCTAGATAGTTTTATACACACTGTGCTATAATTTGTTTCACCACATGTGAACCAGACCCATTCTTACTAAAAGAAACAAACCCACATGCCTTTCATTGATATATTAATATAATTGATCAGCCCATTAAACAAATAATGTGCAAATTATATTCTTAATATATTAAATGCAATTCTAGATGGACCCATAAATTGGTCCGGTAGAATATATCAAGTGATCCATGCAAGTCCGTGTGGATTGGGGATCTTGGCGGGCTATCTAAATTTAATCTTCAATAGACATAACCTAATCACAATTAATAAATGATTCACTTAGGTACGATCCATTAATTTTAACTCATTCCACTAAAGAGCTAAAATTGAACTCTTAAATAAAGATAGAATAAAAAGATGTTCCTCATTCATACCCTAGACAATCATGTTAGAGATAGTGTATCCTCGTGATTAATATCAGTGAACGCTAAGAGTTCATAGACCGCATATAACTCTCCAAGTTACCATATTTACTCATATGACCACGTTTTGAACTTGGATATTTTGACTTGTCCAGAAGCCATGTTTTCAATAGTCACTATCGAAAACTCAACGTTGAGATTTAATATCCAATTACCTCAAACCATCCATATGATGATATTATACTCTCATTTAATAAATGGAGCCACGATGTCCATATCTATAAATGAAGGCCTCTATCGATTAACAGATGAATATCACCAAACTATCGAGGATAGACTATGCTATATAATCGTACTCATTGATAACTCAAATGATATCACTTGCACCCATAAGTCATCATTTATCTCATGATTAAGATAGACTCTCCGATTGTCCTGATAATAAAAAGACTATTATCTATTGACGATTCTAGATAAAGCTTTTTATTGTGACCCAGTTCAATGCACCCAGTGCACTAGATTCTTTTACTCTAAGACACTCCGATGATTTTAGACTCTAGACTCATCATATCTCATTTGATCCCACTCAAATGCTAGCAAAAGAATTCTACAACTTTAACAAGACAAAGGTGCCCAACCTTTAACTGAAGTTGTGAACATTATTCAAGACTAACTAAAGAATTGTGTCTACCTCATACATATCCAGATGTACGAACAATTCTTCTTTTCTCATAGTCTTTAGACCTTATGATTATTTACTTTGACAATTATAATATTAAACTATAAATGCTGTAAGATTTGTTAAACCAGAAATCACTTTATTAATATGAAAAAGATTGTTAATTACAATGTTACACTCTTGCTATTGAGCATAATCCTAACAATCTCCCACTTGCACTATAGCAAATGTGTGATATCTCTCATGCCCATGTTCTCTAGATGCCCATCGAAACTCTTCTGAGGTAGAGACTTTGTTAAGGGATCTTCTAGATTTTCTGTTGACGCGATTTTGGTAATCTTCACATCACCCCTTGAACAATCTCCCTTAAAAGATGATACTTTCTTTCAATGTGTTTTCCTCTCTTGTGACTTCTTGGTTCTTTCGAATTAGCCACTGCTCCACTGTTGTCACAGTAGATAGTGATCTGCTTATTCGCACTAGGAACCACTTCCAAGTTTATAAAGAATTGGCGGAGCCAAACAGCCTCATTGGCAGCCTCGCATGCAGCAACATACTCAGCTTCCATGGTGGAATCAGCAATACAAGATTGCTTGATACTCCTCCATATGACTACTCCTCCTCCAATAGTAAACACAGCCCCTGATGTGGATTTTCTGGAGTCAGAATCTGATTGGAAATCAGAATCTGTATACCCAACGGGAATTAAATCCCCTCCAGAGTATACAAGCATATTATCTCTCGTTTTCTTGAGATACTTGAAAATATGCTTGACTGCCGTCCAGTGATCAGGACCAGGTTTCGATTGAAACCTGCTAACTATGCCAACAGCAAAATAAATATCTGGTCTAGTGCAGAGCATTGCATACATGTGACTTCCAACTGCCAAGGCATATGGAACTCTACTCATGAATTGCTTTTCATGCTCATTCTTAGGAACTTGTTCCTTAGAAAGTTTGATTCCATGTCTGAAAGGTAACATACCTTTTTTGGAGTCCTACGTGGAAAACCTAGAGAAGATCTTATCTATGTATGAAGCTTGGGATAATGCAATCGTTTTATTCTTTCTACCCCTTATTACTTGGATACCTAGAATAAAACTTGCTTCTCTTAAGTCCTTCATATCAAATTGTTTTGCTAATCGTTCTTTTACTGATGTCAATACACCTACATCGTTTCCAATGAGTAGTATATCATCAACATAAAGAATCAGGAAAACCAACTTGTCGCCCTTAATCCTTTTGTATACACAGGTTCGTCAGGATTCTGAATAAATCCAAAACCTTTGACAGCTTGATCGAACCTTATGTCCCAGGATCTGGATGCTTGCTTTAATCCATATATGGATTTCTGCAACTTGCATACCTTTTTCATTTGGCCCTTTTCCATGAATCCTACTGGTTACATCATGTAGATGCTTTCGTCAAGACTTCCATTAAGGAAAGCTGTCTTGACGTCCATTTGCCAAATCTCTAGATCTAAAGATGCTGCAATGGATAAGAGTATCCTAATGAATTTAAGCATGGCCACAGGAAAGAAGGTTTCCTCGTAATCGATACCTTCTTTCTGTGTATACGCTGTAGCTACCAATCTAGCTTTAAAGGTTTCCACCTTTCCATCCATACCTCTTTTCCTCTTGTATACCCACTTGCACCCAATGGGTTTTATCCCTTTAGGCAAGTCTACATGGGACCAGACTTTGTTATCGAACATGGATTCAATCTCAGATTGCATTGCCTTTTGCCAATGGCGACTATCAACATCCTCCATTGCTTCCTTATATATGTAGGGATCATCGTCGTCTGGGAGATTCTCCACTGATTCTCCCAGACCGATGTATCTTTCGGGTTATTTTCTAACCCTCCTACTACGACGAGGAATGGTAGGTTGTTCATTTTGTGTTGGATCGGAACTTACAATTGGGTTAGGTTGTGTAACCTCTCGTGGAATTGTATCTCCTGACATCTCATACAGGACAATTCTACTTCTAGGCACAAAATCATTCATATAGTCCTTTCCCAAAAATTTAGTGTAAGGTTCCCATTTGTTGATTGGCTCATTTCGTAGACAAACCACATATTGGGGTTCTTTGTAAGGGTAGCCTAGGTATCGGGTTTAGTGTTCGAAGCCCTTTGAAGACCTCGTGTTGATAAGCACCGAAGGTATATTTCTTTGTGCTTACTTGTCTTGAAGTGATAGTTGCACACACTCACAACTCATGCATATGTTTAATACTTGTATGTTGTGTGTCTTATTTTTTGTGCATTAATGTTCATTAACATCTCTTCTTGCATGTTAGTTTGATTGTATCTTGCATATCCAATTGCATTGTCATGCTTAGACTTAGGATTGCATTTTTGAATTGGGCGCTCCCAAAAGCGCTCTACAGAAGCGCTCTACGAACAGCGCCCATTGAGCGCTGTTCAGACCTGATCGATTTAATTCGGTCGCTGTTGGGTCGCTGTACAGGCGCTGTACAAAGCGCTATACAAAGCGCTCTACGTATAGCGCCACTCTGTTTTCCCGTGAGAACAGAGTTGGGGCGCTGTACAACAGGCGCTCTACGTACAGTGCCCAAGGCAATATTGAGGCAAACTTATCAAAACGACCACACTTTGTTTTGGCTTCCTATATATATGCCTCTTTGACTTTAGGTCAATCACAAGAGTTCATATTCAGATTCCATACTTAGGAGATTTTTCAAAGAGAAGAAAAATTCCAAAGAACTCAATTTTAGTTCACTCAAACACTTTTTCATGATCATCAATCATCATCTAGCATCATCCTTGACCATCTAGATGACATCTTGCATGGATTCATCATCATACTTTGCTTGGTAAGTTTTTCACTAATATCTTACATATTTTGTGTTTCTCTTAACAAGCAATCTCAATTAATTACTTGTATGTTATTTTATATACTTTGAATACAAGTTTGAGATTAGTATGATGTATGTTTGAGAAGTTGTATTGTGATAGCTAATTAGGTTTTGTGCTTAATCTTGATTAGCTAAACTATTTGATTTGACATGTCATTTAGTTTTGATATCTAGGATTGCTCTAATTGCAAATTAATCATCTTAGATAAGCATATAGGGTTTCCCTTGCTCTATGTTGCATTTTGAATATTCATATATTCACTTAGGGTTGTTATTCTCTTCATAGAGAAAGTAAGCCTTGTGTGTAGCATCCGGGATTAGGTTGCTTAGATCGCAAGCAAATTGGACTAGGTTCACTCATACCGGGATTAGGTAGGTGTGTGATTACTTCCGGGATTAGGTTGTAATCGTTTTACACATTTAGTGGATTCGAGGTTCGAGTGTGGCTTACTTACTAGCCCGTGGTTTTTCCCGTGAGGGTTTCCACGTAAAAATCAAGTCTTATTTAATTTCCGCATTTTATACTTGATTTATTGCTTTATCTATTTAGGGGTAAATTCGTAATTTTGACTTATACGAAAAATTGGGTAAAAAGCTTAAAATCTATTCACCCCGCCTTTAGATAGTTTTATACACACCGTGCTATTATTTGTTTCAATTGGTATCAGAACGGGTTCTTAGACATACTTAGGTGATCCTTGCTTTTTTTGGTGTGTTTTGCATTTTGTGTGATTTTTGATCATTCATACATTTGCATTCATTTCATTCATTCATAAACACTATGAGTGGAAACGGTGGAAATGGTGGTGGCCACGAAGGTGCTTCTAGCACAAGGCCTCCACTTCTTACCGGTTTAAATTATTCCTAATGGAAAGGGAAGATGGAATCCTACATATGCCAAATTCATGACCGTGCATGGATGGCGGTGGAAGACGGATATGATCTACCCATGATGACTCCCGGTGGTGGAGGAGAAGAAGTTTTGAAGCCTAAGGCGCAATGGAACGCGCAAGAGTTTGAGGCTTCCAAGTGGAATAGGAAGGCTATGCATGCCATCATATGTGCAATGGATGAGAATCAATACAAGCTTATTCAGAATACTCAGATTGCAAAAGTGGCATGGGACATCCTTCAAGTTGCACATGAGGGAACCGAGGTGGTGAAGGAGTCCAAGCTTCAAGTCCTCCAAACTTAATTTGAGCTACTTAGGATGGGAGAGGATGAATGCTTCAATGACTTCGAAATCAAATTGATGGACATTGTAAATCAAAGCCATCAACTCGGAGACCCGTATTCGGATAGGAGAGTCAAGCAAAAAATTATGAGATCTCTCCCCGATAGGTTTGAATCAAAGGTGACAGCCATAGAAGAAAATAGTGGCTACATGGATATGAAGCCAAGTGAGGTGATTGGACGTCTCCTTGCATATGAGTCTAGGAAGGCTCCTAGCACCACTACTCCTTCTAAAAAGTCTAAAGGAATAGCTTTGAAAGCATCTAAGGATGCAAAGGAGGCAAAGCATGTCTCGGATGAAGACCTTGCCTTATTCGTGAAAAGGTTTAATAAGGTAATGGGGTTCAAGAAGAAGAAGGGATTTGGGTCAAGAGGACAAGACTTGAAGAAAAAAGGTTCCTTCAAGAAGTTTGAGCCTAGACAAGAGAGGACCGAAAGGAAAGGGGTCCGATGCTTTGAATGTGGTGGGATTGGTCACTTTGCCCCCGAATGTGCTAATCACAATGAAAAGAAGAAGAGCAAAGTGATGGCCGCCACTTGGAGTGGGAGTAGTGATGACTCCAATGAGGAAGATGAGTCTTCAAGTGAAGAAGAGCTCATGGCTAATCTCCTAGCTTTTGCCTCCTCACATAAGAGCAAAAGTGGTAGTGAGAAAGAGGAAATGAGTCAAGAGGAAAATGACTCAAGTGAAGTAGAAAGTGACTCCTCTTCTATTTCCATAAAGAAATTTGTAGAGCAAAAGGTGCTTGCTAAATACCATGCCGAGTTCAATGATTTAGCAATTAAAAGCATAAGAAAGATTGAGAGGTTGAGAGAAGAGAACCTTGAACTTTCGGCTCACAATGACCACTTAAATGAACAAGTGGAAAGGTTGAAGAGGAGAGAGGATAAGTTAATTGAGGAATTAGACTTATCCAAGAGAAGTGAAGAAGGCTTGAAGAGGGAACTTGTAGAAGTTAAAGGGTCCTTGGCTAGGATAGGTTCTAGCACCAAGAAGCTTGATCATTTACTTGGTGTTGGAAAGAGTCCAAGTGACAAGAGAGGTCTCGGGTTTGAAGATGATATAGAGACTTCCACTTCCAAGAAGACCATTTTTGTTAAGAGTTTGGGGAGTAAAGAAGCTTCATTGGTGCAAGCTCCTAGGAAGAAATTAGAAGTAGGACAATGCTCTAATGCACAAGTGAAGATGGGGCCAAGAAGGCAACCTCAAGCTCAACCCCCTAGGGTCCCTCAAGCCAACATTCCTCCACAAATGGCTCACAAAGGAAAGAGACCTATCATGCAACCTCAAGCTTGGAAGCAACCTAGACTAGTTCAACAACGAAGATGGATTAAACCCACTTATCCACAAAGACATGCACAAAGACGAGGTATGATTCCTTTTTTCATCCCTATTTGTCACTATTGTGGTTGTGATGGTCATATTAGACCAAATTGCTTTCAATATATTAAAATGTGTAGAACACGAAGCATGATAGAAAAGAGAAAGAATAGATCCAAGATGCATGTTCCTACGAATAACAATATTGATTTGCATGATCCTAGGAATAGTAGAGCACATGTACCAAAGACCACTAAGAAATCTAAAATTGTTGCTAAGTGGATTAGAAAGAATAAAAATGTTTGCCATGTTGCACAAATAGCCTTGAAGGCAAATTCTTCTAATTTTTGGTATTTGGATAGTGGGTGCTCTAGGCACATGACGGGAAACAAGAGTTTCTTCGAGACTCTTGTTATGGAGGAAGGTGGAAATGTCACTTTTGGTGATGGATCCAAAAGAAATGTTGTAGGGAAAGGAACCATTTCAGTTCCCGGATTACCCTCCTTATCCGATGCTTTATTTGTTGATGGCTTGAAAGCCAATTTAATAAGCATTTCACATCTTAGTGATGAAGGATATTCCGTCTTGTTTTGTAAAGATGATTGCTCGATCCTAAAGCCCGATGGACAAACCTTGTTGAAAGGTATGAGATCTAGTGACAATTGTTATGTCTTGAAGCTAGAATAGTCTCAAACAATGTGTCCATGGATGAGCAAATAGAGTTGTGGCATGAAAGACTTGGCCACATGAACTTTAGGGATCTACAGACCCTTGGAAAGTTCAATTGTGTGCGTGGCCTCCCTAAGCTTGGGAAGAAAGCCAATGGTGTTTGTGGACCTTGCCAACAAGAAAAGCAAACTAAAAGCATGCACAAAAAGGGTAAGTATCTCACCACCAAGGAGCCTCTTGAGCTTCTCCACATGGATCTCATGGGTCCCATGCAAACTGAAAGTTTGGGTGGAAAGAGATACATTTTTGTTTGTGTTGATGATTTCTCTAGGTTCACATGGACATATTTTCTTAGAGAAAAATCCGAAACTTTTGATAAGTTTAAAATGCTTTGTAATAAACTTCAAAATGAAATGAACTCTAATATTAAAAGCATAAAACGGATTAGAAGTGACCATGGGAGGGAATTTGAGAATGCCTCGTTTGAAAGCTATTGCAATAGCTTAGGCATCTCCCATGAGTTCTCGACTCCTAGGACACATCAACAAAATGGAGTTGTTGAGAGGAAGAATAGGGTCTTTCAAGAGATGGCCCGTGTGATGTTGCTTAGCAACAATGTCCCTAGGAACCTATGGGCTGAAGCCGTCAATACGGCTTGCTATATAGGGAATCGTGTTTTCCTAAGGCCTGGTACAAGAAATAGCTCCTATGAGTTATGGAAAGGCAAGAGGCCAAATGTTAGCTACTTCCACACTTTTGGAAGCAAATGCTACATTTTAAATGACCGTGATCAACTTGGCAAATTCGATGCTAAGAGTGATGAGGGTATTTTTATTAGCTATGCCTTGAATAGTAGAGCCTATAGAGTTTTCAATTTAAAAACTCTATGTGTTATGGAATCATCCAATGTCGTATTTGATGATACTAGGCTCAAGTCTAATGATCATGAGGAGGAGGTTGTTTTTAGTGATGTTTCTCCTTTGGAGAGGGTTGTGGTGACTCCCAATGTTGGGACATCTAATGAAAATGATGAAGTCACACAACCCACTACTAGAGTCCCTCTCTTGGACTCTAATGAACCCGCTCCATGGGTTAGAAGACTCCATAACAAAGAGGATGTTATTGGAGATGTAAATGAGGGTGTTAGGACTAGACGTCAACTTGCTAATCTTATTAGCTACACATGCTACACCTCTCAAATTGAACCCAAAAAGGTTGAAGAAGCCTTAAATGATGAATTTTGGGTTCTTGCCATGCATGAAGAGCTAAACCAATTCGAAAGGAAAGAGGTTTGGACTCTAGTTCCTAGGCCTAAGACCACTAATGTCATAGGCACTAAATGGATATTTAGGAACAAATTCGATGAGGATGGCAACATAGTGCGGAATAAGGCTAGACTTGTAGCACAAGGGTACTCTCAAATTGAGGGTATCGACTTTGAGGAGACATTTGCTCCCGTTGCCCGTTTAGAGTCCATTAGGCTTCTCTTGTCCATTTCTTGTGTGCACAAGTTCAAATTGCACCAAATGGATGTCAAGAGTGCCTTCCTCAATGGCTTCTTGCAAGAGGAAGTGTTTGTTGAACAACCCAAGGGGTTTGTGGATGCACACCACCCCAACCATGTCTATCGCCTCAAGAAGGCACTATATGGGTTGAAACAAGCACCGAGGGCTTGGTATGAGCGCCTCACTCAATTTCTTGTTGACAATGACTACACAAGAGGTAATGTTGACAAGACCTTGTTCATCAAGAGAAACAAAGATGAGTTATTTATAGCTCAAATCTATGTTGATGACATTGTATTTGGCTCCACCAACATCACCAAGGTCCAACAATTTGTTGATGTCATGTCTCATGAATTTGAGATGAGTCTTATTAGTGAGCTTAGTTACTTCCTAGGTTTGCAAATTAGGCAATTAGATGATGGGATTTTCATAACCCAAGCCAAATATGCCAAAAACCTAGTGAAGAAGTTTGGTTTAGAGAAAGCCAAACATTGTAATACACCCATGAGTACCACTTTGAAGCTAAGCAAGGATGCTAGTGGTAAAAGTGTGGAACAAACGTTATATCATGGCATGATAGGTAGCTTGCTCTATTTGACCGCAAGTAGGCCCAATATCTCTTTTAGTATGGGTATGTGTGCTAGGTACCAAGCGGATCCTAAGGAGTCCCATCTTTCTTCCGTAAAGAGAATCATTCGCTATGTGAATGGGACATCCAACTATGGGATTTGGTACTCTTTTGACACTAATGCTAGTCTTGTAGGCTTTAGTGATACGGATTGGGCAGGAAATTGCGATGATAGGAAGAGCACATCTGGCGGTTGCTTCTTTCTAGGCAACAACTTGGTGTCTTGGTTTTGCAAGAAGCAAAACTCTATTTCCTTGTCCACGGCCGAGGCCAAGTACATAGCCGCGGGGAGTGGATGCACACAACTCCTATGGATGAAGCAAATGCTAGTAGACTACGGATTCAACCAAGGTACTCTCACTCTCTTTTGTGATAACATGAGTGCTATTAATATTTCCAAGAATTCGGTACAACATTCTAGAACTAAGCTTATTGACATCCGCCATCACTTCATTAGAGAGCTTGTTGAAAATAAATGCATAGTACTTGAACATGTAGGTACTAATGATCAACTTGCGGACTTATTTACTAAACCCTTAGATGCTACTCGATTAAAAACTCTTAGTAGATCTATTGGGATATGTCTTGTGGGGTGATGTTCTATGATTCACCCCATATGGGGAACTCAAGCAAAGAGAGCTATTTTGCATTCTTGTCACTTGCAAAAAATTTGAAATAACTTATGCCTCTTCTTTTAATTGTTTGAGTAAGCTTGGTTGCACATATGTATATATGTTTTCAATTCAATAAGTGTGAACCTTGCTTGTTTACAATCCATGTCATATTTATGTTCAAACATGCATTTTTGGACTAGGAGATGTATGTAGGAAGTATGATTTGAATGACCTATGATTATCTCCATGACATGATGATTCTTTAATAACATGCTAATGTCAAATGAAAAAGCATGAAATTCATATCACATGCTCACATGAAAAGCATGAATTGATGATTGCATATTCTTAAAATGCAAAACCTTGTGTGAAAGCTTATGAGAATCAAAATGAATAAAGGATCTTGTATCCGTTCAAAGGAATTTACATTCCAAATGTCTCTCTTTCTTTATTGGTTGAACATGGCAACTATCATACGGATATCTTATCCGAAAAAATCAAAAAGGGTGCAAAGTCGCTCATGCCATGTTTCGCTTATAAAGTTGGATATAGTTGTTCTTAAATTGAAATCAATATATTCTATATCCTTGCTTTACTCATGACATTGGTGAAATTGGTTTGAATTCTTATTAGAAACCTTTGTCATTTGCTTTGCCAAATACCATTGTATTTTGGACTTGAATGCTACATGTCTTGTATGCAAAGCATGTTTGATTCACACATTTTATGTCAAATAAATCTCCTTATTTCTCTTCAATTAATTGAGGTGCATAAAGTGACTTATATATATATGCAAATATCTTGCATGCTTCTATCTCTCGTTGCTATAAGTGACCCGGTTGGGGACTACTCCTTTGCCTATATCATGACAAAAAGGGGGAGTAGGATATGGTAAGGGGAGTTGCAAAATAGAGGCAATTGTGCATATTGGGGAGTACATTCGTTGAGGAGGAGTAACTCGTTAAGGGGGAGCATTGCATACACATACATTTCATAATGTTGTGCCTTAAACTTTTAAAATGCAAATGCTTGTTATTGTTCTCACTTGATTAATCTCATACTTTACTTGTATTGGAAATGTTAGAAACTTATTTTCAGGGATTGGTTATTCTACAAGAGGTTGAAGACTTCAAGTTTCATTTTCTTATCTCTTTGTAATATAGAATATCATTGTAGTCCCGTAGTTTCTATTTCTTTGTGAGGAATCAATGTGAGTGGTGGTTTTGTCACGAAATAGCCAAAGGGGGAGATTGTAAGGTTCTCATTTATTGATTGGCTCATTTCATGGACAAACCACATATTGGGGTTCTTTGTAAGGGTAGCCTAGGTATCGGGTTTAGTGTTCGAAGCCCTTTGAAGACCTCGTGTTGATAAGCACCGAAGGTATATTTCTTTGTGCTTACTTGTCTTGAAGTGATAGTTGCACACACTCACAACTCATGCATATGTTTAATACTTGTATGTTGTGTGTCTTATTTTTTGTGCATTAATGTTCATTAACATCTCTTCTTGCATGTTAGTTTGATTGCATCTTGCATATCCAATTGCATTGTCATGCTTAGACTTAGGATTGCATTTTTGCATTGGGCGCTCCCAAAAACGCTCTACAGAAGCGCTCTACGAACAGCGCCCATTGAGCGCTGTTCAGACCTGATTGATTTAATTCGGTCGCTGTTGGGTCGCTGTACAAAGCGCTGTACAAAGCGCTCTACGTATAGCGCCACTCTGTTTTCCCGTGAGAACAGAGTTGGGGCGTTGTACAGGCGCTGTACAACAGGCGCTCTACGTACAGCACCCAAGGCAATATTGAGGCAAACTTATCAAAACGACCACACTTTGTTTTGGCCTCCTATATATATGCCTCTTTGACTTTAGGTCAATCACAAGAGTTCATATTCAGATTCCATACTTATGAGATTTTTCAAAGAGTAGAAAAATTCCAAAGAACTCAATTTTAGTTCACTCAAACACTTTTTCATGATCATCAATCATCATCTAGCGTCATCCTTGACCATCTAGATGACATCTTGCATGGATTCTTCATCATACTTTGCTTGGTAAGCTTTTCACTAATATCTTACATATTTTGTGTTTCTCTTAACAAGCAATCTCAATTAATTACTTGTATGTTATTTTATATACTTTGAATACAAGTTTGAGATTAGTATGATGTATGTTTGAGAAGTTGTATTGTGATAGCTAATTAGGTTTTGTGCTTAATCTTGATTAGCTAAACTATTTGATTTGACATGTCATTTAGTTTTGATATCTAGGATTGCTCTAATTGCAAATTAATCATCTTAGATAAGCATATAGGGTTTCCCTTGCTCTATGTTGCATTTTGAATATTCATATATTCACTTAGGGTTGTTATTCTCTTCATAGAGAAAGTAAGCCTTGTGTGTAGCATCCGGGATTAGGTTGCTTAGATCGCAAGCAAATTGGACTAGGTTCACTCATACCGGGATTAGGTAGGTGTGTGATTACTTCCGGGATTAGGTTGTAATCGTTTTACACATTTAGTGGATTCGAGGTTCGAGTGTGGCTTACTTACTAGCCCGTGGTTTTTCCCATGAGGGTTTCCACGTAAAAATCAAGTCTTATTTAATTTCCGCATTTTATACTTGATTTATTGCTTTATCTATTTAGGGGTAAATTAGTAATTTTGACTTATACGAAAAATTGGGTAAAAAACTTAAAATCTATTCACCCCCCCTCTAGATAGTTTTATACACACCGTGCTATTATTTGTTTCATTTAGTATTTGTCGAAACAAATACTTTAAGATCTGAAGGACCATAGAAATTATATCCTTTAGTTTCTTTTGGATACCCTACAAATATACATGTTTCCGAACGGGACTCCATCTTTTCTGTCTTTCCTTTTAACACATGCGTAGGACAACCAAATATCCTTAAGTGTTGTAAACTAGGCTTGCGCCCAGTCCACAACTCATGCGGTGTTTTAGGAACGGACTTAGATGGTACATCGTTTAGAATGTGTATAGCAGTTTGTAAAGCATATCCCCAAAAAGAAATATGAAGTGTTGAATAACTCAACATAGACCTAACCATGTCTAAAAGAGTTCTATTTCTCCTTTATGCTACCCCATTCTATTAAGGTGTACCTGGTGCAGAAAACTGAGAAACTATCCCATTATCAATAAGATATTGCTGAAACTCACCAGATAGATATTCTCCACCACGATCAGATCTCAAGATTTTTATGTGTTTCTCAAGCTGATTTTCTACTTCAGCTTTGAATGCTTTGAACATGTCAAAAGCATCCGACTTATGTCGCATGAGATACACATAGCCAAATCTCGAGTAATCATCTGTGAAGGTGATGAAGTACTCATATCCACCTCTAGCTTGAATGCTCATAGGACCACATACATCAGTGTGTATCAATCCTAAATATTCAGTGGCTCTTGCGCCTTTGGCCAAGAACGACTTTTTGGTCATTTTACCTTCCAAACAAGATTCACAAGTTGGTAGATTATCAACCTTTAAGTCACTTAAAGGTCCGTCACTTACCAATCTTTTAATCCTATTAAGGTTAATATGACCTAGGCGTAAATGTCATAGGTAGGTTTCATCTATTGATAATTTTACTCTTTTATGATTAGTCTCCGTTAATTCTGTGTCTAACGAGTGAGAGATATTTCTATGCAAAAAGTATAGACCATTTTCCAATGTACCTTGGCAAATAATTTTGTCATTCTTACTAATAATAAAAACTTTATTAAAAGTAACCGAATATCCAAATTTATTTAAACAAGAAACTGAAATTAAATTCCTCTTGAATTAAGGTACATGATAAACGTCTATTAAATCTAAATGCCTTCTAGGATCTAAATAAACTCTAATATCTCCCACTGCACTTGCAGACACTAACGTTCCGTTGCCCAATCGCAAATTGATTTCATTCTTATTCATCCTTTTCCTTTCTTAGAACCCCTGCAAGGAATAACAAATATGATTAGTGGCTCCAGAGTCTATGATCCAAGAATCTGTAGAATCTACCAGAAAACATGTTTCAAGATAATTTACATTACCTTCTTTCTTCTTATTCTGGAACTTTGGACAAGTTCTTTTCCAATGTCCCTTTTCACCACAAAGGAAGCATTTCCCTTTGATCTTGGTTACTTTCTTGGTCTCCTTCTTGGTAGGCCCAAGTTGCTTTTTCTTCTGTTGTTTCTTGACCTTCTGACGGGTCTTAATAGTAGCACCTTTACCAACAGTATGAATCTCTTGACCTTTGCTTTCCACAAGGATCTTTTTAGCGCTTTGAACATCTTGCATCAGGTCTTGTAAGGTGTACTCCTTTTGTTCTAAGTGTAGTCCAATTTGAACTGGTCAAAGGAATCTGACAGTGAATTGACAACAATATCAATTTTTGTCTCACCATCTATCTCAGCACCATGCAGCTCAGCAATGTTGAGATGTGCTATGACTTTCATCATGTGATCCTTCACAGCCTGTCCAGGTTTCATACTAAGATTCATAAAAGCAGTCACTGCCTCTCTCTTAGTTGTCGTGGACTTCATAGCAAACATCTCCTCTAGAGACATCATTATATCAGCAGCAGACTCCATTCCTTCATGCTGCTGTTGCAACACGTCGGAGATAGTAGCCATAATGTAACATTTGGCCATATCATCTGAAGTCTTCCACTGCTCATACTCATCTCTTTGCATTATGCTAGATTCATTATTAGGAGCAGGTGGTTTAGGAGTAGTTAGAACAAACTTATGTTTTTCACTTTGCAGCAACAACCCAAATTTCCTTTTCCATGTAACATAATTATCTCCAGTTAAAGTGTTATCTTTCAGGATGTTCATAAGTGATGGGGTCATGATTTCTGAATAAAACAAAACATATATAAGTAAATAATTATGATAAAGCACTTTTAAATATTTATCTTCAATTATATAAATAACTCAATCGTAAAAATTCAACGGTGATCCAACACCCATAAATGGTGTGAACTCCCAAACGCCTCCTTTGGGAGTTCGCACCATTTACTAGTTAGACTAGGTCCCACCTAATTGTTAACATAACAACCGGCGTTTTCAATTTTAGCCTTGCAATTTTACTGACAAGAACTCTTTGGAGGATATCAATAAAATTACATTGAGTGTGTTACCAAGATATCGACCCTCAATTTTCTCTCACGAAAATCCCTCCTTGGGGAGTAAATCTCGTTTGAGTCCATTGTCTAGTCTATCCTTGTAAAGAAGTATGTTGCTAAATTCCATTCATGGACGCCCCTTGGGAGTGATTACCAATAAATAGTAAAGCTCAACTAACCTTGGAGGCCATAGGTGTTACAAAACACCTTCTCTCACTCAATTATATAAGGCGTGTGATTAAATCCCATAGAATGATTTACCAAGTTATCTAGATGTCAATTTAGATACCTAAATCATTCAATGCATGTTCATACCAAAAGAGATATATGAGTGGCACTCCTATTCTATATGACATGTTATCATACAATAACAAATATTGTACTATTTATACAAAAAATAAATAGCCACAATTTTGGTCCATCCTAGAAAAGCAAGTAAATTACAATTTGTTAGGAATACAAGATCTTCAAGTGGCCATCAACCATACGCTCATCCCTCGGCTGCCCCCCATAGGTGTGCACACCCCACAACCCCACAAAGGGGCTGCCGTGCACAGCCCATGAGAGCATATAGGGCTGCCGTGCGCAGCCCACCATGATATGGGCTTGCCATGCGCAGCCCAATCCACTCCTAGGGTGCGCACGGTGCTCATTCTAGGTTCCGGTTGCTTCTTCTTCTACAAGTCTTCGAATCTTCAATGCTTGAACATATTATAGCAGTATTTAAACTAATAAAATACTGCAGTATTATTATTATTATTATTATTATTTTTATTCACTGCAGTACTTTTTACAAAAAAAAACTGCACTTAAATTAATACAAAAAACTGCAGTAAATTATAATACCTAAAAAACTGCACTTTTAAATTACAATAAAAATAAAAGAAAACTATCAACTACCAATAAGGAATTATGGCAATAATAGACCACCCTTCTTGTTACAATTCCATAACAAAAATTACATTGAAAATCTAGGACCAAAATCGAGCAACAACAATCCACATAAAAAACATATATAAATCCATACATCCACATGTAATTATATATGCGAATCCCTAGAGTGCCATCTCTTTCTAAACATGCATAATCACAATAAAAAGAAATAGATTCACATGTATATACGTTAATTAATTAAAAGGGTTCAACCAGGCTCTGATACCAATTGTAGGGAAAAATCGTAGTACACGCAGTGGAAGCGAGACTAAAAGTAGATTTAGTATGTTTTAAAATTTTTCCTTTGATGAACCTTAACCCTTTATATTAATTAAACATACATATAAAGTAACAAAAAGTAGAATACCTTTTGTCGCGTGATCTGATTGACTTACGTCGATGGTAATCCGCAAGATCTTCAATCCTAGCATGAACGTGAATCACCTAGGAGCGTGGTCTCCCTTTTCTTTGAATTGCGTACCTGAGAATGGATAAACAAACTTTCTTTTTCTTTTTGTTAGTCACAAAACAACCAAAAGACTACAAAGATTATTCCGGTCACTTTTGAGTTCTCAATCTAATGATCGAAACTCGCGTGAACCTAATTCGATGTTGTACACACAAGCCTATTGATGAACAAGCAATTAGTGTACTATCAAAAGAATAATCTCTTCTCTTTTTTTTGTCTTAGCAGAATAATCAAACACTTTTCTATGAGTATGAGAAGAAGAAGAAATTGATCCAGTAAAAACTTAGGGGTGGCCGAACCCTATATGATTGCTTATATAGGGTGGCCGAAAATCACTTCTCTTTTCCTTTAGGGTTGCCGAAATCTACTAGTGATTCTATTAGGGTTGGCCGAAAATCCTCTACAAAAAAGGATTCGTGCTTTACCCTAATTCCCATCAACTTTAGACTCCTAACCCTAATCTAACTCTTAAGTGTTTTTATTCTTTTTATTGACTTAATAAAAGACTTTCATATTTGATTAAATAAATAAAACTTATTATTTATTTTCTTACCAAATAAGTCTTTTACCTTTAGTATAACTCTAGGAAATATATTTCCTGATCAAAAAAAGATTTTGTTTCTTAATTAAATAAATAATTAATTAATTAATTAATTCTCATTTAATCAAACAATAAAAGAAAATAATATTTTTGACTAATTACATAGCCTTGCCGCCCCACATTAAAAATATGGGCAAAATATTATTTCCTTATTTTATTTAATCCATTGGACTTTAAATAAAAAGCCCACATGTGAACCAGACCCATTCTTACTAAAAGAAACAAGCACACATGCCCTTCATTAATATATTAATATAATTGATCAGCCCATTAAACAAATAATGTGCAAATTATATTCTTAAAATATTAAATGCAATTCTAGATTGACCCATAAATTGGTCCGGTAGAATATATCAAGTGATCCATGCAAGTCTGTGTGGATTGGGGATCTTGGCGGGCTATCTAAATTTAAACTTCAATAGACATAACCTAATCACAATCAACAAATGATTCACTTAGGTCCGATCCATTAATTTTAACTCATTCCACTAAAGAGCTAAAATTGAACTCTTAAATAAAGATAGAATAAGAAGATGTTCCTCCTTCATACCCTAGACAATCATGTTGGAGATAGTGTATCCTCGTGATTAATATCAGTAAACGCCAAGAGTTCATAAACCGCCTATAACTCTCCAAGTTACCATATTTACTCATATGACCACGTTTTGAACTTGGATATTTTGACTTGTCCAGAAGCCATGTTTTCAATAGTCACTATCGAAAACTCAACGTTGAGATTTAATATCCAATTACCTCAAAACATCCATATGATGATATTATACTATCATTTAATAAATGGAGCCACAATGTCCATATCTATAAATGAAGTCCTCTATCGATTAACAAATGAATATCACCAAACTATCGAGGATAGACTATGCTATATAATCATACTCATTGATAACTCAAATGATATCACTTGCAACCATAAGTCCATCATTTATCTCAGGATTAAGATAGACTCTCTGATTGTCCTAATAATGAAAAGACTATTATCCATTGACGGTTCTAGATAAAGCTTTTCATTGTGATCCAGTTCAATGCACCCAGTGCACTAGATTCTTTTACTCGAAGACACTCCGATGATTTTAGACTCATCATATCTCATTTGATCCCACTCAAATGCTAGCAAAAGAATTCTACAACTTTAACAAGATAAAGGTGCCCAACCTTTAACTTAAGTTGTGAACATTATTCAAGACTAACTAAAGAATTGTGTCTACCTCATACATATCCAGATGTACGTACAATTCTTCTTTTCTCATAGTCTTTAGACCTTATGATTATTTACTTTGACAATTATAATATTAAACTATAAATGCTATAAGATTTGTTAAACCAGAAATCACTTTATTAATATGAAAACGATTGTTAATTACAATATTATACTCTTGATATTGAGCATAATCCTAACAATCTCTCACTTGCGCTATAGCAAATGTGTCATATCTCTCATTCCCACGTTCTCTAGATGCCCATCGAAACTCTTCTGAGGTATAGCCTTTGTGAAGGGATCTGCTAGATTTTCTGCTGACGCGATTTTGGTAATCGTCACGTCACCCCTTTGAACAATCTCTCTTAAAAGATGATACTTTCTTTCAATGTGTTTTCCTCTCTTGTTACTTCTTGGTTCTTTCGAATTAGCCACTGCTCCACTGTTGTCACAGTAGATAGTGATCTGCTTATTTGCACTAGGAACCACTTCCAAGTCTATCAAGAATTGGCAGAGCCAAACAGCCTCTTTGGCAGCCTCGCATGTAGCAACATACTCAGCTTCCATGGTGGAATCAGCAATATAAGATTGCTTGATACTCCTCCATATGACTGCTCCTCCTCTAATAGTAAACACAACCTCTGATGTGGATTTTCTGAAGTCAGAATCTGTATACCCAACGGGAATTAAATCCCCTCAAGAGTATACAAGTATATTATCTCTCGTTCTCTTGAGATACTTGAAAATATGCTTGACTGCCGTCCAGTGATCAGGACCAGGTTTCGATTGAAACCTGCTAACAATGCCAACAGCAAAACAAATATCTGGTCTAGTGCAGAGCATTGCATACATGAGACTTCCAACTGCTGAGGTATATGGAACTCTACTCATGAATTGCTCTTCATGCTCATTCTTAGGAACTTGTTCCTTATAAAGTTTGATTCCATGTCTGAAAGGTAACATACCTTTCTTGGAATCCTACATGGAAAACCTAGACAAGATCTTGTCTATGTATGAAGCTTGGGATAATGCAATCGTTTTATTCTTTCTATCCCTTATTACTTGGATACCTAGAATAAAACTTGCTTCTCCTAAGTCCTCATATCAAATTATTTTGCTAACCATTCTTTTACTGATGTCAATACACCTACATCGTTTCCAATGAGTAGTATATCATCAACATAAAGAATCAGGAAAACCAACTTGTCGCCCTTAATCCTTTTGTATACACAAGGTTCGTTAGGATTCTGAATAAATCCAAAACCTTTGACAGCTTGATCGAACCTTATGTTCCAGGATCTGGATGCTTTCTTTAATCCATATATGGATTTCTGCAACTTGCATACCTTTTCTATTGCGCATGGCAAGCCCATATCATGGTGGGCTGCGCACGGCAGCCCTATATGCTCTCATGGGCTGCGCACGGCAGCCCCTTTGTGGGGTTGTGGGGTTGTGGGGTGTGCACGCCTATGGGGGGCAGCCGAGGGATGAGCGTATGGTTGATGGCCACTTGAAGATCTTGTATTCCTAAATAATTGTAATTTACTTGCTTTTCTAGGATGGACCAAAATTGTGGCTATTTATTTTTTGCATAAATATTACAATATTTGTTATTGTATGATAACATGTCATATAGAATAGGAGTGCCACTCATATATCTCTTTTGGTATGAACATGCATTGAATGATTTAGGTATCTAAATTGGCATCTAGATAACTTGGTAAATCATTCTATGGGATTTAATCACATGCCTTAAATAATTGAGTGGGAGAAGGTGTTTTGCAACGCCTATGGCCTCTAAGATTAGTTGAGCTTTATTATTTATTGGTAATCCCCCCAAGGGGCGTCCATGAATGGAATTTAGCAATATACTTCCTTACAAGGATAGACTAGACAATTGACTCAAACAAGATCTACTCCCAAAGGATGGATTTTTCGTGAGAGAAAATATTGAGGGTCGATATCTTGGTAACACACTCAATGTGAATTTATTGATATCCTCCCAAGAGTTCTTTTCAATAAAATCGCAAGGCTAAAATTGAAAACGCTGGTTGTTATGTTAACAATTAGGTGGGACCTAGTCCAACTAGTAAATGTTCGTACTCCTAAAAGAGGCGTAACATTTATGGGTGTTGGATCACCGTTGAATTTTTATGATTGAGTTATTTATTTAATTCAAGATAAATATTTAAAAGTGCTTTATCATGATTATTTACTTATATATGTTTTGTTTTATTCAGAAATCATGACCTTATGAACATCCTAAAAGATAAAACTTTAACTGGTAATAATTATGTCACATGGAAAAGGAAAATTGGGTTGTTGCTGCAAGCTGAAAAACATAAATTTATTCTATCTATTCCTAAGCCACTTGCTCATACTTGTGAATCTAATGGCACAAGTCAAGAGATTCATTTGGTTGGTAAAGTTGCTACTGTTAAGACCCGTAAGAAGGTCAAGAAACAACAAAAGAAAAAGCAACTTGGGCCTACCAAGATAGTAACCAAGATCAAAGGGAAGTGCTCTCTTTGTGGTGAAAAAGGACATTGGAAAAGTAATTGCCCAAAGTCTCAGAACAAGAAGGAACAAGGTAATGTTAATTATCTTGAAACATGTTTTTTGGCAGATTCTATAAATTCTTGGATCATAGACTCTGGAGCCACTAATCATGTTTGTTATTCCTTGCAAGGGTTCAAGGAAAGGAAAAGACTGAATAAAAATGAAATCAACTTGCGTTTGGGCAACGGAACGTTAGTGTCTGCAAGTGCAGTGGGAGATATTAGAGTTAATATTGATTCTAGTAGGCATTTAGAATTGATAGACGTTTATTATGTACCTCAATTCAAGAGGAATTTAATTTCAGTTTCTTGTTTAAATAAATTTGGATATTCGGTTACTTTTAATAAAGTTTTTATTATTAGTAAGAATGACAAAATTATTTGCAAAGGTACATTGGAAAACGGTCTGTTCTTTTTGCATAGAAATATCTCTCACTCATTAGACACAGTATTAACAGAACCTAATCATAAAAGAGTAAAATTATCAATAGATGAAACCTACCTATGGCATTTACGCCTAGGTCATATTAACCTTAATAGGATCATTGGATTGGATAGTGACAGACCTTTAAGTGACTTAAAGGTCGATGATCTACCAACTTGTGAATCTTGTTTGGAAGGTAAAATGACCAAAAGGTCGTTCTCGGCCAAAGGCGCAAGAGCCACTGAATGTTTAGGAGTAATACACACTGATGTATGTGGTCCTATGAGCATTAAAGCTAGAGGTTGATATGAGTACTTCATCACCTTCACAGATGATTACTCGAGATTTGGCTATGTGTATCTCATGAGACATAAGTCGGATGCTTTTGACATGTTCAAAGCATTCAAAACAGAAGTAGAAAATCAATTTGAGAAACACATAAAAATCTTGAGATCTGATCGTAGTGGAGAATATCTATCTGGTGAGTTTCAGCAATATCTTATTGATAATGGGATAGTTTCTCAGTTTTCTGCACCAGGTACACCTCAACAGAATGGGGTAGCAGAAAGGAGAAATAGAACTCTTTTGGATATGGTTAAGTCTATGTTAAGTTATTCAACGCTACCTTTCCTTTTGGGGATATGCTCTACAAACTGCAATATACATTCTAAACGTTGTATCATCTAAGTCGGTTCCTGAAAACACCGCATGAGTTGTGGACTGGGTGAAAGCCTAGTTTACAACACTTAAGGATATTTGGTTGTCCTGCACATGTGTTAAAAGGAAAGACAGAAAAGATGGAGTCTCGTTCGGAAACATGTATATTTGTAGGTGATACTGGCTTTTTCCGTCGTTAAGAAATCGCAAGGATCAAAAGATTATTCATTTAAAAAGGGGTTTCCTACGCAATGTGCTCTAAACTAGCAAAAGACTAGTAAAGCGGCAAGCGAGGGTATCGTTCCGCAGGGAGGTGTGATTCGTCAACCGTATCAAGTTCTAGAGTTTATTGTAAGCATGTAAATAGAATGTGGAAAGGTAAGAATGATGTGTGTGAAATGTATGTACAATGCGGTGTGTGTGTATAGAAAATGAAAATGAAAATAAATAAAAACAAAGAGAATATGGAAGGGTGAGAATGATGTTTAAAGTGATAAATAAAATGGTGGATAGGAGAGATGCATGAAAATGGCCACACAAGGTTCAACAAGTTCACCTTACATAAGTGCACAAATAGTTGGTTGTTAGACATTAAGGACATCCAATTTTAGTTAAGGGTTCGTTCTTGCCTCAATCCGATTTATACCCACTCATAGAGCTAACGGTTGAAGAGTGTGCCGAGAACCTCTCAAACACGAAACCGCAACCAACATATGTGAACCGATTCTACAAACAAAACTACATTGAGCCCCAATGATTGCTTCGTAATGTAAAATGGCAACGTGAAAGTCTAATGAGTGTGGAAAGAGTGATTGTATCTCCGACCATAACTCACCTAGAGCCCCTAGCATGAGATATAGCCAAAGACCAATAATTGTAACTCTAACCATGACTCACCTAGAGCCCCTAGAGTGAGAAATAGCTAAAGTCCAATTGTTTACAAGAACAATGAACCAAACCCTTCTAATATGACAATTTATAGGTTCACCCACTCTTCCTAGCTAATTAGCCAAAACTATGCCCGGAGAGCCCCTCCAAAAGCACAATCCTAACTCTAATTCACTCAAACCAATTCATGACATGCAATTTCGACCTTCCATCAACATACATACACAAATGGGATATTTGATTACAACTACTCCTACAATTAAGTTAATCTACTCCTAATCCCATCCATGAACACATATCAATTTCCAATCATCAATAAACATGCATTTCAAGATAAGAGATATATTCAACAACAATCAAGAATGAATCAAAACACAAATTGGATATAAAAACAACCATTATATATATTGAGCACAAATATAAGTTTACAAATATTCCCAAATGGGGATTACACATTTAAGAAAACAAGAAATACAAAGAGATGAGTTAAAAGAGACAACCCTTGAAGAAAACCTCCTCCAAGTCCTCCATGAAACCCTAGCTCGAAATTGGTCCAAAGACCCTCCTTTCTCCTTGCAATCTACTCCTAAATGGGTGGATGATGGGTAGAAGATGAAGTGGGGAGCATCCATGGAGGAAAAACCTCCATGGATGCTCTAGAAAGCTTCTCTCTCTCTTATTAGGTGAAGAAGATGAAGATGAAGAAGAAGAGGAAGTGGTGGGAAGTGTGGATTCTGAAAGAATGAGGCAAAAAGGGTGTTTATATAGTGTTGGGAGTTTTAGGGCTGAAATGGGGATGAATTGACGAGTTTGCCCCTCTCATTTCGCCCAAAATCGGCCTCTCCCTGGGCGATCGGCGGTTGAATCGGCGGCCTGGCCGCAGATTCCAAACCGCAGAATGGAAAAGTGACATTCTGGAATTGATCGGCGGTTGAATCGGCGATTGAACTGTGGCCGCCGAATTTGCTTCTGGACTCACTGATGTTGATCGGCGGTTTAAATTCTGCGGCCTGGCCGCAGATGTTGACCGCCGAATTTGGATTTTCTACACTTCATCCGTAAGCTGCTGGAATGTCGAGGGGGTTCTGCCGCAGTCTCGTTGTCGCATTCTATCTCGACGACGGATCAACCGTGGGTACGGCTAGGCTTAGATCACGCCGTTGTCTGTGTCGACGGAGAGGCACGACACTCAACATATACTCCATTTGATCCGTTTTTGGCTCATTTTGCTTCCCTAACATTCATTTATGCTCAAACACCTATTGTAGGGAATATGTACCTACACATAGCTCAAACAAAACATTATATACAAAAATACGCTCGAAAACGAGACAAACGATCGGAAATGGGGGACCTCAAATAGGTATAAAATAGTCCGATCAGTAGGGTATCCAAAAGAAACTAAAGGATATTATATCTATAGTCCTTCAGATCTTAAAGTATTTGTTTCGGCAAATGCTAAAATTCTGGAAAAGGACTATATGAATGATTTTGTACCTAGAAGTAGAATTGTCGTGAATGCGATGTCATGAGATACAATTCCACGAGAGGTTACACAACCTAACCCAATTGTAAGTTCCGATCCAACACAAAATCAACAACCTACCATTTCTCGTCGTAGTGGGAGGGTTAGAACACAACCCGAAAGATACATTGGTCTGGGAGAATCAGTGGAGAATCTCCCAAACGACGATGATCCCTACACGTATAAGGAAGCAATGGAGGATGTTGATAGTCGCCATTGGCAAAAGGCAATGCAATCTGAGATTGAATACATGTTCGATAACAAAGTCTGGTCCCTTGTAGACTTACCTAAAGGGATAAAACCCATTGGGTGCAAGTGGGTATACAAGAGGAAAAGAGGTATGGATGGAAAGGTGGAAACCTTTAAAGCTAGATTGGTAGCTAAAGGGTATACACAGAAAGAAGGTATCGATTACGAGGAAACCTTCTCTCCTGTGGCCATGCTTAAATCCATTAGGATACTCTTATCCATTGCAGCATCTTTAGATCTAGAGATTTGGCAAATGGACGTCAAGACCACTTTCCTTAATGGAAGTCTTGACGAAAGCATCTACATGATGCAACCAGAAGGATTCATTGAAAAGGGCCAAATGGAAAAGGTATGCAAGTTGTAGAAATCCATATATGGATTAAAGCAAGCATCCAGATCCTGGAACATATGGTTCGATCAAGCTGTCAAAGGTTTTGGATTTATTCAGAATCCTGACGAACCTTGTGTATACAAAAGGATTAAGGGCGACAAGTTGGTATTCCTGATTCTTTATGTTGATGATATACTACTCATTGAAAACGATGTAGGTGTATTGGCATCAGTAAAAGAATGGTTAGCAAAATAATTTGATATGAAGGACTTAGGAGAAGCAAGTTTTATTCTAGGTATCCAAGTAATAAGGGATAGAAAGAATAAAACGATTGCATTATCCCAAGCTTCATACATAGACAAGATCTTGTCTAGGTTTTCCATGCAGGATTCCAAGAAAGGTATGTTACCTTTCAGACATGGAATCAAACTTTATAAGGAACACGTTCCTAAGAATGAACATGAAGAGCAATTCATGAGTAGAGTTCCATATGCCTCAGCAGTTGGAAATCTCATGTCTGCAATGCTCTGCACTAGACCAGATATTTGTTTTGCTGTTGGCATAGTTAGCAGGTTTCAATCGAAACCTGGTCCTGATCATTGGACGGTAGTCAAGCATATTTTAAAGTATCTTAGAGAACGAGAGATAATATGCTTATATACTCTGGAGGGGATTTAATTCCTGTTGGGTATACAGATTCTAATTTCCAATCAGATTCTGACTCCAGAAAATCCACATCAGGAGCTGTGTTTACTATTGGAGGAGGAGCAGTCATATGGAGGAGTATCAAGCAATCTTGTATTGCTGATTCCACCATGGAAGCTGAGTATGTTGCTGCATGCGAGGCTGCCAAAGAGGCTGTTTGGCTCCGCCAATTCTTGATAGACGTAGAAGTGGTTCCTAGTGCGAATAAGAAGATCACTATCTACTGTGACAACAGTAGAGCAGTGGCTAATTCGAAAGAACCAAGAAGTCACAAGAGAGGAAAACACATTGAAAGAAAGTATCATCTTTTAAGGGAGATTGTTCAAAAGGGTGACGTGACGATTACCAAAATCACGTCAGCAGAAAATCTAGCAGATCCCTTCACAAAGGCTCTACCTCAGAAGAGTTTCGATGGGCATCTAGAGAACATGGGCATGAGAGATATGACACATTTGCTATAGCGCAAGTGGGAGATTGTTAGGATTATGCTTAATAGCAAGAGTGTAATGTTGTAATTAACAATCTTTTCCATATTAATAAAGTGATTTCTGGTTTAACAAATCTTATAGCATTTATAGTTTAATATTATAATTGTCAAAGTCAATAATCATAAGGTCTAAAGACTATGAGAAAAGAAGAATTGTTTGTACATCGGGATATGTATGAGGTAGACACAATTCTTTAGTTAGTCTTGAATAATGTTCACAACTTAAGTTAAAGGTTGGGCACCTTTATCTTGTTAAAGTTGTAGAATTCTTTTGCTAGCATTTGAGTGGGATCAAATGAGATATGATGAGTCTAAAATCATCGGAGTGTCTTCAAGTAAAAGAATCTAGTGCACTGGGTGCATTGAACAAGATCACAATGGAAAGCTTTATCTAGAACCGTCAATAGATAATAGACTTTTCATTATCAGGACAATCAGAGAGTCTATCTTAATCCTGAGATAAATGATGGACTTATGGTTGCAAGTGATATCATTTGAGTTATCAATGAGTACGATTATATAGCATAGTCTATCCTCGATAGTTTGGTGATATTCATTTGTTAATCGATAGAGGACTTCATTTACAGATATGGACATCGTGGCTCCATTTATTAAATGAGAGTATAATATCATCATATGGATGTTTTGAGGTAATTGGATATTAAATCTCAACGTTGAGTTTTCGATAGTGACTATTGAAAACATGGCTTCTGGACAAGTCAAAATATCCAAGTTCAAAACGTGGTCATATGAGTAAATATGGTAACTTGGAAAGTTATAGGCGGTCTATGAACTCTTGGCGTTTACTGATATTAATCACGAGGATACACTATCTCCAACATGATTGTCTAGGGTATGAATGAGGAACATCTTCTTATTCTATCTTTATTTGAAAGTTCAATTTTAGCTCTTTAGTGGAATGAGTTAAAATTAATGGATCGGACCTAAATGAATCATTTGTTGATTGTGATTAGGTTATGTCTATTGAAGCTTAAAATTAGATAGCCCGCCAAGATCCCCAATCTATACGGACTTGCATGGATCACTTGATATATTCTACCGGACCAATTTATGGGTCCATCTAGAATTGCATTTAATATATTTAGAATATAATTTGCACATTGTTTGTTTAATGGGCTGATCAATTATATTAATATATTAATGAAAGGCATGTGGGCTTGTTTCTTTTAATAAGAATGGGTCCGGTTCACATGTGGGCTTTTTATTTAAAGTCCAATGGATTAAATAAAATAAGGAAATAATATTTGGCCCATATATATGATGTGGGGTGGCAAGGCTATGTAATTAGTCAAAAAATATTATTTTATTTTATTGTTTGATTAAATGAGAATTAATTAATTTATTAATTAATTATTTAATTAAGAAACATAATCTTTTTCTGATCATGAAATATATTTCCTAGAGTTATACTATTGGTAGTAGTATACTAAAAGTAAAAGACTTATTTGGTAAGAAAATAAATAATAAGTTTTATTTATTTAATCAAATAGGAAAGTCTTTTATTAAGTCAATTAAAAGAATAAAAACACTTATGAGTTGGATTTGGGTTAGGAGTCTAAAGTTGATGGAAATTAGGGTAAAGCACAAATCCTTTTTTGTGGAGAATTTTCGGCAACCCTAAAGGAAAGGAGAAGTAAAATTCAGCCACCCTATATAATACAAGCTATAGGTTTCGGGCACCCCCTAGTGTTTACTGGATCA
Organism: Acer yangbiense; assembly: GCA_008009225.1. Lineage (NCBI taxonomy): Eukaryota > Viridiplantae > Streptophyta > Magnoliopsida > Sapindales > Sapindaceae > Acer > Acer yangbiense. Next base: position 10,744,176 of record CM017765.1, on the reverse strand, counting down.
ATTTCTTCTTCTTCTCATACTCATAGAAAATTGTTTGATTATTCAGCCAAGACAAAAAAAAAAAAAAAAAAAAGAGATTATTCTTTTGATAGTACACTAATTGCTTGTTCATCAATAAGCTTGTGTGTACAACATCGAATTAGGTTCACGTGAGTTTCGATCATTAGATTGAGAACTCAAAAGTGACCGGAATAATCTTTGTAGTCTTTTGATTGTTTTGTGACTAACAAAAAGAAAAAGAAAGTTTGTTTATCCATTCTCAGGTACGCAATTCAAAGAAAAGGGAGACTACGCTCCTAGGTGATTCACTTTCGTGTTAGGATTGAAGATCTTGCGGATTACTATCGACACAAGTTAAACGTATCACGCGACAAAAGGTATTATACTTTTATTAGTTTATATATATGTTGAATTAATTTAAAGGGTTAAGGTTCATCAAAGAAAAAAATGAAAAAATCGTAGTACACGCTGCGGAAGCGAGACTAAAAATAGATTTAGTATGTTTTAAAATTTTTCCTTTAATGAACCTTAACCCTTTAAATTTATTAAACATACATATAAAGTAACAAAAAGTAGAATACCTTTTGTCGCGTGATCCAATTGACTTACGTCGATGGTAATCAAATATATTTCCTGATCAGAAAAAGATTTTGTTTCTTTATTAAATAATTAATTAATAAATTAATTAATTCTCATTTAATCAAACAATAAAATAAAATAATATTTTTGACTAACTACATAGCGTTGCCGCCTCACATTATATATATGGGCCAAATATTATTTCCTTATTTTATTTAATCCATTGGACTTTAAATAAAAAGCCCACATGTGAACCAGACCCATTCTTCCTAAAAGAAACAAGCTCACATGCCTTTAATTAATATATTAATATAATTGATCAGCCCATTAAACAAATAATGTGCAAATTATATTCTTAATATATTAAATGCAATTCTAGATGGACCCATAAATTGGTCCGGTAGAATATATCAAGTGATCCATGCAAGTCCGTGTGGATTGGGGATCTTGGGGGGCTCTCCAAATTTAAGCTTCAATAGACATAACCTAATCACAATCAACAAATGATTCACTTAGGTCCGATCCATTAATTTTAACTCATTCCACTAAAGAGCTAAAATTGAACTCTCAAATAAAGATAGAATAAGAAGATGTTCCTCATTCATACCGTAGACAGTCATGTTGGAGATAGTGTATCCTCGTGATTAATATCAGTAAACACCAAGAGTTCATAGACCGCCTATAACTCTCCAAGTTACCATATTTACTCATATGACCACGTTTTGAACTTGGATATTTTGACTTGTCTAGAAGCCATGTTTTCAATAGTTGAAAGTTCTTAAAAATAACTCGAGGTGTGTTTATCAATATAAAGCTAGAGGGGGGGTGAATAGATTTTATCTAATTATTACCCAATTTTCGCATGCAAGTCAATTTTACGAAAATACCCCTAGCAAGTCAATAATACATACAAGTGTAATAAGATGCGGAAATAGTAAATGACACTTGATGTTTACGTGGAAAACCCAACCACTGGGAAAAACCACGGGCTGTTAAGTGCGCCACACTCGGACCTCGAAATCCACTATATGAAAAGACGGTTACACCCTCAAGTGATTCTCGGACCCTCACCCTAGATAACCTCAGGCTATGGACACTACCAATCGCCACTCTTGGTTCAATCCCTAGTGATATCCCCTGATACACTACTCTTGGCGTGAGCACCCTCTAATCTACCACGCGGGCCTTTTATAGCGGCTCTAGTCCAATTTGCTTGAGGCCTAAGCACACTTAGCCCCAAGACTTCAATCTCTCAAAAGAGATGCACAACCCTATGTGAATATGTATGAATATTCAATTAATGCAATAAGAGCTAGGGTACTCTAAATGCTTACCTAGGATTATAAGATGACAATATAATCAATCCTAGATATCACATATAGCTATATGACATGGCATATAACTTTAGCTAAGTAAAGGATCACCAATCCTAGATACAAAGCTATCATATAAAACCCACAAACATTCAAAGGATTAACTAGTTGATTAAAAAATAATCTATCAACCTAGTTATCAATACATCACACAAGAATGTTCATGGCATAGCTTTTAGGCAATAATGACCTAATCAAATAAGCTATGAACAATAATCTCAATCAATAAATGAGATCAATTAGCTAGATGGCATATGAACATTAAAGCCTAGCTAACAAATAAAAACCCAATCAACACATAATCTCAATCTTATATGTAGAAATTAATCTAAACACATATAAGTAAAATATGAGATAAAATTGATAAGTAGAAACACTAATTATGTAAGATAAAAGTGTTCAACAAATCATACCATGTGTGTTGAAGAAGTCCCATGCATTAGCATATGCTAGATGATCCTAGATGATGCTTAGATGAAGATTTATGCATGTGGGAATGGGTTTAGAGAGATAAAGATATGATCTTTAAGCTTTCTCTCTCAAGTCTCTCTAAATATCTCTCTAAACCCATTGAAAGTTATTAAAAAACTCGAGGCGTGTTCAATATAAAGCTAGAGGGGGGGGTGAATAGATTTTAGCTATTATTACCCAATTTTCGCATGCAAGTCAATTTTACGAAAATGCCCCTACTAGTCAAAAATACATACAAGTGTAATATAGTGCGGAATTTAAATAACACTTGATGTATACGTGGAAACCCAACCACTGGGAAAAACCACAGGCTGTATAGTGCGCCACACTCGGAACTCGAAATCACTAATTGAAATGAAGTTTACAACCTATGTAGACCTCGTCTAACATTCCGGTCTGTAACCCCTCACTTCTACCCAGCGGGCCTTTATTAGCAACCCTATTCCAATTTGCTTGAGGCCTAAGCACTCTTAGCCTCAAGACTTACTTCTCTAAGAAGAGAAACAACCTATGTGAATATATATATGAATATTCAAATAACAAACAAGGCTAGGTAACCTTAGATGCTTATCTAGGATGATGATATAATCAATTTAATCAACCCTAGATATCAATTGCTAAATGACATGTCAAATAGCTTAGCTAATCAAGATTAATTAAAAACCTAATTAGCTATCACAAACAACACTCAATTAATTTTCACCACAAATAATCTCTAACTTGTATCTAGCATATAATCAAAAGCATACAAGTAATTAAAGAGATGTATTAATATGAAAAACACTAAAGTAATATGAAATTAGTGAAGAACATACCAAATAAGATGTGATGATTCAAAACCATGCATGGATCAATTCTATGAAGGCATAGAAGATCAAATATGAAATTTGATGCAAAAGGGAATTGATTTGAGTGTTTAAAGATAGGTTCTTGATTTGATTTTTTCTCAAAAATCTCTCTTGAAAGATTAGGGTTCTAATTGCTCAAGAAACTTATTCAGAGATTGAGAAAACAAGATATTTATAGACATCAAGAATTGGGCATGTGAAAAGACACTTTTGCCCCTGAAACGCACCGTTCGGCGGCTTCAATCGGCGGCCAGGCCGCCGATGACGACCGCTGAATTGAGCTCGTGAAGAACAGAGCATTAACGGCGGTTTCATTCGGCGGTTACGTGACCGCCGATCCAACCGCCGAATCAAACCCGAGAGATTAAAATCGATCAGGTATGAACGGCGGTTTCGAACGGCGGTCGTGACCGCCGATCTTGACCGCATAATTGCTTCAGACCAATCTGGACTGAAACGGCGGTTTCAGTCGGCGGCCAGGCCGCCGATCATAACCGCCGATCACCAACAATGGTGAAAACCAAGGAGAAGCCAAGGGCATTCTCCATAGGCGGTCTTCGCGCGAAACCAAGCACTCATTAGTGCAAGCGCGGACGTTTCCGAACAATGTCGGGAAACGAATTATAAGGCACATATACACACAACAAGATATATCAACCAAAGTGCTAGTGTGTAAAGTGACATGTGAAGAGATGCACATAAAAATAAGCAAGTATGCAATCATAGCAAGAATGCTAAGTGAGTGTGTGCTACTAAATCTCTTCAAAGAAAAACAAGCACAAGAGATTATACCTTTGGCGTGCTTGAATCTTGAGGTCATGGAAGGGCCTTTGATCTTCAACACTAAACACTTAGACTACCCTTACATTCAAAACCCCAACATGTGGTTTGACCACGAAATAAGCCAATCAAAAAAAACGGGAATCCTTACAATCTCCCCCTTTGGCTATTTCGTGACAAAACCACCACTCACATTGATTCCTCACAACAAAAATAAACCTATGGGTCAATGAAGATTTTCTACAATACAAAGAGATATATAAAAATAAAACTTGAAGTCTTCAATCTCTTGTAGAACAATCATTCCCTGAAACAAGGTTTCTATACTTTCCAATTCAAGTAAAAGTGAGATGAATCAAGTGAGGACATAAACAAGCATTTGCATTTCTAAGAAATTAAACACAACATCATGCAATGTATGATGAATGCAATGCTCCCCCTCAAAGGGTTACTCCCCCTCAATGTATATTCTCCCCAATGTGCACCAATTGCTACAACAATTTGCACCTCCCCTTACCACATTATACTCCTCTAGCTTTATGTTGTGGTAAGGGGAGTTGCAAATTGTAGTAGCAATTGTGCATGTTGGGGAGAATACTAATTGAGGGGGAGTAACCCTTTGAGGGGGAGCATTTGCACATTCATACATTGCATGATGTTGTACTTAAATTTTTAAATGCAAATGCTTGTTTTATCTCACTTGATTCATCTCACCTTTTCTTGTATTAGAAAGTATAGAAACTGTGCTTTCAGGGATTGATTGTTCTACTTGAGATTGAAGACTTCAAGACTATTTATCTTATCTCTTTGTAAAGTAGAAAATCATAAGTAGACCTGTAGTTTCTATTATGTTGTGAGGAATCAATGTGAGTGGTGGTTTTGTCACGAAATAGCCAAAGGGGGAGATTGTAAGGATTCCCATTATTGATTGGCTTATTTCGTGGTCAAACCACATGTTGGGGTTTGGTTGTAAGGGTAGTCTAGGTGTTTGTTGAAGATCAAGACCCTTTCCAAGACCTCAAGAGGACAAGCACCAAAGGTATATATCTAGTGCTTACATTGGCTTGAAGAGATATAGTTGCACACACACACAACATGCATAACTCTTATTCTTGTATGGTGTGTTTATATTTTGTGTGCATTGTGCTTTATTGATTTATTCAATATCTCTTCTTGCATGTTGAATTGATTGCATCTTGTTATATGATAATGCCATGACATGTTAGGCATTAGGATGCATTCAATACCCACACTTGCACTTCATGTATGTTAGCTTTTAGTGTGGAGTAATTCGTTTCCCTAAGGATGTTCGGAAACGTCCGCGCGTGCACGATAATGTGCTTTGATTTGCGCGATGATCGCCGGTGGAGATGCCTTTGGCTTCTCCTTGGTTTCACCATTTTTGGTGAATCGGCGGTTACGTTCGGCGGCCTTGCCGCCGTTCGAAACCGCCGAATGAGACCTGATTGAAATATATCTCTCAAGTCTCTCTAAATATCTCTCTAGGGTTCTTATGATCAAAGACTTGTGTTCTGAACCAGAGATAAGGATGTATTTATAGAGACCAAAAACAGGGCAGGTGAAAATACAATTTTGCCCTTGAAACGCACCGATCGGCGGTTTAATTCGGCGGCCAGGCCGCCGAAATGAACCGCCGAATGGCTCCCGTGTGGAACAGGGGAACTTCGGCGACTTCATTCGGCGGTTTGGAAACCGCCGATCCCAACCGCCGTTTTGGACCCGAGAGATATATTTCAATCAGGTCTCATTCGGCGGTTTCGAACGGCGGCAAGGCCGCCGAACGTAACCGCCGATTCACCAAAAATGGTGAAACCAAGGAGAAGCCAAAGGCATCTCCACCGGCGATCATCGCGCAAATCAAAGCACATTATCGTGCACGCGCGGACGTTTCCGAACATCCTTAGGGAAACGAATTACTCCACACTAAAAGCTAACATACATGAAGTGCAAGTGTGGGTATTGAATGCATCCTAATGCCTAACATGTCATGGCATTATCATATAACAAGATGCAATCAATTCAACATGCAAGAAGAGATATTGAATAAATCAATAAAGCACAATGCACACAAAATATAAACACACCATACAAGAATAAGAGTTATGCATGTTGTGTGTGTGTGCAACTATATCTCTTCAAGCCAATGTAAGCACTAGATATATACCTTTGGTGCTTGTCCTCTTGAGGTCTTGGAAAGGGTCTTGATCTTCAACAAACACCTAGACTACCCTTACAACCAAACCCCAACATGTGGTTTGACCACGAAATAAGCCAATCAATAATGGGAATCCTTACAATAGTCACTATCGAAAACTCAACGTTGAGATTTAATATCCAATTACCTCAAAACATCCATATGATGATATTATACTCTCATTTAATAAATGGAGCCACGATGTCCATATCTATTAATGAAGTCCTCTATCGATTAACAAATGAATATCACAAAACTATCGAGGATAGACTATGCTATATAATCGTACTCATTGATAACTCAAATGATATCACTTGCAACCATAAGTCCATCATTTATCTCAGGATAAAGATAGACTCTCTGATTGTCCTGATAATGAAAAGACTATTATCTATTGACGGTTTTAGATAAAGCTTTTCATTGTGATCCTGTTCAATGCACCCAGTGCACTAGATTCTTTTACTTGAAGACACTCCGATGATTTTAGACTCATCATATCTCAATTGATCCTACTCAAATGCTAGCAAAAGAATTCTACAACTTTAACAAGATAAAGATGCCCAACCATTAACTTAAGTTGTGAACATTATTCAAGACTTACTAAAGAATTGTGTCAACCTCATACATATCCCGATGTACAAACAATTCTTCTTTTCTCATAGTCTTTAGACCTTATGATTATTTACTTTGACAATTATAATATTAAACTATAAATGCTATAAGATTTGTTAAACCAGAAATCACTTTATTAATATGAAAAAGATTGTTAATTACAACAATACACTCTTGCTATTGAGCATAATCCTAACAATCTCCCACTTGCGCTATAGGAAATGTGTCATATCTCTCATGCCCATGTTCTCTAGATGGCCATCGAAACTCTTCTGAGGTAGAGCCTTTGTGAAGGGATCTGCTAGATTTTCTGCTGACGCGATTTTGGTAATCGTCACGTCACCCCTTTGAACAATCTCCCTTAAAAGATGATACTTTCTTTCAATGTGTTTTTCTCTCTTGTGACTTCTTGGTTCTTTCGAATTAGCCACTGCTCCACTGTTGTCACAGTAGATAGTGATCTGCTTATTCGCACTAGGAACCACTTCTAAGTCTATCAAGAATTGGCGAAGCCAAATAGCCTCTTTGGCAGCCTCGCATGCAGCAACATACCTAGCTTCCATGGTGGAATCAGCAATACAAGATTGCTTGATACTCCTCCATATGACTGCTCCTCCTCCAATAGTAAACACAACCCCTGATGTGGATTTGCTGGAGTCAGAATCTGATTGGAAATCAGAATTTGTATACCCAACGGGAATTAAATCCCCTCCAGAGTATACAAGCATATTATCTCTCGTTCTCTTGAGATACTTGAAAATATGCTTGACTTCCGTCCAGTGATCAGGACCAGGTTTCGATTGAAACCTGCTAACTATGCGAAATATCTGGTCTAGTGTAGAGCATTGCATACATGAGACTTCCAACTGCCGAGGCATATGGAACTCTACTCATGAATTGCTCTTCATGCTCATTCTTAGGAACTTGTTCCTTAGAAAGTTTGATTCCATGTCTGAAAGGTAACATACCTTTCTTGGAATCCTGCATGGAAAACCTAGATAAAATCTTGTCTATGTATAAAGCTTGGGATAATGCAATCATTTTATTCTTTCTATCCTTTATTACTTGGATACCTGGAATAAAACTTGCTTCTCCTGAGTCCTTCATATCAAATTGTTTTGCTAACAATTCTTTTACTGATGTCAATACACCTACATCGTTTCCAATGAGTAGTATATCATCAACATAAAGAATCAGGAAAACCAACTTGTCGCCCTTAATCCTTTTGTATACACAAGGTTCGTCAGGATTCTGAATAAATCCAAAACCTTTCACAGCTTGATCGAACCTTATGTTCCAGGATCTAGATGCTTGCTTTAATCCATATATGGATTTCTGCAACTTGCATACCTTTTCCATTTGGCCCTTTTTAATGAATCCTTCTGGTTGCATCATGTAGATGCTTTCGTCAAGACTTCCATTAAAGAAAGCTATCTTGACGTCCATTTGCCAAATCTCTAGATCTAAAGATGCTGCAATGGATAAGAGTATCCTAATGGATTTAAGCATGGCCACAGGAGAGAAGGTTTCCTCATAATCGATACCTTCTCTCTGTGTATACCCTTTAGCTACCAACCTAGCTTTAAAGGTTTCCACCTTTCCATCCATACCTCTTTTCCTCTTGTATACCCACTTGCACCCAATGGGTTTTATCCCTTTAGGCAAGTCTACAAGGGACCAGACTTTGTTATCGAACATGGATTCAATCTCAGATTGCATTGCCTTTTGCCAATGGCGACTATCAACATCCTTCATTACTTCCTTACACGTGTAGGGATCATCGTCGTTCGGGAGATTCTCCACTGATTCTCCTAGACCAATGTATCTTTCGGGTTGTGTTCTAACCCTCCCACTACGACGAGGAATGGTAGGTTGTTGATTTTGTGTTGGATCGGAACTTACAATTGGGTTAGGTTGTGTAACCTCTCGTGGAATAGAATCTCCTGACATCTCATTTATGACAATTCTACTTCTAGGCACAAAATCATTCATATAGTCCTTTCCCAGAAATTTAGCATTTATCGAAACAAATACTTTAAGATCTGAAGGACTATAGAAATAATATCCTTTAGTTTCTTTTGGATACCCTACAAATATACACGTTTCCGAACGGGACTCCATCTTTTCTGTCTTTCCTTTTAACACATTCGCAGGACAACCAAATATCCTTAAGTGTTGTAAACTAGGCTTGCGCCCAGTCCACAACTCATGCGGTGTTTGAGGAACAGACTTAGATGGTACATCGTTTAGAATGTATATAGCAGTTTGTAAAGCATATCCCCAAAAAGAAATAGGAAGTGTTGAATAACTCAACATAGACCTAACAATGTCTAAAAGAGTTCTATTTCTCCTTTATGCTACCCCATTCTATTGAGGTGTACTAGGTACAGAAAACTGAGAAACTATCCCATTATCAATAAGATATTGCTGAAACTCACCAGATAGATATTCTCCACCACGATCAGATCTCAAGATTTTTATGTGTTTCTCAAGCTGATTTTCTACTTCAGCTTTGAATGCTTTGAACATGTCAAAAGCATCCGACTTATGTCGCATGAGATACACATAGCCAAATCTCGAGTAATCATATGTGAAGGTGATGAAGTACTCATATCCACCTCTAGCTTGAATGCTCATAGGACCACATACATCAGTGTGTATCAATCCTAAACATTCAGTGGCTTTTGCGCCTTTGGCTGAGAACGACCTTTTGGTCATTTAACCTTCCAAACAAGATTCACACGTTGGTAGATCATCGACCTTTAAGTCACTTAAAGGTCCGTCACATAACAATCTTTTAATCCTATTAAGGTTAATATGACCTAGGCGTAAATGCCATAGGTAGGTTTCATCTATTGATAATTTTACTCTCTTATGATCAGGTTCCGTTAATTCTGTGTCTAACGAGTGAGAGATATTTCTATGCAAGAAGTATAGACCATTTTCCAATGTACCTTGGCAAATAATTTTGTCATTCTTACTAATAATAAAAACTTTATTAAAAGTAACTGAATATCCAAATTTATTCAAACAAGAAAATGAAATTAAATTCTTCTTGAATTGAGGTACATAATAAATGTCTATCAAATCTAAATGCCTTTTAGAATCCAAATAGACTCTAATATCTCCCACTGCACTTGCAGACACTAACGTTCTGTTGCCCAAGTGCAAATTGATTTCATTCTTACTCAGCCTTCTCCTTTCTTGGAACCCCTGCAAGGAATAATAAACATGATTAGTGGCTCCAGAGTCTATGATCCAAGAATCAGTAGAATCTGCCAGAAAACATGTTTCAAGATAATTAACATTACCTTCTTCCTTCTTATTCTGGGACTTTGGGCATTTTCTTTTCCAATGTCCCTTTTCAACACAAATGAAGCATTTCCCTTTGATCTTGGTTACTTTCTTGATCTCCTTCTTGGTAGGCCCAAGTTGCTTTTTCTTCTGTTGTTTCTTGACCTTCTGATGGGTCTTAATAGTTGCAACTTTACCAACCATATGAATCTCTTGACCTTTGCTTTTCACAAGGATCTTTTCAGCGCTTTGAACATCTTGCATCAGGCCTTGTAAGGTGTATTCCTTTTTGTTCAAAGTAGTCCAATTTGAACTGATCAAAGGAATCTGACAAAGAATTGAAAACCATATCAATTTTTGTCTCACCGTCTATCTCAGCACCATGCAGTTCAGCAATGTTGAGATGTGCTATGACTTTCATCATGTGATCCTTCACAGCCTGTCCAGGTTTCATCCTAAGATTCATAAAAGCAGTCACTGCCTCTCTCTTAGTCGTCTTGGACTTCATAGCAAACATCTCCTCTAGAGACATCAATATATTAGCAGCAGACTCCATTCCTTCATGCTGCTGTTGCAACACGTTGGAGATAGTAGCCATAATGTAACATTTTGCCATATCATCTAAAGTCTTCCACTGCTCATACTCATCTCTTTGCATTATGCTAGATTCATTATTAGGAGCAGGTGGTTTAGGAGTAGTTAGAACAAACTTATGTTTTTCACTTTGCAACAACAACCCAATTTTCCTTTTCCATGTGACATAATTATCTCCAGTTAAAGTGTTATCTTTCAGGATGTTCATAAGTGATGGGGTCATGATTTCTGAATAAAACAAAAATTATATGAGTAAATAATCATGATAAAGTACTTTTAAATATTTATCTTGAATTAAATAAATAACTCAATCGAAAAAATTCAACGGTGATCCAACACCCATAAATGTTATGCCTCCTTTGGGAGTTCGCACCATTTACTAGTTAGACTAGGTCCCACCTAATTGTTAACATAACAACCAGCTGTAAGGTTCCCATTTGTTGATTGGCTCATTTCGTGGACAAACCACATGTTGGGGATTCTTTGTAAGGGTAGCCTAGGTATCGTGCTATTGCTCAAGCCCTTTGAAGACCTCGTCTTGATAGGCACCGAAGGTAAATTTCTTTGTGCTTACTTTTCTTTAAAGAGATTAGTTGCACACACACACTTAACATACATTGCATATGTGTGTATTCTCTTCACTTATCACATTTCACACTTGCACTTATTTGTTATATTTTGTTGTGTGTAATTGTGTCTTGTTGTCTTGTAATTCGTTTCCCGATTGTTTTCGGAAACATCCGCGCATGCACTAAGATATGCTTGGTTTAGCGCGAGGACCGCCTACGGAGAATGCCCTTGACTTCTCCTTGGTTTTCACCTTTATTGGTGATCAGCGGCCTGGCCGCCGATTGAAACCGCAGTTTGCTTCCAGTAGTGTATGGAGCGATTCTGCGGTTCTGATCGGCGGTCACGACCGCCGTTCAAGACCTGATTGATTTTATCTCTCGGCCTAATTCGGCGGTTGAATCGGCGGTCATGAATGAAACCGCCATTTTCATACCTGATTGATTTTTTAATCTCAGCTTTGATTCGGCGGTTAGATCGGCGGTCACGAAAACAGCGAATGAAACTGCCGTTGGTCCCCTGTTCCTCTCGGGCCAATTCGGCGGTTATGATCTGCGGCCTGGCCGCCGATTGAAACCGCCTATCGGTGCGTTTCAGGGGCAAACTTGTCTTTTCACATGCTCTGTTTTTCATGCCTATAAATACATCACTTTCTCTTGTTCTGAATGTGACTCTTTAATCATCAAGAACCCTACTTTAAAAAGAGAGATTTTTAAGAGAGAAAGCAATCAAGTTTGCTCATCAAACACTCAAACCAAAATCCATTTGTATCAAAGTTCATCTAGCATTCTCTAGCATATCTAGGATGCTTGCTTGCATGGGTCTTTCATCATCACACTTGCTTTGGTAAGTTTTTCACTATTATCATACATAATTAGTGTTTAATTTATTATGGCATCTCTTTTATTACTTGATTATTCTTAGATTATATTCTAATATTCAAGATAGAGATTGTTGTGTTGATTTGATTGAGTGTTGTTTTTATGATAGATATCTAGGTTTCTCTAATGTATGATTATCTAAGCTAATTGACATGTCATTTAGCTTTAATATCTTGGATTGTTTTTAATTGCATATTCATCATCTTAGATAAGCATATAGGGTTTCCCTTGCTCTATGTTGCATTTGAATATTCATATATTCACTTAGGGTGTTAATCTCTTTTTAGAGAATTAAGTCTTGTGTTGTGACCGGATTTAGGTTGCTTAATTTGCAAGCAATCGGACTAGGTTCACTTATACCGGGATTAGGTTGGTGTGTGATTACTTCCGGGATTAGGTTGTAATTGTTTACACATTTAGTGGATTCGAGGTTCGAGTGTGGCTTACTTACTAGCCGGTGGTTTTTCCCGTGAGGGTTTCCACGTAAAAATCAAGTGTTATTTAAGTTCTGCATTTTATACTTGATTTATTGCTTTATTGCTTTATCTATTTAGGGGTAATTTTGTAATTTTGACTTATCACGAAAAATTGGGTTGAAACAAATTATAGCACGGTGTGTATAAATCTATCTAGAAGGGGGGGGGGGTGAATAGATTTTAAGCTTTTTACCCAATTTTTCGTGTTAGTCCAAATTACAAAATTACCCCTAAATAGATAAAGCAATAAATCAAGTATAAAATGCGGAAATTAAATAACACTTGATTTTTACGTGGAAACCCTCACGGGAAAAACCACGGGCTAGTAAGTAAGCCACACTCGAACCTCGAATCCACTAAATGTGTAAAACGATTACAACCTAATCCCGGAAGTAATCACACACCTACCTAATCCCGGTATGAGTGAACCTAGTCCAATTTGCTTGCGATCTAAGCAACCTAATCCCGGAAGCTACACACAAGACTTACTTTTTCAATGAAGAGAATAAACCCTAAGTGAATATATGAATATTCAAATGCAACATAGAGCAAGGGAAACTCTATATGCTTATCTAGGATGATTAATATGCAATTAGAATAATCCTAGATATTAAAAACTAAATGACATGTTCAATCAAATAGTTTAGCTAATCAAGATTAAGCACAAAACCTAATTAGCTATCACAATACAACTTCTCAAACATACATCACACAAATCTCAATCTTGTATCAAAAGATATATGAAAATCATACAAGTAATAAATTGAGATTGCTTGTTAAGAAAAACACAAAATATGTAAGATATTAGTAAAAAGCTTACCAAGCAAAGTATGATGAAGAATCCATGCAAAGAGACATCTAGATGATCAAGGATGATGCTAGATGATGATTGATGACCATGAAAAAGTGTTTGAGTAAACTAAAAATGAGTTCTTTGGAATTTTTCTTCTCTTTGAAAAATATCCTAAGTTTGGAATCTGAATATGAACTCTTCTTATTGACCTAAAGTCAAAGAGGCATATATATAGGGGGCCAAAACAATGTGTGGTCATTTTGATAAGTTGGCCTCATATTTGCCTTGGGCGCTGTACGTAGAGCGCCCCTACTCTGTTCTTACGGGAAAACAGAGTGGCGCTGTACGTAGAGCGCTTTGTACATCGCTTTGTACAGGGACCCAACAGCGACTGAATTAAATCGATCAGGTCTGAACAGCGCTCAATGGGCGCTGTTCGTACAGTGCTTCTGTAGAGCGCTTTTGGGAGTGCCCAATGCAAAAATGCAATCCTAAGTCTAAGCATGACAAGGCAATTGGATATGAAAGATGCAATCAAACTAACATGCAAGAAGAGATGTTAATGAACATTAATGCACAAAAATAAGACACACAACATACATGTATTAAATATATGCATGAGTTGTGAGTGTGTGCAACTATCTCTTCAAGACAAGTAAGCACAAAGAAATATACCTTCGGTGCTTTATCAATACGAGGTCTTCAAAGGGCTTCGAACACTAAACCCGATACCTAGGCTACCCTTACAAAGAACCCCAACATGTGGTTTGTCCACGAAATGAGTCAATCAACAAATGGGAACCTTACAATCTCCCCCTTTGGCTATTTCGTGACAAAACCACCACTCACATTGATTCCTCACAAAGAAATAGAAACTACGGGACAACTATGATTTTCTGCAACACAAAGAGATAAGAAAATAAAACTTCAAGTCTTCAATCTCTTGTAGAAAAATCAAGCCCTGAAAAGAAAGTTTCTAACATTTCCAATACAAGTAAAAAGTGAGAACAAAAACAAGCATTTGCATTTTAAAAGTTTAGGCACAACATTATGAAATGTATGTGTATGCAATGCTCCCCCTCAATGTGTTACTCCCCCTCAATGAATGTTCTCCCCAATAAACAAATCCCCTTACCATATCCTACTCCCCCTTTTTGTCATGATATAGGCAAAGGAGTAGTCCCCAACCGGGTCACTCATAGCAACGAGAGATAGAAGCATGCAAGATATTTGCATATATATATAAGTCACTTCACCTCAATTAATTGAAGAGAAACAAGGAGATTTATTTGAAAGAAAATGTGTGACTCAAACATACTTTGCATACAAGACATGTAGCATTCAAGTCCAAAATATCATGGTATTTGGCAAAGCAAATGACAAGATTTCTAATAGGAATTCAAACCAATTTCACCAAAGTCATGAGTAAAGCAAGGATATAGAATATATTGATTTCAATTTAAGAACAACTATATCCAACTTTATAAGTGAAACATGGCATGAGCGACTTTGCACCCTTTTTTATTTTTCCGGATAAGATATCCGTATGATAGTAGCCATGGTCAACTAATAAAGAAAGAGAGACATTTGGAATATAAATTCCTTTGAACGGATATAAGATCCTTTATTCATTTTGAGTCTCATAAGCTTTCACACAAGTTTTGCATTTTAAGAATATGCAATCATCAATTCATGCTTTTCATGTGAGCATGTGATATGAATTTCATGCTTTTTCATTTGACATTAGCATGTTATTAAAGAATCATCATGTCATGGAGATAATCATAGGTCATTCAAATCATACTTCCTACATACATCTCCTAGTCCAAAAATGCATGTTTGAACATAAATATGACATGGATTGTAAACAAGCAAGGTTCACACTTATTGAATTGAAAACATATATACATATGTGCAACCAAGCTTACTCAACCAATTAAAAGAAGAGGCATAAGTTATTTAGAATTTTTTGCAAGATACAAGAATGCAAAATAGCTCTCTTTGCTTGAGTTCCCCATATGGGGTCAATCATAGAACATCACTCCACAAGACATATCCCAATAGATCTATTAAGAGTTTTTAATCGAGTAGCATTTAAGGGTTTAGTAAATAAGTCCACAAGTTGATTATTAGTACCTACATGTTCAAGTACTATGCATTTATTTTCAACAAGCTCTCTAATGAAGTGATGGCGGATGTCAATATGCTTAGTTCTATGAAACAAATTAGAGGCGTGTTCTTTATAAAGCTAGAGGGGGGGGGGGGGGGGGGGGGGGGGGGGGGGGGGGTGAATAGATTTTAACAATTATTACCCAATTTTCGCATGCATGTCAATTTTACGAAAATACCCCTAGCAAGTCAACAATACATACAAGTGTAATATAGTGCGGAATTTAAATAACACTTGATGTATACGTGGAAACCCAACCACTAGGAAAAACCACGGGCTGTATAGTGCGCCACACTAGGAACTCGAAATCACTAATTGAAATGAAGTTTACAACCTATGTAGACCTCGTCTAACACTCCGGTCTGTAACCCCTCACTTCTACCCAGCGGGCCTTTGTTAGCAACCCTATTCCAATTTGCTTGATCCTCGAAGTCACTACTTGTAATGATGTTTACAGCCAATCCCTGTCTGTAACCCACCACTACTACCCAGCGGGCCTGTAATAGCAACCCTAGACCAAGACTTCAATCTCTCAAAAGAGATGCACAACCCTATGTGAATATGTATGAATATTCAATTAATGCAATAAGAGCTAGGGTACTCTAAATGCTTATCTAGGATGATGATATATTCAATTTAAATCAACCCTAGATATCAATTGCTAAATGACATGTCAAATAGCATAGATAATCATAGATTATAAAAACCTAGATATCTATCAAAAACAACACTCAATTAATTCATCACAAATAATCTCTTTTCTTGTATTTAGCATATGATCTAAAACATACAAGTAATTTAAAAGAGATGGCTTGGTATTTAAAATACTACAATAAGATGAAATTAATCAAAATCTTACCAAGCAAGTTGTGATGATGCAAACCCATACATGGATGCACTCTATATAGACATAGGAGATGCAATATGAAATTTGATGCAAAAGGGGTTTGATTTGAGTGGTTAAAGTTGAGTTCTTGATTTGATTTTCTCTCAAAATCTATCTTTGAAGATTAGGGTTCTTAAGAGTCAAAGAACATCATCAGATAATGAGAAAGTGTGATATTTATAGACATCAAGAATTGGGCATGTGAAAAGACACTTTTGCCCCTGAAACGCACCGTTCGGCGGTTTCAATCGGCAGCCAGGCCGCCGATGATGACCGCCGAATTGAGCTCTTGAAGAACAGAGCATCAACGGCGGTTTCATTCGGCGGTTTTGTGACCGCCGATCCAACCGCCGAATCAAACCCGAGGGATTAAAATCGATCAGGTATGAACGGCGGTTTCGAATGGCGGTCGTGACCGCCGATCTTGACCGCATAATTGCTTCAGACCAATCTGGACTGAAATGGCAGTTTCATTCGGCGGCCAGGCCGCTGATCATAACCGCCGATCACCAACAATGGTGAAAACCAAGGAGAAGCCAAGGGCATTCTCCATAGGCGGTCTTCGCGTGAAACCAAGCACTCATTAGTGCAAGCGCGGACGTTTCCGAACAATGTCGGGAAACGAATTATAAGGCACATATACACACAACAAGATATATCAACCAAAGTGCTAGTGTGTAAAGTGACATGTGAAGAGATGCACATAAAAATAAGCAAGTATGCAATCATAGCAAGAATGCTAAGTGTGTGTGTGCTACTAAATCTCTTCAAAGAAAAACAAGCACAAGAGATTATACCTTTGGCGTGCTTGTATCTTGAGGTCATGGAAGGGCCTTTGATCTTCAACACTAAACACTTAGACTACCCTTACATTCAAAACCCCAACATGTGGTTTGACCACGAAATAAGCCAATCAACAAAACGGGAATCCTTACATTCTAGAATGTTGTACCGGATTCTTGGAAATATTAATAGCACTCATGTTATCACAAAAGAGAGTGAGAGTACCTTGGTTGAATCCGTAGTCCACTAGCATTTGCTTCATCCATAGGAGTTGTGTGCATCCACTCCCCGCGGCTATGTACTCGGCCTCGGCCGTGGACAAGGAAATCGAGTTTTGCTTCTTGCAAAACCAAGACACCAAGTTGTTGCCTAGGAAGAAGCAACCGCCCGATGTGCTCTTCCTATCATCACAATTTCCTGCCCAATCCGCATCACTAAAGCCTACAAGACTAGCATTAGTGTCAAAAGAGTACCAAATCCCATAGTTGGATGTCCCATTCACATAGCGAATGATTCTCTTTACGGAAGAGAGATGGGACTCCTTAGGATCCGCTTGGTACCTAGCACACACACCCACACTAAAGGAGATATCGGGCCTACTTGCGGTCAAATAAAGCAAGCTACCTATCATGCCACGATATAACGTTTGTTCCACACTTTTACCACTAGCATCCTTGCTTAGCTTCAAAGTGGTACTCATGGGTGTATCACAATGTTTGGCTTTTTCAAGACCAAACTTCTTCACTATGTTTTTGGCATATTTGGCTTGGGTTATGAAAATCCCATCATCTAGTTGCCTAATTTGCAAACCTAGGAAGTAACTAAGCTCACCAACAAGACTCATCTCAAATTCATGAGACATAACATCAACAAATTGTTGGACCTTGGTGTTGTTGGTGGAGCCAAACACTATATCATCAACATATATTTGAGCTATGAAAAGCTTATCATTGTTTCTTTTGATGAATAGTGTCTTGTCAACACTACCACGTGTGTAGTCATTGTCAACAAGAAATTGAGTGAGGCGCTCATACCAAGCCCTCGGTGCTTGTTTCAACCCATATAGAGCCTTCTTAAGGCGATAGACATGGTTGGGGTGGTGAGCATCCACAAACCCCTTGGGTTGTTCAACAAACACTTCCTCTTGCAAGAAGCCATTGAGGAAGGCACGCTTGACATCCATTTGGTGCAATTTGAACTTGTGCACACAAGAAATGGATAAGAGAAGCCTAATAGACTCTAAACGGGCAACGGGAGCAAATGTCTCCTCAAAGTCGATACCCTCAATTTGAGAGTACCCTTGTGCTACAAGTCTAGCCTTGTTCCGCACTATGTTGCCATCCTCATCGGATTTGTTCCTAAATATCCATTTAGCGCCTATGACATTAGTGGTCTTAGGCCTAGGAACTAGAGTCCAAACCTCATTCCTTTCGAATTGGTTTAGCTCTTCTTGCATGGCAAGAACCCAAAATTCATCATTTAAGGCTTCTTCAACCTTTTTGGGTTCAATTAGAGAGGTGTAGCATGTGTAGCTAATAAGATTAGCTATTTGACGCCTAGTTCTAACACCCTCATTCACATCTCCAATAACATCCTCTTTGTTATGGAGCCTTCTAACCCATGGAGCGGGTTCATTAGAGTCCAAGAGAGGGACTCTAGTAATAGGTTGTGTGACTTCATTAATGTCATTGGACGTCCCAACATTGGGAGTCACCACAACCCTCTCCAAAGGAGAGTCATCCTCTAAAACTTCCTCCTCCTCATGGTCATGAGACTTGAGCCTTGTATCATCAATAACAACATTCAATGATTCCATGACGGTTCGAGTCTTCAAGTTGAAAACTCTATAGGCTCTACTATTCAAGGCATAGCCAATAAAGATACCCTCATCACTCTTAGCATCAAACTTGCCAAGTTGATCACGGTCATTTAAAATGTAGCATTTGCTTCCAAATGTGTAGAAGTAGCTAACATTTGGCTTCCTACCCTTCCATAACTCATAGGAGGTGTTTCTAGATCCGGGCCTTAGGAAAACATGATTCCCTATATAGCAAGCCGTATTGACGGCTTCGGCCCATAGGTTCCTAGGGACATTGTTGCTAAGCAACATCACACGGGCCATCTCTTGAAGGACCCTATTCTTCCTCTCAACAACTCCATTTTGTTGAGGTGTCCTAGGAGCCGAGAACTCATGGGAGATGCCTAAGCTATTGCAATAGCTTTCAAATGAGGCATTCTCAAATTCCCTCCCATGGTCACTTCTAATCCGTTTAATGCTTTTAATGTTAGAATTCATTTCATTTTGTATTTTAGTACAAAGCAATTTAAACTTATCAAAAGTTTCGGATTTTTCTCTAAGAAAATATGTCCATGTAAATCTAGAGAAATCATCAACACAAACAAAAATGTATCTCTTTCCACCTAAACTCTCGGTTTGCATAGGACCCATGAGATCCATGTGGAGAAGATCTAGGGGCTCCTTGGTGGAGAGATACTTGCCCTTTTTATGCATGCTTTTGGTTTGTTTTCCTTGTTGGCAAGGTCCACAAATACCATTGGCTTTCTTCCCAAGCTTAGGGAGGCCACGCACACAATTGAACTTTCCAAGGGTTCTCAAATCCCTAAAGTTCATGTGGCCAAGTCTTTCATGCCACAACTCTATTTGCTCATCCATGGACACATTGTTTGAGACTATTCTAGCTTCAAGACATAACAATTGTCACTAGATCTCATACCTTTCAACAAGGTTTGTCCATCGGGCTTTAGGATCGAGCAATCATCTTTACAAAACAAGACGGAATATCCTTCATCACTTAGATGTGAAATGCTTATTAAATTGGCTTTCAAGCCATCAACAAATAAAGCATCGGATAAGGAGGGTAATCCGGGAACAGAAATGGTTCCTTTCCCTACAACCTTCTTTTTGGATCCATCAGCAAAAGTGACATATCCTCCTTCCTCCATAACAAGAGTCTCGAAGAAACACTTGTTTCCCGTCATGTGCCTAGAGCACCCACTATCTAAATACCAAAAATTAGAAGAATTTGCCTTTAAGGCTATTTGAGCAACATGGCAAACATTTTCATTCTTTCTAATCCACCTAGAAACAATCTTAGCTTTCTTAGTGGTCTTTGGTACATGGGCTCTAGATGTCCTAGGATCATGCATAATAATATTATCATTCCTAGGAACATGCATCATGGCTCTTTTCTTTTTCTTCTCTATCATGCTTCTAGTTTTGCACATTTTTATATATCGAAAGCAATGTGGTCTAATATGACCATCAACTTGATCTCGAAGTCGTTGAAGCACTCATTCTCCTCCATCTTAAGCATCTCGAATTGAGTTTGGAGGACTTGAAGCTTAGAGTCCTTCACCACTTCGGTTCCCTCATGTGCAATCTCTAGGATGTCCCAAGCCTCCTTAGCTATCCTAGTATTTTGAATCAATTTATATTGATTTTCATCCATAGCACACAAGATGGCATGCATCGCCTTCCTATTCCACTTTGAAGCCTCAAACTCTTGCGCGTTCCATTACGCCTTAGGCTTCAATACTTCTTCTCCTCCACCATCGGGAGTCATCTTGGGTAGATCATATCCGTCTTCCACCGCCATCCATGCACGGTCATGAATTTGGCATATGTAGGATTCCATCTTTCCTTTCCATTGGGAATAGTTCAATCCGGTAAGAAGTGGAGGCCTTGTGCTTGAAGCACCTTCGTTGCCACCACCATTTCCACCGTTTCCACTCATAGTGTTTATGAATGAATGAAATGAATGCAAATGTATGAATGATCAAAAATCACATAAAATGCAAAACACACCAAAATAAGCAAGGATCACCTATGTATGTCTAGGAACCCGCTCTGATACCAACTGAAACAAATTATAGTACGGTGTGTATAAAACTATCTAGAGGGGGGGTGAATAGATTTTAAGCTTTTTACCTAATTTTTCGTGTTAGTCCAAATTACAAAATTACCCCTAAATAGATAAAGCAATAAATCAAGTATAAAATGCGGAAATTAAATAACACTTGATTTTTACGTGGAAACCCTCACGGGAAAAACCACGGGCTAGTAAGTAAACCACACTCGAACCTCGAATCCACTAAATGTGTAAAACGATTACAACCTAATCCCGGAAGTAATCACACACCTACCTAATCCCGGTATGAGTGAACCTAGTCCAATTTACTTGCGATCTAAGCAACCTAATCCCGGAAGCTACACACAAGACTTACTTTCTCAATGAAGAGAATAAACCCTAAGTGAATATATGAATATTCAAATGCAACATAGAGCAAGGGAAACCCTATATGCTTATCTAGGATGATTAATATGCAATTAGAATAATCCTAGATATTAAAAACTAAATGACATGTTCAATCAAATAGTTTAGCTAATCAAGATTAAGAACAAAACCTAATTAGCTATCACAATACAACTTCTCAAACATACATCACACAAATCTCAATCTTGTATCAAAAGATATATGAAAATCATACAAGTAATAAATTGAGATTGCTTGTGAAGAAAAACACAAAATATGTAAGATATTAGTGAAAAGCTTACCAAGCAAAGTATGATGAAGAATCCATGCAAAGAGACATCTAGATGATCAAGGATGATGCTAGATGATGATTGATGATCATGAAAAAGTGTTTGAGTAAACTAAAAATGAGTTCTTTGGAATTTTTCTTCTCTTTGAAAAATATCCTAAATATGGAATCTGAATATGAACTCTTCTTATTGACCTAAAGCCAAAGAGACATATATATAGGGGGCCAAAACAATGTGTGGTCGTTTTGATAAGTTGGCCTCATATTTGCCTTGGGCGCTGTACGTAGAGCGCCCCTACTCTGTTCTTACGGGAAAACAGAGTGGCCCTGTACGTAGAGCGCTTTGTACATCGCTTTGTACAGCGACCCAACAGCGACCAAATTAAATCGATCAGGTCTGAACAGCGCTCAATGGGCGCTATTCGTACAGTGCTTCTGTAGAGCACTTTTGGGAGCGCCCAATGCAAAAATGCAATCCTAAGTCTAAGCATGACAAGGCAATTGGATATGCAAGATGCAATCAAACTAACATGCAAGAAGAGATGTTAATGAACATTAATGCACAGAAATAAGACACACAACATACATGTATTAAATATATGCATGAGTTGTGAGTGTGTGCAACTATCTCTTCAAGACAAGTAAGCACAAAGAAATATACCTTCGGTGCTTTATCAATACGAGGTCTTCAAAGGGCTTCGAACACTAAACCCGATACCTAGGCTACCCTTACAAAGAACCCCAACATGTGGTTTGTCCACGAAATGAGCCAATCAACAAATGGGAACCTTACATGGGTAATAAGCTTAATATCTATTCACCCCCCTCTAGATAGTTTTATACACACCGTGCTATAATTTGTTTCAATTGGTATCAGAGCGGGTTCCTAGACATACATAGGTGATCCTTGCTTATTTTGGTGTGTTTTGCATTTTGTGTGATTTTTGATCATTCATACATTTGCATTCATTTCATTCATTCATAAACACTATGAGTGGAAACGGTGGAAATGGTGGTGGCAACGAAGGTGCTTCTAGCACAAGGCCTCCACTTTTTACCGGATTGAACTATTCCCAATGGAAAGGGAAGATGGAATCCTACATATGCCAAATTCATGACCGTGCATGGATGGCGGTGGAAGATGGATATGATCTACCCAAGATGACTCTCGATGGTGGAGGAGAAGAAGTATTGAAGCCTAAGGTGCAATGGAACGCGTAAGAGTTTGAGGCTTCAAAGTGGAATAGGAAGGCGATGCATGCCATCTTATGTGCTATGGATGAAAATCAATACAAATTGATTCAAAATACTAGGATAGCTAAGGAGGCTTCGGACATCCTAGGGATTGCACATGAGGGAACCGAAGTGGTGAAGGACTCTAAGCTTCAAGTCCACCAAACTCAATTCGAGATGCTTAAGATGGAGGAGAATGAGTGCTTCAACGACTTTGAGATCAAGTTGATGGACATAGTCAACCAAAGTCATCAACTTGGTGATCCATATTCGGATAGGAGAATCAAGCAAAAGATTATGAGATCTCTTCCGGATAGGTTTGAATCAAAAGTAACGGCTTTAGAAGAAAATAGTGGATACAAGGATATGAAGCCGAGTGAGGTGATTTGGAGACTTCTAGCTTATGAGTCTAGGAAGGGTCCTATCTCCACACCTCCTAAAAAGCAAAAAGGAATTGCTTTGAAGACCTCCAAGGATGAAAAGGAGGCAAAGAAGAATGACTTGGACGAAGACCTTGCATTATTTGTGAAGAGATTCAAGAGGGTCATGAAGTTCGGGAAAAAGGACTTTGGTTCCAAAGGTCAAAACTACAAGAAAAAGGGTTCCTACAACAAGTTTGAGCCTAGGAAAGAGAAGACTGAAAGGAAAGGGGTCCGATGCTTCGAGTGTGGTGGCATAGGTCACTTTGCCCCCGAATGTGCTAACCACAATGTCAAGAAGAAAGGTAAAGTGATGGCCGCCACATGGAGTAGTAGTAGTGATGACTCCATTGAGGGAGATGAGTCTTCAAGTGATGAAGAGCTCATGGCTAACCTCTTAGCTTTTGCCTCCTCCCATAAAAGCAAAAGTGCTAGTGAGAGAGAGGAAATGAGTCAAGAGGAAAATGACTCAAGTGGAGAAGAAAGTGATTCCTCTTCTAACTCCATAAGCAGTTTTGTGGAGAAAAAGGTGCTTGCTAAATGCCATGCCGAGTTTAATGATTTAGCAATCAAGAGCACAAGAAAGATCAAGATGTTGAGAGAAGAAAATCTTGAGCTTTCATCTCAAAATGACCACTTAAGTGAACAAGTGGAAAACTTCAAGAAGATGGAAGATGGAAAATAAGCTAAGTGAGGAGTTAGTCTTATCTAGGAGGAATGAAGAAAGCCTAAAGAGAGAGCTTGAAGAAGTAAGAGAGTCTATGACTAGGATGGATTCTAGCACCAAGAAGCTTGACCAAATGCTTGGTGTTGGAAAGAGTCCATGTGACAAGAGGGGTCTTGGGTATGAAGATGGCAAGAAGATCTCAACCTCTAACAAGACCGTGTTTGTCAAGAGTTTAAGGAACGAAGAAACTTCATTTGTGCAAATTCCTAGGAAGAAGTTAGAAATAGGACAATGTTCAAATGCACAAGTTAAGATGGGGCCAAGAAGGCAACCTCAAGCTCAACCCCCTAGGGTCTCTCAAGCCAACATTCCTCCACAATTGGCTCACAAAGGAAAAAGGCCAATCATGCAACCTTAAGCTAGGAAGCAATCTAGACCGGTTCAACAACGAAGATGGATTGAACCCATTCATCCACAAAGACAAGGACAAGGTATGATTCCTTATTTTACTCCTATATGTCATTTTTGTGGATTTGATGGTCATATTAGACCACATTGCTTTCGATATATTAAAATGTGCAAAACTAGAAGCATGATTGAAAAGAGAAAGAATAGAGCCAAGATGCATGTTCCTAGGAATGATAAAATTGTTATGCATGATCCTAGGACATCTAGAGCCCATGTACCAAAGACCACTAAGAAAGCTAAGATTGTTTCTAGGTGGATTAGAAAGAATGAAAATGTTTGCCATGTTGCTCAAATAGCCTTGAAGGCAAATTTTTCTAATTTTTGGTATTTAGATAGTGGGTGCTCTAGGCACATGACGGGAAACAAGAGTTTCTTCGAGACTCTTGTTATGGAGGAAGGAGGATATGTCACTTTTGCTGATGGATCCAAAAAGAAGGTTGTAGGGAAAGGAACCATTTCCGTTCCCGGATTACCCTCCTTATCCGATGCTTTATTTGTTGATGGCTTGAAAGCCAATTTAATAAGCATTTCACATCTAAGTGATGAAGGATATTCCATCTTGTTTAGTAAAGATGATTGCTCAATCCTAAAGCCCGATGGACAAACCTTGTTGAAAGGTATGAGATCTAGTGACAATTGTTATTGTCTTGAAGCTAGAATAGTCTTAAACAATGTGTCCATGGATGAGCAAATAGAGTTGTGGCATGAAAGACTTGGCCACATGAACTTTAGGGATTTGAGAACTCTTGGAAAGTTCAATTGTGTGCGTGGCCTCCCTAAGCTTAGGAAGGAAGCCAATGGTATTTGTGGACCTTGCCAACAAGGAAAACAAACTAAAAGCATGCACAAAAAGGGCAAGTATCTCTCCACCAAGGAGCCCCTAGAGCTTCTCCACATGGATCTCATGGGTCCTATGCAAACCGAGAGTTTAGGTGGAAAGAGATACATTTTTATTTGTGTTGATGATTTCTCTAGGTTCACATGGACATATTTTCTTAGAGAAAAATCCGAAACTTTTGATAAGTTTAAAATGCTTTGTAATAAAATACAAAATGAGAAGAACTCTAATATTAAAAGCATAAAACGGATTAGAAGTGACCATGGGAGGGAATTTGAGAATGCTACCTTTGAAACCTTTTGTAATGGTTTAGGCATCTCCCATGAGTTTTCGGCTCCTAGGACACCTCAACAAAATGGAGTTGTTGAGAGGAAAAATAGGGTCCTTCAAGAGATGGCCCGTGTGATGTTGCTTAGCAACAATGTCCCTAGGAACCTACGGGCCGAAGCCATCAATACGATTTGCTATATAGGAAATAGAGTTTTCCTAAGGCCCGGTACTAGAAACACCTCCTATGAGTTATGGAAAGGCAAGAGGCCAAATGTTAGCTACTTCCACACTTTTGGAAGCAAATGCTACATTTTGAATGACCGTGATGAACTTGGCAAATTCGATGCTAAGAGTGATGAGGGTATTTTTATTGGCTATGCCTTGAATAGTAGACCCTATAGAGTTTTCAATTTAAAGACTCTAAGTGTTATGGAATCATCCAATGTCGTATTTGATGATACTAGGCTCAAGTCAAATGATCATGAGGAGGAGGTTATTTTTAGTGATGTTTCTCCTTTGGAGAATGTTGTGGTGTCTCCTAATGTTGGGACATCTAATGTCAACAATGATGACACACAACCTATTGATAGAGTTCCTCTCTTGGACTCTAAAGAACCCGCTCCATGGGTTAGGAAACTCCATGATAAAGAAGATATCATTGGAGAGGTTAATGAGGGTGTTAGGACTAGATGTCAACTCGCTAATCTTATTAGCTACACATGCTACACCTCTCAAATTGAACCCAAAAAGGTTGAAGAGGCCTTAAATGATGAATTTTGGGTTCTTGCCATGCAAGAAGAGCTAAACCAATTCGAAAGGAATGAGGTTTGGACTCTAGTTCCTAGGCCTAAGACAACTAATGTCATAGGCACTAAATGGATATTTAGGAACAAATCTGATGAGGATGGCAACATAGTGCGGAACAAGGCTAGACTTGTAGCACAAGGGTACTCTCAAATTGAGGGTATCGACTTTGAGGAGACATTTGCTCCCGTTGCCCATTTAGAGTTTATTAGGCTTCTCTTGTCCATTTCTTGTGTGCACAAGTTCAAATTGCACCAAATGGATGTCAAGAGTGCCTTCCTCAATGGCTTCTTGCAAGAGGAAGTGTTTGTTGAACAACCCAAGGGGTTTGTGGATGCTCACCACCCCAACCATGTCTATCACCTCAAAAAGGCTCTATATGGGTTGAAACAAGCACCGAGGGCTTGGTATGAGCGCCTCACTCAATTTCTTGTTGACAATGACTACACACGTGATAGTGTTGACAAGACACTATTCATCAAAAGAAACAATGATGAGCTTTTCATAGCTCAAATATATGTTGATGATATAGTGTTTGGCTCCACCAACAACACCAAGGTCCAACAATTTGTTGATGTTATGTCTCATGAATTTGAGATAAGTCTTGTTGGTGAGCTTAGTTACTTCCTAGGTTTGCAAATTAGGCAACTAGATGATGGGATTTTCATAACCCAAGCCAAATATGCCAAAAACCTAGTGAAGAAGTTTGGTCTTGAAAAAGCCAAACATTGTGACACTCCTATGAGCCCCACTTTGAAGCTAAGCAAGGATGCTAGCGGTAAAAGTGTGGACCAAACCTTATATCGTAGCATGATAGGGAGCTTGCTCTATTTGACCGCAAGTAGGCCCGATATATCATTTAGTGTAGGAGTTTATGCTAGGTACCAATCCGATCCCAAGGAGTCCCATCTCTCTTCGGTTAAAAGAGTCATTCACTTTATGAATGGGACTTCCAACTATGGGATTTGGTACTCATTTGACACTAATCCTAGTCTTGTAGGATATAGTGATGCGGATTGGGCAGGAAATTGTGATGATAGGAAGAGCACATCGAGCGGTTGCTTCTTTCTACGCAACAACTTGGTGTCTTGGTTTTGCAAGAAGTAAAACTCAATTTCCTTGTCCACGGCGGAAGCCGAGTACATAGCCGCGGGGAGTGGATGCACTTAACTCCTATGGATGAAGCAAATGCTAGTAGACTACGGATTCAACCAAGGTACTCTCACTCTCTTTTGTGATAACATGAGTGCTATTAATATTTCCAAGAATCCGGTACAACATTCTAGAACTAAGCATATTGACATCCGCCATCACTTCATTAGAGAGCTTGTTGAAAATAAATGCATAGTACTTGAACATGTAGGTACTAATAATCAACTTGCGGACTTATTTACTAAACCCTTAGATGCTACTCGATTAAAAACTCTTAGTAGATCTATTGGGATATGTCTTGTGGAGTGATGTTCTATGATTGACCCCATATGGGGAACTCAAGTAAAGAGAGCTATTTTGCATTCTTGTATCTTGCAAAAAATTCTAAATAACTTATGCCTCTTCTTTTAATTGTTTGAGTAAGCTTGGTTGCATATATGTATATATGTTTTCAATTCAATAAGTGTGAACCTTGCTTGTTTACAATCCATGTCATATTTATATTCAAACATGCATTTTTGGACTAGGAGATGTATATAGGAAGTATGATTTGAATGACCTATGATTATCTCCATGACATGATGATTCTTTAATAACATGCTAATGTCAAATGAAAAAGCATGAAATTCATATAACATGCTCACATGAAAAGCATGAATTGATGATTGCATATTCTTAAAATGCAAAACTTGTGTGAAAGCTTATGAGACTCAAAATGAATAAAGGATCTTGTATCCATTCAAAGGAATTTATATTCCAAATGTCTCTCTTTCTTTATTCGTTGACCATGGCTACTATCATACGGATATCTTATCCGGAAAAATCAAAAAGGGTGCAAAGTCGCTCATACCATGTTTCACTTATAAAGTTGGATATAGTTTCTCTTAAATTGTAATAAATATATTCTATATCCTTGCTTTACTCATGACTTTGGTGAAATTGGTTTGAATTCCTATTAGAAACCTTTGTCATTTGCTTGGCAAATACCATTGTATTTTGGACTTGAATGCTACATGTCTTGTATGCAAAGCATGTTTGATTCACACATTTGCTCACAACTAAATCTCCTTGTTTCTCACCAATTAATTGAGATGCATAAAGTGACTTATATTAATTATGCAAATCTTGCATGCTACTATCTCTCGTTGCTATGAGTGACCCGGTTGGGGACTACTCCTTTACCTATATCATGACAAAAATGGGGAGTAGTATATGGTAATGGGAGTTGCAAAATATAGAAGCAATTGTGCATATTGGGGAGAACATTCATTGAGGGGATTGAGGGGGAGTAACCCGTTGAGGGGGAGCATTGCATACACTACATTTTATCATGTTGTGCCTAATTATTTTTAAATGCAAATGCTTGTTTTTGTTCTTACTTGATTCATCTCACTTTTTACTTGTATTGGAAATGTTAGAAACCTTCTTTTTAGGGCTTGATTATTCTACAAGAGATTGAAGACTTGATGTTTTATTTTCTTATCTCTTTGTACTATAGAATATCATAGTTATCCCGTTGTTTCTATTTTAATGTGAGGAATCAATGTGAGTGGTGGTTTTGTCACGAAATAGCCAAAGGGGGAGATTGTAAGGTTCCCATTTGTTGATTGGCTCATTTCGTGGACAAACCACATGTTGGGGTTCTTTGTAAGGGTAGCCTAGGTATCGGGTTTATTGTTCGAAGCCCTTTAAAGACCTCGTATTGATAAGCACTGAAGGTATATTTCTTTGTACTTACTTGTCTTGAAGAGATAGTTGCACACACTCACAACTCATGCATTTGTTTAATACTTGTATGTTGTGTGTCTTATTTTTGTGCATTAATGTTCATTAACATCTCTTCTTGCATGTTAGTTTGATTGCATCTTGCATATCCAATTGCCTTGTCATGCTTAGACTTAGGATTGCATTTTTGCATTAGGCGCTCCCAAAAGCGCTCTACAGAAGCGCTGTACGAACAACGCCCATTGAGCGCTGTTCAGACCTGATCGATTTAATTCGGTCGCTGTTGGGTCGCTGTACAGGCGCTGTACAAAGCGCTGTACGAACAACGCCCATTGAGCGCTGTTCAGACCTGATCGATTTAATTCGGTCGCTGTTGGGTCGCTGTACAGGCGCTGTACAAAGCGCTGTACAGGCGCTGTACAAAGCGCTGTACAAAGCGCTCTACGTACAGCGCCACTCTGTTTTCCCGTGAGAACAGAGTTGGGGTGCTGTACAAGCGCTGTACAAGAGGCACTCTACGTACAGCGCCCAAGGCAAATATGAGGCCAACTTATCAAAATGACCACACCTTGTTTTGGCCCCCTATATATATGCCACTTTGACTTTAGGTCAATGACAAGAGTTCATATTCAGATTTCATACTTAGGATATTTTTCAAATAGAAGAAAAATTCCAAGAACTCATTTTTAATCACTCAAACACTTTTTCATGATCATCAATCATCATCTAGCATCATCTTTGATCATCTAGATGACATCTTGCATGGATTCTTCATAATACTTTGCTTGGTAAGCTTTTCACTAATATCTTACATATTTTGTGTTTCTCTTAACAGGCAATCTCAATTAACTACTTGTATGTTATTTTATATACCTTGAATACAAGTTTGAGATTAGTATGATGTATTCTTGAGAAGTTGTATTGTGATAGCTAATTAGGTTTTGTGCTTAATCTTGATTAGCTAAACTATTTGATTGAACATGTCATTTAGTTTTTAATATCTAGGATTGTTCTAATTGCATATTAATCATCTTAGATAAGCATATAGGGTTTTCCTTGCTCTATGTTGCATTTGAATATTCATATATCCACTTAGGGTTTATTCTCTTCATTGAGAAAGTATGTCTTGTGTGTAGCTTCCGGGATTAGGTTGCTTAGATCGCTAGCAAATTGAACTAGGTTCACTCATACCAGGATTAGGTAGGTGTGTGATTACTTCCGGGATTAGATTGTAATCATTTTACACATTTAGTGGATTCGAGGTTCGAGTGTGGCTTACTTACTAGCCCGTGGTTTTTCCCGTGAGGGTTTCCACGTAAAAATCAAGTGTTATTTAATTTCCGCATTTTATACTTGATGTATTGCTTTATCTATTTAGGGGTAATTTCGTAATTTTGACTAACACAAAAAATTGGGTAAAAAGCTTAAAATCTATTCACCCCCCCCCCTCTAGATAGTTTTATACACACCGTGCTATAATTTGTTTCAGACTTGATGAAGCCAGCGGCCATTGAGTTACATCGGGGTCCTTTACTTCAAGTACTCCTGGATGTACTAGACCCGGTATACCAAACAGAGACAATATACCTGCTTCTCAGGGCCACAGGTATAACAGCATCTGAGAAAATAACTTGTCAAATGCAGTCGGTGATCGTGAAGCCAACGAATGGGCTGCTGCCACCTCCAGACCACCTGCCCGTTCCAGGGACGATGAATCCTCGCACAACATTAAGAGAAGGTTTGATTCATCAAGGTCTGATATGTCATCAACACAGACATGTTTTTCATAACGTAGTTGATCATCATTGACCCTGTCATAAATGCATCCCCTATCACATCCTACCAATCTTGGTCGTCTTGCCTTTCATCATCATCGCCCTCTTCATAATCACCTCCCTCATTGTAGGTAGCCTGATCACCACCCAATCCTTCTTCCGCGTGCTCCCCACTCCCCACACGCTGCGGCTGATCTCCTGAATTACCGTCTCCTACATTTCCCTTGGGGATGACAGTGTCACAGTGTTACGTTTCCAAATATATAATAATCATTATTTAAATAAAATAAAGAAGTTTAATTACACAGGTGACATGTGTGGATATTTATGTACTTGAAACCCCAGCATCCGTCGTAGCCCTTCAATTTCCCGCCTCAAACCCTTATTGACGATATTGCGTACACGGTCCGCCCTCATTTCCTCATGAACGATACTGCATAAAAGTTCCGGTATGGTATTCACCGCATTCAGAACTCTTTCAAGTACTTCGGGTCCCACAAACTGTCGAGGTACCTCCAACTGTTTATGTAAAATGTTATACGTAAAACACCAAAACTTTTTCCATGGTGTAAACAATAGATCCACAAACAAATTAGGCAATCAACAACATTTCGAAATAAACCATTGATCTAATAATACTAGGCCAAGTTACCTCATCGGTTGTGTGACCAACCGAATGTCGCCCACCGTTTGATCCTTCTCTCTGATAGAAGTCTTCTTGCCTGGCATCATCAACCGAGCCTACTGCACCTTGGTCAAGTGAATGAACCGGATGGTCAACCGGTGGAGGGAAAGATCCCTGTCTATCGTTGGATCGTTGTATATCCGGAAGAACCGTATCTGTACGGTCCGTTGTATCTACACGGGCACGTACTCTCCGCCCGCCGTTAGTTTTCTCCCTTGGCCTGCGCTTCCTCTTGGTGGGTTCCTTATCCTTGTTACTCCCACTCGGCTTCCACTAGGGTCCCTCAGACAGGTTCACATCAATATCCCTCCAGTAATGTTTCTGCAACTCATGTTTGGTGGGTACAAGCACCGGAATCCCAGTAAGCTGAAGGATTATGGAACTAATATAATTGTCCAATATCTAAAGAACATAAATAATACTAAATTATAGGACAATGAGATATTTGTAAATTACATTCCCGCTTGTCTAAGCTTTGGTCCAGGCGTTGACCATGTCCGATCCCCTCTGTTTGAAACAATACTTCCTATACCGTGGCTCTCTGTTAGGATCCTCTATTAGCTTACCGCATTTGTTGCACATCACAGGTATAGCCTCCGCAACCCAAAACTGTACCGTGTCAAACCCGGGAAACGGTTTTAGAGTCTGTAATTAGCATTATGTATCATGGAAAAATAAATAATCTTAATTACAAACATATGTCAAGGTCAAAGGTCAAAACGGATTAAGGATTTAAAAAATAACATGTAATCCCCAAATGAATCTGTATAGGTTGTATCTTCTAGTCTGCCCGAGAGGGTCTGCCGGTACCTTAAAACCTTGACGGATGTAGTGGAGGGTTATCTTGAAAATGTAGTGATCCCAGGCAAAGTTGTTAAACACTTGAACATCCTCCACTAGAGAGAACATCTAGTACGCCACCTGGTTCTGGTCGTCCTGACTGAAGAGGACCCTATTGGAAAAAAGAAGCAATGCCAACTTAAGTGCATCGTGAGGCCGTTTGAAATGCTCCGCCATGAATAGAGCTTTCAAATCTGCGATCACAACTTTTTTCCTTCCCTGAAAGTGTTAGGATTATGCTCAATAGCAAGAGTGTAATAGTGTTTTTGACAATCTATTCATATTAATAATGTGATTTCTGGTTTAACAAATCTTATAGCATTTATAGTTTAATTATTATAATAATTGTCAAAAGTAAATAATCATAAGGTCAAAAGACTATGAGAAAAGAAGAATTGTTCGTACATCTGGATATGTATAAGGTAGACACAATTCTTTAGTTAGTCTTGAATAATGTTCACAACTTAAGTTAAAGGTTGGGCACCCTTATCTTGTTAAAGTTGTAGAATTGTTTTGCTAGCATTTCAGTGGGATCAAATGAGTTATGATGAGTCTTAAATCATCGGAGGGTCTTCGAGTAAAAGAATCTAGTGCACTAGGTGCATTGAACAGGATCACAATGAAATACTTTATCTAGAACCGTTAGTAGATAAAAGTCTTTCATTATCAGGACAATCGGAGAGTCTATCTTAATCCTGAGATAAATGATGGACTTATGGTTACAAGTGATATCATTTGAGCTATCAATGAGTACAATTATATAGCATAGTCTATCCTCGATAGTTTGGTGGTATTCATTTGCTAATCGATAGAGGACTTCATTTATAGATATGGACATCGTGGCTCCATTTATTAAATGAGAGTATAATATTATCATATGGATGTTTTGAGGTATTGGATATTAAATCTCAACGTTGAGTTTTCAATAGTGTCTATTGAAAACATGGCTTCTGGACAAGTCAAAGTATCCAAGTTCAAAACGTGGTCATATGAGTAAATATGGTAACTAGGAGAGCGATAGGCGGTCTATGATCTCTTGGCGATTGCTGATATTATTCACGAGGGTAAACCATCTCCAATAAGATTGTCTAGGGTATGAATGAGAAACATCTTCTTATTCTATCTTTATTTAAGAGTTCAATTTTAGCTCTTTAGTGGAATGAGTTAAAATTAATAGATCGGACCTAAGTGAATCATTTGTTGATTGTGATTAGGTTGTGTCTATTGAAGTTTAAATTTAGATAACCCGCCAAGATCCCTAATCCACATGGACTTGCATGGATCACTTGATATATTCTACCGGACCAATTTATGGGTCCATCTAGAATTGTACTTAATATATAAAGAATATAATTTGCACATTATTTATTTAATGTGTTGTTAAATTATATTAATATATTAATGAAAGGCATGTGGGCTTGTTTCATTTAGTAAGAATGGGTCCAGCTCACATGTGGGCTTTTTATTAAGGTCCAATGGATTTAATAAAATGGAAAAATAATATATGGCCCATGATAGAATACTTGGGCGGCAAGGCTAATAAATTAGCTTATTATATTATTTTATTTTATTATTTAATTAAATGGAAGTTAATTAATTTATTAATTAATTATTTAATTAATGATCAAAATCTTTTTCTGACTAGGAAACATGTTTCTTAGTAGTATACTATTGTTGGTAGTATAATAAGAATCAAAGTCTTTATTTGATAAGTAGATAAATAAAAGGAATTTATTTATCTAGTCAAATTAGGAAGTCTTTGATATAGTCACAAATACACTAAAGAGTTGGATTAGGGTTTGGAATTCTAAGGAAATCTACCTAGTGTTAGGATTTAAGTCAAAAGGCATTAATCCTATTTGGTAGAGGAATTCGGTCACTCTAATTATATTTAGGCAAGAATTCGGGCAGCATTATATATTTAAATATATGGAAAGTGCAGAATTTGGAAATATATATAATATATATAGAAGTTGAATTCGGAAACCCAAAAAGTTTTTGGCTTGAGAGTTTTTTCTCTTGCATGAGAAAAATAGAATCCAACTCTTAGATTAGTATGATATTTTCGGCCAAGAAGAAAAAGAGAAAAGATTGTTCTTATTTCGATAGTGCACTAGTAACTTTTATATCAAAAGGTTTTGTGCACAATTTCGAATAAGGTTCACGTGAGTTTCAATCTAACGATTGTGAATTCAAAAGTGACCGGAACATTCTTTGTAATCTCTTGGAAGTTTTTGTGACTAACGAAAAAGAAAAGATTTTGTTATCCATCCTCAGGTACACAATTCAAAGAAAGGGAGACCACGCTCCTAGGTGATTCACGTTCGTGATTGGATTGGAAGATCTTGCGGATTACCATCGACGCAATGTCAATCGGATCACGCGACAAAGGTATGATACTTTTGATTATATATGTTTAATTAATTAGAGGGTTAAGGTTCAAAATATGGAAAAAAAATTAAACTATACTAAACTCTTTTTTAGTCTCGCTTCCGCTGCGTTGACCGTATTTTTCCCTACAATTTGTATCAGAGCCTGGTTGTACCCTTTAATTAATTAACGTATATATACGTGAATCTATTTCTTTTTATTGTGATTATGCATGTTTAGAAAGAGATGGCACTCTAGGTATTCGCATATATAATTACATGTGGATGTATGGTTTTATATATGTTTTTATGTGGATTGTTGTTGCTCGATTTTGGTCCTAGATTTTGAATGTATTTTTTGTTATGGAATTGTAACAAGAACGGTGGTCTATCATCGCCATAATTCCTTCTTGGTAGTTGCTAGGTTTTCTTTTATTTTTATTGTAATATTAAAGTGCAGTTTTTTAGGTATTAAAAGTTACTGCAGTTTTTTTATTTTATTTTAAGTGCAGTTTTTTTTTTTGTAATAAAGTACTGCAGTGAATAAAAAAATAATAATAATAATAATAATACTGCAGTATTTTATATGTTTATGTACTACTGTATAATGTTCGAGTATTGAAGATTCAAAGATGTGAAGAATTGGATGCAACCGGAACCTAGAACGAGCGCCATGTGCACCCTTGGAGTGGATTGGGCTGCGCATGGCAAACCCATAAAATGGTGGGCTGCGCACGGCAGCCTTAGTGTTCTCATGGGCTGCACACGGCAGCCCTTTGTGGGGTTGTGGGGTGTGCACGCCCATAGGAGGCAGCCGAGGGATGCGCGGGTGGTCTATGGCCATTTGAAGACTTGTTCGTCAAGAAGGAAGATCTTGTATTCCTTACAATTGTAATTTACTTGCTTTTCTAGGATGGACCAAAATTGTGGCTATTTATTTTTTGTAAATATTACAATATTTGTTATTGTATGATAACATGTCATATAGAATAGGAGTGCCACTCATATATCTCTTTTGGTATGAACATGCATTGAATGATTTAGGTATCTAAATTGGCATCTAGATAACTTGGTAAATCATTCTATAGGATTTAATCACACGCCTTAAATAATTGAGTGGGAGAAGGTGTTTTGTAACACCTATGGCCTCCAAGGTTAGTTGAGCTATATTATTTATTGGTAATCCCCCCAAGGGGCGTCCATGAATGGAATTTAGCAACATACTTCCTTACAAGAATAGACTAGACAATTGACTTAAACGAGATCTACTCCCCAAGGAGGGATTTTCGTGAGAGAAAATATTAAGGGTCGATATCTTGGTAACACACTCAATGTAATTTTATTGATATCCTCCCAAGAGTTCTTGTCAGTAAAATTGCAAGGCTAAAATTGAAAACGCTAGTTGTTATGTTAACAATTAGGTGGGACCTAGTCCAACTAGTAAATGTTCATACTCCCAAAGGAGGCGTAACATTTATGGGTGTTGGATCATCGTTGAATTTTTATGATTGAGTTATTTATTTAATTCAAGATAAATATTTAAAAATGCTTTATCATGATTATTTACTTATATATGTTTTGTTTTATTCAGAAATCATGACCCCATCACTTATGAACATCCTAAAAGATAAAACTTTAACTGGTAATAATTATGTCACATGGAAAAGGAAAATTGGGTTGTTGCTGCAAGCTGAAAAACATAAATTTATTCTATCTATTCCTAAGCCACTTGCTCATACTTGTGAATCTAATGGCACAAGTCAAGAGATTCATTTGCTTGGTAAAGTTGCTACTGTTAAGACCCGTAAGAAGGTCAAGAAACAACAGAAGAAAAAGCAACTTGGGCCTACCAAGATAGTAACCAAGATCAAAAGGAAGTGCTCTCTTTGTGGTGAAAAGGGACATTGGAAAAGTAATTGCCCAAAGTCTCAGAACAAGAAGGAACAAGGTAATGTTAATTATCTTGAAACATGTTTTTTGGCAGATTCTACAGATTCTTGGATCATAGACTCTGGAGCAACTAATCATGTTTGTTATTCCTTGCAAGGGTTCAAGGAAAGGAAAAGACTGAATAAAAATGAAATCAACTTGCATTTGGGCAACGGAACGTTAGTGCCTGCAAGTGCAGTGGGAGATATTAGAGTTAATATTGATTCTAGTAGGCATTTAGAATTGATAGACGTTTATTATGTACCTCAATTCAAGATGAATTTAATTTCAGTTTCTTGTTTAAATAAATTTGGATATTCGGTTACTTTTAATAAAGTTTTTATTATTAGTAAGAATGACAAAATTATTTGCAAAGGTACATTGGAAAACGGTCTATTCTTTTTGCATAGAAATATCTCTCACTCGTTAAACACAGAATTAACGGAACCTAATCATAAAAGAGTAAAATTATCAAAAGATGAAACCTACCTATGGCATTTACACCTAGGTCATATTAACCTTAATAGGATTAAAAGATTGGTTAGTGACGGACCTTTAAGTGACTTAAAGGTTGATGATCTACCAACTTGTGAATCTTGTTTGGAAGGTAAGATGACCAAAATGTTGTTCTCGACCAAAGGCGCAAGAGCCACTGAATGTTTAGGATTAATACACACTGATGTATATGGTCCTATGAGCATTCAAGCTAGAGGTGGATATGAGTACTTCATCACCTTCACAGATGATTACTCGAGATTTGGCTCTGTGTATCTTATAAGACATAAGTCGGATGCTTTTGACATGTTCAAAGCATTCAAAGCTGAAATAGAAAATCAGCTTAAGAAACACATAAAAATCTTGAGATCTGATCATGGTGGAGAATA
The DNA here is from genome assembly GCA_008009225.1 of Acer yangbiense. Taxonomy (NCBI): domain Eukaryota; kingdom Viridiplantae; phylum Streptophyta; class Magnoliopsida; order Sapindales; family Sapindaceae; genus Acer; species Acer yangbiense. Next base: position 10,706,233 of record CM017765.1, on the reverse strand, counting down.
TCTATCAGGTGAGTTTCAGCAATATCTTATTGATAATGGGATAGTTTCTCAGTTTTCTGCACCAGGCATACCTCAACAGAATGGTGTAGTAGAAAGGAGAGATAGAACTCTTTTGGATATGGTTAGGTCTATGTTGAGTTATTCAACACTTCCTATTTCTTTTTGGGGATATGCTTTACAAACTGCAATATACATTCTAAACGATATACCATCTAAGTCCGTTCCTCAAACACCGCATGAGTTGTGGACTGGGTGCAAGCCTAGTTTACAACACTTAAGGATATTTGGACACGTGTTAAAGGGAAAGACAGAAAAGATGGAGTCCGTTCGGAAACATGCATATTTGTAGGGTATTCAAAAGAAACTAAAGGATATTATTTCTATAGTCCTTCAGATATTAAAGTATTTGTTTCGACAAATGCTAAATTTCTGGAAAAGGACTTTATGAATGATTTTGTACCTAGAAGTAGAATTGTCCTAAATGAGATGTTAGGAGATACAATTCCACGAGAGGTTACACAACCTAACCCAATTGTAAGTTCCAATCCAACACAAAATCAATAACCTACCATTCCTCGTCATAGTGGGAGGGTTAGTACACAACTCGAAAGATACATCGGTCTGGGAGAATCAGTGGAGAATCTCCCGAACGACGATGATCCCTACACGTATAAGGAAGCAATGGAGGATGTTGATAGTCGCCATTGGCAAAAGGTAATGCAATCTCAGATTGAATCCATGTTCGATAACAAAGTCTGGTCCCTTGTAGACTTGCCTAAAGGGATAAAACCCATTGGGTACAAGTGGGTATACAAGAGGAAAAGAGGTATGGATGGAAAGGTGGAAACCTTAAAGCTAGATTGGTAGCTAAAGGTTATACACAGAAAGAAGGTATCGATTACGAGGAAACCTTTTCTCCTGTGGCCATGCTTAAATCCATTAGGATACTCTTATCCATTGCAGCATCTTTAGATCTAGAGATTTGGCAAATGGACGTCAAGACAGCTTTCCTTAATGGAAGTCTTGACGAAAGCATCTACATGATGCAACCAGAAGGATTCATTGAAAAGGCCAAATGGAAAAGGTATGCAAGTTGCAGAAATCCATATATGGATTAAAGCAAGCATCCAAATCCTGGAACATAAGGTTCGATCAAGCTGTGAAAGGTATTAGATTTATTCAGAATCTTGACGAACCTTGTGTATACAAAAGGATTAAAGGCGACAAGTTGGTTTTCCTAATTCTTTATGTTGATGATATACTACTCATTGGAAACGATGTAGGTGTATTGACATCAGTAAAAGAATGGTTAGCAAAACAATTTGATATGAAGGACTTAGTAGAAGCAAGTTTTATTCTAGGTATCCAAGTAATAAGGGATAGAAAGAATAAAACGATTGCATTATCCCAAGCTTCATACATAGATAAAATATTGTCTAGGTTTTCCATGCAGGATTCCAAGAAAGGTATGTTACCTTTCAGACATGGAATCAAACTTTGTAAGGAACAAGTTCCTAAGAATGAGCATGAAGAGCAATTCATGAGTAGAGTTCCATATGCCTCGGCAGTTGGAAGTCTCATGTATGCAATGCTCTGCACTAGACTAGATATTTGTTTTGCTGTTGGCATAGTTAGCAGGTTTCAATCGAAACCTGCTCCTGATCACTGGACGGCAGTCAAGCATATTTTCAAGTATCTTAAGAGAACGAGAGATAATATGCTTGTATACTCTGGAGAGGATTTGATTCCCGTTGGGTATATAGATTCTAACTTCCAATCGGATTCTGACTCTAGAAAATCCACATCAGGATTTGTGTTTACTGTTGGAGGAGGAGCAGTCATATAGAGGAGTATCAAGCAATCTTGTATTGCTGATTCCACCATGGAAACTGAGTATGTTGCTGCATGCGAGGCTGCCAAAGAGGCTATTTGGCTCCGCCAATTCTTGATTGACTTGGAAGTGGTTCCTAGTGCGAATAAATAGATCACTATCTACTGTGACAACAGTGGAGCAGTGGCTAATTCGAAAGAACCAAGAAGTCATAAGAGAGGAAAACACATTGAAAGGAAGTATCACCTTTTAAGGGAAATTATATATAGGGGTGAGAACATGGGAATCAGAGATATGACACATTTGCTATAGCGCAAGTGGGAGATTGTTAGGATTATGCTTAATAGCAAGAGTGTAATAGTGTTTTTGACAATCTATTCATATTAATAATATGATTTCTGGTTTAACAAATCTTATAGCATTTATAGTTTAATTATTATAATTGTCAAAAGTAAATAATCATAAGGTCAAAAGACTATGAGAAAAGAAGAATTGTTCGTACATCTGGATATGTATGAGGTAGACACAATTCTTTAGTTAGTCTTGAATAATGTTCACAACTTAAGTTAAAAGTTGGGCACCCTTATCTTGTTAAAGTTGTAGAATTCTTTTGCTAGCATTTGAGTGGGATCAAATGAGTTATGATGAGTCTTAAATCATCGGAGGGTCTGCGAGTAAAAGAATCTAGTGCACTGGGTACATTGAACAGGATCACAATGAAATACTTTATCTAAACCGTCAGTAGATAAAAGTCTTTCATTATCAGGACAATCGGAGAGTCTATCTTAATCCTGAGATAAATGATGGACTTATGGTTACAAGTGATATCATTTGAGCTATCAATGAGTACGATTATATAGCATAGTCTATCTTCGATAGTTTGGTGGTATTCATTTGCTAATCGATAGAGGACTTCATTTATAGATATGGACATCGTGGCTCCATTTATTAAATGAGAGTATAATATTATCATATGGATGTTTTGAGGTATTGGATATTAAATCTCAACGTTGAGTTTTCAATAGTGTCTATTGAAAACATGGCTTCTGGACAAGTCAAAGTATCCAAGTTCAAAACGTGGTCATATGAGTAAATATGGTAACTAGGAGAGCTATAGGCGGTCTATGAGCTCTTGGCGATTACTGATATTATTCACGAGGATACACCATCTCCAATAAGATTGTCTAGGGTATGAATGAGAAACATCTTCTTATTCTATCTTTATTTAAGAGTTCAATTTTAGCTCTTTAGTGGAATGAGTTAAAATTAATAGATCGGACCTAAGTGAATCATTTATTGATTGTGATTAGGTTGTGTCTATTGAAGCTTAAATTTAGATAACCCGCCAAGATCCCCAATCCACACGGACTTGCATGGATCACTTGATATATTCTACCGGACCAATTTATGGGTCCATCTAGAATTGTACTTAATATATTAAGAATATAATTTGCACATTATTTATTTAATGGGCTGTTAAATTATATTAATATATTAATGAAAGGCATGTGGGCTTATTTCATTTAGTAAGAATGGGTCCAGCTCACATGTGGGCTTTTTATTAAGGTCCAATGCATTTAATAAAATGGAAAAATAATATATGGCCCATGATAGAATACTTGGGCGGTAAGGCTAATAAATTAGCTTATTATATTATATTATTTTATTATTTAATTAAGTGGAAGTTAATTAATTTATTAATTAATTATTTAATTAATGATCAAAATCTTTTTCTGACTAAGAAACATGTTTCTTAGTAGTATACTATTGTTGGTAGTATAATAAGAATCAAAGTCTTTATTTGATAAGTAGATAAATAAAAGGAATTTATTTAACTAGTCAAATTAGGAAGTCTTTGATATAGTCACAAATACACTAAAGAGTTGGATTAGGGTTTGGAATTCTAAGGAAATCTACCTAGTGTTAGGATTTAAGTCAAAAGGCATTAATCCTATTTGGTAGAGGAATTCGGTCACCCTAATTATATTTAGGCAAGAATTCGGGCAGCATTATATATTTAAATATATGGCAAGTGCAGAATTTGGAAATATATATAATATATATAGAAGTTGAATTCGGAAACCTAAAAAGTTTTTGGCTTGATAGTTTTTTCTTTTGCTTGAGAAAAATAGAATCCAACTTTTAGATTAGTGTGATATTTTCGGCCAGGAAGAAAAAGAGAAAAGATTGTTCTTATTTCGATAGTGCACTAGTAACTTTTATATCAAAAGGTTTTGTGCACAATTTCGAATAAGGTTCATGCGAGTTTCGATCTAACGATTGTGAATTCAAAAGTGACCGGAACATTCTTTGCAATCTCTTGAAAGTTTTTGTGACTAACGAAAAAGAAAAGAATTTGTTATCCATCCTCAGGTACACAATTCAAAGAATGGGAGACTACGCTCCTAGGTGATTCACGTTCGTAATTGGATTAGAAGATCTTGCGGATTACCATCGACACAATGTCAATCGGATCACGCGACAAATGTATGATACTTTTGATTATATATGTTTAATTAATTAGAGGGTTAAGGTTCAAAGTATGGAAAAAAATTTAAACTATACTAAACTTTTTTTTAGTCTCGCTTCCACTGCGTTGACCGTATTTTTCCCTACAGAAAATACCATGCGTGAATACCACCAGGGACAACCTCATACTCTCTTGAAGGTATGTCGAATAGGTGGCCAAATTTCAGGCCCGTGCACAAACAGAACTCCCTTTTCCCAAATCTTGCCTTAGTTTTTCCTAAGGCAAACCATAACTCGTCCTTACTACCTCTAGGAATGAATATTTGTCTCAACAGCAAGCTGTGAATGAACTGTGCCTGAAAATAACCCTTTTTAGGGAAATCCAAGTAGTGGCCAAAGCATCCTGACTCAAATTCTGCCCTTTCTCTGGCACGGTCAAGAATCTTGTCTATATCGGAAATCAATTTGTGAAAACTGTGTGTGTTGATGGTGATGTTATAATTACAAGTGGCCATCGGGTGTACCAACAAATGGTCCAAATTTTCCTCCTCAGCCATCTGTAAAAAAAATATAAAATTGCAAGAGTAATCTAACTAAGCATTGAGGCAGCATGAACATATATCCACAGTTAGAATTAAACAGAACAAAACCCATCCTAGAAATCTTTATATTTTATAGCGGTAAAGACGAAAAACATAAAATCTACAGTTAGGATAAAATGCAACTCCACCCATCTCCAATGAAATCGCTTGTTCGAAGTTCGAACACTGGATAAACATTGAGTCCAGATACAGTATTTAAGTCGAACACTGCATAAACATTCAAAGAATAATATGAACCGTCGTTCCTGTGAGTAATTTGGATTTCATTTCAATCGTCTTCCTTGTATTAACAATTACAGACTAAAACCCATCAACAAAACACAAATTGGGTATAGATTATTCCTTGAATGTTCGACACGCCATACCCAGACTGAAACCCATTACCAATTAATACATACCCAGTTGTAATAATGAAATTGAAACAAACAAACTTATGATAAGAAACAAAATTAGGATCAAAACAGAGAACGCCATACCGTCGACACAAATAGGTGCGTTGTCGATTAAAGAAGTACTTCCAGAAGACTCAGAACAGTTCCTCCTTTTGATGCTTACACGGTGTAAGTTCTTGAGTAAGTTAGTATACACGAAGAAAATAAGACTGTTATATAATCGGATTTATGATTAAATTGCAACCAACCCCCCTGAGGTTTGCTCTTTCACGAATAATTGGTTTAATTATTTTTTTAAAAATATCGTTCAAGTTTTGATAAATTCCAATTTAAAAAAAAAAAAAACTATTTACAAAATCCAATTGACCGTTTGGATTTGCTATAAAATTGACGTTGACACCAGATCAATGGCCAAGAATTACTTTTGATTAAAATAAATATATCAAAAATAATGATTTTATTATTAAATGTAATTATGCCATCCATTAAATGCAAAGTATTGATGTGATGTGTAAAGTCCACTAATCAAACTTGCTCAATTGTCATTAATTTTTTGCAACCGGCTAAAACCTGGTTGCATCGGATGCATGGTGCCCCCCCCCCCCCCCCACCCTCATCCTGCCACGTCAGAAACTTTGCTGACATGGCAGCATCATGGTCTGCAATGCACCATGCATTGCGCTGCACACAAGACCTCTTATAGCCAGAAACAACTTTATCACTACACAGTTACACCCATTGCAATAGCGGTCAAACTTAACGGAGTTTGAGTGTTACGGGTAACCTTAACACAACATATGATAAGAAACAAAATAAGGATCCAAACATATGAAAAGAAACAAAATGAGGATGAAAACATATGATGCCATAACGTCGACACAAATGGGTACGCCGTCGTTAAAGAAGTTCTTCCAGGTGTCGGATTTCGAATAGTCCTTTTTTTCATGCTTACACGGTAGAAGTTGTTGAGTAAGTAGGTATACACGAATAAACTAAGTCTGTTATATAGGGATTTAGTAGGAAATTGCAAACAACCTCTCTAAGGTTTGCTCATACATGAATAAATTGCAATTACAGTTGTGTGTTATGGATAAAAATATCGTTCAAGTTTTGATAAATTTGAATTAAATAAAACTATTTACAAATTCCAATTGACCATTTGGAGTACCATCGATATGTAACTGACTTGGTATATTTGTGTAAAACTAATATAATTATCACAATTACTTTTGAAATTCCTTTGCCATCACAATAACTGAAATTCCTTTGCCATCAGATCAATGGCCAAGAATTACTTTTGATTTAAATCTTCTATTTCAAAAATAATGATGTTATTATTATATGTAATTATGCCATGCATTAAATGCAGAGTATTGTGTTGATATGTACAGTGAATACAGTCCAATATGTCGCAAATTACTAAAATCCATATTGAGCTTTTCTGACATGAGCTAGTATGGTGATTTTCAAAATGACGGAAAAAACTCCCATCTAATCCAAAACCCATTTGCGATCTCCGCATGTCCAAATTGCTAAAACCGGGTCGATTTGTGGTTTGCTGTTTTGTTGAGGTGGTTGTGATATATTTAAAAAACAGTGCGGATTTTTACACCTATAAAAAAAGCTAGGGCACCCCTAATTTATTTATACCCGTTTTTATTTACAACCAAATTTGAATTTTAAAAAACTAATGTAGAAAAATTAGTATTTTATTGTTAAAAATAATTTACAAAACCAGAAGATTCTATCGTTGATTGTAAAACTAATATAATAGTCTTATTACTAACAAATACTAATATATAATCTTCGTATATATGTATTTTGAAGGTATATACAGAAAAATTAATAGGCGGTAAAATTACATTCGATCGACCACCAACGTTCTTAGTTATTACGCTAACACGATTAATCCATTACGCTGTAAAAGATTACGCTTGCCGATGACATGTATTGTGGGTATGTACTAATGATTCGTTGATACCAAGTGAAGAGGCAATTTGATTATTGACTCTATTGGACTGTTTTTTTGGATAAATAATTAAATGTTGATTACTCTCTCACTTTTGAGAATACCATTGGAGATGATCTAACCCTTTTGTCCCATAGGTTGAACGTTTATTCTATCACGATAAGAGTTGAAAACAAAAATCCCTGTGATTAGAAAATTCAAATAAATTCGTATATATTGCGAATGCAATACCCTAACGAGACATTAGACACAATTTGTAATCGGTAAACTAATAACAGTGTGAAACAACGGATTTTGTGTGTTGCAGGTAACCTCAACACAAAATGGGTAATTGGCTTGAATTTCCTGTTAAAATAATAAAGGTTTTACTTATGCTAGTGGTAAATGGATGCGTGAAGACACTTGAAATGCATGCGTCACGTGATTTGGTTCGTCTTCCCCATGTGATCGGAAACTCATACAAGAACTTCACTATGGATGCAGACATTTATCTACGACATTTCATTTGCAAACCACTGCACCAAATTCAAAGATCAAAACATAGAAAACACAATGTGAAGATTTTCGTTTACAATTCAAAACTTAAAAACATGGCATCCCAACTTGCAATATGTAGGGAAAAAAAAAACGATTACACGCAGCGGAAGCGAGACTAAAATAGGTTTAGTATATTTCAAAAAAATTTCCTTTTTATAGATGAACCTTAACCCTTTAACTAATTAATATATAATAAAGATATCGTACCTTTGTCGCGTGATCCGATTGACGTTGCGTCGATGGTAATCGCGCAAGATCTTTCAATCCAATCACGAACGTGAATCACCTAGGAGTGTGGTCTCCCTTCTCTTTGAATTGTGTACCTGAGGATGGATAACAAAACTTTTTCTTTTCTGTTAGTCACTTTAACTTCCAAGAGATAACAAAGAACTTTCCGGTCACTTTTGAATTCTCAATCCTTTGATCGAAATTTACGTGAACCTCATTCAAAATTGTGCACAAAGCCTTTTGATGTAAAAGCTACTAGTGCATTATCGAAATAAGAACGATCTCTTCTCTCTTTTCCTCTTTGCTGAATTTTCACACTATTGTCTAGAGTTGGATTCTATTTTTCAAGCTAAAGAAAAAAATAACTCTCAAGTCAAACTTTAGGGTTAGCCAAATTCTTTCTATATATAATATCTATATATCACCCTAATTCATTGCTCATTCTCATATATATATATTGGGCGAATTCCTTGCTTGATATAAATTATATATGTATCACGAATTCCTTTTCTCAATATATAATATATGTTAGGCAGGGACCACTTGCCATATTAAGCATATATATATATATATATTAGGCGACCTATTGCCATGCATATATCAAATATATTGCTGCATGAATTCTGCATGCTTTATAAATATATATATATATATATATATATATTGCGGCCAATTGCCATATATCTTTTTTATATATCTATATATTGTGGCCGAAATCCTTTACCATGTAGGATTTGTGTCTTTTGACTTAAATCCTAACCCTAGGTAGATTTTCTTAGAATTCCAAACCTTAATCCAACTCTTTAGTATATTTGTGATTATATAAAAGACTTCCTTATTTGACTAGATAAATAAATCCCTTATTTGTCTACTTACCAAATAAAGTCTTTTATTTTATTTATACTACCACAATAGTATACTATTAAGAAACATATTTCCTAGTCAGAAAAAGATTTTGATTATTAATTAAATAATTAACTAATGAAATAATTAATTTCCATTTAATCAAATAATAAAATAAAATAATATATTAAGCTATTTTTCAAGCCTTGCCGCCCATACACTAAGATAGGCCCAAATATTATTTTTCATTTTATTGAATCCATTGGACCTTTAATTAAAAGGCCCACATGTGAACTAGGCCTATTCTTACTAAAAGAAACAAGTCCACATGCCTTAATACAATTCTAGATGGACCCATAAGTTAGTCCGGTAGAATATATCAAGTGATCCATGCAAGTCCGTGTGGATTGGGGATCTTGGCGGGCTATCTAAATTTAAGCTCCAATAGACATAACCCAATCACAATCAACAAATGATTCACTTAGGTTCAATCTATTAATTTTAGTTCATTCCACTAAAGAACTAAAATTGCACTCTTAAATAAAGATAGAACAAGTAAATGACTCTCATTCATACCCTAGACAATCTTATTGGAGAGAGTTAATCCTCGTGAATAATATCAGTAATCACCAAGAGCTCATAGACCGCCTATAGCTCTCCAAGTTACCATATTTACTCATATGACCACATTTTGAACTTTGGATATTTTGACTTGTCCAGAAGCCATACTTTCAATAGTCACTATCGAAAACTCAACGTTGAGATTTTATATCCAATTACCTCAAAATATCCATATGATGATATTATACTCTCATTGTATAAATGGAGCCACGATGTCCATATCTATAAATGAAGTCCTTTATCAATTAACAAATGAATATCACCAAACTATCGAGGATAGACTATGCTATATAATCATACTCATTGATAACTTAAATGATACCACTTGCAACCATAAGTCCATTATTTATCTCAGGATTAAGATAAACTCTCCGATTGTCCTCATAATGAAAAGATTTTTATCTATTGACGGTTCTAGATAAAGTATTTCATTGTGATCCAGTTTAATCCAGTTTAATGCACCTAGTGCACTAAATTCTTTTACTCAAAGCCACTTTGATGATTTAGACCCATCATAACACATTTGATCCCACTCAAATGCTAGCAAAAGAATCTACAACTTTAACAAGATAAAGGTGCCCAACCTTTAACTTAAGTTGTGAACAATATTCAAGACTAACTAAAGAATTGTGTCTACCTCATACATATCCAGATGTATGAACAATTCTTCTTTTCTCATAGTCTTTTGACCTTATGATTATTTACCTTGACAATTATAATTATAAATGCTATAAGATTTTGATAAATAAATAGAAATCACTTTATTAATATGATAAGATTGTTAATTACAGTATTACACTCTTACTATTGAGCATAATCCTAACACAATATACAGTAGCTGAACCCACTAGTCAAAATTTCCATACGTAACAGTTGATAAGGTAAAGATAAACAACCTACATGTGTTCGTTTACAGTACTTTTAATGACCTAATGGGGAGGATGAGACGGTGATAAAGGATGACCCATCTCCTTCTCGAAGTCCGCGATCAGTCTCTGTGTGTCATCAATTACCTGGATGAATTTTGTCCATAACAAAACCACGTCTGTGTTTAAATGCCCAGAAAATTGAGTTCGCACTTCCTCCAATTCACTGAATACTTGTAAAATCGCATCAAGAAAGGAGTATATTCGATCTCGGCTGACTGCTGCTTCACCTTGGAAATTCCTATCCATTCTGAAAAACGATGCCTTAAAACAACCGTGTGGTTAGTGTTGTGAATGTATTTGAACTTTAAAGTTGTGTTAGAATTTATAATGTCAATCCAATATTAAAATGCAAAATACTTTTTGTAATATTACTCGAACTCCCGAAGGGACCAAATATGCAATGGTAGGATTTAGCAAATGAATATACATATAAGTTTCTTTATTGATAAACACTTCAAATACAGAAAAACCAATAATGCTACGTTGCCCATATCTGGTGCCCTAAAGATGTGGCAAAATTATAATCCATCCGTTTAGATTAATGGAAAAATTGTTTTGAAATCCTCCTATTTTTATATGTAATTAACGTATACCATCGTAATTAAGTTAATAATTGATTATATTTTATTATATTAAAATGAACATGTCCAAATATAATATTAAAATGAACATGTCAAATAGTGAAAAACTTGATGGCCGTAATTATAGTCCCATCACGTTATCGTTCAACCTAAATGTTTTGTGTAATTGTGTAAACCATATGAACAGTTTGGGGATGGATGAACTGTACTAATGTAATGGAGATAATTATGAATTGTACTAATGTATTGGAGATAATTATGAACTGTACTGGTGTACCGAAGATAATTATTACAAAATATTGCGTTGGGAGCAAAAGGATTTGATGACGCAATTTAAATTGCGTAACACAGATTAAACTGTCCATTCCTGTTTTGCAAAGCTACACGAAGAGGTAATGAGTGTATTTGTAGACCGGCATTGCGTATCGCTAGAATAGCGTGGCCATTGGTTTTTGGGTTGTCAAAATCCCTCTGGGCCGTCACATCAAACGTCATTATGCTCTATAAGCAAGCAAAATCAATTCTGTCAGCAACAAATTAGGTTTGGTACGTTAACCCCTATCCAGAAGACACGAACATAGAAAGGTTAAAACAAAGCATTAGGATATTACTCGATCGACCCTCGAGATTGAACGAAAGAAAATGACTGATTTCGAACATGAAACCGGATTCAACACATCTGGTTCGAAACTAATCGTAGTATGTGATGTCTCTATGTCACCCGGACATGGTTGGTTACAATATAAATAAGGTTTACTTTTTTGTACACCGATATCGTGTTATGCGTTGTGCACATGTTGCAATGATTTATTAGACAGTACATGTTACACTGCTTGTGTTAAATATTGAGTTGGGTAAATTGCGTAAGAGAACATCATAATGAATGTGATAATGACAATTGTTTGAAATGAATTTCATAAGGGAACCTCATAATGAATGTGATGAAAATTCATTTACGACATTTTCGGTAACCCAATAACAGATATACAGATGTAAGTATTCATTTCATTTACTTACAGTGGGGATTCAAACGACCAAACACCAACTTTTAAGTACGGGATATTGTATGGGATATATTGTATGAATGAAAAATTAAAATAAATAATTTGAATGGTATAACGTGCAATGATAGTTTTTTGTAATGTCCAACCATGTATATTCAATTCGAAAAATAAAGGAACAAAATTAATATATAATAGCTTTCTGAACATAACCCTTACACGATGAATACATTATTTTCATTACTAGTGGCTCATAGTGAACTATTTTCATACTCCAACATATTCGCTCAAATTCTGCAGATATACTAGCATCAATGGAATGCTTTGGATGCTCCAAACCTTCTCCACGTAATTGACCACGTCATCACCTAGTGCTTTCATCAGAAATATCAATGTCTCATCCACCAAACATCATAGTGATGGATGTCTTTGTTCGCCACTTGAACAAGAAATGGGTTCACCTTGAATACGCACTTTTTGGCCATAGTTTTATATCGTGGCCTCCCTGGAGGTCTTCTTCCTTTCCAAGAAATAGGAACCGCAGTATCTTCCAACGATAATTTATGCTCCATTACCTCGCCAATCGAAGAAACCTAACTCAATATTCAAAGGTTAAACAAACAATCTAAACAGGAACAAAAAATAAAACATGGGTGGAGGGTGATTGGGAAGAGATGTTGCATGGAAGCAAACACTTTACACTACGTGAGGAAGGAAGCATGTTGACTAGAGACAAATAAAACGGTTGGGTGTGAAGAATGGAAACAGAAGATTCAAGGCGGATTTACAATAAACACAGGTGGAGCGATATAAGGAGGGTGTGAGGGTGAGAGACTGAGAGTGAGGAAGATACTATTTCAAGGGTGATTGGGAACTGGGAAGAGGGGAAGAGACTATTTCAAGGGTGAAAGCCCAATATTAAAAACAAAAGTTAAAAGGTGTTATTATAAAAAACATAAAAAAAATACACAAGTTAGGAACTAAATATTTCTTATTTAATTATTTAAGATCATTGATTAAGGGTACCCTTATGTTATTATAAGTCTTGTTTTATTTGATTAAGACGGTGCCTCTTGATTAATTTTTTTTTTTTCCATTTTATTTAGGGTTTTTTCTTCAAATGAATATATAATGCAAAACACAACATCGTCAAGAAAGATGGAATGGTGGATACGGGTAAGAAGGCTTATTCACAACCCATTTTGTTAATAATCTTATCATTTCATTAACTAATCATATATTAATATAATTGAAAAAAAGGTAAGTACAATCCTCATGTGTTTGGCGACTGATTGGCTACCCTAAGATAGTTAACACCTGAAACAGAGTTAAGATTTAGTGGATGAAAATACCCTTCGTTAAAACTTCAAGACATTAAAACCAAACACCCGGATGAAAGCTAAAAAAATGAATATGTGCACAGATCATTGAAACAAGATGCAGGACTTGTTTGATCAGTTTGTCAGAAGGGATGATGGTCCTGGAGGAAAACCGAACTCTTCATCGAGCTGTGCTGAAAGCCGGCGTGCCTCTTCATTGAGTTCGAATAATTGTAAACATAACGAATCTGTGTCCATCGGACAATCGCTGTAAACTCGTTGTATCCCCGCCGGAGCATTGCTTGTACATTTTGTGATGACATCTCTAAGTTCTTTCATTTTTCTGATGGCATCTCTGAGTGCTTCCATTTTCCGGATGTGTGTCGACATGGCAGCGAGAACTGGGTAAATTTTATCATTCTCCCCCTTGCTGTCCACTTGACCTACGGTCGCTATAGTATGGTCGTTAGTTTTGATACACTTGCAATATTATGTCATTGGTTTTGATATTTATAATTGCAATGAAGGCATTACCGTTTGAAGGTGTTGATTACTAGACAGTCATAGCCCTTAAATTTTTATTGATTTATTTATTTATTTATTTTGAAGATCAGTCGCGCCCCTTCATAAAACCAAATAAAAACCCATTGTACTCCACACGAAAGTATAATAGTAATATTCAATATTAAAAATACTCGATAAACACGCAGAATTTAAAGTAAGACCATTTTCGATAACCTTGTAGGCTATAATTCCCCCTATTATATTAAAAACTTAAATAAGTTACTAAAAATTATCCATAAGTCAACTGTCATTAAATATAGAACATAATCCAAAAATGTTTAATTAAACTGAATGCACCCACTATAAAACAGTGAGAACAGTTCCTTAATGTGACCACCCAATGGACAGTAATAATGAAAATGCGATGGACTGGGTCGGCACATTGATGTGTAAAATCGTGTTATAAAAACCTAACTCACAAGTGCACGAATCATTAGATAAGTACAGCGACAAGTAGGGATCATTCCCACGAGGAAAAGTGATCTACTAGTTATAACTAATTCTAATTAAAGCTAAGCAATTAACAGTATCTAAGATATTTGAGATTGATTGATTACAAAATTATCTAAGAAAGCAAGTAACAAGAATATGCGATTGTGAACAAGAGGTGAGAGGACTAGGTCATCAATGCTCCCTAACTATGTCTACTCAATGCTTCAAATTGACTTCGATAAAAGATGTTAATCCAGTTAAGGGTTCGTTCTTATCTTATTTATGATTGTTACCATATGATCCTGGGATGAATCAAGTGCTCTCAACTGTAATTCAATTTAACTCAAAAACTTGAGATATGAATCACAACCAAAAACCCATTAAGCATAAGAACAAGTGAACCAAAATTGCGTCCCAAACACTTGGGGGTGCTAATTTTATTCATTCAATTAAATATTGGTTCTCAATTATAATTTAATTTAACTCAAACACTTAAGATATAAATCACAATTAAAAATCCTAAATTCCTACCTAGCATAAAACTATGCATCAATAAGAATAAATATTTAAGTTATAGGATGAATCGAATGAATCAAAACTTGAATTAAGAAAATATAATCAATTCTAACAAAGAGTATTCATAGTGGTTCACATTGACTCCCTAGTATGGAGTTAGTTACACATATTAGAAACAAAGAAACAAGAGGGAGAAAAGATAAAACCCATTGAAAAGCTTCAACAATTTCTTCAAATCCTCGATGAACTCCTTCGTCTTCGAATCTTCTATGAGTAAGATGAATGATGAATTTGTGTGATGAGCAAAAGTGTGGAATGTCTGAAAGGGAGAGTCCAACCTCCGCAGCCCTAAAGACCACTCAATATATATATAGGCCTCCTCAATCTGAATACGAAAAGACTCCTTAATCGGGCCAGAATCACCAAACCGCTGCTAGTGTGGCAGCAGCGTGGCAACGCTCTAGACGAGAAACGGGGAACCACAGCGGCAATGGCAATGGCAGCGGCGTGGTAGCGCCTTGGCAGCTGTAGCTTCTGTTTTCAGAACGCTGCTGCATCGTTGCTGATAAATTAGGAGCGATTTTAACTGCATTATTGAATATTTACACGAAAGTCCCTGAAGTCTTCAAAATAGCACTTTTTGCCTGATATTATTCAATTTATTCATCTGGATCCAAAATCCTGAAAATTCTCACACAAACACATTAAATCCCATAAAGACTCGAGAAACAAGCAATTGATTGGAGGAATGGGGATAAAAAACATATACAATAAATGACCGATCACACATCCATCAAGTACAAAAGTTAAGATCAGTTGTTTTCGGTTACTTGCACAAGCGCGATATATTATCTCTTCGGTCAGTGTGAATAGGGAACCGAATTGATTTTCCGTCTTCGACTGATTTCAACTGAACTGATTAGTTGACAGGTTTCTGGTAGGGGCAACATCATTACATGATAGAAGGTTATTATCCTACGTTTTTAACAACAACTTATTAGTTGATAAAGTGAATCAAGTTACTACAGTGAAATGAAAAAAAAACTTAAGTGTATAAAATGACCTTCATGCCGTACAAACATCATTTGAAGGGATACATCATACATGTGGTAAATCATTATTGTATATCCACTCACAATTTAACATCTGACATGCCACATGTGTTGGGATAAAAAACGTGGGATTTTTGGTAGAATGTATTTAATTATTCTTTTGCAATGTTAGATCGACCATAAGTGAACTTCAAATAATGAAAAGCTTGAATACTAAAAGGATACTGACAATTTTCAATTACTCCCACACGATAAGGAATACTCTGGATGATGACACGATGAGGAATAAACTAGAAGATTCCACGATCCAGTCCGAAAGGTAGTACATACCACACATCTTTACAGGCAAATATAAACATCAGTACAAATATGTAGGATTAAATGGTTCAAAAGATACCATCACAAATAAGGATTATGAGTGCACATCACCTCTTATCAAAGCTGGTAGTGCACCTCCCTTCCACATATGTGGTTTGGTGTTCAAATCCCACTATGCACATTTTACAAGCATCTGTGGGGAGTTTTTCTGCCCGGGTTGTGGAAGTAGTTATCTCCTGTTATGGGAGTAGATATCTAGGTCGCACATGTATTGTTTGATCTCGACAAGTCCTGACAGTCCTGATGTAATATTTTTTTAAAAATAATAATAATAAG
Source organism: Acer yangbiense (assembly GCA_008009225.1). NCBI lineage: Eukaryota > Viridiplantae > Streptophyta > Magnoliopsida > Sapindales > Sapindaceae > Acer > Acer yangbiense. The sequence goes on along the minus strand of CM017765.1, from coordinate 10,689,693 downwards.
ATGGGTTTTTATGTAGGCAACAATTTCAGATTGCAAGCCAATATCGACAAAATACATTGGCCACATAGGCACTGCAAAATTGACCCGGAAACATGAACTGAATATATGTTATTTATGTACAGGTATTGGATGGGTTTTTTCTCACGCAAAACCGAAGTTCAAAATTATAGACGAGGATATTTTTGATAATTAGTTGTATTTTAATCAGGAGAGCTTTTTTGACAATCCAATTTTTTCTTTTTACACTTTTTTTCTATGAAATCTCCATTCCCATAATTAAAATTTAAAAATATTCTAAAGACAGTTAATTTTGTTAAAAGAATTTATTTTTTTATCTTATTTGAATTAAATTATTAAGAAAAGAAATTATCTCTCCTAAATAATTGGATTAATTATTACATATGAAATACTCTCTCCTAAATTTTTAATTACCAAATTAAACTCTCTCTCCTCCAATAAATATCTCTATTTATCTATCTCCATTCTTTCTGAAGCAAGACAAAAACGCCATGTGTATGTATATAAATAAATAAATAATTTTAAATAAATGAATAAAAAAATAGAAAACACAAGTTTTTTTTTTAAATTAAAAATTTAAAAATATGAAAATCGTTTTTGTTACTTGTAGGTATGTGATTGCCTAGAGAATTTTAATTCTTTCATTAGTCGTAGAAAATCTGAGTTTAATCGAATATAGTCGAAACAATTCAAGCTTTCATATATCTTTATTTTATTTTAATTTTTTTAAATGACTTTTTAATATATATATATATATATTACTGTTTGTAACAAACTAAAATATTCATAAGTATTTTTTGTTTAGCTATTAATCAGAGATTAATAGAGAAATTATGGAAATATGATATAGATAATTTGTGAAATGTAAAGGGGAAGCTGTCTTTAATTATACTTATTGAATAGATGGTCCGTGCGGTAGGATTGAATAGTAGATTCAACTTGAGTAATAAACAGTGGATATTTGAAAGGATCCTTTTCCACCTTGTTTTTATCAACCTTGTATTTTAAAAAAATGGATATATGTCATTTTTATTACTCGATATTTTATTAACTAATAAAATTATTAGTTTTATAATAAAGTAACGTATTCTAAAGGATATATGTACTGCATTATTGTTTCAAAAGTTATAAATTATATTTAAATGATAATTTATATTACATTTAAAAATTATCATTTAAATTTTGTATCAACTTCTTTTTAGTCATTATCAACTAATAATTCATATTATATTAGTGGTGGACCAGGCATTTTAACCAGGTGGGGCACTTAACAAAATAACAATTATATAAAAAAATATTGCAAAATTGAGATCATAGTAAATTGAGTTTTTAAAAAATTTTAAAGATAAATCTGATGGTATATCAAAGTTTTGGGTATAAAATAAAATAAATAAAACACTCTCTCAAAATGAAATAAATAATCTTATATTTAAAAAGAAATAAAAACAAGAACCATAATATTAATAAATAAATAAAAACAAGAAAAACAACATAATTTACAATCTAATTTTATAAACCGTAACTTTGTTAAGTATTTTTAATGAATTTAGTTTAATTTAGTACAAAATAATTGATTAATAAATATTATTAGACATGATATTGAATTTGTTATTCTTCTAATTAAAGTAAATTATTGATTTAATGATTCTAAATAAATTAAACATATAGAATAAAGAAAAATAGTAAGGATAAAATAAAATGAATCATATTAATAAAAGGACTATTTTAATACATAGTTGGAAATTTGAGATTTTATGGTTTATTGATGTGATATGTTTGGTATGGCAAACTAAAACTATTAAAAATAATATAAGTTAAAAATAATAATAAATTATTTAATATAAAATCAAACAAAATTAAGTAACCATAAATCGTGGGTAGCTAAGAAGTTGTATTGTATTATCGTTTCAAAAGTAGTAATTACTATAGAATTCATATATTTTATTATATGTATCTACAATGTTCTAGAATTCCGTACATGTATTTACATGCCTGTAGAATTCTCCATACAAATCACAACATTATTGAATTTTATTTTTGTTTCTATGGAAGGTTCTATGTTGACCAAATCCAGTGTATTCCAATTGTATTAGATTAACCGTCAACTAAAGGATCCCTCACTTCAAGTTCCATTCACACCTTCATGAAATCACATCGATTTATATGATTAGTTCATTCTAATATAAACCAATAAATCAAAATTGATAAATTTTCAAGCATTACAACTAAGTATACCAAATTTGTTAAATATAAAGCTTGCGGAAAAATTGGAGAAATATATATAACTCAACAAACTTTTTATAGTGGTCGCAATGTACCTTCTTTTTGTTTTACACTATTAAAAAGCTGTCGAGTTCTTTCGGGGGAGAGGAGGACTTTAGCCCTAACTTTTCGGTGCATGTGTGAGGGGTTAACCACACGACATAAGTGATCTCGTCATAATGTAAACACATTTGGTGTCGGTGCATATTTCCAAAACATGCTATTTAAATTTCACCTCATAGTCTCATCATTTGGCTGTGAAACTTTTGAGTTGCTGTAATCCTTATTACCCTCACGGTTCCAGAACTTAACGCTAAACTATAATTTCAGAATTTGTCAAAATCTCGCAGCACATATTTATTGACGGTATCTATCTATTCACCGTTATAAACCAGGTATTTTATATAATAACATCAACCCATTTGTAGGATTCGATAAACTGACTCGGGATTCAATCTCCAAAGCCAATAGCTCATCCATCTATCAGCGTTGCTACGACCCATGACATGTTTTGCATATTTGATATACCAATTATAGCATAAAATCATATGCAATCAATTGAAAAGGCATGCCGATAGAATAAAGACTGTATAACATATATATATTATAATTAAGTATATATAATATTGCACAAGTTTTTGATTTCAAATAAGATTTAAGGGTAAAAAGGTCTTTGAAAGGGTGCGTTTGGTATGCGGGACAGGGTCGCACCAAACGTTGGCCAGATTATTCTTGTCCCACGTTTGGTGTGACTTTAGCATAGGACATAATGGGACAAGGTGGGAAAAAAAATCACCAAATTCTGTCCCATCCAAGACGCTAGGCCAGACTTGTCCCATGTGTGGGATAAGTCTTAAAAAGACCTTTTTAACCTTAAATTTGAAAAAAAATCACAAATTTGTGTAATATTAAATATATATATATATATATATATATATAATATTATATATATAATTACAAAATATATATATAAGTCATAATAATATATATTAATATATATATAATAATATATGTAATATTATATATATAATTCAAAAATATATATTTGTCATAATAATATATATTAATATATATATAATAATATATATTATTATAATATACATAATAATAATATGAGATAATTTTACTAAAACAGGAAAAACAATAAATACATAATAACTCAATTATGGACATGTAATGCCATCTAAAATTATGGACATCATGTGGACAACCAACAAATATATTTCGTTTACATTATCGATGATATTGTTATATACATAATACATTGGTGATTTCTATTTCACCATTATACTAGAATTTAAACTTAAAGGCACAAATGTGTTATATGTTTCCGCCGATGAGTGGGCTGTGCGCTTGTGCCGCAGTGTGCCCCCCTATAAAAACATATGTTCAGAGTAAGATTTCGTTAAAAGGGTAACTTCGGTCTGTAGAGCTTGGAAAAAAAAAATTACTTCTCTGTAGATATGGAGTCCGATGATGAGAACGAATCCACCATATTGGATTGACTAATTTTTGCGTAAGCAGGTGATTCAACTCTTTGAAAGACCTCCTGGATGTTACAATTGAATACAAGAAAGTTGTGGAAATAAATGAAGCACGGTCCCGTTCTCGATCAACAGTTGTTGAATCTCGCGTCGCGGAACTGGAGAGAGATGTTTACAAGTTAAAGAATACCAAGTCGACGTCTCTCATCGACCGTCTTCGGCGTCAAGAGGGATGTATGTTATTTAAGAATCGCCCTTCTGGCTCAAGGCATTAATACGTTCAGACACTCACCGCCATAGCGCCATCAAACATGTTTTTGCAAGTGATGTTTGTTTTGTTCCATTTTAGGACTTGCAAATACCATTTTACGTAAGGTACTTAGGTTTGCTATTGCCATTTGTTTTATGTTTTCAAAAACGCCTGTTGTTTTGTAATTGGATTTAGATAACCCATGTTAAAATGTTCCAGACATACCTCGTTTGTCTGTGTAATCATCTGACGATTTTGTGTTGTAAAATCTTAACAACTTATGTCCCTTCTGAAGGCTTTTCTAAGTTATAATCGGAAACTAACCTTACAGTTTAAATTCAGAAAAAAACTTGTACGTTTTCACATTTCACTATAGTTATCAAACTATTCGAACAACCCTAAGACACGGTGAATTTTGAGATGTACTCAACACCTTTCTTAGTTTGAACACCAATTGTCCTCTTACCTTTAACATGTACAAGAACACCATTCCCCAACTTCACTTGTAAATTGAGGGAGGTGTCGAGAACTGTCGATATTGATAAAAATGCTCCCATTCATACGCATAAAACAAGATAGCTTAACTTTCTTTTGCTTCAGAATAATGTTAATTATTATCTATAGCCGTTTAAATCTCGATGAAATCCAAAAATTCTCACTCCATATGTAGAAGTGGGAATATGTCTGAAGGTTTGTTCAGGGTTGATTTCTCAAACCCATAGGCAAAATGCATCATTCTTCAAACATAACATAGAACAAGAATTGGTCTCCATCCAAGCGTAAATAGTATGTGCTTAATTCCAGCTTCATTCACAGTCTAAAGGGAACCCTGGCGCAACAGTTTTCAGTTGCCGGAAGAACGGCATTAACTTTTGTTTATTATTTCATCCCTAAAGTTTGACTTATATACAGTTTGAACCATATTTAATAAAATATTGGATTATCGAACGGGTTTGAGATGTTAAAAGAAAATACTGTGCAAGTTGCACCATTTTAGTTCAACGGTTGCACCAAATTAGGTTTTAGGGTTAGAGATGAGGGTTTACAATGTCTGTTGTACAACCCTTTACATTATGGTTAATTTAAACTTCTGTATCAACAAGAACGTTTGCCATCAAACCAGATGTGTACAGTCAAACCTTGATATACGTTACGTTGAGACGGCTGTAGATTACAATGGACGATTTAGTAAATCTGTGGGATAACCGATCCGATTTTGACGTCTCACTTTCTCCCATTATAAGTGTCGTATCAACTATATTTTGGTCATTGACCCAAACCCTTGCCCACCCTTAAAAGCCACTTTGTAAGGTTACCATAATTGCCTGTGACTGTACTCTACCCACCCTATTTGTAGGTCACATTTCCAAGATTTAGTTCTCTACGAATAGGGTATGGGTAATGATGAAGAAAATTGGTCATGGGGGTATGGCCCAACCTAATAATACTGATTGACTTGACAATTAAGTATCGGGGAGTAGTTCAAGTTGTATTTGACCATTCGAAAATGTCGTCCCAACCAGAGTCGATATGATATTTTGTAATTGAACAAGGACAAAATATTCAAAATGAGAGGAGAACCAATCTTCATACCTAAATTTTTGATATAGGTTATACACGTGTACAACTTTGACAAATCTAAAAATAGTACCTACACTGACACGAAAATATTTTTTATTTTTAAAAATCCTAAACGATTTACCAACGGTTCCCTGTTGGAATTCCTTTACTTAAAATACCGTATATTAGAAATTTTTAACTATCTTCCATCATAGTACGAGTGATACAGACAGAAGTCACAGAATCATGGGCTATTATCATTATATTGAAATTAGGGGAGGGTAAGGATCCTATTTAAAAACACGACTTGTGTATACCGAATTTGTTTATAGTGCTTTGGCACGTGTAAGATAAATTTCTTAAAGTGAGAACATGACCCTAGGTTGATTGTTGTTTGTTAACATACTCTATCGTGCAACAATCGGAAACGAGCTGTTTACATAAACAGCATTACACGATACCATTCTGAACAACCTTTTAGGAAGACAGAAACAAAAATTAATAATACGACAATACCCCGACTTTTTTATTTTTTTACTATCAACCTCACCCCCACACCCCAAGTTTTACAATTTATAACATTGCCTCCTAAGTTTTTTGACTTTTATGTTTTACCCTTACTTCATTTTTATATTTTTATGATTCTTTTAAATTGCATTGTAATTTATAAGATATGTATGTACACATGTACAGTATATATTTCAATGTAAATATATTAGTTATTTATTTATATGTCAAATTTAAATCAAATCAAATCACAATATATATATATATATATATTTTTTGTTATATCAATCATAATTACTTTTTAGGGTTTAAATTTACGGTAAGGCCCTTTGCCCACTTAATACTTAATGGCACTTATACTTATACTGCGTTCACTAAGTTAATTTGTTTTATTTTTAAAGTTATAAAATCACTTAAACAACCCATAAAACTGAAGCTTTTTTTTTTTTCTTTTTCCCTTTTCTCTTCATAAAAAACCACTTCAATTGAATACAATTTATTACTTCCAAAACTATCCTCACTGATCTAACTTATTTGAAATTGCTCCTCAAAAATAAATAAATAAATAAATAACTTATTTCAAATTGTGTCTTCTATTGAAACCCTAATCGTATTAATAATGTATTTGTTCTTCTCACCGTAAACAACTACAGCATCATAAAACCTAGTTGCTTAAAAACTCAAACAAATGGAGACTGGGTCTAGGTTACCTAGCATAATCCGATAAAGACTTTTTTCAAATGAGGACGTCCTAATATAACTTCATGAGGATATTGAATGTGAGCCACTAGTTTTACATGCTTTGACTCAAGTGTGTATACACTTGTCAAAACTAGTGGCTCACATTCAATATTCTCATAAGGTTATATCATGACGTCCGCATGGGAATGAGACTGTATATATAATACTTCTATAATTAGGACCATCTTGACTTTATAAGTTAAGGACGTCCGCCCACAACCACACATTCGTATTGGGTGTGGGTATTTGTTAATGTGAGAGGTTGTGGGCCCACTATGAATGTGTGGCTATGGTTAGACGTCTGGAAATTATAAAGTCAGGATCTGGTCAGTGCGCAATGATATAACTTCATGAGGATATTGAATGTGAGCCACTTGTTTTGACAAGTGCATACACACTTGAGTCTAACCATGTAAAACTAGTGGCTCACATTCAATATCCTTGATCGTATATTTACATCAGTGCGTAATGGCTTGAACATTTCTATATATCAGTCCTTATCTGGTCAGTGCGCACTGATATAACTTTATAAGGATATTGAATGTGAGCAACTAGTTTTGAAAAGTGCATACGCACTTGAGTCAAAGGATGTTAGTTACTAGTGGTTGACATTCAATATCTTTGTGACATGGAATGCACCCATTGGCTGGGTGCAATGCACCGAGTGCATGCAAGATTCCCTCGCTTCTGAGAGGGGGTAATGCTTACAATTAACCTTTAAAATGGGGGTAAGCAGCATTACCTGAACTCTTCTTTTAGAGCTTATTTGAGTCAACTTTTCTATTACAATTCTTTGTCATCTAACTCGATTTAGATTCAATCGCAATGACCTTAGTACTGGTTTTCCTTTAAAACGTGTGTGTGGGTCACAATCATCTACCTTTTGCTACTTCGTATTATACCAGAGATATGGAGTCGGACGATGAGAATGAATTAGGCAGGTGGGATCGAGTGGTTTCCCAGGTAAGTAGAAGCTCCGAGGCTATCAAACTGCTGATGGACGAGTTCATAGCATTAAACGAAGTAAAAAAGAAAAAAAATGCTTCTAGGAACGTAGCATGAAGGATTTCTTTAGCGGCCCGCGTCGATCAACTGGAGACAGATGTGGAGGCCTTAAAGAGAATAGATAAACCAAGGAAGGCTGTTTCTCTCCACGACCGTTTCAACCGGCAACGCCAACCTTTTTCATTGAAAGATGTGACATCAACTTCAAGGAATTTTTTGTAAATCCAGTTAAACCTTTTAGATTATTGTTGTTATTGTGTAATCTATGAAATTTGCCTTTCTTTTTGTTATTTTTTGCAGGTTATTTGCTTTGTTTGCGATTAAAACCTTGGTACCTGTAGATTCGCTACCTATACTGCTGTGGTTTCCATCTTTAGATTAATAGTTGTGAATTTTGTCTAGGTTAATCCTAGATATGTGCAGACCTTTCTTAGTCCTTGCAGTTTCATCTCCCTCGGTACTGCTTTTGTTTTCTTTGTGTTTCCAATACAACAAAATACATCATCATTCGTCAATCATGTTTTTATTCTTACGTGAGGTTTACCTTCACCGTTCTTCAACAACGGATGATACGGATTCAAAGGTTTTAGTGTGTATTACCCATTTATTTATGTTCTCCATAACAAAATCTAAAGTACATCCAAACTAGATATCTCACAAATCATAAAATAATTTGGTCCTGTGAATGGTGATAGTGTGATACACCTATTGTGTGCAAATGGTAAGTTCAGTCGTACATCATGGGCAATAAAAAACAAGAATCCGAGGTTTACGATGATGCATTTGCGACATAGCAAGGCATAAAGGTTGTGTGGGGTTGGCTTAACCATTGAATAAGGGTTATAATTGAAACTGACCATATAATTAGTGGCGAAGAGATAGAGACATAGAGTCGGTCCCTCTCCTTTTTTTTTTTCCTTTACTTTTCTTGTGCTTGTTTGGGATAAATTTTACTTTTGCCTTTTTGACAAGGATGAGTACAAGAAGAGAAGTAAAATCTTGAGCATTTTAAATGTTTAGTTTTTATTGACCTTTCAATTTCAATCTAATGCCCAATAACTAATCCAGCAACTATACTAGTATATAGTAGATGAACCAAAAAATTTAAATAAATGAAAATACAGTGTGCAAAACGAGCCACGACTGTATTGGTCAAAATATATACTATAAAAGATCTGTAAGGATTCCCATTCTTTAATTGGCTTATTTCGTGGACAAACCATGTGTTGGGGTTTATTGTGTAGGGGTAGTTTAGGAGTTTGAGAATCATGCTCAATGGCCCTTTCAAGACCTCAAGGGACTAGCATGTCAAATGTATAATCTTTAGTGCTTAGTTCTTTCTTTGAAGAGATTTAGATTGCACACACACACTTAGCATTCTTGCATTTGTGTGCATACTCTTCACATATCACATTTCACACTTGCACTTTGATGTTATATCTTGTTGTGTGTATTTGTGTCTTGTAATTCGTTTCCCGATAGTATTCGGAAACGTCCGTGCATGCACTAGAATGTGCTTGGTTTTACAATTGGCTCACAAAGGAAAGAGACCAATCATGCAACCTCAAGCTAGGAAGCAAGCTAGACCGGTTCAACAACGAAGATGGATTGAACCCACTCATCCACAAAGACATGGACAAGCTCACATGCATGCTCTAGGACAAGGTATGATTCCTTATTTTATTCCTACATGTCATTTTTGTGGATTTGATGGTCATATTAGACCAAATTGCTTTCGATATATTAAAATGTGTAAAACACGAAGCATGATTGAAAAGAGAAAGAATAGAGCCAAGATGCATGGTCCTAGGAATGATAATATTGATGTGCATAATCCTAGGACATCTAGAACCCATGTACCAAAGACCACTAAGAAAGCTAAGATTGTTTCTAGGTGGATTAGAAAGAATGAAAATGTTTGCCATGTTGCTCAAATAGCCTTGAAGGCAAATTCTTCTAATTTTTGGTACTTAGATAGTAGGTGCTCTAGGCACATGACGGGAAACAAGAATTTCTTTGAGACTCTTGTTATGGAGGAAGGAGGATGTGTCACCTTTGGTGATGGATCCAAAAAGAGAGTTGTAGGGAAAGGAACCATTTCCATTCTCAGATTACCCTCCTTATAAAGTCAATTTGATAAGCATATCACACCTTAGTGATGAAGGATATTCCATCTTATTTTGTAAAGATGATTGCTCTATCCTAAAGCCCGATGGACAAACCTTGTTGAAAGGTATGAGATCTAGTGACAATTGCTATTGTCTTGAAGCTAGAATAGTCTCAAATAATGTGTCCATAGATGAGCAAATTGAGTTGTGGCATGAAAGACTTGGCCACATGAACTTTAGGGATTTACGAACCCTTGGAAAGTTCAATTGTGTGAGAGGCCTCCCTAAGCTTGGGAAGAAAGCCAATGGTGTTTGTGGACCTTGTCAACAAGGAAAACAAAACCAAAAGCATGCACAAAAATGACAAGTATCTCTCCACCAAGGAGCCCCTATAGCTTCTCCACATGGACCTCATAGGTCCTATGTAAACCGAAAGCTTAGGTGGAAAGAGATACATCTTTGTTTGTATTGATGATTTCTCTAGGTTCACATGGACATATTTTCTTAGAGAAAAATCTGAAACTTTTGATAAGTTTAAAATGCTTTGTAATAAACTTCAAAATGAAATGAACTCTAACATTAAAAGCATTAAACGGATTAGAAGTGACCATGGGAGGGAATTTGATAATGCCACCTTTGAAACCTATTGTAATGGTTTATGCATCTCCCATGAGTTTTCGGCTTCTAGGACACCTCAACAAAATGGAGTTGTTGAGAGGAAAAATAGGGTTCATCAAGAGATGGCCCGTGTGATGTTGCTTAGCAACAATGTCCCTAGGAACCTATGGGCCGAAGCCGTCTATACGGCTTGCTATATAGGAAATAGAGTTTTCCTAAGGCCTAGAACTAGAAATACCTCCTATGAGCTATGGAAAGGCAAAAGGCCAAATGTTAGCTACTTCCACTCCTTTAGAAACAAATGGTACATTTTATATAACCGTGATCAAGTTGGCAAATTTGATGCTAAGAGTGATGAGGGTATCTTTATTTGCTATGCCTTAAATAGTAGAGCCTATAGAGTTTTCAATTTAAAGACTCTAAATGTCATGGAATCATCTAATGTAGTCTTTGATGATGAAAGACTTAAGTCTAGTAACCATGAGGAGGAGGTAGTTTTAAATGATGATTCTCCCTTGGAGAAGGTTGTGGAGACTCTTATTCTTGGGACGTCCAATGGTAATAATGAGGACACACAACCTCTTAATAGAGTCCCTCTCTTGGACTCTAATGAACCCGCTCCATGGGTTAAAAGACTCCATAACAAAAAGGATGTTATTGGAGATATGAATGAGGGTGTTAGGACTAGGCGTCAAATAGCTATTAGCTAATCTAATTAGCCACATATGCTACACCTCTCAAATTGAACCCAAAAAGGTTGATGAAGCCTTAAACGATGAATTTTGGGTTCTTGCCATGCAAGAAGAGCTAAACCAATTCGAAAGGATTGAGGTTTGGACTTTAGTTCCTAGGCTTAAGAACACACATGTTATAGGCACCAAGTGGATCTATAGGAACAAATCCGATGAGGATGGCAACATAGTGCGAAACAAGGCTAGACTTGTAGCACAAGGGTACTCTTAAATTGAGGGTATCGACTTTGAGGAGACATTTGCTCCCGTTGCCCGTTTAGAGTCCATTAGGCTTCTCTTGTCCATCTCTTGTATTCACAAGTTCAAATTACACCAAATGGACGTTAAGAGTGCCTTCCTAAATGGCTTCTTGCAAGAGGAAGTGTTTGTTGAACAACCTAAGGGGTTTGTGGATGCACACCACCCCAACCATGTCTATCACCTCAAAAAGGCTTTGTATGGGTTGAAACAAGCACCGAGGGCTTGGTATGAGCGCCTCACTCAATTTCTCATTGACAATGACTACACAAGAGGTAGTGTTGACAAGACCTTGTTCATCAAGAGAAACAAAGATGAGTTATTTATAGCTCAAATCTATGTTGATGACATTGTATTTGGCTCAACCAACAACACCAAAGTCCAACAATTTGTTGATGTCATGTCTCATGAATTTGAGATGAGTCTTGTTGGTGAGCTTAGTTACTTCCTAGGTTTGCAAATTAGGCAAATGAATGATGGGATTTTTATAACCCAAGCCAAATATGCTAAGAACCTAGTGAAGAAGTTTGGTCTTGAAAATGCCAAACATTGTGATACACACGAGTACCATTTTGAAGCTAAGCAAGGATGCAAGTGGAAAAAGTGTGGAACAAACCTTATATCGGGGCATGATAGGTAGCTTGCTTTATTTGACCGCAAGTAGGCCCGATATATCTTTTAGTGTGGGTGTGTGTGCTAGGTACCAAGCGGATCCTAAGCAGTCCCATCTCTCTTCCATAAAGAGAATCATTCGCTATGTGAATGGGACTTCCAACTATGGGATTTGGTACTCTTTTGACACTAATGCTATTCTTGTAGGCTTTAGTGATGTGGATTGGGCAGGAAATTGCGATGATAGGAAGAGCACATCGGGCGGTTGCTTCTTTCTAGGCAACAACTTGGTGTCTTGGTTTTGCAATGAGCAAAACTTGATTTCCTTGTCCACGGCCGAGGCTGAGGCCGAGTACATAGCCGCGGGGAGTGGATGCACACAACTCCTATGGATGAAGCAAATGCTAGTAGACTACAGATTCAACCAAGGTACACTCACTCTCTTTTGTGATAATATGAGTGCTATAAATATTTCCAAGAATCCGGTACAACACTCTAGAACTAAGCATATTGACATCCACCATCATTTCATTAGAGAGCTTGTTGAAAATAAATGCATAGTACTTGAACATGTAGGTACTAATGATCAACTTGCGGACTTATTTACTAAACCCTTAGATGCTACTCGATTTAAAACACTTAGTAGATCTATTGGGATATGTCTTGTGGAGTGATGTGATTTGTGATTGACCCCAAATGGGGAACTTAAGCAAAAAGAGCTATTTTGCATTCTTGTCACTTGCAAATAATTTGAAATATCTTATGCTTCTTCTTTTAATTGCTTGAGTAAGCTTGGTTGCACATATGTATATATGTTTTAAATTCAATAAGTGTGAACCTTGCTTGTTTACAATCTATGTCATATTTATGTTCAAACATGCATTTTTGGACTTGGAGATTTACATAGGAAGTATGATTTGAATGACCTATAGTTATCTCCATGACATGATGATTCTTTTATAACATGCTCAAATGAAAAATCATGAATTGATGATTGCTATATAAATGCAAAACTTGTGTGAAAAAGACTTATCAGACTCAAAATGAATAAAGGATCATGTATCCGTTCAAAGGACCGAAAAAATCCAAATGTCTCTCTTTCTTTATTGGTTCAACATGGCTACTATCATACGGATACCTTATCCGGAAAAATCAAATAGGGTGCAAAGTCGCTCATGCCATGTTTCGCTTATAAAGTTGGATATAGTTGCTGAAAGTACTCACGGTGTGTAAACTATTAATCTAGAGGGGGGGGGGGGGGGGGGGCGGGTGAATAGATTTTAACTAATTTTACCCAATTTTTGTTTAATGACAAGATTACAAAAATACCCCTCATAGTCAATAAAATATAGCGAGTGTAATATTGTGCGGAAATTAAAACAACACTTGATATTTACGTGGAAACCCTCACGGGAAAAACCATGGGCTAGTAAGTAAGCCACACTCGAACCTCGAATCCATTAAATGTGTAAAACGATTACAACCTAATACCGAAAGTAATCACACACCTACCTAATCCCGGTATAAGCGAACCCAGTCCGATTGCTTGCGAATTAAGCAACCTAATCCCGGTCACAACACAAGACTTAATTCTCTAAAAAGAGATTAACGCCCTAAGTGAATTTATGAATATTCAAATGCAACATAGAGCAAGGGAAACCCTATATGCTTATCTAAGATGATGAATTTGCAATTAAAAACAATCCTAGATATTAAAGCTAAATGACATGTCAATTAGCTTAGATAATCATAGATTATAGAAACCTAGATATCTATCACAAAGCAACACTCAATCAAATCAACACAACAATCTCTATCTTGAATATTAGAATATAATCTAAGAACAATCAAGTAATAAAAGAGATGCCATAATAAATAGAACACTAATTATATATGATAATAGTGAAAAACTTACCAAAGCAAGTGTGATGATGAAAGACCCATGCAAGCAAGCATCCTAGATATGCTAAAGAATGCTAGATGAACTTTGATGCAAATGGATTTTTGGTTTGAGTGTTTAATGAGCAAACTTGGTTGCTTTCTCTCTTAAAATATTCTCTTTTGAAAGTAGGGTTCTTGATGATTAAAGAGTCACACTCAGAACAAGAGAAAGTGATGTATTATAGGCATGAAAAATAGAGCATGTGAAAAGACAAGTTTGCCCCTGAAACGCACCGATCGGCGGTTTCATTCGGCGGTCAGGCCGCCGATTCTAACCGCCGAATTGAACCCGAGAGGAACAGGGGAACAACGGCGATTTCATTCGGCTGTTTCATGACCGCCGATCTAACCGTCGAATCAAACCGAGAGATAAAATCAATCAGGTATGAACGGCGGTTTCATTCGGCGGTTTCATGACCGTCGATTCAACTACCGAATTAGACCGAGAGATAAAATCAATCAGGTCTTGAATGGCGGTCGTGACCGCCGATCGTAACCGCAGAATTGATCTAGACACTTCTGGAAGCAAACGTCGGTTTCATTCGGCGGCTAGGCCACCGATCATAACCACCGAACACCAACAAAGGTGAAAACCAATGAGAAGCGAAGGGCATTCTTCGTAGGCGGTCTTCGTGCAAAACCAAGCACATTCTAGTGCATGCGTGGATGTTTCCGAATACTATCGAGAAACGAATTACAAGTCACAAATTCACACAACAAAAAATAACATATAGGTGCAAGTGTGAAATGTGGCATGTGAAGAGAAAGCACATATATGCAATGTATGTTAAGTGAGTGTGTGCAACTAATCTCTTTAAAGAAAAATAAGCACTAAAGATATACCTTTGGAGTGCTAATCAAGACGAGGTCTTCAAAGGGCTTGAGCAATAACAACAACACCTAAGCTACCCTTACAAAGGACCCCAACATGTGGTTTGTCCACGAAATGAGCCAATCAACAAATGGGAACCTTAGAATCTCCCCCTTTGGCTATTTCTTGACAAAACCACCACTCACATTGATTCCTCACAAAAAAAAAAATTAGAAACTACGGGACTACAATGATATTCTACAATACAAAGAGATAAGAAAATGCAACTTGAAGTCTTCAACCTCTTGTAGAATAATCAATCCCTGAAAATAAAGTTTCTAACATTTCCAATACAAGTAAAAAGTGAGATCAATCAAGTGAGAACAAAAACAAGCATTTGTATTTTTAAAAGATTAAGATTAGGCACAACATTATGCAATGTATGTGTATGCAATGCTCCCCCTCAACGGGTTACTCCCCTTCAATGTATGTTCTCCCCAATCATGCATAATTGCTACTACAATTTGCAACTCCCCTTAGGATATCCTACTTCCCCTTTTTGTCATGATATAGGCAAAGGAGTAGTCCCCAACCGGGTCACTCTTAGCAAAGAGAGATAGTAGCATGCAAGATATTTGCATAATAATATAAGTCACTTTATGCATCCCAAATTAATTGAAGAGAAACAAGGAGATTTATTTGAGAAAATGTGTGAATCAAACATGCTTTGCATACAAGACATGTAGCATTCAAGTCCAAAATACAATGGTATTTGGCAAAGCAAATGACAAAGGTTTCTAAAAAAAATTCAAACCAATTTCACCAATGTTATGACAAAAGCAAGGATATATAGATTTTATTGATTTCAATTTAAGAGCAACTATATCCAACTTTATAAGCGAAACATGGCATGAGCGACTTTGCACCCTATTTGATTTTTCCAGATAAGATATCCGTATGATAATAGCCATGTTCAACCAATAAAGAAAGAGAGACATTTGGATTTTTTTAAATCCTTTGAACGGATACAAGATCCTTTATTCATTTTGAGTCTCATAAGCTTTCACACAAGTTTTGCATTTTAAGAATATGCAATCATTAATTCATGCTTTTCATGTGAGCATGTTATATGAATTTCATGCTTTTTCATTTGACATTAGCATGTTATTAAAGAATCATCATGTCATGGAGATAATTATAGGTCATTCAAATCATACTTCCTATATACATCTCCTAGTCCAAAAATGAATGTTTGAACATAAATATGACATCGATTGTAAAACAAGCAAGGTTCACACTTATTGAATTGAAAGCATATATACATATTTGCAACCAAGCTTACTCAAGCAATTAAAAGAAGAGGCATAAGATATTTCAAATTTTTTGCAAGTGACAAGAATGCAAAATAGCTCTCTTTGCTTGAGTTCCCCATATGAGGTTAATCACAAAACTCATCACTCCATAAGACATATCCCAATAGATCTACTTAGTGTTTTAAATCGAGTAGCATCTAAGGGTTTAGTGTCCGCAAGTTGATCATTAGTACCTACATGTTCAAGTACTATACATTTATTTTCAACAAGCTCTCTAATGAAATGATGGCGGATGTCAATATGCTTAGTTCTAGAATGTTTCACTGGATTCTTGGAAATATTAATGGCACTCATGTTATCACAAAAGAGAGTGAGAGTACCTTGGTTGAATCCGTAGTCTACTAGCATTTGCTTCATCCATAGGAGTTGTGTGCATCCACTCCCCGCGGTTATGTACTCGGCCTCGGCCGTGGACAAGGAAATCGAGTTTTGCTTCTTGTAAAACCAAGACACCAAGTTGTTGCCTAGGAAGAAGCAACCACCCGATGTGCTTTTCCTATCATCACAATTTCCTGCCCAATCTGCATCACTAAAGCCTACAAGACTAACATTAGTGTCAAAAGAGTACCAAATCCCATAGTTGGATGTCCCATTCACATAGCGAATGATTCTCTTTACGGAAGAGAGATGGGACTCCGTGGGATCCGCTTGGTACCTAGCACACACACTCACACTAAAAGAGATATCGGGCCTACTTGCGGTCAAATAAAGCAAGCTACCAATCATGCCACGATATAACGTTTGTTCCACACTTTTATCACTAGCATCCTTGCTTAGCTTCAAAGTGGTACTCATGGGTGTATCACAATGTTTGGCATTTTCAAGACCAAACTTCTTCACTAGGTTTTTAGCATATTTGGCTTGGGTTATGAAAATCCCATCATCTAATTGCCTAATTTGCAAACCTAGGAAGTAACTAAGCTCACCAACAAGACTCATCTCAAATTCATGAGACATGACATCAACAAATTATTGGACCTTGGTGTTGTTGGTGGAGCCAAAAACTATATCATCAACATATATTTGAGCTATGAAAAGCTCATCATTGTCTCTCTTGATGAATAGTGTCTTGTCAACACTACCCTTTGAGTAGTTATTGTCAACAAGAAATTGAGTGAGGCGCTCATACCAAGCCCTCGGTGCTTGTTTTAACCCATATAGAGCCTTCTTGAGGCGATAGACATGGTTAGGGTGGTGTGCATCCACAAACCCCTTGGGTTGTTCAACAAACACTTCCTTTTACAAGAAGCCATTGAGGAAGGCACTCTTGACATCCATTTGGTGCAATTTGAACTTGTGCACACAAGAAATGGACAAGAGAAGCCTAATGGATTCTAAACGGGCAACGGGAGCAAATGTCTCCTCAAAGTCGATACCCTCAATTTAAGAGTACCCTTGTGCTACAAGTCTAGCCTTGTTCCACACTATGTTACCATCCTCATCGGATTTGTTCCTATAAATCCACTTAGTGCCTATCACATTAGTGCTTTTAGGCCTAGGAACTAGAGTCCAAACCTCATTCCTTTCGAATTGGTTTAGCTCTTCTTGCATGGCAAGAACCCAAAATTCATCATTCAAGGCTTCATCAACCTTTTTGGGTTCAATTTGAGAGGTGTAGCATGTGTAGCTAATTAGATTAGCTATTTGACGTCTAGTCCTAACACCTTCATTCACATCTCCAATAACATCCTCTTTGTTATGGAGTCTTCTAACCCATGGAGCGGGTTCATTAGAATCCAAGAGAGGGACTCTAGTAAGAGGTTGTGTGACCTCATTATTGTTATTGGACGTCCCAACATTGGGAGTCACCAAAACCCTCTCCAAAGGAGAGTCATCATCTAAAACTTCCTCCTCCTCATGGTCATTAGACTTGAGCCTTATATCATCAATAACAACATTCGAGGATTCCATGACGGTTCGAGTCTTCAAGTTGAAAACTCCATAGGCTCTACTATTCAAGGCATAGCCAATAAAGATACCCTCATCACTCTTAGCATCAAACTTGCCAAGTTGATCACGGTCATTTAAAATGTAGCATTTGCTTCCAAATGTGTGGAAGTAGCTAACATTTGGCTTCCTACCCTTCCTTAACTCATAGGAGGTGTTTCTAGATTCGGGCCTTAGGAAAACACGATTCCCTATATAGCAAGCCGTATTGACGGCTTCGGCTCATAGGTTCCTAAGGACATTGTTGCTAAGCAACATCACTCGGGCCATCTCTTGAAGGACCCTATTCTTCCTCTCAACAACTCCATTTTGTTGAGCTGTCCTAGGAGCCGAGAACTCATGGGAGATGCCTAAGCTATTGCAATAGCTTTCAAATGAGGCATTCTCAAATTCCCTCCCATGGTCACTTCTAATCCGTTTAATGCTTTTAATGTTAGAATTCATTTCATTTTGTATTTTAGTACAAAGCATTTTAAACTTATCAAAAGTTTCGGATTTTTCTCTAAGAAAATATGTCCATGTAAATCTAGAGAAATCATCAACACAAACAAAAATGTATCTCTTTCCACCTAAACTCTCGGTTTGCATAGGACCCATGAGATCCATATGGAGAAGCTTTAGGGGCTCCTTGGTGGAGAGATATTTGCCCTTTTTGTGCATGCTTTTGGTTTGTTTTCCTTGTTGGCAAGGACCACAAACACCATTGGCTTTCTTCCCAAGCTTAGGGAGGCCACGCACACAATTCTAAGGGTTCGTAAATCCCTAAAGTTCATGTGGCCAAGTCTTTCATGCCACAACTCAATTTGCTCATCCATGGACACATTATTTGAGACTATTCTAGCTTTAAGACAATAGCAACTGTCACTAAATCTCATACCTTTCAACAAGGTTTGTCCATCGGGTTTTAGGATAGAGCAATCATCTTTACAAAACAAGACGAAATATCCTTCATCACTTAGATGTGAAATGCTTATTAAATTGGCTTTCAAGCCATCAGCAAATAAAGCATTGGATAAGGAGGGTAATCTGGGAACGGAAATAATTCCTTTCCCTACAACTTTCTTTTTGGATCCATCACCAAAAGTGACATATCCTCCTTCCTCCATAACAAGAGTCTCGAAGAAACTATTGTTTCCCGTCATGTGCCTAGAGCACCCACTATCTAAATACCAAAAATTAGAAGAATTTGCCTTCAAGGCTATTTAAGCAACATGACAAACATTTTCATTCTTTCTAATCCACCTAGAAACAACCTTAGCTTTCTTAGTGGTCTTTGGTACATGGGCTCTAGATGTTCTAGGATCATGCATAACAATATCATCATTCCTAGGAACATGCATCATGGCTCTTTTCTTTTTCTTCTCAATCATGCTTCTAGTTTTGCACATTTTAATATATCGAAAGCAATGTAGTCTAATATGACCATCAAATCCACAAAAGTGACATATAGGAGTAAAATAAGGAATCATACCTTGTCCTTGTCTTTGTGGATGAATGGGTTCAATCCATCTTCGTTGTTGAACCGGTCTAGATTGCTTCCTAGCTTGAGGTTGCATGATTGGTCTCTTTCCTTTGTGAGCCAATTATGGAGGAATGTTGGCTTGAGGGACCCTAGAGGGTTGAGCTTGAGATTGCCTTCTTGGCACCATCTTCACTTTTGCATTTGAACATTGTCCTAGTTCTAACTTCTTCCTAGGAATTTGCACAATTGAAGTTTCTTTGTTCCTCAAACTCTTGACAAACACGGTCTTGTTAGCGGTTGAGATCTTCTTGCCATCTTCATACCCAATACCCCTTTTGTCACACGGACTCTTTCCAACACCAAGTATATGATCAAGTTTCTTGGTGCTAGAATCCATCCTAGCTAAAGATTCTAAAGCTTCATCAAGTTCCCTCTTTAGACCTTCTTCATTCCTCCTAGATAAGTCTAAGTCCTTTCTTAGCTCATCTTTTATCTTCTTAAACTTTCCCACTTGTTCACTTAAGTGGTCATTTTGAGATAAAAGCTTAAGTTTTCTTCTCTCAACATATTGATCTTTTTCGTGCTCTTGATTGCTAAGTCATTGAACTCGGCATAGTATTTAGCAAGCACCTTTTTCTCCACAAATCCATTTATGGAGTTAGAAGAGGAATCACTTTCTTCTTCACTTGAGTCATTTTCCTCTTGACTCTCTTCCTCTCTTTCAGTAGCACTTTTGCTTTTATAGGAGGAGGCAAAAGCTAGGAGGTTAGCCATGAGCTCTTCATCACTTGAAGACTCATCTCCCTCAATGGATTTATCACTACTACCACTCCATGTGGCGGCCATCACTTTACCCTTCTTCTTGTCATTGTGATTAGCACATTCGGGGGCAAAGTGACCTATGCCACCACACTCGAAGCATCGGACCCCTTTCCTTTCAGTCCTTTCTTGCCTAGGTTCAAACTTCTTGAAAGGACCCTTTTTCTTCGAATCTTGACCTTTTGATCCAAAGCCCCTTCTCCTAAACTTCATAACTTTGTTGAACCTTTTTACAAACAAGGCAAGATCTTCATCCGAGTCAATCTTCTTTGCCTCATTTTCATCCTTGAAGGCTTTTAAAGCAATCCCTTTATGCTTTTTAGTGGGTGTGGAGACAGGACATTTCCTAGACTCATAGGCTAGAAGTCTCCCAATCACCTCACTCGGCTTCGTATCCATATAACCACTATTTTCTTCTATAGCCATCACCTTTGATTCGAACCTATCGGGGAGAGATCTCATGATTTTCTGCTTGACTCTCCTATCCGAATACGAGTCTCCGAGTTGGTGACTTTCATTAACGATATCCATTAATTTGATTTCGAAATCATTGAAGCATTTATCCTCTCTCATCCTAAGTAACTCGAATTGAGTTTGGAGGACTTGAAGCTTGGATTCCTTCACCACCTCGGTTCCTTCATGTGCAACTTGTAAGATATCCTAAGCCACTTTCACGATTTGAGTGTTCTGAATAAGCTTATACTGATTTTCATCCATTGCACAAAGGATGGCGTGCATCGCCTTCCCATTCCACTTTAAAGCCTCAAACTCTTGCGGACTCCATTGCGCCTTAGGCTTCAATACTTCTTCTCCTCCACAATCGGGAGTCATCTTGGGTAGATTATATCCATCTTTCACTGCCATCCACGCGCGGTCATGAATTTGACATATGTAGGATTCCATCTTCCCTTTCCATTGGGAATAGTTCAACCCGGTAAGAAGTGGAGGCCTTGTGCTTGAGGCACCCTCGTTGCCACCACCATTTCCACCGTTTCCACTCATAGTGTTTATGAATGAATGAAATGAATGCAAATGTATGAATGATCAAAAATCACACAAAATGAAAAACACACCAAAGTGAGCAAGGATCACCTAATTATATTTAGGAACCCGCTCTGATACCAATTGAAAGTACTCACGGTGTGTAAACTATTAATCTAGAGGGGGGGGGGTGATTAGATTTTAACTAATTTTACTCAATTTTCGTTTAATGAAAAGATTACGAAAATACCCCTAATAGTCAATAAAATATAGCAAGTGTAATATTGTGCGGAAATTAAAACAACACTTGATATTTACGTGGAAACCTTCACGGGAAAAACCACGGGCTAGTAAGTAAGCCACACTCGAACCTCGAATCCACTAAATGTGTAAAACGATTACAACCTAATCCCGGAAGTAATCACACACCTACCTAATCCCGGTATAAGCGAACCTAGTCCGATTGCTTGCGAATTAAGCAACCTAATCCCGGTCACAACACAAGACTTAATTCTCTAAAAAGAGATTAACACCCTAAGTGAATATATGAATATTCAAATGCAACATAGAGCAAGGGAAACCCTATATGCTTATCTAAGATGATGAATTTGCAATTAAAAACAATCCTAGATATTAAAGCTAAATGACATGTCAATTAGCTTAGATAATCATAGATTATAGAAACCTAGATATCTATCACAAAGCAACACTCAATCAAATCATCACAACAATCTCTATATTGAATATTAGAATATAATCTAAGAACAATCAAGTAATAAAAGAGATGCCATAATAAATAGAACACTAATTATATATGATAATAGTGAAAAACTTACTGTTGACGGTGATTTTTCGTCAACACTCAATCGATGATTTGAGATCACGTTTGTGAGTGATAATAGTTTGAATCTTAATACCGTAAAAATAATGAGTAAGAGATACGTGGTAAAACTCCGATGATCGGAGAAACGTCCACGGGTTGTTGCCTAAGCAACGAAGCCAAAATCCACTATATAAAAATTGATTACAAAAATATGCACTGGTCTTTGTTATGCTAAAAAAAGATCTCTCTCCCTTATGGGTTACAAAGGGTATTTACACATGTTGTTTCTAGGGTTTGGGGATGCCGCTAGGGTTTGGTGTCGTGGCGCCCAAGTCTTGAGCGGTTTCCCAGTCCTAGTCAGATCCTGTTTCCTTCTTGGGCGTGATATGTTTCCTGTTTTGGCTGAGTTCGAGTTTGGGCCGGATTCTTTCTCTTTTATTCACAGGAGACCTGTTTGTTTCCTTGTTAAACTCTGAAGGGTTGCACTGCTACGTATTATGGAGGTGCTTACTGCTGATTCCTTCCATGTATTTGGGAAGGGAGTTTCCGCAACCATCTCTTCTTGTTGATCCCCGAGTATGCCAGAGTATGCCCGAGTAGGTGGTGTTGCCTGAGATGGCTCTCTTTGTTTGTGATCGGGTCGCTTTGGTTTCAGCCGAGTGGGTTACTTGGGGGATTTCCCCCTTTCGAGTTGACTTTTCATAACTATTGCTTACGTGGCTTCTTCATAGGGGTGACGTGTCCTTAAAGACGATTTTTACCTATAACAATATCCCCTTAAATATTTGAGCCGAATACCGCTTGCTCGGGACAAATATTTAACCCCTGTTTGCTTCATTTCTCACGACTTGTTTTCATTTGTCATCTTTCATATTAATGTTGGTTTTCAGTATCCTCGTTTGATTCGAAGTATTGCTGACGTGTCTCAATTATGTTCGCACATGCTTGATCCACCCACTATTCAGAAATCTTTTGATGGTGACACACTGACTTCCTGACGGCTCGAGGTTCTCTCTGCTTGCCACCTGTCTCCTTTTGCTTGGTTGTGGTAGGAGGCATTAATGGGACACGACCCTTCTGTTCGTTCATGCGTGTGTAGCCTACGTCACTCCCCCCGCCTATATGTTTTCCCACTTCTTCACCTACCCTCTCTAGGGTTTCGATTTCTTTTGAATCTGGTACCGCCTATATATATCATCTTGACGCTTCGTGGGGAAAATCCTTTTCTTTTCTCTGCAAAAAATCTCTTGCCATTTTTCTTTTCTCTTCCTGAAAGAAGTTCACTTGCATCTGCTACTTTTCTTTGAGTTATTTGGGTTTAGACGCTCATTTCTTAGCTTTGCCCAGATCCTCAACCTGAAAACCCGGATCTTTTCTTGAAGACCATTCCTCCTTCTCTGAAGATTTCCTCTACAGTTTGCGTAGCTCCAGTTTTCTGATATATCAAGGTTAGTTCTTATGGATCCTGCTGCTAGGAATCGTCTTTTTACTGTTGGTATGATTGCCATTGAACAAGATGATATTTTTCTCGTCACGGTTGTCCATAGGTTGCTAGGAGACCTTCTCCCTGATCAACCTCAATATTTAGACGCCGACGTTTCGGGGCTTTTTCGTGAAGGACCTGCTACTTCTGAAGTTCCTCCTACTTTAGAGATTCCCTCCGCTTCTTCAAATTCATTGCGGCCTGACTCTTATCAGCCTGAAGCTCAGTCAGATTCTTCTTTTTCCATTCGTGCTGATACTCGGCTGTGGAGACGAGCGGGGAAAAGGATAAGTAATCGTAAAAAGGATTCTCTCTCCCTGGACAGCCGAGTCGGGACCCAGAGGGTAGTTGAGAACGACATTAAAGAGGAGCATAGGGCCGCTCGCATTCCTTTCTCTCCCGAGCGGCTATGTGCCTATGACATCGAACCGAACGTGGTCGGCCCTGACAAGATAAAAAAGTATATGTGACGGTTCGACCTGGACAGCAACATGGTTTCGCTGATTCCTACTGAAGGTCAAGCTGCATGGAACCCCCCGCCGGGCCACGTGGCAATCTATGGGGCAATGCTTACCTGTGGTGTTACTCTTCCTTTTCAGCCTTTCATCACCTGGTTTTTGGCTGAGGCTCGACTTGCCCCGGCGCAGCTAACTCCGAATAGCTACCGGATTTTGATATGGCACATGTGGCAAAGGATGAAGCGGCCACCTCCCACACCTCATGAAATCCAGCACTTTTATGCGTTGAGGCCAGAGGGGAAAACTGGGGTTTATTTCCTTCAATCGAACCATCCCGAGTTCTGGACCCCTAAAGACGTAGTGGTTAAGAGTGAAATCGAGCCGGCCATGGACGAGAAGATGAAGGGATTTGTTTGGGGCTTCCCCACTTCAAATAAATTTTGGTAGAACAGCTGGTTCTTCGTGGGTAAAGGCTGGGGCCAATCAATCAGTTTTGATCTTGATGGTACTCGGGTGACTTGCAGGGTTCCTCGGTACTTTTGTTCGCCCCAGTGGAACCATATGACTCCTGCCTTTACTGACGAGGAGCTCAAGACTTTGGCTCGGACGGCCGTTTGCCCTTTACCCTTTGGAGAAGAGGGCTAGACCTTATCTCTTCAATGAGGAGAAAATGATTAGAGTTCGCCTTTTTCCCCAGATTTCTGCATGCCGTAAACGCCGTAAGTTTTTTATAAGCTTTCCCTGGTTATTCTTACATTCTGGTTCTTTACTGACTCGGAGAAACAACTTCCCCTTTTTTTTTTTTTTTTTTTTCTTTCAAGTGTTTGATGTAGACATAGTCTGTGATGCTCAGGCACGCCGGATGAAAGGCATCGTGGAGGCGAGCTGAAGAGCGGCTCTTTGCCAGCGAGATGCTGGAATAGCTCCTCCTAAAGGTGACTCTGATGAGAGTGCTCCTGAGAATCCTTCCGAGGGAGATGATGAAGAGGGAGCACCCGATTATGTGCCCAAGGAGACCCATGGTCAAGAAATGACCGCATATTCAGCAGAGGCTATGGGCGATCCGGAGAGCTTTAGAGCAAGTAGGACCCACTTTGGAGTAAGTAGGACCGCTGCTGGGCAGGACAATCAAGCGAGTCCTTCTTCTTCTAAGGGGAAAGAGAAGGCTGGGCACTCCTCTGAGCCTAAGCCAGCGGCTTTCTCCCATGGAACCAACTCTCCCTACTCTGCTGCAAACATGCCAAGTTCTACATTCCAGGGTGCTGAAGCAGCTGGGGAACACTTGGGCATGAGGGCTTCGGAGACTCCGACTCCTGCCGAGCCAATTCCTACTCCTCCTAGGGACAGCGGTGTTGAAATGAGGCATCCTGATCCAGATTCTGAAGATCCTATGGCTGACTTGAATTCTCACGGGAGGCAATTGGAAAGTGAAAAGCCTCGTTTTCTCCTGGTCGCCCTACCCCTAAGATTCTCCGAGTAGTTGCATATGTTGATTCATCTTCAAGTGATGAGGGGGGAGCGGAGGTTGGGAGAAAAATGGGTATGACCCCTCCACGGGACCAGATCAAGGGCAGTGTTGGCGGCTCTGCTAGCTCTCCTCGGGTGGCCTCGTTTACCGGGCTCCCTGAAACTTGCGTGGGTGGTTTGGGCCCCTCGACCCAGACAGACGATCCTACCCCCGAGACTATGCTGAGGGCCATGGCTTCAGGCCGAGCCTACATTGGGGAGGTTCACTAGAGTCACCTTAGGGCTGGAACCGTATCCGACCGGCTCTGTAATTTCTTCAACAGTGCTTCCTATGTGAGTAACGCCTTGATTATATGCATAATTTTGTATTTTTCTTCTCCTTTTTTGTTACTTAACTCCTGTTTGCTATTGATTTGCTGTAGATGGTGGCTGAGATGTCCAGGGCTTGCCAGGTTGGTGAAGCCCAGGCAGAAAGAAAAAGGCAGCTAGAAGCTCAATTAAAGGAGAGCGAAGATCGCCACGCTCGGGTCGAGTTAACTCGTCAGGAAGCGGCTAGGTCAAATCAGGTGCTCCTAGATCAATGCTTGGCACGCAAAATGGAGGCTGAACAAAAAGCATCTTTCGCTACTAAGGCGGCCAAAACTTTACAAGATCAATTGTCATCCACTCAGGACGCTTTGCTCCAAGGCGAACAGAACGCTGAAGACGCCAAGTCATCTTATGAACTCCGAATCGAAGACTTGGAGCATCAGGCTTTGACAGTCAAGTCCCTATCGAAGGAAACTAGGCTGGAACTAGAGATACAGGGTGTCGATCGTTTCAAAAGATCTTCGGCCTATGATGCTTTGCTTCTCCGGGAGTTGCAGTGGGGAATGGTCTCGGCTGGAGAGTTTTTCAAGATGAAAAACAGGGCGACTGACCGGGCCAGGGCCAACTGGAGCCTTTCAATTAAAAAGCATGTGGATACATCTCTGGAGTCCCTTCGGATTCAGATGAAAGAGTGGCGAGCGTATTGTCGAAGTAATGGTAAGGCACCATATCCCATGCACTTGGAGGTTCCCACTGCCGATTCCTTCTCCACTTTTTATGCTTGTCAGAAAGCGAGAATTGATGGTGAGAACCTTGACTTGGGGCCCGTCTCCGGGATTGATTATAGTGGCTGGATGGATGATGAAGATGAGGATGTGATTGTATGGCCCACTGACGATAGCCTCTTGAGCGAATATGTGATGGAACCTGACCCGAGTGTCGGCGGGAGCAGCTCTCAACCCCCAGCGCCACCTTCTTGATCTTCTGTTTATTTACTTATTTTGTAATGATCCTTATATTCACCTTTGCCCGTATATACATGAATCTTTAACCTTATATTCCGCTGTTTCTAATTTCCTGCATGACAAACACACAAATGGGATGAACTAAATAAGTACAATTTACTTGACAGCCCGTACTTGGCTATCTTTGAGCTTATGGATCTTTTTGGAAATCCCTAGCTCTATTTTGGCCGAGTATCTTATTTAACTGGTGATTAATTTAGCTGCGTATCTCATTTAACTGGCATCTAATTAACTCAGCCGAGTGTATTATTCAACTTGTATTTGATTTAGCCGAGTATCTCATTTAACTGGCAATTAATTTAGCCGAGTATCTCATTTAACTGGCGTCTAATTAACTCAGCCGAGTATATTATTCAACTGGCATTTGATTTAGCCGACTATCTCATTTAACTGGCAATTAATTTAGCCGAGTGTCTTATTCAACTGGCGTTTTGTCTTTTTGACCTATTTAGGTTTTACCAAAACGTTACGTCGAGGCTCACCACGACCATACGCTGAGGTCCTTACACAAGTCACCTAGGACGTCTCCCGGTTTTGTCTGTGCAAGGTTTCACCGAATCGTTGGGGTATTATATACCGGCCAACATGGCTGCGCATCTCACCAGCCTTTCTGGCGATGCTCCGAGCAATTTTCCAGTCATCCTGGTGCCTCGGTTTTGCCTTTTTGCCAAGAGGTGTGTTTGCACTATCTTAACTAGGCGGGCCTGCTACTTCAACTTCTTCGCCCTTCGAGCACTACTTGCCCGCTCTCTCGTGGCTTCGTAGCGCCCAAATTTTTTTCTTACTCGGCATTCGTTTAGCCAATTTTTAAGTGGCTGCTGTCGTTCATCGGCCATGGAATATCTTTGCTCATGGGACTTATCGACTTCAATGAATAACCTCTTTATTGAGAAATGAACTTTATTAGAAAATCAAATAAATCTGAAACAATTAATGCAAAGCTAAAACTGAGCAAAAAATAAACTGAATTAACATAATCATAGGGATGAGTTCCTTAGGGGTAGAAGATCTTGAGGTACTGCGCATTGCATGGTCGGGGTACTAGGCTCCCCTCTGGTCGGGCTATCATGTATGCCCCGTGCCCCGTGACTCCCTTGACGATGTACGGCCCCTCACATTTGTCGGCGAGGGATCCTGCTGACCTGTCCTTGGTGTTCGGGGACACTCTTCTTAGCACTAAATCTCCAAGCAGGAATCTGCGCACGCGAACATGGGAGTTATAGTACCTCGCAGCCCTTTGCTGGTATGTGGCGTTTCGCACTTGTGCTGCATCCCTGACTTCTTCAAGCTCATCTAAGTTTTGCTGTAGCATGTTAATATTGTGCTCAAGGCTGTATAGTTGTACCCTAGGTGATGTGAAACTTATTTCTGCTGGGATAACAGCCTCCGTCCTGAATGCTAACGCAAAAGGAGTCTCCCCTGTGGATGACCTTACAGTAGTTCGATATGCCTATAGCACCTCTGGTAGCTTGTCCGCCCAGCTGCCTTTCTTGGCTTCCAACTTTTCTTTCAGCGTGTGCTTGATCACCTTGTTCACAGCTTCGGTCTGGCCATTGGTTTGAGGATGAGCAGGTGACGCATAGTAGTTTGCGATCTTATACTCTTCACAAATTTCTCTAAACTTGCTGTTGTCGAATTGGGTGCTGTTGTCTGTTATGATGATGCTTGGGATCCCAAACCTATATATTATGTTCTTTCTGACAAAGCTGGTGGTGTTTGCCTCAATGATGTGCACGAGAGCTTCTGCTTCCGCCCATTTAGTAAAGTAGTCCACTGCCATAATAACATGCTTCGCACCCCCCTTTGTTCCAGTGGGTATTGGTCCTATCAGGTCGAGGCCCCATATGGCAAAGGGCCAAGGTGAAGTTAAGTTTCTGAGCAACTCCGGGGGTTGCCGAATATCATTTGCTATTGTCTAGCATGTCTCACAGCTCTCCGCGAATCGCTGTGCCTCTACAAACAAAGTCGGCCAATAGAATCCTTGCCTAAGTACCTTATGTGCCAGACTCTTACCCCCAGTATGGTTCCCGCATACTCCACTGTGAACATCCATCAGGATCTTTTTGGTTTCTTCGCCGGCGATACACCTTTGCAGCACCTTTGAGAGCCCTCTCCTGTACAATTCATCTCTCAGGATTGTGTACCCGGTTGACCTGTACTTGATGCGTTTTACTTCCACAGCATCCTCTGGTAAAATGTTTTCCTATAAATACTTTCTGAGATGTGTTGTCCAGTCGCCTTGAATTGGTCGGATCTCCGACACCATGACTTCCTCAGATTCTGCTGTACTCGGCTTAGTCAGGTTCGCCACCGGTATCACTTTGGACCTGATACTCATGGTGGCTGAAGCTAATTTGGGCAAAGCGTCTGCTTTCTCGTTTTCTTCCTGAGCGATCTGAAAGATCTTGTACATCTTGAATTTTCTGAGCAGTTTCTTTGCAATGTCCAGGTAAGCTATCATGTGCTCCTCCCTCACCTGGTATTCATCCAATACCTGGTTAACCACAACTTGCGAATCACTGTAAATCTCCAACTCATCTGCTCCTAACGCTATACAGACCCTCAAGCCAGCCAATAAAGCTTCATATTCTGCTTGGTTGTTGGTTGCTTTGAAATCGAACCTCATGGCGCATTCTACAGTGTCTCCCTCCAGAGTTGTTCTGACCATCCCGGCCCCGCTACCATGGGTGTTTGATGATCCATCTACATGTAACCTCCATCGGAAGCTATTCTCCTGTTTTTCTTCCATTATTCTTCTCACTTCGGCATCTGGCTCTGTGAATTCCACTATAAAATCTGACACTGCCTGCCCCTTGACTGTGGCTTTTGGGGTGTATTTGATGTCGAATTCGCTCAACTCCACCGCCCATTTAGTCAGCCTACCTGACAGTTCTGGCTTTTTCAAGATGAGCTTCAGCGGGCAATCAGTGTATACCTCTATTGCATGCGCTTAGAAATATGGCCTTAGCTTCCTGGCTGCCGTGATCAGGGCGAGTGCTATCTTTTCTGCCGGTGAATACCTTGTCTCTGCAGGCAGCAACGCCTTGCTGGTATAATACACCGGTCTCTGTATTCCGTCCTCTATTCGGATCAACACCGAGCTTGTTGCCACTTCTGTGACCGAGAGGTATAGGTACAATGTCTCTCCAACTACTGGCTTTGAGAGGATGGGTGCTCGCCCTAAGTACTCTTTCAACTTTTGGAAGGCTGCTTCACATTCTTTGTTCCACTCGAGTCATTTTCCTTTCTTTATTGCTTTAAAAAACGGGGCGCATCTGTCTGTTGATTTTGCTATGAATCGGTTAAGTGATGCAAGACATCCCGTCAGCCTCTATACGTCCTTCAGCGTTCTTGGCGAAGCCATCTCTTCTAATGCTTTGATCTTCTCAGGGTTCACTTTGATTCCCCTCTGATGCACTTGGAAACCTAGAAATCTACCTGATGGTACCCCGAACACACATTTGCTCGGGTTAAGTTTCATCTTGTACCTCCTTAGAACCTCAAAGGTTTCTTTTAGATCTTCTGCGTGTCTTTCTGCCGTGACACTCTTGGTCAGCATGTCATCTACACAGACCTCCATGTTCCTCCCAATCTGCAGAGCAAATATCCTGTTCACCAGCCTCTGGTACGTTGCCCTGGTATTCTTCAATTCGAATGGCATCACCTTATAGCAATACCACCCCCTGGTCTGTGGTGAATGTTGTTTTCTCTTCGTCGGCTTTATTCATTCGGATCTGATTGTACCTTGAGTAAGCATCCATGAAGCTTAACAATTCGTGCCCTGCTGTTGCGTCCACTAGCCGGTCGATCCTTGGTAGTGGGAAGCTGTCTTTCGGGCAGGCCTTGTTTAAATCTGTGAAATCCACGCACATCCTCCACTGGTTGTTCTTTTTCTTAACTAACACCACATTGGCCACCCAGTCAAGGTACTTGACTTCCTTTATCGATCCTGCGGAAAGTAACTTTTTTACTTCATTTTTAATAGCTGTACTCCTTTCGGGGTTGAACAGCCGTCTTTTCTGCTTCACCGAGTGGAACTCTGGGTTGATGGAGAGGCAATGTGATATCACCTTCGGGTCTATCCCCAGCATATCTTCGTGGCTCCAAGAGAAAACATCCTTGTAATCTCTCAGCAACGCGACAAGCTGGGCTTTGACATGTGTATTCAAACTTTCCCCTACCTTCACTGTTCTACTCGGATCCTTTGGATCCAATGCCATTTCTTCGGTCGGCTCATCTTTCTTAGCCTCAGGTTCTTCTCTGGGATCCAACTTAAATTCTTTTGGCACTTCTGCTGCTCTTCCGGTTCACCAATTTCTTGCTCGGCTATTACCGCGTATACTTGGTGCACTTCCCTATCCTTATATACTGACAAATTTGCTCTTCGGGCCATTTCTTGTGACCCCTTGACTACTCCTATCCCATATTCTGTCGGGAACTTCATCATGAGGGCGTAGGTTGCTGTCACTGCCTTGGTTTTATTCAAGAATGGTCGGCCCAATAAGGCGTTGTACGACCAATTTTCAGTATCCACCACCACAAAGTCGAGTAGCAATGTTTTTTGGCAAGAAGCCTTCCCAACCTTCACGGGTAATTTTACCGTGCCAAACGACCTTACTTCAACTCCTCCAAATCCTCTAAGGGGTGTGGGAAATGGTTGTAGGTCTTTCCTATCTAGCCTCAGCTAGTCATATACTTCTGCACTAAGAATATCTGCTGAGCTTCCATTGTCAATCAAAATCCGATGAACCTCTCTATAACCAATCCACGCGCTGATCACCAACGCGTCATTTGGCCTAACATCCACTCCATGTGAATCTGCTTCTGTGAATACGATCGGGTCCCAGCCTTCCTTGATTCTCTTCGGGTCAGGTTCAATAGAATTGACGTCCAGGTCTCTCCGTGCTTCCACGGCCTCCCAGATTTCCTGGGTCCTTTCCCTGTTACTCTTGCCAGTCGACGGTCCTCCGAAGATGGTGTTGATTGCTCCTTCATCCTCAGCTTTCTTGGGACTAGGCTTTCTTACTCGTCCGTCCTATCGGCTATCCTTTTGTCCATCCGCCCTGTCAGCCTTTTTTAAGACAATGTCTTTCAAATGTCCTTCCCTGATGAGGGTTTCGATGTGGTCCCTTAGCTGGAAACACTTAGACGTCTCATGCCCATTCTCCTTGTGGAACCTACAATACTTGGTGGTGTCCCTCCGAGCATACGTTGACTGCTTAGGCGGATCTTTAGTCATGTTCTTTTCTTCTAGGATTGCCAAAATTTCCTTTTGATCCTTTTTTAAGGGGGTATAGTTTGTATATCTACCGTGGAACCTTTGTCGCGGCTGATCGGTTTTTGGGTCATACGCTCGGCGTCCATCCCGACCATCCCGCGCCTTATTCTTCTGCTTGTCACCTTTGGTATCGGATGCCTTTGCTTGGTCTTTGGTTTTAGATCCTTCTAGGCGACCGCCATGTACGAAGTAACCTCCTGTGGCAACTTCTTCCTCCTCAGCCAGGGCGTAACCCCCGGCCATGTCCATCATATTGGCATAACTGGTTAGTCGGGCTCTTCGGAGGTCAAATGACAATTGGCCATTCTGAAGGTTGTTGATGAACGCGGCAATTATGGCTTCGTCATTTGCACTCCCAATTTAGGACATTTGCTGACCGAATCTCCCTAAATATTTCTTCAGCGACTCGTCTTTTCCCTGTTTTAGCTGGGACAAGTGGGCCACTGACTTCTTCCTATGTATATTGCCGAGGAATTGCCTTGAGAATGCTTAAATTAGCTCGCTGATATTGCCTATACTCGCTGCTGGTAACCTGCCGAACCACCTGGAGCCTAAATCCCCGAGAGTTTGGGGGAAATTCAAACACAGCAAGGCGTCATTGTAGACATACTGGGCCATGGCATTCTTATACCTTCTGACGTGTTCCTTCAGATCAATGTCCTTTTTGAATTGCTCTACGTGAGGCATCTTGAATCTTTTCCGGAAGGGTGTCCTCAGGACTTCATTAGTGAAAGGGCTTCTGGACTCGTCGTCCGATAATTCATTACGCCCATATTGCCTGACTAAAGCATCCATCTGTTGACGATTATTCTGAACTTCCCGGGTCAAACTCTGTATGAGTATGTCCCTGTTTCCTTCCTGTTCTCCCATCGCATTGAAATTCTGACTTATGATCAGCTTTTGGCCCCTTTCCACTGGATTCAACTCTCTATGTTCTTGGTTTAGGCCACGCAGCCGAACTGTGCCCCTTTGGCGCTTGCGATGATAACTCTGCTCACTCTCTCCTGAGGACGAGATGACCGGGCTCTCCGATGAGTACGTCTCCTGGGGCGATCTCGACCCCTAGCCATCCGATCCTGATCATGCCTTCTGTCAGAATCATTTTCCTCTCTATGCTCCTTGCTATCCATGGCTAACCTTTCAGACAAATTTGTTGGCCTGTCTGTAGGACCTCGGCTCGCTTTTATGGGTGCATCCGGCATTGGTACCACCACCGTGGAACGTAATCTTATTGCTTGCTGATTGAGGGTGGAAAGATTGTGAGGTGACATCAAACCTTCAGTGGTGGAAAGGTCAACTCCCTGCCTCGCTGCGTCCGACATGAGTTGTTATAGAGAAGCACGGAATCTTTGCACGATTTCTTCATTAGTTGGGGGGAAGCGCTGGATGCCAGCTAGGGCAGTTGATTGATCTGCAGTTGCTAAGGCTACATCCGCAGTGTTGGGAGTGGCGTCATCCTCCAACTCATTAGTGGGTAGTCCGTGACTGTACCTGGAATCGCTACCATCTCCCTCGCCGGCCATTGCTTCACAAGTGCTTCGATCCCCCTCCTTCTAGCGACAATTGTTGACGGTGATTTTTCGTCAACACTCAATCGATGGTTTGAGATCACGTTTGTGAGTGATAATAGTTTGAATCTTAATACCGTAAAAATAATAAGCAAGAGATACGTGGTAAAACTCTGATGATTGGAGAAATGTCCACGGGTTGTTGCCTAAGCAACGAAGCCAAAATCCACTATATAAAAATTGATTACAAAAATATGCTCTGGTATCTGTTATGCTAAAAAAAGATCTCTCTCCCTTATACGTTACAAAGGGTATTTATACATGTTGTTTCTAGGGTTTGGGGATGCCGCTAGGGTTTGGTGTCGTGGCGCCCAAGTCTTGAGCGGTTTCCTAGTCCTAGTCGGATCTTGTTTCCTTCTTGGGCGTGATATGTTTCCTGTTTTGGCTAAGTCCGAGTTTGGGCCGGATTCTTTCTCCTTTATTCACGGGAGACCTGTTTGTTTCCTTGTTAAACTCTGAAGGGTTGCACTGCTGATTCCTTCCATGTATTTGGGAAGTGAGTTTTCGCAACCATCTCTTCTTGTTGATCCCCGAGTATGCCCGAGTATGCCCGAGTAGGTGGTGTTGCCCGAGCTGGCTCTCTTTGTTTGTGATCGGGTCGCTTTGGTTTCAGCCGAGTGGGTTACTTGGGGGATTTCCTCCTTTCGAGTTGACTTTTCCTGACTTCTGCTTACGTGGCTTCTTCATAGGGGTGACGTGTCCTTTATGATGATTTTTACCTATAACACTTACCAAAGCAAGTGTGATGATGAAAGACCCATGCAAGCAAGCATCCTAGATATGCTAAAGAATGCTAGATGAACTTTGATGCAAATGGATTTTTGGTTTGAGTGTTTAATGAGCAAACTTGGTTGCTTTCTCTCTTAAAATTCTCTCTTTTGAAAGTAGGGTTCTTGATGATTAAAGAGTCACACTCAGAACAAGAGAAAGTGATGTATTTATAGGCATGAAAAACAGAGCATGTGAAAAGACAAGTTTGCCCCTGAAACGCACCGATTGGCGATTTCATTCGGAGGCCAAGCCACCGATTCTAACCACCGAATTGAACCCGAGAGGAACAGGGGAACAACGGCGGTTTCGTCACCGCCGATGTAACCGTAGAATCAAACCAAGAGATAAAATCAATCAGGTATGAACGGCAGTTTCATTCGGCGGTTTCGTGACCACTGATTCAACCGCTAAATCAGACCGAGAGATAAAATCAATCAGGTCTTGAATGGCGGTTTCGAACGGCGGTCGTGACTGTCGATCGTAACCATAGAATTGCTTCAGACACTTCTGGAAGCAAACGGCGGTTTCATTCGGCGGCCAGGCCGCCGATCATAACCGCCGAACACCAACATAGGTGAAAACCAAGGAGCAGCCAAGGGCATTCTCCGTAGGCGGTCTTCACGCAAAACCAAGCACATTCTAGTGCATGCGTGGACGTTTCTGAATACTATCGGGAAACGAATTACAAGTCACAAATTCACACAACAAAAAATAACATATAGGTGTAAGTGTGAAATGTGGCATGTGAAGAGAAAGCACACATATGCAATGTATGTTAAGTGAGTGTGTGCAACTAATCTCTTCAAAGAAAAATAAGCACTACAGATATACCTTTGAAGTGCTTATCAAGATGAGGTCTTCAAAGGGCTTGAGCAATAACAACAACACCTAAGCTACCCTTACAAAGGACCCCAACATGTGGTTTGTCCACGAAATGAGCCAATCAACAAATGGGAACCTTACAGTTGCTCTTAAATTTAAATCAATGAAATCTCTATATTCTTGCTTTTCTCATGACAATGGTGAAATTGGTTTGAATTCTTATTAGAAACCTTTGTCATTTGCTTTGCCAAATACCATTGTATTTTGGACTTGAATGCTACATGTCTTGTATGCAAAGCATGTTTGATTCACATATTTTCTTTCAAATAAATCTCCTTGTTTCTCTTCAATTAATTGGGATGCATAAAGTGACTTATATTATTATGCAAATGTCTTGCATGCTACTATCTCTCTTTGCTAAGAGTGACCCAGTTGGGGACTACTCTTTTGCCTATATCATGACAAAAAGGGGGAGTAGATTGTGGTAAGGGGAGTTGTAATTTGTAGCCGCAATTGTGTATGTTGGGGAGAATATACATTGAGGGGGAGTAACCCGTTGAGGGGGAGCATTGCATACATATACATTTCATGATGTTGTGCCTAATTTCTTAAATGCAAATGCTTGTTTTATTCTCACTTGATCATCTCACATACTCTTGCTTTGGAAAGTATAATCTTTTGTTTTGAAGGGTTGATAGTTCTACAAGAGATTAAAGACTTGAAGTTTTCTTTTATAAACTCTTATATCTCTTTGTAATGTAGAATATCTTTATTATCCCGTAGATTCAATTATGCTTGTGAGGATCAATGTGAGTGGTGGTTTTGTCATGAAATAGCCAAAGAGGGAGATTGTAATGATTCTCATTCTTTAATTGGCTTATTTCATGGACAAACCATGTGTTGGGGTTTATTGTGTAAGGGTAGTTTAGAAGTTTGAGAATCATGCTCAATGGCCCTTTCAAGACCTCAAGGGACTAGCACGTCAAAGGTATAATCCCTAGTGCTTAGTTCTTTCTTTGAAGAGATTTAGATTGCACACACACACTTAGCATTCTTGCATTTGTGTGCATACTCTTCACATATCACATTTCACACTTGCACTTTGATGTTGTATCTTGTTGTGTGTATTTGTGTCTTGTAATTCGTTTCTCGATAGTATTCGAAAACGTCCATGCATGCACTAGAATGTGCTTGGTTTTGCGCAAAGACCGCCTACGGAGAATGCCCTTGGCTTCTCCTTGGTTTTCACCTCTGTTGGTGATCGGCGGTTATGATCGGCGGGCTGGCCGCCGAATGAAACCATCGTTTGTATCTAGAAGTGTCTGGAGCAATTCTGCGGTTATGATCGGCGGCCACGACCGCCGTTCGAAACCGTCATTCATACCTGATCGATTTAATCTCTCGGGTTTGATTCGGCGGTTACGAAACCGCCGAATGAAACCACCGTTGTTCCCCTGTTCTTCTCAGGTTCAATTCGGTGGTTATGATCGGCAGCCTGGCCGCCGATTGAAACCGCCAAACGGTGCGTTTTAGGGGCAAACTTGTCTTTTCACATGCTCTGTTTTTGATGTTTATAAATATCTTACTTTCTCATTCTCTGAATCAGTTCTTTTTACTCCAAGAACCCTAAACTTAAAAGAGAGAATTTTGAGAGAAAATCAAATCAAGAACTCACCTTTGACCACTCAAATCAAATCCCTTTTGCATCAAATTTCATATTGCATCAACTATGCCTTTATAGAATGCATCCATGTATGTTTTTGGATCATCACATCTTCCTTGGTATGTTCTTCACTAATCTCATCTAATTTTAGTGTTTTTCATATTAAGACATCTCTTAGATTACTTGTATGTTTTTAGATAATATGCTAAATACAAGATAGAGATTATTTGTGATATTTTGATTGAGTGTTGTATTGTGATAGATATCTAGGTTTTTATAATCTATGATTATCTAAACTATTTGACATGTCATTTAGTTTTAATATCTAGGATTGTTCTAATTGCAAATTCATCATCTTAGATAAGCATATAGGGTTTCCCTTGCTCTATGTTGCATTTGGATATTCATATATTCACTTAGGGTGTTAATCTCTTCTTTGAGAACATAAGTCTTGTGTGTAGCATCCGGGATTAGGTTGCTTAGATCGTAAGCATTTGAACTAGATTCACTCATACCGGGATTAGGTAGGTGTGTGATTACTTCCGGGATTAGGTTGTAATTTTTATCACTTAGTGGATTCGAGGTTCAGGTGTGGCTCACTTATTAACCCGTGGTTTTTTCCCGTGAGGGTTTCCACGTAAAAATCAAGTGTTATTTAATTTCCGCATTTTATACTTGATTTATTGCTTTATCTAGTTAGGGGTAATTTCGCAATATTGACTTCACACGAAAAAATTGGGTAATACGTTTAAAATCTATTCACCCCCCCTCTAGATTAATATTTAACACACTGTGAGAACTTTCAAGATCTACGGTGAATAAGATAACGAAAATAATCCTTGATGTATAAAAGTAAAAATGCAATATCGGAAATCGGATGGATTAGATACGATTGTTGTCCTGAAGGTGGATAAAGCCTAACTTACTAAAAGAAAACGTCTTTTACCAAACGAAGCCCAATAGAGTAATCAATATATAATATACTATTATATAAACCATGAAAGTGGCTATATTTGAAAACCCCACAATAAGGTTTTGGACTGGAATTAATCGACAATAACCACAGAACAAATTACACGTGTATGTGTGAAAGAAAATATTCTGGTCGAACAAAAAGAGGCCGAATACGACGCATCAAGAATACATATTACAGACAGTTTGTAGTAGTGGACATTTTATTTACGAACAAACATCCACCGGCCACCGGGTCAGCAAATCCTTATAAGCAACAAAAGAGAAACTGTGCTCACTCGGGTCCCTGGAACTCTGGAAGTGGTTAGGTTATTCCTTGAATAGAAATTGTTAAAAATGTTTAATATATAATCTTTAATTTCTTGTTCATTTTCCGATTCTTAGTTTCACAAAGAATGGTTTTATGTGAATAAGAATAAGAACCTCTAATCGAAGATATCATCGTCTGTATTTGGAGACAATGTTTATGCATTGTTCGAGCAAGAAAATCATCGCTGGGTATATCTGGACAAGTCTTTCTACACCCAAGTTGCATGGTTCGCAATGGATTCAAATGTTGTCTGTGGAAAGTAAATAATCCTGTAAGGTTCCCATTTGTTGATTGGTTTATTTCGTAGACAAATCACATGTTGGGGTTCTTTGTAAGGGTAGCTTAGGTGTTGTTGTTATTGTTCAAGCCCTTTGAAGACCTCATTTTGATAAGCACCAAAGGTAAAACTCTAAGTGCTTACTTGTCTTGAAAAGATAGTTGCACACACTCACAACTCATGCATATGGTTAAATCTTGTATGTTGTGTTTATTCTTGTTATGCATTAATGTTCATTAACATCTCTTCTTGCATGTTTATCTTGATTTCATCTTGTATAACCAATGCCATGCCATGCATAGACTTAGGATTCATACATAGTGAAAGGCGCTGTACAAAGCGCTGTTCGTACAGCGCCCATCAAGCGCTGTAAAAACCTGATCGATTTAAATCGGTCGCTGTTGGGTTGTTGTACAGGCGCTGTACAAAGCGTTGTACGTACAGCGCCGCTCTATTTTCTAGAGAGAATAGAGTTGGGGCACTGTTCAGGCGGTGTACAAAGGCGCCCAACGAACAGCACCCAAGGCAAAAACATGGCAACTTATTCAAAACGACCACACTTTGATTTGGCCCCCTATATATATGCCACTTTGACTTTAGGTCAATTAAGAGAGTTCATATTCAGATTTCATACCTTGGATATTTTTCAAAAACAAGAAAAATTCAAAGAACTCATTTTTGATTACTCAAACACCATTTCATGATCATCAATCATCATCTAGCATCATCTTTGATCATCTAGATGTCTTTTTGCATGGATTCTTCATCACACTTTGCTTGGTAAGCTTTTCACTAATATCTTACATATTTTGTGTTTTTCTTAACAAGTAATCTCAATTTATTACTTGTATGTTATTTATATATATTTTGGATACAAGATTGAGATTAGTGTATTGAATGTTTGAGAAGTTGTATTGTGATAGCTAATTAGGTTTTTGCTTAATCTTGATTAGCTAAACTATTTGACATGTCATTTAGTTTTAATATTTAGGATTGTTCTAATTGCAAATTCATTATCTTAGATAAGCATATAGGGTTTCCTTTGCTCTATGTTGCATTTGGATATTCATATATTCACTTAGGGTGTTAATCTCTTCTTTGAGAACAGAAGTTTTGTGTGTAGCATCTGGGATTAGGTTGCTTAGATCGCAAGCATTCGAACTAGGTTCACTCATACCGGGATTAGGTAGGTGTGTGATTACTTCCGGGATTAGGTTGTAATTTTTATCACATAGTGGATTCGAGGTTCGGGTGTGGC
The DNA here is from genome assembly GCA_008009225.1 of Acer yangbiense. Taxonomy (NCBI): domain Eukaryota; kingdom Viridiplantae; phylum Streptophyta; class Magnoliopsida; order Sapindales; family Sapindaceae; genus Acer; species Acer yangbiense. The sequence goes on along the minus strand of CM017765.1, from coordinate 10,649,721 downwards.
TCACTTATTAGCCCGTGGTTTTTTCCAGTGAGGGTTTCCACGAAAAAATCAAGTGGTATTTAATTTCCGCATTTTATACTTGATTTATTCCTTTATCTAGTTAGGGGTAATTTCGTAATATTGACTTGACACGAAAAAATTGGGTAATACGTTTAAAATCTATTCACCCCCCCTCTAGATTAATATTTAACACACTGTGAGAACTTTCAAGATCTACTGTGAATATGATAACGAAAATAATCCTTGATGTATAAAAGTAAAAATGCAATATCGGAAATCGGATGGATTAGATACGATTGTTGTCCTGAAGGTGGATAAAGCCCATCTTACTAAAAGAAAACGTCTTTTACCAAACGAAGCCCAATAGAGTAATCAATATATAATATACTATTATATAAACCATGAAAGTGGCTATATTTGAAAACCCCACAATAAGGTTTTGGACTGGAATTAATCGACAATAACCACGGAACAAATTACACGTGTATGTGTGAAAGTAAATATTCTGGTCGAACAAAAAGAGGCCGAATACGACGCATCAAGAATCCATATTACAGACAGTTTGTAGTAGTGGACATTTTATTTACGAACAAACATCCACCGGCCACCAGGTCAGCAAAGCCTTATAAGCAATAAAAGAGAAACTGTGCTCACTCGGGTCCCTGGAACACTGGAAGTGGTTAGGTTATTCCTTGAATAGAAATTGTTAAAAATGTTTAATATATAATCTTTAATTTCTTGTGAAACAAATAATAGCACGGTGTGTATAAAACTATCTAGAGGGGGGGGGGGGTGAATAGATTTTAAGCTTTTTACCCAATTTTTCGTATAAGTCAAAATTACAAATTTACCCCTAAATAGATAAAGCAATAAATCAAGTATAAAATGCGGAAATTAAATAAGACTTGATTTTTACGTGGAAACCCTCACGGGAAAAACCACGGGCTAGTAAGTAAGCCACACTCGAACCTCGAATCCACTAAATGTGTAAAACGATTACAACCTAATCCCGGAAGTAATCACACACCTACCTAATCCCGGTATGAGTGAACCTAGTCCAATTTGCTTGCGATCTAAGCAACCTAATCCCGGATGCTACACACAAGACTCACTTTCTCTATGAAGAGAATAACAACCCTAAGTGAATATATGAATATTCAAAATGCAACATAGAGCAAGGGAAACCCTATATGCTTATCTAAGATGATTAATATGCAATTAGAGCAATCCTAGATATCAAAACTAAATGACATGTCAAATCAAATAGTTTAGCTAATCAAGATTAAGCACAAAACCTAATTAGCTATCACAATAAAACTTCTCAAACATACATCATACTAATCTCAAACTTGTATTCAAAGTATATAAAATAACATACAAGTAATTAAATGAGATTGCTTGTTAAGATAAACACAAAATATGTAAGATATTAGTGAAAAGCTTACCAAGCAAAGTATGATGAAGAATCCATGCAAGATGTCATCTAGATGATCAAGGATGATGCTAGATGATGATTGATGATCATGGAAAAGTGTTTGAGTAAACTAAAAATGAGTTCTTTGGAATTTTTCTTCTCTTTGAAAAATATCCTAAGTATGGAATCTGAATATGAACTCTTGTTATTGACCTAAAGTCAAAGAGGCATATATATAGGAGGCCAAAACAAGGTGTGGTCGTTTTGATAAGTTTGCCTCAAAATTGCCTTGGGCGCTGTACGTAGAGCGCCTCTTGTACAACGCTTGTACAGCGCCCTACTCTGTTCTCACGGGAAAACAGAGTGGCGCTGTACGTAGAGCGCTTTGTACAGCGCCTGTACAGCGACCGAATTAAATCAATCAGGTCTGAACAGCGCTCAATGGGCGCAGTTCGTACAGCGCTTCTGTAGAGCGCTTTTGGGAGCGCCCAATGCAAAAATGCAATCCTAAGTCTAAGCATGACAATGCAATTGGATATGCAAGATGCAATCAAACTGACATGCAAGAAGAGATATTAATGAACATTAATGCACAAAAATAAGACACACAACATACAAGAATTAAACATATGCATGAGTTATGAGTGTGTGCAACTATCTCTTCAAGACAAGTAAGCACAAAGAAATATACCTTCGGTGCTTATCAACACGAGGTCTTCAAAGGGCTTCGAACAATACACCCGATACCTAGGCTACCCTTACAAAGAACCCCAATATGTGGTTTGTCCACGAAATAAGCCAATCAACAAATGGGAACCTTACAGTCTCCCACTTTGGCTATTTCGTGACAAAACCACCACTCACAATGATTCCTCACATTAAACTAGAAACAACGGGATAATATAGATTTTCTACAATACAAAGAGATAAGAAAATAAACTTCAAGTCTTCAATCTCTTGTAGAATAATCAAGCCCTGAAAAGAAAGTTTCTAACATTTCCAATTCAAGTAAAAAGTGAGATGAATCAAGTGAGAACAAAAACAAGCATTTGCATTTTAAAAGTTTAGGCACAACATTATGAAATGTATGTGTATGCAATGCTCCCCCTCAACGGGTTACTCCCCCTCAATGAATGTTCTCCCCAATATGCACAATTGCCTCTATTTTGCAACTCCCCTTACCATATCCTACTCCCCATTTTTGTCATGATATAGGCAAAGGAGTAGTCCCCAACTGGGTCACTCATAGCAACGAGAGATAGAAGCATGCAAGATATTTGCATATATATATAAGTCACTTTATGCACCTCAATTAATTGAAGAGAAACAAGGAGATTTATTTGAAAGAAAATGTGTGAATCAAACATGCTTTGCATACAAGACATGTAGCATTCAAGTCCAAAATACAATGGTATTTGGCAAAGCAAATGACAAAGGTTTCTAATAAGAATTCAAACCAATTTCACCAAAGTCATGAGTAAAGCAAGGATATAGAATATATTGATTTCAATTTAGGAACAACTATATCCAACTTTATAAGCGAAACATGGCATGAGCAACTTTTCACCCTTTTTGATTTTTTCGGATAAGATATCCGTATGATAGTAGCCATGTTCAACCAATAAAGAAAGAGAGACATTTGGAATGTAAATTCCTTTGAACGGATACAAGATCCTTTATTCATTTTGAGTCTCATAAGCTTTCACACAAGGTTTTGCATTTTAAGAATATGCAATCATCAATTCATGCTTTTCATGTGAGCATGTTATATGAATTTCATGCTTTTTCATTTGACATTAGCATGTTATTAAAGAATCATCATGTCATGGAGATAATCATAGGTCATTCAAATCATACTTCCTACGTACATCTCCTAGTCTAAAAATGCATGTTTGAACATAAATATGACATGGATTGTAAACAAGCAAGGTTCACACTTATTGAAATGAAAACATATATACATATGTGCAACCAAGCTTACTCAAACAATTAAAAGAAGAGGCATAAGTTATTTCAAATTTTTTGCAAGTGACAAGGATGCAAAATAGCTCTCTTTGCTTGAGTTCCCCATATGGGGTCAATCATAGAACATCACTCCACAAGACATATCCCAATAGATCTACTAAGAGTTTTTAATCGAGTAGCATCTAAGGGTTTAGTAAATAAGTCCGCAAGTTGATCATTAGTACCTACATGTTCAAGTACTATGCATTTGTTTTCAACAAGCTCTTTAATGAAGTGATGGCGGATGTCAATATGCTTAATTCTAGAATGTTGTACCGGATTCTTGGAAATATTAATAGCACTCATGTTATCACAAAAGAGAGTGAGAGTACCTTGGTTGAATCCGTAGTCTACTAGCATTTGCTTCATCCATAAGAGTTGTGTGCATCCACTCCCCGCGGCTATGTATTCGGCCTCGGCCGTGGACAAGGAAATCGAGTTTTGCTTCTTGCAAAACCAAGACACCAAGTTGTTGCCTAAAAAGAAGCAACCGCCCGATGTGCTCTTTCTATCATCACAATTTCCTGCCCAATCCGCATCACTAAAGCCTACAAGACTAGCATTAGTGTCAAAAGAGTACCAAATCCCATAGTTGGATGTCCCATTCACATAGCGAATGATTCTCTTTACGCAAGAGAGATGGGACTCCTTAGGATCTGCTTGGTACCTAGCACACACACCCACACTAAAGGAGATATCGGGCCTACTTGCGGTCAAATAGAGCAAGCTACCTATCATGCCACGATATAACGTTTGTTCCACACTTTTACCACTAGCATCCTTGCTTAGCTTCAAAGTGGTACTCATGGGTGTATTACAATGTTTGGCATTCCCTAAACCAAACTTCTTCACTAGGTTTTTGGCATATTTGGCTTGGGTTATGAAAATCCCATCATCTAATTGCCTAATTTGCAAACCTAGGAAGTAACTAAGCTCACCAACAAGACTCATCTCAAATTCATGAGACATGACATGAACAAATTGTTGGACCTTGGTGTTGTTGGTGGAGCCAAATACAATGTCATCAACATAGATTTGAGCTATAAATAACTCATCTTTGTTTCTCTTGATGAACAAGGTCTTGTCAACACTACCTCTTGTGTAGTCATTGTCAACAAGAAATTGAGTGAGGCGCTCATACCAAGCCCTCGGTGCTTGTTTCAACCCATATAGTGCCTTCTGGAGGCGATAGACATGGTTGGGGTGGTGTGCATCCACAAACCCCTTGGGTTGTTCAACAAACACTTCCTCTTGCAAGAATCCATTGAGGAAGGCACTCTTGATATCCATTTGGTGCAATTTGAACTTGTGCACACAAGAAATGGACAAGAGAAGCCTAATAGACTCTAAACGGGCAACGGGAGCAAATGTCTCCTCAAAGTCGATACCCTCAATTTGAGAGTACCCTTGTGCTACAAGTCTAGCCTTGTTCCGCACTATGTTGCCATCCTCATCGGATTTGTTCCTAAATATCCATTTAGTGCCTATGACATTAGTGGTCTTAGGCCTAGGAACTAGAGTCCAAACCTCATTTCTTTCGAATTGGTTTAGCTCTTCTTGCATGGCAAGAACCCAAAATTCATCATTTAAGGCTTCTTCAACCTTTTTGGGTTCAATTTGAGAGGTGTAGCATGTGTAGCTAATAAGATTAGCAAGTTGACGTCTAGTCCTAACACCCTCATTTACATCTCCAATAACATCCTCTTTGTTAAAGAGTCTTCTAACCCATGGAGCGGGTTCATTAGAGTCCAAGAGAGGGACTCTAGTAATGGGTTGTGTGACTTCATCATTTTCATTAGATGTCCCAACATTGGGACTCACCACAACCCTCTCCAAAGGAGAAACGTCACTAAAAATAACCTCCTCCTCATGATCATTTGACTTGAGCCTAGTATCATCAAATGCGACATTGGATGATTCCATAACACTTAGAGTTTTTAAATTGAAAACTCTATAGGCTCTACTATTCAAGGCATAGCCAATAAAAATACCCTCATCACTCTTAGCATCGAATTTGCCAAGTTGATCACGGTCATTCAAAATGTAGCATTTGCTTCCAAAAGTGTGGAAGTAGCTAACATTTGGCCTCTTGCCTTTCCATAATTCATAGGAGGTATTTCTAGTACCGGGCCTTAGGAAAACACGATTCCCTATATAGCAAGCCGTATTGACGGCTTCGGCCCATAGGTTCCTAGGGACATTGTTGCTAAGCAACATCACATGGGCCATCTCTTGAAGGACCCTATTCTTCCTCTCAACAACTCCATTTTGTTGAGGTGTCCTAGGAGCCGAGAACTCATGGGAGATGCCTAAGCTATTGCAATAGCTTTCAAATGAGGCATTCTCAAATTCCCTCCCATGGTCACTTCTAATCCGTTTTATGCTTTTAATATTAGAGTTCATTTCATTTTGTAGTTTATTACAAAGCATTTTAAACTTATCAAAAGTTTCGGATTTTTCTCTAAGAAAATATGTCCATGTGAACCTAGAGAAATCATCAACACAAACAAAAATGTATCTCTTTCCACCCAAACTTTCGGTTTGCATGGGACCCATAAGGTCCATGTGGAGAAGCTCAAGAGGCTCCTTGGTGGTGAGATACTTACCCTTTTTGTGCATGCTTTTAGTTTGCTTTCCTTGTTGGCAAGGTCCACAAACACCATTGGCTTTCTTCCCAAGCTTAGGGAGGCCACGCACACAATTGAACTTTCCAAGGGTCCGTAGATCCCTAAAGTTCATGTGGCCAAGTCTTTCATGCCACAACTCAATTTGCTCATCCATGGACACATGATTAGATACAATACTAGCTTCAAGACAATAACAATTGTCGCTAGATCTCATGCCCTTCAACAAGGTTTGTCCATCGGGTTTTAGGATAGAGCAATAATCTTTAGAAAATAAGACGGAATATCCTTCATCACTAAGATGTGAAATGCTTATTAAATTGGCTTTCAAGCCATCAACAAATAAAGCATTGGATAAGGAGGGTAATCCGGGAACGGAAATGGTTCCTTTCCCTACAACATTTCTTTTGGATCCATCACCAAAAATGACATTTCCACCTTCCTCCATAACAAGAGTCTCGAAGAAACTCTTGTTTCCCGTCATGTGCCTAAAGCACCCACTATCAAAATACCAAAAATTAGAAGAATTTGCCTTCAAGGCTATTTGTGCAACATGGCAAACATTTTTATTCTTTCTAATCCACTTAGCAACAATTTTAGCTTTCTTAGTGGTCTTTGGTACATGTGCTCTACTATTCCTAGGATCATGCAAATCAATATTGTTCTTCCTAGGAACATGCATCTTGGCTCTATTCTTTCTCTTTTCTATCATGCTTCGTGTTCTACACATTTTAATATATTGAAAGCAATTTTGTCTAATATGACCATCAGAACCACAAAAGTGACAAATAGGGATGAAAAAAGGAATCATACCTCGTCTTTGTGCATGTATGGGAGCTTGTCCATGTCTTTGTGGATAAGTGGGTTCAATCCATCTTCGTTGTTGAACCGGTCTAGGTTGCTTCCAAGCTTGAGGTTGCATGATAGGTCTCTTTCCTTTGTGAGCCATTTGTGGAGGAATGTTGGCTTGAGGGACCCTAGGGGGTTGAGCTTGAGGTTGCCTTCTTGGCCCCATCTTCACTTGTGCATTTGAGCATTGTCCTACTTCTAATTTCTTCTTAGGAGCTTGCACCAATGAAGCTTCTTTACTCCCCAAACTCTTAACAAAAGTGGTCTTTTTGGAAGTGGAAGTCTCCATATCATCTTCAAACCCGAGACCTCTCTTGTCACTTGGGCTCTTTCCAACACCAAGTATATGATCAAGCTTCTTGGTGCTAGAACCTATCCTAGCCAAGGACCCTTTAACTTCTACAAGTTCCCTCTTCAAGCCTTCTTCACTTCTCTTGGATAAGTCTAACTCCTCAATTAACTTATACTCTCTCCTCTTCAATCTTTCCACTTGTTCACTTAAGTGGTCATTGTGAGCCGAAAGTTCAAGGTTCTCTTCTCTCAACCTCTTAATCTTTCTTGTGCTTTTAATTGCTAAATCATTGAACTCAGCATGGTATTTAGCAAGCACCTTTTGCTCCACAAATTTCTTTATGGAATTAGAAGAGGAGTCACTTTCTTCTTCACTAGAGTCAATTTCCTCTTGACTCATTTCCTCTCTCTCACTAGCACTTTTGCTCTTGTGAGATGAGGCAAAAGCTAGGAAGTTAGCCATGAGTTCTTCTTCACTTGAAGTCTCATCTTCCTCATTGGAGCCATCACTACTCCCACCCTAAGTGGCGGCCATCACTTTGTCCTTCTTCTTTTCATTGTGATTAGCACATTCGGGGGCAAAGTGACCAATCCCACCACATTCAAAGCATCGGACCCCTTTCCTTTCGGTCCTCTCTTGTCTAGGCTCAAACTTCTTGAAGGAACCTTTTTTCTTCAAGTCTTGTCCTCTTGACCCAAATCCCTTCTTCTTCTTGAACCCCATAACCTTATTAAACCTTTTCACGAATAAGGCAAGGTCTTCATCCGAGTCATGCTTTGCCTCATTTGCATCCTTAGATGCTTTCAAAGCTATTCCTTTAGACTTTTTAGGAGGAGTAATGGTGCTAGGAGCCTTCCTAGACTCATATGCAAGGAGATGTCCAATCACCTCACTTGGCTTCATATCCATATAGCCACTATTTTCTTCTATGGCCGTCACCTTTGATTCAAAACTATCGAGGAGAGATCTCATAATTTTTTGCTTGACTCTCCTATCCGAATACGGGTCTCCGAGTTGATGGCTTTGATTTACAATGTCCATCAATTTGATTTTCAATGTCCATCAATTTGATTTTGAAGTCATTGAAGCATTCATCCTCTCCCATCCTAAGTAGCTCAAATTGAGTTTGGAGGACTTGAAGCTTGGACTCCTTCACCACCTCGGTTCCCTCATGTGCAACTTGAAGGATGTCCCATGCCACTTTTGCAATCTGAGTATTCTGAATAAGCTTGTATTGATTCTCATCCATTGCACACATGATGGCATGCATAGCCTTCCTATTCCACTTAGAAGCCTCAAACTCTTGCGCGTTCCACTGCGCCTTAGGCTTCAAAACTTCTTCTCCTCCACCACCGGGAGTCATCTTGGGTAGATCATATCCGTCTTCCACCGCCATCCATGCATGGTCATGAATTTGGCATATGTAGGATTCCATCTTCCCTTTCCATTGGGAATAGTTCAAACCGGTAAGAAGTGGAGGCCTTGTGCTAGAAGCACCTTCGTGGCCACCACCATTTCCACCATTTCCACTCATAGTGTTTATGAATGAATGAAATGAATGCAAATGTATGAATGATCAAAAATCACACAAAATGCAAAACACACCAAAATAAGCAAGGATCACCTATGTATGTCTAGGAACCCGCTCTGATACCAATTGAAACAAATAATAGCACGGTGTGTATAAAACTATCTAGAGGGGGGTGAATAGATTTTAAGCTTTTTACCCAATTTTTCGTATAAGTCAAAATTACGAATTTACCCCTAAATAGATAAAGCAATAAATAAAGTATAAAATGCGGAAATTAAATAAGACTTGATTTTTACGTGGAAACCCTCACGGGAAAAACCACGGGCTAGTAAGTAAGCCACACTCGAACCTCGAATCCACTAAATGTGTAAAACGATTACAACCTAATCCCGAAAGTAATCACACACCTACCTAATCCCGGTATGAGTGAACCTAGTCCAATTTGCTTGCGATCTAAGCAACCTAATCCCGGATGCTAGACACAAGACTTATTTTCTCTATGAAGAGAATAACAACCCTAAGTGAATATATGAATATTCAAAATGCAACATAGAGCAAGGGAAACCCTATATGCTTATCTAAGATGATTAATATGCAATTAGAGCAATCCTAGATATCAAAACTAAATGACATGTCAAATCAAATAGTTTAGCTAATCAAGATTAAGCACAAAACCTAATTAGCTATCACAATACAACTTCTCAAACATACATCATACTAATCTCAAACTTGTATTCAAAGTATATAAAATAACATACAAGTAATTAAATGATATTGCTTGTTAGGAGAAACACAAAATATGTAAGATATTAGTGAAAAGCTTACCAAGCAAAGTATGATGAAGAATCCATGCAAGATGCCATCTAGATGATCAAGGATGATGCTAGATGATGATTGATGATCATGGAAAAGTGTTTGAGTAAACTAAAAATGAGTTCTTTGGAATTTTTCTTCTCTTTGAAAAATATCCTAAGTATGGAATCTGAATATGAACTCTTGTTATTGACCTAAAGTCAAAGAGGCATATATATAGGAGGCCAAAACAAGGTGTGGTCGTTTTGATAAGTTTGCCTCAAAATTGCCTTGGGCGCTGTACGTAGAGCGCTTCTTGTACAGCGCTTACAGCGCCCCTACTCTGTTCTCACGGGAAAATAGAATGGCGCTGTACGTAGAGCGCTTTGTACAACGCCTGTACAGCAACCGAATTAAATCGATCAGATCTAAACAGCGCTCAATGGGCGCAGTTCGTACAGCGCTTCTGTAGAGCGCTTTTGGGAGCGCCCAATGCAAAAATGCAATCCTAAGTCTAAGCATGACAATGCAATTGGATATGCAAGATGCAATCAAACTAACATGCAAGAAGAGATGTTAATGAACATTAATGCACAAAAATAAGACACACAACATACAAGAATTAAACATATGCATGAGTTGTGAGTGTGTGCAACTATCTCTTCAAGACAAGTAAGCACAAAGAAATATACCTTCGGTGCTTATCAACACGAGGTCTTCAAAGGGCTTCGAACAATAAACCTGATACCTAGGATACCCTTACAAAGAACCCCAATATGTGGTTTGTCCACGAAATAAGTCAATCAACAAATGGGAACCTTACATCTTGTTCATTTTCCGATTCTTAGTTTCACAAAGAATGGTTTTATGTGAATAAGAATAACAACCTCTAATCGAAGATATCATCATCTATATTTTGAGACAATGTTTATGCATTGTTCGAACAAGAAAATCATCGCTGGGGTATATCTGGACAAGTCTTTCTACACCCAAGTTGCATGGTTCGCAATGGATTCAAATGTTGTCTGTGGAAAGTAAATAATCCTGTAAGGTTCCCATTTGTTGATTGGCTTTTTTTGTAGACAAACCACATGTTGGGGTTCTTTGTAAGGGTAGCTTAGGTGTTGTTGTTATTGTTCAAGCCCTTTGAAGACCTCATTTTGATGAGCACCAAAGGTAAAACTCTAAGTGCTTACTTGTCTTGAAAAGATAATTGCACACACTCACAACTCATGCATATGGTTAAATCTTGTATGTTGTGTTTATTCTTGTTGTGCATTAATGTTCATTAACATCTCTTCTTGCATGCTTATCTTGATTTCATCTTGTATATCCAATGCCATGCCATGCATAGACTTAGGATTCATACATAATGAAAGGCGCTGTACAAAGCGCTGTTCGTACAGCGCCCATTAAGCGCTGTTCGTACATCGCCCATTAAGCGCTGTACAGACCTGATCGATTTAAATCGGTCGCTATTGGGTCACTGTACATGCGCTGTAGAAAGTGTTGTACGTATAGCGCCGCTCTGTTTTCCAGAGAGAACAGAGTTGGGGCGCTGTTCAGACGGTGTACAAAGGAGCCCTACGAACTACGCCCAAGGCAAAAACAGGGCAACTTATTCAAAACGACCACACTTTGATTTGGCCCCCTATATATATGCCACTTTGACTTTAGGTCAATTAAGATAGTTCATATTCAGATTTCATACTTTGGATATTTTTCAAGAACAAGAAAAATTCCAAGAACTCATTTTTGATTACTCAAACACCATTTCATGATCATCAATCATCATCTAGCATCATCTTTGATCATCTAGATGTCTTTTTGCATGGATTCTTCATCACACTTTGTTTGGTAAGCTTTTCACTAATATCTTACATATTTTGTGTTTTTCTTAACAAGCAATCTCAATTTATTACTTGTATGTTATTTATATATATTTTGGATACAAGATTGAGATTAGTGTATTGAATGTTTGAGAAATTGTATTGTGATAGCTAATTAGGTTTTTGTTTAATCTTGATTAGCTAAGCTATTTGACATATCATTTAGTTTTAATATCTATGATTGTTCTAATTGCAAATTCATCATCTTAGATAAGCATATAGGGTTTCCCTTGCTCTATGTTGCATTTGGATATTCATATATTCACTTAGGGTGTTAATCTCTTCTTTGAGAACACAAGTCTTGTGTGTAGCATCCGGGATTAGGTTGCTTAGATCGCAAGCATTCGAACTAGGTTCACTCATACCGGGATTAGGTAGGTGTGTGATTACTTCCGGGATTAGGTTGTAATTTTTATCATTTAGTGGATTCGAGGTTCGGGTGTGGCTCACTTATTAGCCCGTGGTTTTTTTCCGTGAGGGTTTCCACGTAAAAATCAAGTGTTATTTAATTTCCTCATTTTATACTTGATTTATTCCTTTATCTAGTTAGGGGTAATTTCGTGATATTGACTTCACAAAAAAAAATTGGGTAATACGTTTAAAATCTATTCACCCCCCCCCCCCCCCCCCCCCCCCCCCCCCCCCCCCCTCTCTAGATAGTTTTATACACACCGTGCAATATTTGTTTCAAATCCTTAATACTATACAAATTCTTTACGCGAGGAAAAGACAAACAACTTATATGAAACACGGTAGCAAAACAAATTCCTTACACAATAAAAATCTACAACAATAGATTACATGATCTTATACCCACGCTAAGAAAAGACAAACATGCAACATGCAGTGTAAACTTGGACGATTTTGCACTAATGGATTACACGACTACAAGCTAAAGGGGATGGAGAAAAAAAAAAAACTACAGCGTTGGTAACTCATAAAAGGCTATTTTTATCAAATTCATAGCATAAACAACGTAGTGCGATGTGGGGTACAAAATTGTGTACATGAAGTTCTCATTTCGTACTTATTAACGGATCAGGAATCTCTCCTCTGCTTTTTTGTTCTCCTTAGATTTGCACTAGATTGTTGAGACCTGATAATAAATGAAAATACATGGTCAAGATTTATTGGTTTCTTTCTCTCTCATGCAAGTGGATGTTTGGTTTACATCCTCTCCTACCTCACTTGAAACCTTGAGGAAAAGGATTTTCTCACATGGTTAAAGGATGAAAGTAGACCCTTGCTGGGCACACATAGCTGTGCCTACCTGTGATTGCTATGCAAGAAGAGATCCGTGAACATCCCTTGTAAATATAAGCACATATTAGCCATCTAAGATTGCAAAATCTTTATAAGTAGATTGGTAACTTTTTCGAAGATGTTTATAAGGGGAATAAGTAGCCTACAAATTCTTTGGGAAGAGACCAAACTAGAGGAGAACCTACTCAATTGAGGTTTGTAAATAAACGGGCAATTACACCTAATGTCAAACAATGCAGAACCGATATCGTAAGCTGATATTACAAGCAGGGACTACTGAAACAACTGAATGAAAGAAAAATTAAATAGACCACATATTACACGCATTTTCCTTAAAACCAAAGTAGAATGACACATTGTCCATGAATCAACCTAAGAGTGCCGATAAAAGGTTCTCAAATCGGAGGACCTTGTTGGTTCAACATTCAAAACTGGGTCATGATATCACTTGATGGATTAGGGTTATTAGCCAGAGGGACAAGTTTGTCTATTGTGTCCAGGTCTGTGACATATACTGCAAGTGCGTGGAGGCTTGGTTGGCCGAGATGCATCAAACGCTGGTTTTCGACACCCTGATTTGTTATGTCCCGTTTCAGAACAATTTGAACAAGTTTCCTGGTTGTACTTAATGGACTTTCTCTATCTTCCAGACCGTCGACACAATTTTAGCTTGTGCTCGGGACCTGATAAATTCTTGTTTATACCTGATGCAGAAAGGCTTATCAGATCAACAAGGTGCAATGGATTGTTGTCATGTGTAAGGCGTAGCGGTAAATCTTATGGACTGATTTCATTAGAGCAAGGACACAATGACGAGTTGATATTGGTTGAGCAACCCATGCCATCTTCTTCATCCTCAACCGTAACAACAGTTGGACAATGAACTTTCTCGTCTTTAGCATAATCGCCGTGATTGCTGTGGTTAGCAGATTTCTTACCAGCTGTAGCGAGTGGGCTTTGGGGAAATATAGACATCCTGATTGATGGCAGAGTTTTTGACTTATCAACGGGGAAACCACTTGGAACAAATTCATTGCTACTAGTTGTGGATCTGTATCCGGATGAACTCACAACAAGGCTAAGTGTAGATTTATAGTTCATCATGGGTGGCGGCGTACATGCCTAATCACCAGTACAACCAAAGGTGATGGAGGTAGATTTGGATTTTAGATCAGGAGGCACAGTTAATTGTTCAACCTGGCTTCGCAACTGTTTGTGAAACACCGATACATAATATTTAGGATTCTCTTTGTTATGCGAAACGAAGATCTGTAAATCTAAGTCATAAATCATTTCAACAATGGAGCCATCAATTCTAGTACTTATCTTGAAGTCCACTTCATCGGAATTTAAACCAAATCGACTACATATCTTCTTTGCCAATGTTTTCAAAGTCTCTTTCGCTGTCACTAACAAAAAGAAAATAGTTTTAGGGTTAAACTGTCCATCTTCCCACTGTCCATCATAGTTCACTATCAACAGAACCATATTCCTGTAGCTATATGCAACAGATGTAATCAGTTCCATCATCATGGAATTAAAATTAAAATACATGTCATCGATGTCATTAGACGGATTAAAATACTTGTCGTTAATGTCATCATGGGAAGATGAACATGTCATCAATGTCATCAGACAGACAATGTCATCAATGTTATGAAATTACATTACATGATGGATCATGGAATGTAATGTCGTGTTGTGATAGGAGGATCATGGAATGTAATTTCATGTTGTAATGGTAGGATCATGGAATTTGGGAGGATCATGGAATCTCATTTCATGTCATGGAGAATCTAGGAATGTCATTCCATGTCATGGAGATGTAGGGAAAAATACGGTCACGCAGCGGAAGCGAGACTAAAATCGAGTTTAGTATAGTTTAAATTTTTTCCATAATTTGAACCTTAACCCTCTAATTAATTAACATATAATATTAAAGATATCATACCTTTGTCGCGTGATCTGATTGACATTGCGTCGATGGTAATCCGTAAGATCTTCCAATCCAATCACGAACGTGAATCACCTAGGAGCGTGGTCTCCCTTCTCTTTGAATTGTGTACCTGAGGATGGATTAACAAAACTTTTTCTTTTTCGTTAGTCACAACAAGTTCCAAGAAACAACAAAGAATGTTCCGGTCACTTTTGAATTCACAATCTTTAGATTGAAACTCGCGTGAACCTTATTCGAAATTGTGCACAAAACCTTTTGATGTAAAAGTAACTAGTGCACTATCGAAATAAGAACAAACTTTTCTCTCTATTCCTCTTTGCCGAAAATCACACTAGTCTTAGAGTTGGATTCTATTTTTCTCTAGCAAAAGAAAAAACTCTCAAAACCAAGACATTAGGGTTAGCCTAATTCTTATTGCCCTCCAATATATATATATATTGCATTCCTGAATTCTCTTGCATCATAATATATATATATTGCATTCGTGAATTCTAGTACCAAATAATATATATTTGTCAATATATATATATCACAAATTCTGCATCCCACTTATAATGTATATAAGTCAATATATATCTATAATACGGCATTCCAAAATAAATATATATATATACATTTCGAAATTAATTCTGCATGCCTTATAATATATATATTTAATATATATCTATATATTGTGGCCAAAATCCTTTACCATGTAGGATTTGTGTCTTTGGACTTAAATCCTGAACCTAGGTAGATTTTCTTAGAATTTCAAACTCTAATCCAACTCTTTAGTGTATTTGTGACTATATAAAAGACTTCCTTATTTGACTAGATAAATAAATCCCTTATTTATCTACTTACCAAATAAAATCTTTTATTTTATTTATACTGCCATAATAGTATACTACTAAGAAACATATTTTCTAGTCAGAAAAAGATTTTGATTTTTAATTAAATAATTAATCTCGGCCATGTGCCATATATATTAATATATCTATATATTGTTTTTCTATTTTAATAAATCCATTGGACCTTAATAAAAGGCCCACATGTGAACCAGACCCATTCTTACGAAAAGAAACAAGCCCACATGCCTTTCATTAATATATTAATATAATTGATCAGCCCATTAATTAAATAATGTGCAAATTATATTCTTAATATATTAAATACAATTCTAGATAGACCCATAAATTGGTCTAGTAGAATATATCAAGTGATCCATGCAAGTCCGTGTGGATTGGGGATCTTGGCGGGCTATCTAAATTTAAGCTTCAATAGACATAATCTAATCACAATCAACAAATGATTCACTTAGGTCCGATCTATTAATTTTAACTCATTCCACTAAAGAGCTAAAATTGAACTCTTAAATAAAGATAGAATAAGTAAATATTTCTCATTCGTACCCTAGACAATCTTATTGGAGATGGTGTATCCTCGTGAAGAATATCAGTAATCGCCAAGAGCTCATAGACCGCCTATAGCTCTCCAAGTTACCATATTTACTCATATGACCACATTTTGAACTTAGATATTTTGACTTGTCCAGAAGCCATGTTTCTATAGACTTTATCAAAAACTTAACGTTAAGATTTAATATCCAATACCTCAAAACATCCATATGATGATATTCTACTCTCATTTAATAAATGGAGCCACGATGTCCATACCTATAAATGAAGTCCTCTATCGATTAACAAATGAATACCACCAAACTATCGAGGATAGACTATGCTATATAATCGTACTCATTGATAACTCAAATGATAACACTTGCAACCATAAGTCCATCATTTATCTTAGGATTAAGATAGACTCTCCGATTGTCCTCATAATGAAAAGACTTTTATCTACTGACGGTTCTAGATAAAGTATTTCATTGTGATCTAGTTCAATGCACCTAGTGCACTAGATCTTTTACTCAAAGCCACTTTGATGATTTTAGACTCATCATAACACATTTGATCCCACTCAAATGCCAGTAAAAGAATCTACAACTTTAACAAGATAAAGGTGCCCAACCTTGACCTTAAGTTGTGAACATTATTCAAGACTAACTAAAGAATTGTGTCTACCTCATACATATCCAGATGTACAAACAATTCTTCTTTTCTCACAGTCTTTTGACCTTATGATTATTTACTTTTGACAATTATAATAATTAAACTATAAATGCTATAAGATTTGTTAAACCAGAAATCACATTATTAATATGAATATATTGTCAAAAATACTATTACACTCTTGTTATTGAGCATAATCCTAACAATCTCCCACTTGCGCTATAGCAAATGTGTCATATCTCTCATTCCCATGTACCCCTATATACAATTTCCCTTAAAAGATGATACTTCCTTTCAATGTGTTTTCCTCTCTTACGACTTCTTGGTTCTTTCGAATTAGCCACTGCTCCACTGTTGTCACAGTAGATAGTGTTCTGCTTATTCACACTGGGAACCACTTCCAAGTCAATCAAGAATTGGCAGAGCCAAATAGCCTCTTTGGCAGCATTGCATGCAGCAACATACTCAGCTTCCATGGTGGAATCAGCAATACATGATTGCTTGATACTCCTCCACGTGACTGCTCCTCCTCCAATAGTAAACACAGATCCTGATGTGGATTTTCTGGAGTCAGAATCTGATTGGAAATCAGAATCTGTATACCCAACGAGAATCAAATCCCCTCCTGAGTATACAAGCTTATTATCTCTCGTTCTCTTGAGATACTTGAAAATATGCTTGACTGCCGTTCAATGATCAGGACCAGGTTTCGATTGAAACCTGCTAACTATGCCAACTGTTAGGATTATGCTCAATAGCAAGAGTGTAATATTGTAATTAACAATCTTTTTCATATTAATAAAGTGATTTCTAGTTTAACAAATCTTATAGCATTTATAGTTTAATGTTATAATTGTCAAAGTAAATAATCATAAGGTCTACAGACAATGAGAAAAGAAGAATTGTTCGTACATCTGGATCTGTATGTGGTAGACACAATTCTTTAGTTAGTCTTGAATATTGTTCACAACTTAAGTTAAAGGTTGGGCACCTTTATCTTGTTAAAGTTGTAGAATTCTTTTGCTAGCATTTGAGTGGGATCAAATGAGATATGATGAGTCTAAAATCATCGGAGTGTCTTCGAGCAAAAGAATCTAGTGCACTGGGTGCATTAAACAGGATCACAATGAAAAGCTTTATCTAGAATCGTCAATAGATAATAGTCTTTTAATTATCAGGACAATCGGAGAGTCTATCTTAATCATGAGATAAATGATGGACTTATGGTTACAAGTGATATCATTTGAGTTATCAATGAGTACGATTATATAGCATAGTCTATCCTCGATAGTTTGGTGATATTCATTTGTTAATCGATAGAGGACTTCATTTATAGATATGGACATCGTGGCTCCATTTATTAAATGAGAGTATAATATCATCATATGTATGTTTTGAGGTAATTGGATATTAAATCTCAACGTTGAGTTTTCGATAGTGACTATTGAAAATATGGCTTTTGGACAAGTCAAAATATCAAAGTTCAAAATGTGGGCATATGAGTAAATATGGTAACTTGGAGAGTTATAGGCGGTCTATGAACTCTTGGCGATTACTGATATTAATCACGAGGATACACTATCTCCAATATGATTGTCTAGGGTTATGAAAGAGGAACATCTTCCTTTTCTATCTTTATTTAAGAGTTCAATTTTAGCTCTTTAATGGAATTAGTTAAAATTAATTGATCGGACCTAAGTGAATCATTTGTTGATTGTGATTAGGTTGTGTCTATTGAAGCTTAAATTTAGATAGCCTGCCAAGATCCCCAATCCACACGGACTTGCATGGATCACTTGATATATTCTACCGGACCAATTTAAGGGTCCATCTAGAATTGCATTTAATATATTAAGAATATAATTTGCACATTAATTATTTAATGGGCTGCTCAATTATATTTATATATTAATGAATGGCATGTGGGCTTGTTTCTTTTAGTAAGAATGGGTCTAGTTCACATGTGGGCTTTTTATTTAAAGTTCAATGGATTAAATGAAATAAGAAAATAATATATGGCCCATTTTATACATGTGGGGCGGCAAGGTTGAAATATTAACCTAACATATTATTTTGTTTCATTGTTTAATTAAATAAGAATTAATTAATTTATTAATTAATTGTTTAATTAAAAAACAAATCTTTTTCTGATCAGGAAATATATTTCCTAGAGTTATACTAAAAGTGAAAGACTTGTTTGGTAAGAAAATAAATAATTCAGTTTATTTATTTAATCAAATAAGAAGTCTTTTTATTATAGTCAATAAAAGAATAAAAATACTTATGAGTTGAATTAGGATTAGGAGTCTAACTAACATGTGAATTAGGGTACAACACAAATCCTTTTTTGTAAAGGAAATTTGGCAACCCTAATTGGACCACATGGAGATTTCGGCCAACCCTAAAAGAAAGAGGAGAAAAATTTCGGCCACCCTAATAACACTTGTTATAGAATTCGGCCACCCTACTTGTTGATTGATTCAATTTTCTTCTTCTTCATAACTCATAGAAAAGTATTAGATTTTATTCTACTAAAACATAAAAGAAAAGAAGAGATTATTCTTTTGATGGTACACTAATTGCTTGTTCATCAATAAGATTGTGTGTACAACATCGAATTAGGTTCACGCGAGTTTCGATCATTAGATTGAGAACTCAAAAGTGACCGGAATAATCTTTGTATTCTTTTGATTGTTTTGTGACTAACAAAAGAAAAAGAAAAGTTTGTTTGTCCATTCTCAGGTTTGCAATTCAAAGAAAAGGGAGACCACGCTCCTAGGTGATTCACGTTCGTGCTAGGATTGAAGATCTTGCGGATTACCATCGACGTAAGTCAATCGGATCACGCAACAAAAGGTATTCAACTTTTGTTACTTTATATATGGTTAATTAATTTAAAGGGTTAAGGTTCATAAAAAGGAAAAATTTTAAAACATACTAAATTTATTTTTAGTCTCGCTTCCTCTGCGTGTACTACGGTATTTTTCCCTAAACCAACAGCAAAACAAATATCTGGTCTAGTGCAAAGCATTGCATACATGAGACTTCCAACTGCCGAGGCATATGGAACTCTACTTGAAAGTAAATTAAATACTCGAGGTGTGTTCTATATATAAAGCTAGAGGGGGGGTGAATAGATTTTATCTAATTATTACCCAATTTTCGCGTGCAAGTCAATTTTACGAAAATGCCCCTACTAGTCAAAAATACATACAAGTGTAATAAGATGCGGAAATAATAAATGACACTTGATGTTTACGTGGAAAACCCAACCACTGGGAAAAACCACGGGCTGTATAGTGCGCCACACTCGGAACTCGAAATCACTAATTGAAATGAAGTTTACAACCTATGTAGACCTCGTCTAACACTCCGGTCTGTAACCCCTCACTTCTACCCAGCGGGCCTTTATTAGCAACCCTATTCCAATTTGCTTGATCCTCGAAGTCACTACTTGTAATGATGTTTACAGCCTAATCCCGGTCTGTAACCCACCACTACTACCCAGCGGGCCTGTAATAGCAACCCTAGACCAAGACTTCAATCTCTCAAAAGAGATGCACAACCCTATGTGAATATGTATGAATATTCAATTAATGCAATAAGAGCTAGGGTACTCTAAATGCTTATCTAGGATGATGATATATTCAATTTAAATCAACCCTAGATATCAATAGCTAAATGACATGTCAAATAGCTTAGCTAATCAAGATTAATTAAAAACCTAATTAGCTATCACAAACAACACTCAATCAATTCATCACAAATAATCTCTTTTCTTGTATTTAGCATATGATCTAAAACATACAAGTAATTTAAAAGAGATGGCTTGGTATTTAAAATACTACAATAAGATGAAATTAATCAAAATCTTACCAAGCAAGTTGTGATGATGCAAACCCATACATGGATGCACTCTATATAGACATAGGAGATGCAATATGAAATTTGATGCAAAAGGGGTTTGATTTGAGTGGTTAAAGTTGAGTTCTTGATTTGATTTTCTCTGAAAATCTATCTTTGAAGATTAGGGTTCTTAAGAGTCAAAGAACTTAATCAGATAATGAGAAAGTGTGATATTTATAGACATCAAGAACAGGGCAAGTGAAAAGACAATTTTGCCCCTGAAATCGCACGATCGGCGGTTTCATTCGGCGGCCTGGCCGCCGAATTGAACCGCCGAATGGCTCCCGAGTGGAACAGGGGAACTTCGGCGACTTCGTTCGGCGGTTTCTAAACTACCGATCCCAACCGCCGTTTTAGACCCGAGAGATATATTTCAATCAGGTCTCATTCGGCGGTTTCTAACGGCGGCCAGGCCGCCGAACGTAACCGCCGTTTCACCAAAAATGGTAAAACCAAGGAGAAGCCAAAGGCATCTCCACCGGCGATCATCGCGCAAAACAAAGCACATCAATGTGCACGCGCGGACGTTTCTGAACAACCTTCGGGAAACGAATTACTCCACACTAAAAACTAACATACATGAAGTGCAAGTGTGGGTATTGAATGCATCCTAATGCCTATCATGTCATGGCATTTCATAAAACAAGATGCAATCAATTAAATGCAAGAAGAGACATTGAATAAACAATAAAGCACAATGCACACAAAATATAAACACAACATTCAAGAATAAGAGTTATGCATGTTGTGTGTGTGTGCAACTATATCTCTTCAAGCCAAAGTAAGCACAAGATATACCTTTGGTGCTTGTTCTCTTGAGGTCTTAGAAAGGGTCTTTGATCTTCAACCTTAATGACCTAGACTACCCTTACAACCAAACCCCAACATGTGGTTTGACCACGAAATAAGCCAATCAACAAAAGGGAATCCTTACAATCTCCCCCTTTGGCTATTTCGTGACAAAACCACCACTCACATTGATTCCTTACAACATAATAGAAACTACGGGTCTACTATGATTTTCTACTTTACAAAGAGAAAAGATAAATAGTCTTGAAGTCTTCAATCTCAAGTAGAACAATCAATCCCTGAAAGCACAGTTTCTATACTTTCCAATACAAGAAAAGGTGAGATGAATCAAGTGAGATAAAACAAGCATTTGCATTTAAGAATTTAAGTACAACATCATGCAATGTATGAATGTGCAAATGCTCCCCCTCAAAGGGTTACTCCCCCTCAATTAGTATTCTCCCCAACATGCACAATTGCTACTACAATTTGCAACTCCCCTTACCACAACCTACTCCCCCTTTTTGTCATGATATAGACAAAGGAGTAGTCCCCAACCGGGTCACTTAAGGCAAAGAGAGATAGTAGCATTCTAGTATATGGATAATCAATATAAGTCACTTTATGCAATCTCAATTTATTGGAGAGAAACAAGGAGATTTATTTAAAGAAAATGTGTGAATCAAAAAATTGCTTTGCATACAAGACATGTAGCATTTAAGTTCAAAATATCATGGTATTTGGCAAAGCAAATGACAAAGGTTTTCAATATGAATTCAAACCAATTTCACCAATGTCAAGAGAGAAGCAAGAATATAGGCTTTCATTGATTTCAATTTAAGAACAACTATATCCAACTTTATAAGCCAAACATGTCATGAGCGACTTTGCACCCTATTTGATTTTTCCGGATAAGATATCCGTATGATAGTAGACATGTTCAACCAATAAAGAAAGAGAGACATTTGGATTGTAAAATCCTTGAATGGATACAAGATCCTTTTTCATTTGAGTCTCATAAGCTTTTTCACACATTTTTTGCAGTTAAGAAATGCAATCATCAAAACATGCTTTTTAAGATTAGCATTTAGCATGTCATTTTAGCAATCATCATGTCATGGAGATCATTATAGGTCATTCAAATTTTATCCTATGTATATATCTCTTAGTCCAAAAATGCATGATTGAACATAAATATGACATGGATTGCAATACAAGCATTGATCACACTTATTGAATAGAAAATATATATACATAGTGTAACCAAGCTAACTCAAGCAACAAAAAGAGAAGCATAAGATATTTCAAAATTTTTGCAAGTGACAAGATGCAAAATAGCTCTCTTTGCTTAAGTTTCCCATATGGGGTCAATTTTCCATACCTCTTCAAAGAAGGGTATGAGGTCCTATGGACCTACCAAGTCCTTTGGACTTAGTTGAACCTATTTGAGACTTGTTAGTCTCGTAGCAAGCGGGTTCATTTTTCCTTATCCACATAGATATGACTTTTTTGGTCTTAGTGGTTAAGTGTTGCATGTCATTCAATAACCTAGGATTATTGACAAGGGATTTCCTAGGCTCATGCAAATGGGCTCTTCTTAGCCTCTTTTTCTCTATCATGCTATTAATCCTACAATGCTTAATGTACTTAAAGCACTTACGCCTAATATGCCCATAAACACCACAATAATGACAAGTTGGTACAAAGTAAGAATTCAGACCATGTCCTTGTGAAGTCATTGGAGACTCATCATGCATTTGATGTCTCCTTTGGTGTTGAGTCGGTTCATGTCTTCTATTTGGTTGAACCGAAATGGGTTCCCTCCTTGGATGAGGTAGCATGCTTTGCCTCTTCACATAGTGAGTCATTTGTTGAGGAGAGTTGACTCGAGAGGCTCTAATCCGTTGAGCTTGGGGTTGTCTCGTTTTCACAACCTTCACTTGTGCACTTTTCGAACATTGTCCTAGTTCTAACTGTTAGGATTATGCTCAATAGCAAGAGTGTAATGTTGTAATTAACAATCTTTTTCATATTAATAAAGTGATTTCTGGTTTAACAAATCGTATAGCATTTATAGTTTAATATTATAATTGTCAAAGTAAATAATCATAAGGTCTAAAGACTATGAGAAAAGAAGAATTGTTCGTACATCTGGATATGTATGTGGTAGACACAATTCTTTAGTTAGTCTTGAATAATGTTCACAACTTAAGTTAAAGGTCGGGCACCTTTATCTTGTTAAAGTTGTAGAATTCTTTTGCTAGCATTTGAGTGGGATCAAATGAGATATGATGAGTCTAAATCATCGGAGTGTCTTCGAGCAAAAGGATCTAGTGCACTGGGTGCATTGAACAGGATCACAATGAAAAGCTTTATCTAGAACCGTCAATAGATAATAGTCTTTTCATTATCAGGACAATCGGAGAGTCTATCTTAATCCTGAGATAAATGATGGACTTATGGTTGCAAGTGATATCATTTGAGTTATCAATGAGTACGATTATATCGCATAGTCTATCCTCGATAGTTTGGTGATATTCATTTGTTAATCGATAGAGGACTTCATTTATAGATATGGACATCGTGGCTCCATTTAATTAAATGAGAGTATAATATCATCATATGGATGTTTTGAGGTAATTGGATATTAAATCTCAACGTTGAGTTTTTGATAGTGTCTATTGAAAACATGGCTTCTGGACAAGTCAAAATATCCAAGTTCAAAACGTGGTCATATGAGTAAATATGGTAACTTGGAGAGTTATAGGCGGTCTATGAACTCTTGGCGATTACTGATATTAATCACGAGGATACACTATCTCCTATATGATTGTCTAGGGTATGAATGAGGAGCATCTTCCTTTTCTATCTTTATTTAAGAGTTCAATTTTAGCTCTTTAGTGGAATGAGTTAAAATTAATGGATCGGACCTAAGTGAATCATTTGTTGATTGTGATTAGGTTATGTCTATTGAAGCTTAAATTTAGATGGCCCACCAAGATCCCAATCCACACGGACTTGCATGGATCACTTAATATATTCTACCGGACCAATTTAAGGGTCCATCTAGAATTGCATTTAATATATTAAGAATATAATTTGCACATTATTTAAGTAATGGGCTGCTCAATTATATTTATATATTAATGAAAGACATGTGGGCTTGTTTCTTTTAGTAAGAATGGGTCTGGTTCACATGTGGGCTTTTTATTTAAAGTCCAATGGATTAAATGAAATAAGAAAATAATATTTTGGCCCATTTATTCAAGTGGGGCGGCAAGGTTAAGTTTTAACCTAATATATTATTTTGTTTCATTTGTTTTAATTAAATAAGAATTAATTAATTTATTAATTAATTGTTTAATTAATAAACAAATTTTTTCTGATTAGGAAATATGATTCCTAATGTTATACTATTGTTGGTAGTATACTAAAAGTAAAAGACTTATTTGGTAAGAAAATAAATAATTAATTTTATTTATTCAAATAAGAAGTCTTTTAATTTAGTCATTAAAAAGAATAAAATAACTATGAGTTAGATTAGGGTTAGAAGTCTATTCTTTTATGGAAATTAGGGTGCAACACAAACCTTTAGAGGTGGTGATTTGCGGCAACCCTAGTGTAAAAAGGAGAGAGATTTCGGCAACCCTAAAAGACAAGGAGAGGAAAATTTCGGCCACCTATATATTCCCACATATAGATTTCGGCCACCCTAGTTGTTCTGGAGACAATTTTTCTTCTTCTTCTCAATTCATAGAAAGATTTTATTCTACTAAAACAAATAGGAGTGTTAGATTATTCTTTGATAGTATACTATTTGCTTAATCATCAATAAGCTTGTGTATACGATATCGATCTAGGTTCACGCGAGTTTCGATCATTAGATTGAGAACTCAAAAGTGACCGTAATAATCTCAATCATTCTTTTGATTGTTTTTGTGACTAACAAAGAAAAGAAAGTTTGTTTCGTCCATTCACAGGTTTGCAATTCAAAGAAAAAGGGAGACCACGCTCCTAGGTGATCCACGTTCGTGCTAGGATTGAAGATCTTGCGGATTACCATCGACGTAAGTCAATCGGATCACGCGAAAAAAGGTATTCTACTTTTTGGTTATTGTATATACATGTTTAATTAATTAAAGGGTTTAAGGTTCATAAAGGAAAAATTTTAAATGTCACTAAATCTTATTTTTAGTCTCGCTTCCGCTGCGTGTACTATGGCATTTTTCCCTACAATTGGTATCAGAGCCTAGGTTGAACCCTTTTAATTAATTAACGTATATATACGTGGATCTATTTCTTTTTATTGTGATTATGCATGTTTAGAAAGAGATGGCACTCAAGGTATTCGCATATATAATTACATGTGGATGTATGGATTTATATATGTTTATGTGGATTGTTTTTGCTCGATTTTGGTCCTAGATTTTCAATGTATTTTTGTTATGGAATTGTAACAAGAAGGGTGGTCTATCATCGCCATAATTCCTTCTTGGTAGTTGCTAGGTTTTATTTTATTTTAGTTTTTAATATATGTGCAGTATTTTTTTTTTATTATTACTGCAGCAGTTTTTTTTTTATTAAGTTTTAGTGCAGTATTTTATGTGTAAAAGTACTGCAGTGAATAAAAAAAATAAAAAATTAGTACTGCAGTATTTATTATTTTATACTGCTGTAATATGTTCAAGTATTGAAGATTCGAAGACACGAAGGAAAACGAAGCAACCAGAACCGAGAACGAGCACCGTGCGCACCCTAGGAGTGGATTGGGCTGCGCATGGCAAGCCCAAGCTTGGTGGGCTGCGCATGGCAGCCCTGGGAGTCTTCATGGGCTGCGCACAGCAGCCCCTTTGTGGGGTTGTGGGTTGTGCACGCCTATGGGGTTTGGGCCGAAGGATGAGCGTATGGTTGATGGGCCGCTTGAAGATCTTGTATTCCTAAACAATTGTAATTTACTTGTTTTTCTAGGATGGGCCAAAATTGTTGCTATTTAATTTATGCTTAAATATTACAATATTTGTTATTGTATGATAACATGACATATAGAATAGGAGTGCCACTCATATATCTCTTTTGGTATGAACATGCATTGAATGATTTAGGTATCTAAATTGGCATCTAGATAACTTGGTAAATCATTCTATGGGATTTTGAAACAAATAATAGCACGGTGTGTATAAAGCTATCTAGAGGGGGGGTGAATAGATTTTACGCTTTTTACCCAATTTTTCGTGTTAGTCAAAATTACGAAAATGCCCTCAAGATAATATAACCAAGCAATTGTAATATGGTGCGGAAATTAAAACAACACTTGGTTTTTACGTGGAAACCCTCACGGGAAAAACCACGGGCTATGTAAGTAAGCCACACTCGAACCTCGAATCCACTAAATGTGCAAACGATTACAACCTAATCCCGGAAGTAATCACACACCTACCTAATCCCGGTATGAGTGAACCTAGTCCAATTTGCTTGCGTTCTAAGCAACCTAATCCCGGATGCTACACACAAGACTTACTTTCTCTTTGAAGAGAATACAACCCTAAGTGAATATATGTGAATATCCAAAATGCAACATAGAGCAAGGGAAACCCTATATGCTTATCTAAGATGATTAATATGCAATTAAGTATAATCCTAGATATCAAAACTAAATGACATGTCAATTAGTTTAGCTAATCAATATTAAGCACAAAACCTAATATGCTAGCACAATATAAAATCTCAAACATACATCATACTCATCTCAATATTGTATCTAAAGCATACAAAATAACAAACAAGTAATTAATTGAGATTGCTAGATAAGAGAAACACAAAACATGTAAGATATTAGTGAAAAACTTACCAAGCAAAGTATGATGAAGGTTCCATGCAAGATGACATCTAGATGATCTAAGATGATGCTAGATGATGATTGATGATCATGAAAAGTGTTTGAGAATCAAGAATGGAGTTCTTGGAATTTTTCTTCTCTTTGAAAAATATCCTAAGTGTGAATTCTGAATATGAACTCTCTTTATTGACCTAAAGTCAAAGTGGCATATATATAGGGGGCCAAATCAAAGTGTGGTCGTTTAAGTAAGTTTCAAAGAAACGCGCCAATCGGCGGTTTCAATCGGCGGCCAGGCCGCCGTTAATGACCGCCGAATTGAGCTCGTGAAGAACAGAGCAAAAACGGCGGTTCATTCGGCGGTTTCGTGACCGCCGATTCCAACCGCCGAAACAGAACAGAGAGATCAAAATCGACCAGGTATGAACGGCGGTTTCGAACGACGGTTTAATGCCCGCCGTTTCAACCGCCGAATTAGACCGAGAGATAAATCAATCAGGTCTTGAAACGGCGGTTTTGAACGGCGGTCGTGACCGCCGATCTTAACCGCAGAAAAGCTTCAGACCAATCTGGACTGAAACGGCGGTTTAATTCGGCGGCCAGGCCGCCGATCATAACCGCCGATCACCTAGAAAGGTGAAAACCAAGGAGAAGCCAAGGGCATTCTCCATAGGCGGTCCTCGCGCTAAACCAAGCACATTCTCGTGCATGCGCGGACGTTTCCGAAAGTTATCGGGAAACGAATTAACACAACAACAAGACACAATAACACACAACAAAATATAATAAATAAGTGCAAGTGTGAATTGTGACAAATGAAGAGAATGCACACATATGCAATGAATGTTTAGTGTGTGTGTGCTTCTAAATCTCTTCAAAGAAAAGTAAGCACATAGAAATTTACCTTCGGTGCTTATCAACACGAGGTCTTCAAAGGGCTTCGAACAAGAAGACCGATACTTAGGCTACCCTTACAAAGAACCCCCACATATGGTTTGATCACGAAATAAGCCAATTAAAAACAACGGGAATCCTTACAATCTCCCCCTTTGGCTATTTCGTGACAAAACCATCACTCACAATGATTCCTCACAAAAAAATAGAAACTACGGGACTATAATGATATTCTACATTACAAAGAGATAAGCTAATGCAACTAGAAGTCTTCAATCCTCTTGTAGAATAATCAATCCCTGAAAAGAGTTTCTAACATTTCTAATACAAGAAAAGTGTGAGATTAATCATGTGAGAACAATACCAAGCATTTGCATTTTTAGAATTTAGGCACAACATTACCAAATGTATGCAATGTATGATAAATGCAATGCTCCCCCTCAACGGGTTACTCCCCCTCAATGTATGTCCTCCCCAAAGTGTACAATAGCTTCTATATTTTGCACCTCCCCTTACCATATCCTACTCCCCCTTTTTGTCATGATATAGGCAAAGGAGTAGTCCCCAACCGGGTCACTCATAGCAACGAGAGATAGAAGCATGCAAGACTTGCATATACATATAAGTCACTTTATGCACTTCAATTAATTTGAGAGAAACAAGGAGATTTATTTTGAGAAATGTGTGAATCCAACATGCTTTGCATACAAGACATATAGCATTCAAGTCCAAAATACAATGGTATTTGGCAAAGCAAATGACAAAGGTTTCTAATAAGAATTCAAACCAATTTCACCAATGTCATGGGAAAAGCAAGGATATAGAGATTATGAATTTCAATTTAAGAGCAACTATATCCAACTTTATAAGCGAAACATGGCATGAGCGACTTTGCACCCTATTTGATTTTTCCGGATAAAATTATCCGTATGATAGTAACCATGTTCAACTAATAAAGAAAGAGAGACATTTGGAATGTAAATTCCTTTGAATGGATACAAGATCCTTTATTCATTTTGAGTCTCATAAGTTTTCACACAAGTTTTGCATTTTTAAGAATATGCAATCATCAATTCATGCTTTTCATGTGAGCATGTTATATGAATTTCATGCTTTTTCATTTGACATTAGCATGTTATTAAAGAATCATCATGTCATGGAGAAAACTATAGGTCATTCACATCATACTTCCTATGTAAATCTCCTAGTCCAAAAATGCATGTTTGAACATAAATATGACATGGATTGTAGACAAGCAAGGTTCACACTTATGGAATTTTAAAACATATATACATATGTACAACCAAGCTTACTCAAGCAATTTAAAAGAAGAGGCATAAGATATTTCAAATTTTTTGCAAGATACAAGAATGCAAAATAGCTCTCTTTGCTTGAGTTCCCCATATGGGGTCAATCATAGAACTTCACTCCACAAGACATACCCCAATAGATCTACTAAGAGTTTTAAATCGAGTAGCATCTAAGGGTTTAGTAAATAGGTCCGCAAGTTGATCATTAGTACCTACATGTTCAAGTACTATGCATTTATTTTCAACAAGCTCTCTAATGAAGTGATGGCGGATGTCAATATGCTTAGTTCTAGAATGTTGCACCGGATTCTTGGAAATATTAATGGCACTCATGTTATCACAAAAGAGAGTGAGAGTACCTTGGTTGAATCCGTAATCTACTAGCATTTGCTTCATCCATATAAGTTGAGTGCATCCACTCCCCGCGGCTATGTACTCGGCTTCCGCCGTGGACAAGGAAATCGAGTTTTGCTTCTTGCAAAACCAAGACACCAAGTTGTTGCCTAGAAAGAAGCAACCGCCCGATGTGCTCTTCCTATCATCACAATTTCCTGCCCAATCCGCATCACTATATCCTACAAGACTAGGATTAGTGTCAAATGAGTACCAAATCCCATAGTTGGAAGTCCCATTCACAAAGCGAATGACTCTCTTAACCGAAGAGAGATGGGACTCCTTGGGATCGGATTGGTACCTAGCACAAACTCCTACACTAAAAGATATATCGGGCCTACTTGCGGTCAAATAGAGCAAGCTCCCTATCATGCCACGATATAAGGTTTGGTCCACACTTTTACCGCTAGCATCCTTGCTTAGCTTCAAAGTGGTGCTCATAGGAGTGTCACAATGTTTGGCTTTTTCAAGACCAAACTTCTTCACAAGGTTTTTGGCATATTTGGCTTGGGTTATGAAGATCCCATTATCAAGTTGCCTAATTTGCAAACCTAGGAAGTAATTAAGCTCACCAACAAGACTCATCTCAAATTCATGAGACATAACATCAACAAATTGTTGGACCTTGGTGTTGTTGGTGGAGCCAAACACTATGTCATCGACATATATTTGAGCTATGAAAAGCTCATCATTGTCTCTCTTGATGAATAGTGTCTTGTCAACACTACCTCTTGTGTAGTTATTGTCAACAAGAAATTGAGTGAGGCGCTCATACCAAGCCCTCGGTGCTTGTTTCAACCCATATAGTGCCTTCTTGAGGCGATAGACATGGTTGGGGTGGTGAGCATCCACAAACCCCTTGGGTTGTTCAACAAACACTTCCTCTTGCAAGAAGCCATTGAGGAAGGCACTCTTGACATCCATTTGGTGCAATTTGAACTTGTGCACACAAGAAATGGACAAGAGAAGCCTAATAGACTCTAGACGGGCAACGGGAGCAAATGTCTCCTCAAAGTCGATACCCTCAATTTGAGAGTACCCTTGTGCTACAAGTCTAGCCTTGTTCCGCACTATGTTGCCATCCTCATCGGATTTGTTCCTAAATATCCATTTAGTGCCTATGACATTAGTGGTCTTAGGCCTAGGAACTAGAGTCCAAACCTCATTCCTTTCGAATTGGTTTAGCTCTTCTTGCATGGCAAGAACCCAAAATTCATCATGTAAGGCTTCTTCAACCTTTTTGGGTTCAATTTGAGAGGTGTAGCAAGTATAGCTAATAAGATTAGCAAGTTGACGTCTAGTCCTAACACCCTCATTTACCTCTCCAATGATATCTTCTTTATCATGGAGTTTCCTAACCCATGGAGCGGGTTCTTTAGAGTCCAAGAGAGGAACTCTAGTAATGGGTTGTGTGACTTCATTAGATGTCCCAACATTGGGAGTCACCACAACCCTCTCCAAAGGAGTGTCATCCTCTAGAACATCCTCCTCCTCATGGTCATTAGACTTGAGCCTAGTATCATCAATGACCACATTTGATGATTCCATGACGGTTCGAGTCTTCAAGTTGAAAACTCTATAGGCTTTACTATTCAAGGCGTAGCCAATAAAGATACCCTCATCACTCTTAGCATCAAACTTGCCAAGTTGATCACGGTCATTTAAAATGTAGCATTTGCTTCCAAATGTGTGGAAGTAGCTAACATTTGGCTTCCTACCCTTCCATAGCTCATAGGAGGTGTTTCTAGAACCGGGCCTTAGGAACACACGATTTCCTATATAGCAAGCCGTATTGATGGCTTCGGCCCATAGGTTCCTAGGGACATTGTTGCTAAGCAACATCACTCGGGCCATCTCTTGGAGGACCCTATTTTTCCTCTCAACAACTCCATTTTGTTGAGGTGTCCTAGGAGCCGAAAACTCATGGGAGATGCCTAAGCTATCACAAAAGCTTTCAAAAGAGGCATTCTCAAACTCTCTCCCATGGTCACTTCTAATCCGTTTAATGCTTCTAATGTTAGATTTCATTTCATTTTGTAATTTAGTACAAAGCATTTTAAACTTATCAAAAGTTTCGGATTTTTCTCTAAGAAAGTATGTCCATGTAAATCTAGAGAAATCATCAACACATACAAAAATGTATCTCTTTCCACCCAAACTTTCGGTTTGCATGGGACCCATGAGGTCCATGTGGAGAAGCTCAAGAGGCTCCTTGGTGGTGAGATACTTACCCTTTTTGTGCATGCTTTTAGTTTGCTTTCCTTGTTGGCAAGGTCCACAAACACCATTGGCTTTCTTCCCAAGCTTAGGGAGGCCACGCACACACTCGAACTTTCCAAGGGTCCGTAGATCCCTAAAGTTCATGTGGCCAAGTCTTTCATGCCACAACTCAATTTGCTCATCCATGGACACATTGTTTGAGACTATTCTAGCTTCAAGACAATAGCAATTGTCGCTAGATCTCATACCTTTCAATAAGGTTTGTCCATCGGGCTTTAGGATTGAGCAATCATCTTTACAAAACAAGACGGAATATCCTTCATCACTTAGATGTGAAATGCTTATTAAATTGGCTTTCAAGCCATCAACAAATAAAGCATCGGATAAGGAGGGTAATCCGGGAACGGAAATGGTTCCTTTCCCTACAACTTTCTTTTTGGATCCATCACCAAAAGTGACATATCCACCTTCCTCCATAACAAGAGTCTCGAAGAAACTCTTGTTTCCCGTCATGTGCCTAGAGCACCCACTATCTAGATACCAAAAATTAGAAGAATTTGCCTTCAAGGCTATTTGAGCAACATGGCAAACAATGTCATTCTTTCTAATCCACCTAGAAACAATCTTAGCTTTCTTAGTGGTATTTGGTATATGGGCTCTAGATGTCCTAGGATCATGCATAATAATATTATCATTCCTAGGAACATGCATCATGGCTCTTTTCTTTTTCTTCTCAATCATGCTTTGTTTTCTACACATTTTAATATATTGAAAGCAATTTGGTCTAATATGACCATCACAACCACAAAAGTGACAAATAGGGATGAAATAAGAAATCATACCTTGCCTTTGTCTTTGTGGATGAAAGGGTTCAATCCTTCTTCGTTGTTGAACCGGTCTTGGTTGCTTCCTAGCTTGAGGTTGCATGATAGGTCTCTTTCCTTTGTGAGCCATTTGAGGAGGAATGTTGGCTTGAGAGACCCTAGGGGGTTGAGCTTGAGGTTTCCTTCTTGGACCCATCTTCACTTGTGCATTAGAGCATTGTCCTACTTCTAATTTCTTTCTAGGAGCTTGCACAAATGAAGTTTCTTCTTTCTTCAAGCTCTTGACAAACACGGTCTTGTTAGAGGTAGAGATCTTCTTGTCATCTTCATACCCAAGACCCCTCTTGTCACATGGACTCTTTCCAACACCAAGCATATGGTCAAGCTTCTTGGTGCTAGAATCCATCCTAGTCATAGAATTTCTAACTTCTTCAAGCTCACTCTTTAGACTTTCTTCATTCCTCCTAGATAAAGCTAACTCCTCTCTTAGCTTATCTTCTATCTTCTTGAATTTTTCCACTTGTTCACCTAAGTGGTCATTATGAGATGCAAGCTCAAGATTTTCTTCTCTCAACATCTTGATCTTTCTTGTGCTCTTGATTGCTAAATCATTAAACTCGGCATGGCATTTAGCAAGCACCTTTTTCTCCACAAAACTACTTATGGAGTTAGATGAGGAATCACTTTCTTCTTCACTTGAGTCATTTTCCTCTTGACTCATTTCCTCTTTCTCACTACCACTTTTGCTCTTATGTGAGGAGGCAAAAGCTAGGAGGTTAGCCATGAGCTCTTCTTCACTTGAAGACTCATCTTCCTCATTGGAGTCATCACTACTCCCACTCCAAGTGGCGGCCATCACTTTGCTCTTCTTCTTATCATTGTGATTAGCACATTCGGGGGCAAAGTGACCAATCCCACCACATTCAAAGCATCGGACCCCTTTCCTTTCGGTCCTCTCTTGTCTAGGCTCAAACTTCTTGAAGGAACTCTTTTTCTTCAAATCTTGTCCTCTTGACCCAAATCCCTTCTTTTTCTTGAACCCCATAACCTTGTTGAACCTTTTCACAAATAAGGCAAGGTCTTCATCCGATTCATGCTTTGCCTCCTTTGCATCCTTAGATGCTTTCAAAGCTATTCCTTTAGACTTCTTAGGAGGAGTAGTGGTGCTAGGAGCCTTCCTAGACTCATATGCAAGGAGACGCCCAATCACCTCACTTGGCTTCATATCCATGTAGCCACTATTTTCTTCTATGGCCGTCACCTTGGATTCAAACCTATCGGGGAGAGATCTCATAATTTTTTGCTTGACTCTCCTATCCGAATACGGGTCTCCGAGTTGATGGCTTTGATTTACAATATCCATCAATTTGATTTCGAAGTCATTGAAGCATTCATCCTCTCCCATCCTAAGTAGCTCAAACTGAGTTTGGAGGACTTGAAGCTTGGACTCCTTCACCACCTCGGTTCCCTCATGTGCAACTAGAAGGATGTCCCATGCCACTTTGGCAATCTGAGTATTCTGAATAAGCTTGTACTGATTCTCATCCATAGCACACATAATGGCATGCATAGCCTTCCTATTCCACTTAGAAGCCTCAAACTCTTGCGCGTTCCATTGCGCCTTAGGCTTCAAAACATCTTGTCCTCCACCATCGGGAGTCATCATAGGGAGATCATATCCGTCTTCCACCGCCATCCATGCACGGTCATGAATTTGGCATATGTAGGATTCCATCTTCCCTTTCCATTGGGAATAGTTCAATCCGGTAAGAAGTGGAGGCCTTGTGCTAGAAGCTCCTTCGTGGCCACCACCATTTCCACCGTTTCCACTCATAGTGTTTATGAATGAATGAAATGAATGCAAATGTATGAATGATCAAAAATCACACAAAATGCAAAACACACCAAAATAAGCAAGGATCACCTATGTATGTCTAGGAACCCGCTCTGATACCAATTGAAACAAATAATAGCACGGTGTGTATAAAGCTATCTAGAGGGGGGGTGAATAGATTTTACGCTTTTTACCCAATTTTTCGTGTTAGTCAAAATTACGAAAATGCCCTCAAGATAATATAACCAAGCAATTGTAATATGGTGCGGAAATTAAAACAACACTTGGTTTTTACGTGGAAACCCTCACGGGAAAAACCACGGGCTATGTAAGTAAGCCACACTCGAACCTCGAATCCACTAAATGTGCAAACGATTACAACCTAATCCCGGAAGTAATCACACACCTACCTAATCCCGGTATGAGTGAACCTAGTCCAATTTGCTTGCGTTCTAAGCAACCTAATCCCGGATGCTACACACAAGACTTACTTTCTCTTTGAAGAGAATACAACCCTAAGTGAATATATGTGAATATCCAAAATGCAACATAGAGCAAGGGAAACCCTATATGCTTATCTAAGATGATTAATATGCAATTAAGTATAATCCTAGATATCAAAACTAAATGACATGTCAATTAGTTTAGCTAATCAATATTAAGCACAAAACCTAATATGCTAGCACAATATAAAATCTCAAACATACATCATACTCATCTCAATATTGTATCTAAAGCATACAAAATAACAAACAAGTAATTAATTGAGATTGCTAGATAAGAGAAACACAAAACATGTAAGATATTAGTGAAAAACTTACCAAGCAAAGTATGATGAAGGTTCCATGCAAGATGACATCTAGATGATCTAAGATGATGCTAGATGATGATTGATGATCATGAAAAGTGTTTGAGAATCAAGAATGGAGTTCTTGGAATTTTTCTTCTCTTTGAAAAATATCCTAAGTGTGAATTCTGAATATGAACTCTCTTTATTGACCTAAAGTCAAAGTGGCATATATATAGGGGGCCAAATCAAAGTGTGGTCGTTTAAGTAAGTTTCAAAGAAACGCGCCAATCGGCGGTTTCAATCGGCGGCCAGGCCGCCGTTAATGACCGCCGAATTGAGCTCGTGAAGAACAGAGCAAAAACGGCGGTTCATTCGGCGGTTTCGTGACCGCCGAAACAGAACAGAGAGATCAAAATCGACCAGGTATGAACGGCGGTTTCGAACGACGGTTTAATGCCCGCCGTTTCAACCGCCGAATTAGACCGAGAGATAAATCAATCAGGTCTTGAAACGGCGGTTTTGAACGGCGGTCGTGACCGCCGATCTTAACCGCAGAAAAGCTTCAGACCAATCTGGACTGAAACGGCGGTTTAATTCGGCGGCCAGGCCGCCGATCATAACCGCCGATCACCTAGAAAGGTGAAAACCAAGGAGAAGCCAAGGGCATTCTCCATAGGCGGTCCTCGCGCTAAACCAAGCACATTCTCGTGCATGCGCGGACGTTTCCGAAAGTTATCGGGAAACGAATTAACACAACAACAAGACACAATAACACACAACAAAATATAATAAATAAGTGCAAGTGTGAATTGTGACAAATGAAGAGAATGCACACATATGCAATGAATGTTTAGTGTGTGTGTGCTTCTAAATCTCTTCAAAGAAAAGTAAGCACATAGAAATTTACCTTCGGTGCTTATCAACACGAGGTCTTCAAAGGGCTTCGAACAAGAAGACCGATACTCAGGCTACCCTTACAAAGAACCCCCACATATGGTTTGATCACGAAATAAGCCAATTAAAAACAACGGGAATCCTTACAGATTTAATCACACGCCTTAAATAATTGAGTGGGAGAAGGTGTTTTTGTAACACCTATGGCCTCCAAGGTTGGTTGAGCTTTATTATTTATGGTAATCCCCCCAAGGGGCGTCCATGAATGGAATTTAAAAACATACTTCCTTACAAGGATAGACTAGACAATGGACTCAAACGAGATCTACTCCCCAAGGAGGGATATTCGTGAGAGAAAACTGAGGGTCGATATCTTGGTAACACACTCAATGTAATTTTATTGATATCCTCCCAAGAGTTCTTGTCAGTAAAATTGCAAGGCTAAAATTGAAAACGCTGGTTGTTATGTTAACAATTAGGTGGGACCTAGTCTAACTAGTAAATGGTGCGAACTCCTAAAGGAGGCGTAACATTTATGGGTGTTGGATCACCGTTGAATTTTATGATTGAGTTATTTATTTAATTCAAGATAAATATTTAAAAGTGCTTTATCATGATTATTTACTTATATATGTTTTGTTTTATTCAGAAATCATGACCCCATCACTTATGAACATCCTGAAAGATAACACTTTAACTGGAGATAATTATGTCACATGGAAAAGGAAAATTGGGTTGTTGCTGCAAAGTGAAAAACATAAGTTTGTTCTAACTACTCCTAAACCACCTGCTCCTAATAATGAATCAAGCATAATGTATAGAGATGAGTATGAGCAGTGGAAGACTTCAGATGATATGGCAAAATGTTACATTATGGCCACTATCTCCGACGTGTTGCAACAGCAGCATGAAGGAATGGAGTCCGCTGCTGATATTATGATGTCTCTAGAGGAGATGTTTGCTATGAAGTCTAGCACGACTAAGAGAGAGGCAGTGACTGCTTTTATGAATCTTAGGATGAAACCTGGACAGGCTGTGAAAGATCACATGATGAAAGTCATAGCACATCTCAACATTGCTGAACTGCATGGCGCTGAGATAGATGGTGAGACAAAGATTGATATGGTTGTCAATTCATTGTCAGATTCCTTTGATCAGTTCAAATTGGACTACACTTTGAACAAAAAGGAATACACCTTACAAGGCCTGATGCAAGATGTTCAAAGTGCTGAAAAGATCCTTGTGAAAGGCAAAGGTCAAGAGATTCATATGGTTGGTAAAGTTGCTACTGTTAAGGCCCGTCAAAAGGTCAAGAAACAACAGAAGAAAAAGCAACTTGGGCCTATCAAGAAGGACACCAAGAAAGTAACCAAGATCAAAGGGAAATGCTTCCTTTGTGGTGAAAAGGGACATTGGAAGAGAAATTGCCCAAAGTCCCAGAATAAGAAGGAAGAAGGTAATGTGAATTATCTTGAAACATGTTTTTTGGCTGATTCTACAGATTCTTGGATCATAGACTCAGGAGCCACTAATCATGTTCGTTATTCCTTGCAGGGGTTCCAAGAAAGGAGAAAGCTGAGTAAGAATGAAATCAATTTGCGCTTGGGCAACAGAACGTTAGTGTCTGCAAGTGCAGTGGGAGATATTAGAGTTTATTTGGATTCTAGAAGGCATTTAGATTTGATAGACGTTTATTATGTACCTCAATTCAAGAGGAATTTAATTTCAGTTTCTTGTTTAAATAAATTTGGATATTCGGTTACTTTTAATAAAGTTTTTATTATTAGTAAGAATGACAAAATTATTTGCCAAGGTACATTGGAAAACGGTCTATACTTTTTGCATAGAAATATCTCTCACTCGTTAGACACAGAAATAACGGAACCTAATCATAAAAGAGTAAAATTATCAACAGATGAAACCTACCTTTGGCACTTACGCTTAGGTCATATTAACCTTAATAGGATTAAAAGATTGGTATGTGACGGACCTTTGAGTGACTTAAAGGTTGATGATCTACCAACTTGTGAATCTTGTTTGGAAGGTAAAATGACCAAAAGGACGTTCTCTGCCAAAGGTGCAAGAGCCACTGAATGTTTAGGATTGATACACAATGATGTATGTGGACCTATGAGCATTCAAGCTAGAGGTGGATATGAGTACTTCATCACCTTCACAGATGATTACTCGAGATTTGGTTATGTGTATCTCATGCGACATAAGTCGGATGCTTTTGACATGTTCAAAGCATTCAAAGCTGAAGTGGAAAATCAGCTTGAGAAACACATAAAAATCTTGAGATCTGATCGTGGTGGAGAATATCTATCTGGTGAGTTTCAGCAATATCTTATTGATAATGGGATTGTTTCTCAGTTTTCTGCACCAGGTACACCTCAACAGAATGGGGTAGCAGAAAGGAGAAATAGAACTCTTTTGGATATGGTTAGGTCTATGTTGAGTTATTCAACACTTCCTATTTCTTTTTGGGGATATGCTTTACAAACTGCTATATACATTCTAAACGATGTACCATCTAGGTCTGTTCCTAAAACACCGCATGAGTTGTGGACTGGGCGCAAGCCTAGTTTACAACACTTAAGGATATTTGGTTGTCCTGCGCATGTGTTAAAAGGAAAGACAGAAAA
This sequence comes from Acer yangbiense, assembly GCA_008009225.1. Classification (NCBI taxonomy): domain Eukaryota; kingdom Viridiplantae; phylum Streptophyta; class Magnoliopsida; order Sapindales; family Sapindaceae; genus Acer; species Acer yangbiense. The sequence goes on along the minus strand of CM017765.1, from coordinate 10,610,726 downwards.
GATGGAGTCCCGTTCAGAAACATGTATATTTGTAGGGTATCCAAAAGAAACTAAAGGATATTATTTCTATAGTCCTTCAGATCTTAAAGTATTTGTTTCGACAAATGCTAAATTTCTAGAAAAGGACTATATGAATGATTTTGTGCCTAGAAGTAGAATTGTCCTGAATGAGATGTCAGGAGATACAATTCCACGAGAGGTTACACAACCTAACCCAATTGTAAGTTCCGATCCAACACAAGATCAACAACCTACCATTCCTCGTCGTAGTGGGAGGGTTAGAACACAACCCGAAAGATACATCGGTGTGGGAGAATCAGTGGAGAATCTCCCGGACGACGATGATCCCTACACGTACAAGGAAGCTATGGAGGATGTTGATAGTCGCCATTGGCAAAAGGCAATGCAATCTGAGATTGAATCTATGTTCGATAACAAAGTCTGGTCCCTTGTAGACTTGCCTAAAGGGATAAAACCCATTGGGTGCAAGTGGGTATACAAGAGGAAAAGAGGTATGGATGGTAAGGTGGAAACCTTTAAAGCTAGATTGGTAGCTAAAGGGTATACACAGAAAGAAGGTATCGATTACGAGGAAACCTTCTCTCCTGTGGCCATGCTTAAATCCATTAAGATACTCTTATCCATTGCAGCATCTTTAGATCTAGAGATTTGGCAAATGGACGTCAAGACAGCTTTCCTTAATGGAAGTCTTGACGAAAGCATCTACATGATGCAACCAGAGGGATTCATTGAAAAGGGCCAAATGGAAAAGGTATGCAAGTTGCAGAAATCCATATATGGATTGAAGCAAGCATCCAGATCCTGGAACATAAGGTTTGATCAAGCTGTCAAAGGTTTTGGATTTATTCAGAATCCTGACAAACCTTGTGTATACAAAAGGATTAAGGGCGACAAGTTGGTTTTCCTGATTCTTTATGTTGATGATATACTACTCATTGGAAACGATGTAGGTGTATTGACATCAGTAAAAGAATGGTTAGCAAAACAATTTGATATGAAGGACTTAGGAGAAGCAAGTTTTATTCTAGGTATCCAAGTAATAAGGGATAGAAAGAATAAAACGATTGCATTATCCCAAGCTTCATACATAGACAAGATCTTGTCTAGGTTTTCCATGCAGGATTCCAAGAAAGGTATGTTACCTTTTAGACATGGAATCAAGCTTTCTAAGGAACAAGTTCCTAAGAATGAGCATGAAGAGCAATTCATGAGTAGAGTTCCATATGCCTCGGCGGTTGGAAGTCTCATGTATGCAATGCTTTGTACTAGACCAGATATTTGTTTTGCTGTTGGCATAGTTAGTAGGTTTCAATCGAAACCTGGTCCTGATCACTGGACGACAGTCAAGCATATTTTCAAGTATCTCAAGAGAACGAGAGATAATATGCTTGTATACTCTGTAGGGGATTTGATTCCCGTTGGGTATACAGATTCTGATTTCCAATCAGATTCTGACTCCAGAAAATCCACATCAGGGGCTGTGTTTACTATTGGAGGAGGAGCAGTCATATGGAGGAGTATCAAGCAATCTTGTATTGCTGATTCCACCATGGAAGCTGAGTATGTTGCTGCATGCGAGGCTGCCAAAGAGGCTGTTTGGCTCCGCCAATTCTTGATTGACTTGGAAGTGGTTCCTAGTGCGAATAAGCATATCACTATCTATTGTGACAACAGTGGAGCAGTGGCTAATTCGAAAGAACCAAGAAGTCACAAGAGAGGTAAACACATTGAAAGAAAGTATCATCTTTTAAGGGAGATTGTTCAAAGAGGTGACGTGACGATTACCAAAATCGCGTCAGCAGAAAATCTAGCGGATCCCTTCACAAAGGCTCTACCTCAGAAGAGTTTCGATGGGCATCTAGAGAACATGGGCTTGAGAGATATGACACATTTGCTATAGTGCAAGTGGGAGATTGTTAGGATTATGCTCAATAGCAAGAGTGTAATATTGTAATTAACAATCTTTTTCATATTAATAAAGTGATTTCTGGTTTAACAAATCGTATAGCATTTATAGTTTAATATTATAATTGTCAAAGTAAATAATCATAAGGTCTAAAGACTATGAGAAAAGAAGAATTGTTCGTACATCTGGATATGTATGTGGTAGACACAATTCTTTAGTTAGTCTTGAATAATGTTCACAACTTAAGTTAAAGGTTGGGCACCTTTATCTTGTTAAAGTTGTAGAATTCTTTTGCTAGCATTTGAGTGGGATCAAATGAGATATGATGAGTCTAAATCATCGGAGTGTCTTCGAGCAAAAGGATCTAGTGCACTGGGTGCATTGAACAGGATCACAATGAAAAGCTTTATCTAGAACCGTCAATAGATAATAGTCTTTTCATTATCAGGACAATCGGAGAGTCTATCTTAATCCTGAGATAAATGATGGACTTATGGTTGCAAGTGATATCATTTGAGTTATCAATGAGTACGATTATATCGCATAGTCTATCCTCGATAGTTTGGTGATATTCATTTGTTAATCGATAGAGGACTTCATTTATAGATATGGATATCGTGGCTCCATTTAATTAAATGAGAGTATAATATCATCATATGGATGTTTTGAGGTAATTGGATATTAAATCTCAACGTTGAGTTTTCGATAGTGTCTATTGAAAACATGGCTTCTGGACAAGTCAAAATATCCAAGTTCAAAACGTGGTCATATGAGTAAATATGGTAACTTGGAGAGTTATAGGCGGTTTATGAACTCTTGGCGATTACTGATATTAATCACGAGGATACACTATCTCCTATATGATTGTCTAGGGTATGAATGAGGAGCATCTTCCTTTTCTATCTTTATTTAAGAGTTCAATTTTAGCTCTTTAGTGGAATGAGTTAAAATTAATGGATCGGACCTAAGTGAATCATTTGTTGATTGTGATTAGGTTATGTCTATTGAAGCTTAAATTTAGATGGCCCACCAAGATCCCAATCCACACGGACTTGCATGGATCACTTAATATATTCTACCGGACCAATTTAAGGGTCCATCTAGAATTGCATTTAATATATTAAGAATATAATTTGCACATTATTTAAGTAATGGGCTGCTCAATTATATTTATATATTAATGAAAGACATGTGGGCTTGTTTCTTTTAGTAAGAATGGGTCTGGTTCACATGTGGGCTTTTTATTTAAAGTTCAATGGATTAAATGAAATAAGAAAATAATATTTTGGCCCATTTATTCAAGTGGGGCGGCAAGGTTAAGTTTTAACCTAATATATTATTTTGTTTCATTTGTTTTAATTAAATAAGAATTAATTAATTTATTAATTAATTGTTTAATTAATAAACAAATTTTTTCTGATTAGGAAATATGATTCCTAATGTTATACTATTGTTGGTAGTATACTAAAAGTAAAAGACTTATTTGGTAAGAAAATAAATAATTAATTTTATTTATTCAAATAAGAAGTCTTTTAATTTAGTCATTAAAAAGAATAAAATAACTATGAGTTAGATTAGGGTTAGAAGTCTATTCTTTTATGGAAATTAGGGTGCAACACAAACCTTTAGAGGTGGTGATTTGCGGCAACCCTAGTGTAAAAAGGAGAGAGATTTTGGCAACCCTAAAAGACAAGGAGAGGAAAATTTCGGCCACCTATATATTCCCACATATAGATTTCGGCCACCCTAGTTGTTCTGGAGACAATTTTTCTTCTTCTTCTCAATTCATAGAAAGATTTTATTCTACTAAAACAAATAGGAGTGTTAGATTATTCTTTGATAGTATACTATTTGCTTAATCATCAATAAGCTTGTGTATACGATATCGATCTAGGTTCACGCGAGTTTCGATCATTAGATTGAGAACTCAAAAGTGACCGGAATAATCTCAATCATTCTTTTGATTGTTTTTGTGACTAACAAAGAAAAGAAAGTTTGTTTTGTCCATTCACAGGTTTGCAATTCAAAGAAAAAGGGAGACCACGCTCCTAGGTGATCCACGTTCGTGCTAGGATTGAAGATCTTGCGGATTACCATCGACGTAAGTCAATCGGATCACGCGAAAAAAGGTATTCTACTTTTTGGTTATTGTATATGCATGTTTAATTAATTAAAGGGTTTAAGGTTCATAAAGGAAAAATTTTAAATGTCACTAAATCTTATTTTTAGTCTCGCTTCCGCTGCGTGTACTACGGCATTTTTCCCTACAATAACTTCTTCCTAGGAGTTTGCACCGGTGACGCTTCTATCTTACCCAAACTCTTCACAAAGACGGTCTTCTTAGGAATAGAGCAATCCTTGCTCACTTCGAATCCAAGACCTCTTTTAACACAAGGGCTTTTTCCTACACCAAGTATGTTGTCAAGCTTCTTGGTGCTTGTGGTCATTCTAGTCAATGACTCTTTGGCTTCAACAAGCTCTCTCTTCAAACCCTCTTCGTTCCTTTTAGACAAAGCTAGCTCATCTTTTAGCTTGTCTTCTTCCACCATGGATCTTATCACTTCATCATTCAAGTCGTCAACTTGTGTTGAAAGCCTAAGTAGTTCTTCCTTTAACCTTTGAATCTCTTTTTCATTCTTTAACTTAGAGCTTTCAAAACTTTCAAAGTTGTCCTTAAGATCCATCTTCTTAGGAGGTGAGGTGGTCAACTTCTTCTTAGGAGGTGAGGTGGTTAATTTCACAAATCTCCTAAGTCTCTCTAGTAAGAGAGGCATCTCCTCAACGGAGTCAATTTCTTCTCTCACAAATTCACTCATAGTGTTTACGTTGAATGAATGCAAATGAGAAGAATCCAAAATGTATGAAGAAATCAAACAAACATACAAAATGCAAAAACACACCAAAATGAGCTAGGATCACCTAAGTATATCTAGGAACCCGCTCTGATACCAATTGAAAGTAAATTAAATACTCGAGGTGTGTTCTATATATAAAGCTAGAGGGGGGGTGAATATATTTTATCTAATTATTACCCAATTTTCGCGTGCAAGTCAATTTTACGAAAATGCCCCTACTAGTCAAAAATACATACAAGTGTAATAAGATGCGGAAATAATAAATAACACTTGATGTTTACGTGGAAAACCCAACCACTGGGAAAAACCACGGGCTGTATAGTGCGCCACACTTGGAACTCGAAATCACTAATTGAAATGAAGTTTACAACCTATGTAGACCTCGTCTAACACTCCGGTCTGTAACCCCTCACTTCTACCCAGCGGGCCTTTATTAGCAACCCTATTCCAATTTGCTTGATCCTCGAAGTCACTACTTGTAATGATGTTTACAGCCTAATCCCGGTCTGTAACCCACCACTACTACCCAGCGGGCCTGTAATAGCAACCCTAGACCAAGACTTCAATCTCTCAAAAGAGATGCACAACCCTATGTGAATATGTATGAATATTCAATTAATGCAATAAGAGCTAGGGTACTCTAAATGCTTATCTAGGATGATGATATGTTCAATTTAAATCAACCCTAGATATCAATAGCTAAATGACATGTCAAATAGCTTAGCTAATCAAGATTAATTAAAAACCTAATTAGCTATCACAAACAACACTCAATCAATTCATCACAAATAATCTCTTTTCTTGTATTTAGCATATGATCTAAAACATACAAGTAATTTAAAAGAGATGGCTTGGTATTTAAAATACTACAATAAGATGAAATTAATCAAAATCTTACCAAGCAAGTTGTGATGATGCAAACCCATACATGGATGCACTCTATATAGACATAGGAGATGCAATATGAAATTTGATGCAAAAGGGGTTTGATTTGAGTGGTTAAAGTTGAGTTCTTGATTTGATTTTCTCTCAAAATCTATCTTTGAAGATTAGGGTTCTTAAGAGTCAAAGAACTTAATCAGATAATGAGAAAGTGTGATATTTATAGACATCAAGAACAGGGCAAGTGAAAAGACAATTTTGCCCCTGAAATCGCACGATCGGTGGTTTCATTCGGCGGCCTGGCCGCCGAATTGAACCGCCGAATGGCTCCCGAGTGGAACAGGGGAACTTCGGCGGTTTCTAAACCGCTGATCCCAACTGCTGTTTTGGACCCGAGAGATATATTTCAATCAGGTCTCATTCGGAGGTTTCTAACGGCGGCCAGGCCACCGAACGTAACCGCCATTTCACCAAAAATGGTGAAACCAAGGAGAAGCCAAAGGCATCTCCACCGGCGATCATCGCGCAAAACAAAGCACATCAATGTGCACGAGCGGATGTTTCCGAACAACCTTCGGGAAATGAATTACTCCACACTAAAAACTAACATACATGAAGTGCAAGTGTGGGTATTGAATGCATCCTAATGCCTATCATGTCATGGCATTTCATAAAACAAGATGCAATCAATTAAATGCAAGAAGAGACATTGAATAAACAATAAAGCACAATGCACACAAAATATAAACACAACATTCAAGAATAAGAGTTATGCATGTTGTGTGTGTGTGCAACTATATCTCTTCAAGCCAAAGTAAGCACAAGATATACCTTTGGTGCTTGTCCTCTTGAGGTGTTGGAAAGGGTCTTTGATCTTCAACCTTAATGACCTAGACTACCCTTACAACCAAACCCCAACATGTGGTTTGACCACGAAATAAGCCAATCAACAAAAGAGAATCCTTACACTACTCTTGAATAGCTCTTCATGCTCGTTCTTAGGAACTTGCTCCTTAGAAAGTTTGATTCCATGTCTGAAAGGTAACATACCTTTCTTGGATTCTTGCATGGAAAACCTAGACAAGATTTTGTCTATGTATGAAGCTTGGGATAATGGAATCATTTTATTCTTTCTATCCCTTATTACTTGGATACCAAGAATAAAACTTGCTTCTCCTAAATCCTTCTTATCAAATTGTTTTGCTAACCATTCTTTTACTAATGTCAATACACCTACATCGTTTCCAATGAGTAGTTTATCATAAACATAAAGAATTAGGAAAACCAACTTGTCGCCTTTAATCCTTTTGTATACACAAGGTTCGTCAAGATTCTGAATAAATCCAAAAAATTTCACATCTTGATCGAACCTTATGTTCCAGGATCTGGATGCTTGCTTCAATCCATATATGGATTTCTGCAACTTGCATACCTTTTCCATTTGGCCATTTTCAATGAATCCTTCTGGTTGCATAATGTAGATGCTTTCGTCAAGACTTCCATTAAGGAAAGCTATCTTGACGTCCATTTGCCAAATCTCTAGATCTAAAGATGCTGCAATGGATACGAGTATCCTAATGGATTTAAGCATGGCCACAGGAGAGAAGGTTTCCTCGTAATAGATACCTTCTTTCTGTGTGTAACCTTTAGCTACCAATCTAGCTTTAAAGGTTTCCACCTTTCCATCCATACCTCTTTTCCTCTTGTATACCCACTTGCACCCAATGGGTTTTATCCCTTTAGGCAAGTCTACAAGGGACCAAACTTTGTTATCGAACATGGATTCAATCTCAGATTGCATTGCCTTTTGCCAATGGCGACAATCAACATCCTCCATTGCTTCCTTATACGTGTAGGGATCATCGTCGTCCAAGAGATTCTCCACTGATTCTCCTAGACCGATGTGTCTCTCGAGTTGTGTACTAACCCTCCCACTACGACAAGGAATGGTAGGTTGTTGATTTTGTGTTGGAGTGGAACTTACAATTGGGCTAGGTTGTAAAACCTCTTGTGGAATTGTATCTCCTGACATCTCATTCAAGACAATTATGCTTTTGGGCACAAAATCATTCATATAGTCATTTTCCAGAAATTTAGCATTTGTCAAAACAAATACTTTTAGATTTGAAGGCTATAGAAATAATATCCTTTAGTTCCTTTTGGATACCCACAAATATACATTTTTCCGAACGGGACTCCATCTTTTCTGTCTTTCCTTTTAACACATGTGCAGGACAACCAAATATCCTTAAGTGTTGTAAACTAGGCTTTCGCCCGGTCCACAACTCATGCGGTGTTTTCAGGAACCGACTTAGATGATACAACGTTTAGAATGTATATTGCAGTTTGTAGAGCATATCCCCAAAAGGAAAGGGAGCGTTGAATAACTTAACATAAACCTAACCATATCCAAAAGAGTTCTATTTCTCTTTTCTGCTACCCCATTCTGTTGAGGTGAACCTGGTGTAGAAAACTGAGAAACTATCCCATTATCAATAAGATATTGCTGAAACTCACTAGATAGATATTCTCCACCACGATCAGATCTCAAGATTTTTATGTGTTTCTCAAGCTGATTTTCTACTATAGCTTTGAATGCTTTGAACATGTCAAAAGCATCCGACTTATGTCTCATGAGATACACATAGCAAAATCTCGAGTAATCATCTATGAAGGTAATGAAGTACTCATATCCACCTCTAGCTTGAATGCTCATAGGACCAGATAAATCAGTGTGTATTAGTCCTAAACATTTAGTGGCTCTTGCGCCTTTGGCCGAGAACGACCTTTTGGTCATTTTACCTTCCAAACAAGATTCACAAGTTGGTAGATCATTAACCTTTAAGTCACTTAAAGGTCCATCACTATCCAATCTAATAATCCTATTAAGGTTAATATGACCTAGGCGTAAATGCCATAGGTAGGTTTCATCTATTGATAATTTTACTCTTTTATGATTAGGTTCCGTTAATACTGTGGCTAACGAGTGAGAGATATTTCTATGCAAAAAGAACAGACCGTTTTCCAATGTACCTTTGCAAATAATTTTGTCATTCTTACTAATAATAAAAACTTTATTAAAAGTAACCGAATATCCAAATTTATTTAAACAAGAAACTGAAATTAAATTCCTCTTGAATTGAGGAACATAATAAACGTCTATCAATTCTAAATGCCTACTAGAATCAATATTAACTCTAATATCTCCCACTGCACTTGCAGACACTAACGTTCCGTTGCCCAAACGCAAGTTGATTTCATTTTTATTCAGTCTTTTCCTTCCTTGAACCCTTGCAAGGAATAACAAACATGATTAGTGGCTCTAGAGTCTATGATCCAAGAATCTGTAGAATCTGCCAAAAAAATGTTTCAAGATAATTAACATTACCTTGTTCCTTCTTGTTCTGAGACTTTGGGCAATTACTTTTCCAATGTCCCTTTTCACCACAAAGAGAGCACTTCCCTTTGATCTTGGTTACTATCTTGGTAGGCCCAAGTTGCTTTTTCTTCTGTTGTTTCTTGACCTTCTTACGGGTCTTAACAGTAGCAACTTTACCAACCAAATGAATCTCTTGACTTGTGCCATTAGATTCACAAGTATGAGCAAGTGGCTTAGGAATAGATAGAATAAATTTATGTTTTTCAGCTTGCAGCAACAACCCAATTTTCCTTTTCCATGTGACATAATTATTACCAGTTAAAGTTTTATCTTTTAGGGTGTTCATAAGTGATGGGGTCATGAATTCTGAATAAAACAAAACATATATAAGTAAATAATCATGATAAAGCACTTTTAAATATTTATTTTGAATTAAATAAATAACTCAATCGTAAAAATTCAACGGTGATCGAACACCCATAAATGTTACGCCTCCTTTGGGAGTACGAACATTTACTAGTTGGACTAGGTCCCACCTAATTGTTAACATAACAACCAGCGTTTTCAATTTTAGCCTTGCGATTTTATTGACAAGAACTCTTGGGAGGATATCAATAAAACCACATTGAGTGTGTTACCAAGATATCGACCCTCAATATTTTCTCTCATGAAAAATCCCTCCTTTGGGAGTAGATCTCGTTTGAGTCAATTGTCTAGTCTATCCTTGTAAGGAAGTATATTGCTAAATTCCATTCATGGACGCCCCTTAGGGGGATTACCAATAAATAATAAAGATCAACTAACCTTGGAGGCCATAGGCGTTGCAAAACACCTTCTCCCACTCAATTATTTAAGGCATGTGATTAAATCCCATAGAATGATTTACCAAGTTATCTAGATGCCAATTTAGATACCTAAATCATTCAATGCATGTTCATACCAAAAGAGATATATGAGTGGCACTCCTATTCTATATGACATATTATCATACAATAACAAATATTGTAATATTTATTCATAATATAAATAGCCACAATTTTGGTCCATCCTAGAAAAGCAAGTAAATTACAATTGTTGGAATTACAAGATCTTCCTTCTTAGCGAACAAGTCTTCAAGCGGCCACAATCCATTCGCGCACCCCTTGGCTGCCTCCTATGGGCTTGCGCACCCCACAGCACCATGAAGGGCTGCCATGTGCAGCCCATGGCTTCCATAGGGCTGCCGTGCGCAGTCCATGCCACAACAAGCGCAGCTGCACGCTAACTTGCGTGCACGCTTGTTGCTATGGTGCGCATGATCCCAAACGTGTTCCAGTTGCTTCCAATTCTTCAAAACGTCGAATCTTCGATGCTTGAATATATTACAACTTTATTTAACAAAATAAACTACTGCAGAATTTTATTTTATTTTTTTTTAATCACTGCAGTAATTTTTTACACAATAAAAACTGCACTAAATGATACAAAAAAAATCTGCAGTATTTTTAAATACAATAAAAACTGCAGTACTTTTAATACAATAAAAAAAATAGTGAACCTAGCAACTACCAAGAAGGAACTTGTGACGGTAATAGGCCACCCTTCTTGTTACAATTCCAAAACAAAAATTACATTGAAATTCTAGGACCAAAATTGAGCAACAACAATTCACTTTATAACAATATATATAAATCCATACATTCCACATGTAATTATATATGAGAATACCTAGAGTGCCATCATCTCTTTCTAAAACATGCATAATCACAATAAAAAGAAATAGATTCACGTATATATACGTTAATTAATTAAAGGGTACAACCAAGGCTCTGATACCAATTGTAGGGAAAAATACGGTCACGCAGCGGAAGCGAGACTAAAATCGAGTTTAGTATAGTTTAAAATTTTTCCATAATTTGAACCTTAACCCTCTAATTAATTAACATATAATATTAAAGATATCATACCGTTGTCGCGTGATCTGATTGACATTGCATCGATGGTAACCCGTAAGATCTTCCAATCCAATCACGAACGTGAATCACCTAGGAGCGTGATCTCCCTTCTCTTTGAATTGTGTACCTGAGGATGGATTAACAAAACTTTTTCTTTTTCGTTAGTCACAACAAGTTCCAAGAAACAACAAAGAATGTTCCGGTCACTTTTGAATTCACAATCTTTAGATTGAAACTCGCGTGAACCTTATTCGAAATTGTGCACAAAACCTTTTGATGTAAAAGTAACTAGTGCACTATCGAAATAAGAACAAACTTTTCTCTCTATTCCTCTTTGCCAAAAATCACACTAGTCTTAGAGTTGGATTCTATTTTTCTCTAGCAAAAGAAAAAACTCTCAAAACCAAGACATTAGGGTTAGCCTAATTCTTATTGCCCTCCAATATATATATATATATATTGCATTCGTGAATTCTCTTGCATCATAATATATATATATTGCATTCGTGAATTCTAGTACCAAATAATATATATTTGTCAATATATATATATCACAAATTCTGCATCCCACTTATAATGTATATAAGTCAATATATATATCTATAATACGGCATTCCACATATAAATTATATAAGTCAATATATATATATCCAATACTGCATGCCAAAATAAATATATATATATATATTTCGAAATTAATTCTACATGCCTTATAATATATATATTTAATATATATATATATATATATATTGTGGCCAAAATCCTTTACCATGTAGGATTTGTCTCTTTGGACTTAAATCCTGACCCTAGGTAGATTTTCTTAGAATTCCAAACCCTAATCCAACTCTTTAGTGTATTTGTGACTATATAAAAGACTTCCTTATTTGACTAGATAAATAAATCCCTTATTTATCTACTTACCAAATAAAGTCTTTTATTTTATTTATACTACCACAATAGTATACTACTAAGAAACATATTTCCTAGTCAGAAAAAGATTTTGATTTTTAATTAAATAATTAATCTCGGCCATGTGCCATATATATTAATATATCTATATATTATTTTTCTATTTTATTAAATCCATTGGACCTTAATAAAAGGCCCACATGTGAACCAGACCCATTCTTACTAAAAGAAATAAGCCCACATGCCTTTCATTAATATATTAATATAATTGATCAGCCCATTAAATAAATAATGTGCAAATTATATTCTTAATATATTAAATACAATTCTAGATGGACCCATAAATTGGTCCGGTAGAATATATCAAGTGATCCATGCAAGTCCGTGTGGATTGGGGATCTTGGCGGGCTATCTAAATTTAAGCTTCAATAGACATAACCTAATCACAATCAACAAATGATTCACTTAGGTCTGATCTATTAATTTTAACTCATTCCACTAAAGAGCTAAAATTGAACTCTTAAATAAAGATATAATAAGTAAATATTTCTCATTCGTACCCTAGACAATCTTATTGGAGATGGTGTATCCTCGTGAAGAATATCAGTAATCGCCAAGAGCTCATAGACCGCCTATAGCTCTCCAAGTTACCATATTTACTCATATGACCACATTTTGAACTTGGATATTTTGACTTGTCCAGAAGCCATGTTTCAATAGACTCTATCGAAAACTTAACGCTGAGATTTAATATCCAATACCTCAAAACATTCATATGATGATATTCTACTCTCATTTAATAAATGGAGCCACGATGTTCATATCTATAAATGAAGTCCTCTTTCGATTAACAAATGAATACCACTAAACTATCGAGGATAGACTATGCTATATAATCGTACTCATTGATAACTCAAATGATAACACTTGCAACCATAAGTCCATCATTTATCTTAGGATTAAGATAGACTCTCCGATTGTCCTGATAATGAAAAGACTTTTATCTACTGACGGTTCTAGATAAAGTATTTCATTGTGATCTAGTTCAATGCACCTAGTGCACTAGATCTTTTACTCAAAGCCACTTTGATGATTTTAGACTCATCATAACACATTTGATCCCACTCAAATGCCAGTAAAAGAATCTACAACTTTAACAAGATAAAGGTGCCCAACCTTTACCTTAAGTTGTGAACATTATTCAAGACTAACTAAAGAATTGTGTCTACCTCATACATATCCAGATGTACGAACAATTCTTCTTTTCTCACAGTCTTTTGACCTTATGATTATTTACTTTTGACATTTATAATAATTAAACTATAAATGCTATAAGATTTGTTAAACCAGAAATCACATTATTAATATGAATAGATTGTAAAAAACACTATTACACTCTTGCTATTGAGCATAATCCTAACAGGAGAATCTTGGAATGTCATTCCATGTCATGTAATCTCATGTAATGGTACGATCATGGAATGTAATGGTACATTGAATCTCGTGTAATTGTAGGATCTTGAAATGTAATGGAATGTAATGATAGGATTATGAACTGTAATGGAATGTAATGGTAGGATCATGAAATGTAATTAAGGCTTAAAGCTCGTAACCTAGGGGTACAACGACACAGGGAATGCCATAAAACTCCTACTCTGACATAAATAAACACACACAGGCTGCCCCGACGAAGATAAAGGGGACCCTTCTCAATCCTTTTCAACATATATTATATGAATACGATTGAAATCAATCATATGTATTTAGACTGACATAAACATATGTTATATCCTGAATATGAAAGAAATCAATCATATGTATTTTTTAGACTGACATCATCAACACACACAGGCCGCCGCAACGAAGAACAGGATGACCTTTCTCAATCATTTTCAACATATGTTATATGAAAATTATGAAAGAAATCAATCAAATATATTTATAGTTACAGTTCAAGTTCTAAGGAGATACATACCTTCTCTGATATTGGGGACCGCTTCAATCACGGCAACAAATCGACAACTGGAAATACGATTATGGCGGAGATACGAAATATCATGGGTAATTGGGTGCTATTTCGAAGTGTAAGGGTTTGGGTTAACCGACTTGAATTTTAATTTAAAAAAGATGCATAATAAAATTAGTTGGAAGCCGCACCGTATTTTAGGGATTGGGTTTGGGGATTGCCTTCATTTGAGATATAAGAAGGAGACGGGGTCATTTTGGACCTCTTACATCAACAACCACTGACAACTCTCCAGGGGTATACTTGTCAAAGAACCCACTAACTTCCACCACACAATCCATGATCCATGATCCTATTGGTTATATTTGGTTTTTTAAAAACTAGTGGCTATATGTAAAAATTGGAAAACCGCAGTGGCTATTCTATGGAATTATCTCAAGAAAAAATAGTTCTCAAATCCAAAAAATTTCCAAATTCTTACCAAATGTGTATTTTGATTTTCTTTAGATGAATACAAAAAATCAAATCTTAAAATATGCATTCTAAAAGTCCTCATTGGAAAATTACTCTCTCTATATATACACAATAATAATAAAATTTTATAACGAATTTTTGGAATTTAATCAAGACTATGATCTTGATAAAAGTGCTTTTGAAATTGTTTAATGACAATGACGAAATTGGTCGGACTTGAAGGTACGTCTTTGTTTAAATGTTATATTATTACTAGTTATTATTGTTGACATAATCTTGCATCTCGGTCAATAACTTGGTAGAAAATCGTGGTTCTTATTTTTATATTGAGAACCTACTGCTAATTTATTAAAGTCATAAGCTGCACACCATGCTTTTCTATCAAAATATCAACTCTTGTTACAGCGGTGCGTAAATCACCTTGATTTGGGAACGCATCGCCTAGCAAATTCAGCCATCAATAGGTACGTCACATAATTTTTATTGTTGTGCAAAACACGTTGACTCATGCCTAAATATTACGGCATTTGGATTGATCAAAAAGTATTAAGTTCGACCAATTTGTTCTTTAGATCGAATGAGAATGAATTTGGTTAAGTTTAAACACTGTCAAATATTTTGATTTGTCTAAGCACAATAGCAAAATCATAACGAAATTGCAAGGTGTGAAATGTTGAGTTTTTGTGATCAATATATGTTTTTTTTTTTTTTTTGTTGGTAAATAAATAGTTTCATAGAAAAGAAGGAAAGAATGTACAAATTCAAGGGGCATACCCCAAGAAGCAAAGAAACAAGAGCTGAAAGGCCTAAAAAACAAGCACAACAAAGCTCAAACAAGAGCTAAACAAAGGCTAAAACAAAGCACAACCAAACACAAAAGCCAAAAGCAAACAAGCAAGCCTTCAACACAATGGATTATTTAGAGTTGACGTTCCAATTCAATGCAAGAAGAGGCCAATCCTTCAAGTTGATATAGGAGAGCCGGCAACAGATAGTGTCAATAATGGATCGGGAAACCTCAACATTAAGCTTTCGAGAGCTTTTAAAAATGCAACAATTTTGTTCTCTCTAAATAAAATAGACAGCCACCGCAAGACAAAGCTTTTTAGTCACCTTGGAGGGAGAGTTCCCCTTCCAATGAATGGATACCCATTCTATAAAATCATACCAGCTGAGACCAATCCAAGGACAACCATATTTATGTTAAGATATGTTAACATATGTTCACTTCTTCATTTATTATTTTCATGAAAGTTTATAGCATGCATAACCTTTGTGTACTTCTGGTTACATTACACTCACATGTTGCCTCTGTATGTTTTTCTCATACATAATACATAACATGCACATGTAAATTGGCAAGCGACATATAATGTTTGCCTGATTAGTATGACTACCGGCTTTATAATTCTTGCACATACATTTCCCTAACATATATTCTTGGATGCCAAAATTCAAACACTAATCATCAATAATATCTTATATGAGTTAATTGTTTTCATTTTATTTGGCCTTATTAAATGTGCAACTATTGTTATCTGTGAAAATTTCACTCTCATGCTTGGTATAGAAGTCAAGGTGAAAACCTTGGTTTAGAAATCAAGCATTACCTCTGTGCGCTGAAACAAATTCCATCTCGGCGAACTTTAAACTTCAACCAACAGCCGACTATCCCTTAGGGACTCAATCAAAGGTAGAGAAGTTGCGTTGGAACCTGTGACGGGAATTCTCATGTTTGGCTTGTAATGTTAACGACTGCTTTAGTCAATCAGGGTTTGATCACTTATTAATATAATGATTTTCCTCTTTACTTAATATGTGATGCCATATACGAATAAAATCTGTTTGGATTGTAGCCTACCATTATCTTTTAATACTTGTTATTTTTGAGCAAATATATCTTGTTATTTATATTCTGTAACCATAAAAATGGAGCTCGGCAGATACTGTATCTTTAAAAAAAAAAAAAAAAAAAAAAAAAAGGAATTTGTGTCAGGATCATTCCTTAAACAATCATTGAATATCTAATTGCTAAGTTATTGAATATTATCCGACTGACAATTTACTAAGAATTTTTATATAGTGGAAAGTTCATCAAGTTCAGCCGAGATAAGATTGCTTTTCAAAGCTTCTTGACTGAACATGTCAGTAAAACTCTAAACTGCGATTGTATCAGTCAATTACCGAATAGCAACACTCCACCGGCTGTTGAAATAAGAAAAGGCCATCCAAAAAGAATAGCCTGGTCTGTGAGAAGGACTGAACCGAATAGAAGTTTCTAGTCTTTGTGCAATCATTATAGTGAATCACATGCAGCGGCCAAGGTTAATTATTCGGTGCATCCACCAACTCATAAGGATCAAGAACACCTCGACGACCACAACACATGTGGGCAAAACGCCCGAAACACTCAATTAAGTCCGAACTTGCAACAGTTGAAAAAAAAAAAGGGTCTGGTCTATGAAAACGATTAGCCTATAAGAGAAGTCAGATCTTGATGGAGTCATTATAATATGCCACATCATAGAAATTGAGAACATCTTGGCGACTACAACATAAACAGACGAAACATTCGAGACACTCTAGCAACAATTAAAAAAAAAAAAAAAAAAAAAAAGGTCTGGTTTGTGAAAAATATCAACCCATAAGAGAAGTCATATCTTGATAAAGTCGTTATAATATGCCATATCCATAGAAATCGAGAACATCCTAGCTACTACAGCATAAACAAACGAAACACCCGAGACACTCTAGCAAGCCCGAAAAAAAGAAGGTGCTAGTGAGTGGATTATCTATTGCATCAGCGCCGTGAGATGGGCAAGCAAGCCAATTCCCAAACAGAATGGTTAAAAAAAAAATTAATAAAGGGACGTGATGTTAAAAGCACTCTGTTCGAATAAAACCTACTTTAACAACTGTTGGGAGGCTAAGAGGTAGCATGTCATAGTAAAGAAGAAAGAGACGTGACCGAATTTTTTTTTTATAGTTGCAAAGCAGTTTTAGCAAAGTCACATCTTTATCAGCTAATATATGTGTATAAAAAAAAGATGAACTAGAACAGAGTACAAGACTAAATCTAGTGGATCGGTCTACCACCTCTCAACACATGCAAAAAGTCAAATAGCAGCAAACCATATCAATCTCGGCGATTTGATCAAAGGATTGCTCACAACAATAAAATCCAATCATCCATGACTAATGAAAAAAAGGGAATGAGATGGATCGTTGCAATTCGCAGAAGGTCCTAAAAATAGTTCACCCTAAGGAATGTCTGACGATATTCAGGACCTCACAACTTTACCCTAGAGACAGAAACGCCCACTACATAGGTTAGTATTGATTATTAAATTATCCTGTTTGCCTCCTTGTAGTAATCTAGGAAAACACGAGACAAAATATTACACAAAAGTATAAGGAAGGAACATCTCGTGATTTACCGACTCGGAGCAAAGAATGTTATCAATTCCAAAGCTCTCATCCAATGAAGTTAAAGGTAAAATCCAATTTATTGCCTAATTATTTGATGTCTGGCGAATGAGTCAAAATTCTCTAGACAATACGACCGAATAACAATAACAAGGAGGTAAAAGATAGAAACACTTTATTCACCCTTATTCATCAAGATTCCTTACTATGCTTCTAACATAATATGTAACGCATATAGCTTTTGCATATTTCTCCTAATATTAGACCATGCATACATATACTGTCATAGTATGATTATCTATTACATAATAGATATTTTACATGCACATAATTCGTAAAATGCATACCGTATGCTTTTTATACAAAACATCATTCATGAAGAACTCATGGGTATTATATCCCAAACAGCGACCATCACTAATAAAGTGCATAGATCCAACTATTTATGTTCAGCATTATTAAAATATATATATTTGTGCAAATGTTACTCACATATTTGACAGAGAAAGACAAGAAGCTTCTCAACGAGCATTTATACTAAAGAAACGTTAAAAAAAAAAAACCGATCTATAAGAAAGATCGGCCAAAAAGTAGTTTGATGTATAAGAAAGATCAGCCAAAAGAATCCTGGTGTATGAGAGATCAGCAAAAAGAAATCTTTACAGTGCAATAAACTCAAAGATGAATGTCTTCAGCGACATAAAGCAAAGAGGCTGAAAAGGCCAAAATCTTCACCAACAAAGGCCAAAGGGGCCAAAATATTCACCAACAAGGGCCAAAGAGGTCATCTTTGGAGCGTGAGCCTGAAGATAGAACTCATGGCGCTGAAGCCACGAAAAGCAGATGGAAGTGCCCGAGAGATGAAGAAGTTGAAATAGCATGCATGTTGAACTGATTGGGCGCAAAAAAAAAAAGCACTATCAGCAATCCAGCAACCTCAAGATTCAAATTTATCCTTTGAGGATCGATACAACAAAACACTCGAGAGAGTGCCATTGAGGAAGGCTCGGTGAGATGCGCTACTGTGTTGGTTGGTGCGTAAGCACGTCAAACCATTCAGCAAAACCCTGTTGCAAATAAAACCAGGCGACGTCCTAGGTGACTTGCGCAAGGAACCTGAGTGTATGATCGAGGCGAGCTTCGATGTAAAACTTGGGTTAAAATTGTTAGGATTAGGCTCAATAGCAATATTGTAATAATGTTTTTGACAATCTTTTCACATTAATAAAGTGATTTCTGATTTAACAAATCATATAGCATTTATAGTTTAATTAATATAATTGTCAAAAGTAAATAATCATAAGGTCAAAAGACTATGAGAAATGAAGAATTGTTCGTACTTCTGGATATGTATGAGGTAGACACAATTCTTTAGTTAGTCTTTAATAATGTACACAACTTAAGATAAAAGGTTGGGCGCCTTTATCTTGTTAAAGTTGTAGATTCTTTTGCTAGCATTTGAGTGGGATCAAATGTGCTATGATGAGTCTAAAATCATCAAAGTGTAGTGTCTTTGGGCAAATGAATCTAATGCACTAGGTGCACTAAATAGGATCACTGTGAAAAACTTTATCCAGAACCGTCAGTGGATAAAAGTTTTCATTTTGAGGACAATCGGAGAGTCTATCTTAATCCTGAGATAATTGATGTACTTATGGTTACAAGTGTTATCATTTGAGCTATCAATGAGTACGATTATATAACATAGTCTATCCTTGATAGTTTGGTGGTATTCATTTGCTAATCGATAGAGGACTTCATTTATATATATGGACATCGTGGCTCCAATTATTAAATGAGAGTAGAATATTATCATATGGATATTTTGATGTATTGGATATTAAATCTTAACGTTAAGTTTTTGTAAGGATTCCCTTTCGGTGTTTGGCTTATTTTGTGGACAAACCACAATTTGGGTTCATTGTAAGGGTAGCCTAGATATAAATGTTCAAGCTCAATGTCCTTTCAAGACCTTATCTTGATAAGCACCAAAGGTAAACTTCTTTGTGCTTAATTTGCTTTGAAGAGATTAGTTGTACACACACACTCACATCTCATGCATAATTCTTATTCTTGTATGTTGTGTGTGTTTTTGTTATGTGCACGTTAATGATCATTTATACCTCTTCATGCATGTTATTAAATGATTGCATCATGTACATTTAAATGCCATGACATTTAGGCATTAGGATGCAAAGCCTTGCCTTTGTTGGCATGAGGTCAGGAGACCGCTGCCGTTACTGCTGCCGAAATCCAGTGATAGCCACAGTGGTGAGATGCTCTGTTTGCATCACTCCTGACCGTTGTGGGTTTTTGGCAGTGGTTGGGACAGTGGTTTGCACACAGTGCTTACCACTGTCATAACCGCTGTGGAAGCCACAGCGGTAGGCACAGCGGTTTCATACCTGATGCATTTAAAATGCACTACTGTGGCTTTGGCAGCTGTACCCGCAGCGATTTGCCCTGTTTTTTTCAAAACGGCGTTTCATCAATTGGGACACCTATATAAACATTGCTTCAACTTTAGGTCATCTCAAATGACTCAAATATCATATTTTTAATTGAGAGCATTTTCAAAGAGAGCTTTTTCATCAAGAACTCATCTTTGATCATCCTTGATCACTCAAATCAAAATTCATATGCATCAATCATCATCATCATCCATGATATCTAGGATGTTCTAGTGCATAGGTCTTCATTAACACACATGCTATGGTAAGTTGAACACTAATTTCATCTAATCTTAGTGTTTTCATTTATCTATTTATCTCTTTGATTTCTTGTATGTTCTTAGAATTAATTCTAATTACAAGATTGAGATTATGTGTTGTATGTTTGAGTGCTGTATTGTGATAGCTATCTAGGTTTTCATAATCTATGTTTAGCTAAGCTATTTGACATGTCATCTAGCTTTTTATTTCTAGGATGGAATTAATTGCATAATCATCATCCTAGATAAGCATATAGAGTAACCTAGCTCTAAATTGCATTTTGAATATTTCTCATATTCACATAGGTTTTATTATCTCTTCTTAGAGAATTAAGTCTTGTGTTGTGATCGGGATTAGGTTGCTTAATTCGCAAGCAATTGAACTAGGCCTACTTATACCAGGATTAGGTAGGTGTGTGATTACTTATCGGGATTAGGTTGTAATCGGTTTACACATTTATTGGATTCGAGGTTCGAGTGTGGCTCACTTATTAAATCATGGTTTTTCCCGTGAGGCTTTCCACGTAAATATCAAGTGTTATTTACATTCCGCACCATATTACACTTGCTATACTATATTGACTATTAGGGGCATTTTCGTAATCTTGACCATACACGAAAATTTGGTAAAATCAATTAAAATCTATTCACCCCCCCTCTAGATTAATATTAAACACATCGAGTATTTGTTTCAATTGGTATCAGAGCGGGTTCCTAGATATACTTAGTTGATCCTTGCTCATTTTGGTGTGTTTTGCATTTTGTGTGATTTTTGATCATTCATACATTTGCATTCATTTCATTCATTCATAAACACTATGAGTGGAAACGGTGGAAATGGTGGTGGCAACGAGGGTGCTTCTAGCACAAGGCCTCCACTTCTTACCGGGTTGAATTATGCCTCTTGGAAAGGGAAGATGGAGTCGTACATATGTCAAATCCATGATCGGGCTTGGATGGCGGTTGAAGACAGCTACACATCACCCATGATGACTTCTACGGGTGGAGGAGAGGATGTGCTCAAGCCTAAGGCGCAATGGAACGCGCAAGAGTTTGAGGCATCAAAATGGAATAGGAAGGCGATGCATGCCATCTGATCAGTCTAAGTCTATGCTTATATTTTGCCCATTTTTCCTTTGTATTTGCTTGTTTCTTGAGTCCTTTTGGTGGGTTGATGTGTTTGTTAAAGCCTTTGTAGGTCTCTTTCCATAGAAGGATTGATCCGATCTTATTTCGGAGAAATGGAGTAATAAGATGAAGAAAGTGGCTAAAATTGCCATTTACCGCGGCCCATGCCGCTCAACAGGCACATGCTCCATCGGCAGCACGCCAGGCGGTCAAGAAGGGCCATTTATTGTGGCCTATGCCGCTCAGGAGGCAAGTGCACGACAAGCGGTACACCCAGCGAGCCAAATCAGTTTGTCGCCGTTTGATTTACCGCTGCCCAGGCAAGTGCACCATAAGCAGTACGGGCAGCGGTAACCCGCCTTTTCAGTTCCTCGAGCCAGGTCAGAAGACCTAATAAAAAAGAAAACATAAGGAGGCCGTGAGGGATATAAAAAGAGCAACACACAACAGCAGACCATCCATTAGATACCAATTCATTCATTCATTCATTCTTTTCCATCCATCATTAGAAGATTATTGGAAACAAGAAGACGACGGAGATTTCAAGTGAAGAGCATCTCACCATAATGGGTTTTCTCTCCATCTCTTCTATGTTTTTATTCTCTCCATTGATGTGTAACTAAACCTATAACTAGGGGATGATGTAACCGATTTTGGATAACTCTATGTGAACAATTAGTCTATCTTTTGTTAATCAATTTGGTTTCGTTTTGTTTATTGAATTAATTGCTCTATTCTACTTTCTCTGATTATGTTGTGACCGCAAGTGATTTGAGTTTTGTAGTTTAGTTTATCTATGAGATTAGGGTTTAGGTGTGGATGACCGTTCCATTTAAATCTGAATCAAAAGCTTAATAAACAGGAAAATTGATATATGCATGACCGTGCTATGTTAATTTGGCTTAGAGTTTTGTGTAAAATATGGGTTTTGACAATTGCTCATTACATGACCGTGTGTGAGTAGTAGGAAGAACCCTAGATTATTAATCCGTATTTGTTGCATGACCGTGTGCAAGTATTGAAAAGGATCTTCGAACCTAATTGAATTATCTTGAAAACAAGCCCGTAACTGGATTGAAGTGTTTAACGAGATTGATTGTGAGCATTGAGTGTCTAAGAAAGGTGCATCGATTCCCTAGTATTTCTCTCCATATATTCATTCTTTGATTTGATTATTCTTTGATTTGATTTTAATTGATTTTAGTTTTTAGTTCAAGTAGTCATAATTTAGGTTAATTTTAGAGTTAAACAATCTTCCAAAGAAAAGCATTATGCAATTTAATTTTCGCATTTAGAGTAACCTTTTGCTAGATTAATTGGTTTTGACCGATAAAATCGCCGATCCCAGTGAACGAACTTTCTTAGTAAATTGAACACAGATTTTACTGCATCAATTTTGGTGCCGCTGCCGGGGATTGGTATAGATTTTATTAGTTGAATCTAGTTAGTTTAAGTTAGGTAGTGTGTGTCATTAGATTTTATTTTTAGTTTTTCTTTTGTTTCTTTTTATCTCGTGGTAGTTGTGTTTTTGGTGTTTCAGGTTCTACAGGTGTATGAACGGACGTTGTTCGCTTGGAGGTATTCTGATCCCGGCTAACGACGAGATTGACCGAATAGGCCGGACAGACAGACAGTTCGAAGAGTTAGATCCTTTGGTTGGGGACATGGGTTGTAAGGATTCCCATCAATTGATTGGCTTATTTCGTGATCAAACCATATGTGGGGATTCTTTGTAAGGGTAGTTTAGATGTTGTTGTTATTGCTTAGGCCCTTTGAAGACCTCATTATTGACAAGCACCAAAGGTAATACTCTAAGTGCTTACTTGTCTTGAAGAGATAGTTGCACACACTCACAACTCATGCATATGTTTAATTTGAAATATCTTGTGCTTCTCTTTTTGTTGCTTGAGTTAGCTTGGTTACACTATGTATATATATTTTCTATTCAATAAGTGTGATCAATGCTTGTATTGCAATCCATGTTATATTTATGTTCAAACATGCATTTTTGGACTAGGAGAAATATACATAGGATAAAATTTGAATGACCTATAATGATCTCCATGACATGATGATTGCTAAAATGACATGCTAAATGATAATCTTAAAAAGCATGTTTTGATGATTGCATTTCTTAACTGCAAAAAATGTGTGAAAAAGCTTATGAGACTCAAATGAAAAAGGATCTTGTATCCATTCAAGGATTTTACAATCCAAATGTCTCTCTTTCTTTATTGGTTGAACATGTCTACTATCATACGGATATCTTATCCGGAAAAATCAAGTAGGGTGCAAAGTCGCTCATGACATGTTTGGCGTATAAAGTTGGATATAGTTGTTCTTAAATTGAAATCAATGAAAACCTATATCCTTGCTTCTCTCATGACATTGGTGAAATTGGTTTGAATTCATATTAAAAACCTTTGTCATTTGCTTTGCCAAATACCATGATATTTTGGACTTAAATGCTACATGTCTTGTATGCAAAGCAATTTTTTTGATTCACACATTTTCTTTAAATAAATCTCCTTGTTTCTCTCCAATAAATTGAGATTGCATAAAGTGACTTATATTGATTATGCATATACTAGAATGCTACTATCTCTCTTTGCCGTGAGTAACCCGGTTGGGGACTACTCCTCTGTCTATATCATGACAAAAAGGGGGAGTAGGTTGTGGTAAGGGGAGTTGCAAATTGTAGTAGCAATTGTACAAGATTGGAGAATACTAATTGAGGGGGAGTAACCCTTTGAGGGGGAGCATTTGCACATTCATACATTGCATGATGTTGTACTTAAATTCTTAAATGCAAATGCTTGTTTTATCTCACTTGATTCATCTCACCTTTTCTTGTATTGGAAAGTTTAGAAACTGTGCTTTCAGGGATTGATTGTTCTACTTGAGATTGAAGACTTCAAGACTATTTATCTTATCTCTTTGTAAAGTAGAAAATAATAGTAGACCCGTAGTTTCTATTATGTTGTGAGGAATCAATGTGAGTGGTGGTTTTGTCACGAAATAGCCAAAGGGGGAGATTGTAAGGATTCCCATCAATTGATTGGCTTATTTCGTGATCAAACCATATGTGGGGATTCTTTGTAAGGGTAGTTTAGATGTTGTTGTTATTGCTTAGGCCCTTTGAAGACCTCATTATTGACAAGCACCAAAGGTAATACTCTAAGTGCTTACTTGTCTTGAAGAGATAGTTGCACACACTCACAACTCATGCATATGTTTAATCTTTGTATGTTGTGTTTCTTTTTGTTGTGCATCAATGCCTATTTACATCTCTTCTTGCTTGTTTTTATGATTGCATCTTGTGTTTATAACATCATAGCATTTAGGCTTTTAGGATGCATCTTAGTTTACCTTTGTTCCCTTTGCATGATTGCTTGTGGGGTTCAAAGTTGTGGGCTGTGCGCTGGTCCACTTGGGCCTGTCGTCCAGCGCCGCTCACCGGCGTAAAACGCCCAGTGGCGTGCCACTGGTCGTGCGCTGGTCTACACCAGCGCAAGGCCACCAGCGCTGATCGCCCAGTATGGCTCCGCTGGTCTGGCGCATGTGTGAGCGCTGGTCGTCAAGCGCCTGTGCAAATTTTGCCTTTCCGCTGGTCGTGCGCCTGTCGTCCAGCGCAAGTCCACCAGCGCACAGAGCAATTTCTGGTGCGTTTTTCAAAACGACCACACTTCATTTATGGCCCCTATATATATAACACTTTGACTTTAGGTCAGCTAAGAGAGTTCATAATCTGATTTCATACTTAGAATATTTTTCAAGAAAAGAAAAATACAAAGAACTCATCTTTAACCACTCAAATCAAATCCTTTGTGCATCAAATTTCATATTGCATCTTCTATGTCTATATAGAGTGCATCTATGTATGGATTTGCATCATCACAACTTGCTTGGTAAGATTTTGATTAAGTTCATTTTATTGTAATATTTTTACTACCAAGCCATCTCTTTTAATTGTTAGGATTATGCTCAATAGCAAGAGTGTAATAGTGTTTTTGACAATCTATTCATATTAATAATGTGATTTCTGGTTTAACAAATCTTATAGCATTTATAGTTTGAATATTATAATTGTCAAAAGTAAATAATCATAAGGTCAAAAGACTATAAGAAAAGAAGAATTGTTCGTACATCTGGATATGTATGAGGTAGACACAATTCTTTAGTTAGTCTTGAATAATGTTCACAACTTAAGTTAAAGGTTGGGCACCTTTATCTTGTTAAAGTTGTAGAATTCTTTTGCTAGCATTTGAGTGGGATCAAATGAGTTATGATGAGTCTGAAATCATCGAAGGGTCTTCGAGTAAAAGAATCTAGTGCACTGGGTGCATTGAACTGGATCACAATGAAATACTTTATCTAGAACCGTCAATAGATAATAGTCTTTTCATTATCAGAACAATCGGAGAGTCTATCTTAATCCTGAGATAAATGATGAACTTATGGTTGCAAGTGGTATCATTTGAGTTATCAATGAGTACGATTATATAGCATAGTCTATCCTCGATAGTTTGGTGATATTCATTTGTTAATCGATAGAGGACTTCATTTATAGACATGGACATCGTGGCTCCATTTATTAAATGAGAGTGGAATATCATCATATGGATGTTTTGAGGTATTGGATATTGAATCTTAACGTTAAGTTTTCGATAGAGTCTATTGAAACATGGCTTCTGGACAAGTCAAAATATCCAAGTTCAAAATGTGGTCATATGAGTAAATATGGTAACTTGGAGAGCTATAGGCGGTTTATGAGCTCTTGGCGGTTTATGAGCTCTTGGCGATTACTGATATTCTTCACGAGGATACACCATCTCCAATAAGATTGTCTAGGGTATGAATGAGAATCATTTTCTTATTCCATCTTTATTTAAGAGTGCAATTTTAGTTCTTTAGTGGAATGAACTAAAATTAATAGATTGAACCTAAGTGAATCATTTGTTGATTGTGATTGGGTTATGTCTATTGGAGCTTAAATTTAGATAGGCCCGCCAAGATCCCCAATCCACACGGACTTGCATGGATCACTTGATATATTCTACCGGATCAATTTATGGGTCCATCTAGAATTGTATTTAATATATTAAGAATATAATTTGCACATTATTTATTTAATGGGTTGATCAATTATATTAATATATTAATGAAAGGCATGTGGGCTTGTTTCTTTTAGTAAGAATGGGTCTGGTTCACATGTGGGCTTTTTAATTAAAGTCTAATGGATTAAATAAAATAAGAAAATAATATTAGGCCCATGTATATGGTGTGGGCGGCAAGACTAGAATAATAGTCTAAAATATTATTTTATTTTATTGATTGATTAAATGGAAATTAATTAATTTCTTAGTTAATCATTTAATTGAGAATCAAAATCTTTTTCTGACTTGGAAATATGTTTCTTAGTAGTATACTATTATGGTAGTATAAATAAAATAAAAGACTTTATTTGGTAAGTAGATAAATAAGGGATTTATTTATCTAGTCAAATAAGGAAGTCTTTTATATAGTCACAAATACACTAAAGAGTTGGATTATGGTTGAATTCTAAAGATTGATAGAGATATATATTATATATGGTAAGTTAAATATATATATATATATATATATATAAGATATATGGATTGGAATTGGCGAATATATAGATATATATATTATATATGGCTAGTGGATTCGTATATAGATAGATATATTATTTCGGATTCACATATATACATATATAGATATTGACTTTTATATTATATAATTGCAATATATGGATTGGAATTGGCGAATATATAGATATATATATTATATATGGCTAGTGGATTCGTATATAGATAGATATATTATTTCGGATTCACATATATACATATATAGATATTGACTTTTATATTATATAATTGCATGCAGTATTACATATATATATATATATATATATATATATTGACTTATATAGATTATAGAATGTATGCAGCATTCGTGCTTATATATAGATTATATAATTAAAGTTTTTTTTTTTTTGGTGCAAAGAGAATTCGGCAACCCTAGAGTTCTTGCTTGAGAGAGTTTTTTCTTTTGCTAGAGAAAAATATAATCCAACTCTTAGATTAGTGTGAGAATTCGGCCAAGAGGAAAAGAGAGAAAAGTTTGTTCTTATTTCGATAGTGCACTAGTAACTTTTATATCAAAAGGTTTTGTGCACAATTTCGAATAAGGTTCACGCGAGTTTCGATCTAACGATTGTGAATTCAAAAGTGACCGGAACATTCTTCGTAGCCTCTTGGAATTTGTTGTGACTAACGAAAAAGAAAAAGTTTTGTTAATCCATCCTCAGGTACACAATTCAAAGAGAAGGGAGACCACGCTCCTAGGTGATTCACGTTCGTGATTGGATTGGAAGATCTTGCGGATTACCATCGACGCAATGTCAATCGGATCACGCGACAAAGGTATGATATCTTTAGTATTATATGTTAATTAATTAGAGGGTTAAGGTTCAAATTATGGAAAAATTTTAAACTATACTAAACTCGATTTTAGTCTCGCTTCCGCTGCGTGCAAACGTATTTTTCCCTACATTAATTTACTTGTATGTTTTAGATCATATGCTAAATACAAGAAAAGAGAATTAATTGTGATGAATTGATTGAGTGTTGTATTGTGATAGCTAATTAGGTTTGTAATTAATCTTGATTAGCTAAGCTATTTGACATGTCATTTAGCAATTAATATCTAGGGTTGATTTAAATTGATTATCTCATCATCCTAGATAAGCATCTAAGGTTCCCTAGCCTTGTTTGTTAATTGAATATTCATACATATTCACATAGGGTTGTGCATCTCTTTTGAGAGATTGAAGTCTTGGTCTAGGGTTGCTATTACAGGCCCGCTGGGTAGTAGTGGTGGGTTACAGACCGGGATTAGGCTGTAAACATCATTACAAGTAGTGACTATGAGGATCAAGCAAATTGGACTAGAGCCACTTTTAAAGGCCCGCGTGGTAGAAGTGGGGGGTTATTGACCGGAGTGTTAGACGAGGTCTACATAGGTTGTAAACTCCATTTCAATTAGTGGATTTCGAGGTCCGAGTGTGGCGCACTTAACAGCCCGTGGTTTTTCCCAGTGGTTGGGTTTTCCACGTTAACATCAAGTGTCATTTACTATTTCCGCATCTTATTACACTTGTATGTATCTTTGACTTGCTAGGGGTATTTTCGTAAAATTGACATGCACGCGAAAATTGGGTAATAATTAGATAAAATCTATTCACCCCCCCTCTAGCTTTATATTGAAAAACACACTTTGAGAACTTTCATGGGTGATCACGGTAAGCAACGTGACCGGGTTATTCGAGCTGAAAGAGAGGTTCATGATGAACAAGGTGTTCAAAATAGACAGGAAGTTCGAGACAATCCACCGGGTTCTCCAAGACGTGCACTAGAAGATGATATCAGAATAATGAGAGAGTCTGGACAGCCTATGCTGGGAGACCAACCTCAGCCAGTTGTGTTAGATGCCGTAGCCAGGAGTTATGAGTTGAGGAGTAGCCATTTAAATATGCTGCCATCTTTTCACGGTTTGGCAACAGAAGACTGCCTCCAGTTTATGAAGAACTATCAAGCTACCGTAGGGAATTTCCCGATGGGCCGATTGACAGAAGAGCAGTTAAGGATGAGGTGTTTTTGGTATTGTTTGAAGGACAAGGGCATCAAGTGGTACAATTCAGTAAGGGCAGGATCTTTGAGATTATGGGTTGACGTGTGCACTGCATTCTTCAACAGATTTTTCCCTGCTTCAAAAGCAAAAGAAATCCGGATCAAGATAGCTAGTTTCGGTGAAGAAGATGGTGAGTCGTTCCATGAAGCATGGTCGCGATATAAGGAGCTGTTAGATCAAATCCCCCCTCACATGGCGACAGAGGAGTGCAAAGTCCGCACTTTTTATGATGGATTGACACCTTTCACACAAAACATTGTTGACAAAGCTTGTGGGGGTATCATTACCAGGAAATCTGCTTTAGAGATTGCTGAGATCTATGAAACTTTGGCTCTAAACTCCCAGCATAGAAGTTCAACTGTCAGAAAGGGAGGTAAGTATGAGGTTAACCAGACAACTGGGGTGGAAATTCAGATGGCAAATCTAGCTAAGCAAGTACAGGCTATGATGGCCCAAAACTCGAATAGGACTCAACAGCAGTCAGGGGTGAACTCATTGCAAGATGGAGATGGGATACCATTTGAGACAGAGGAGGTTCAAGCTTTCAATTACCAAAGAGGAAGAAACGATCCTTACTCGAACACCTACAATCCTGGATGGCGTAACCACTCAAATTTATCTTATTCTGACCCTAACACTGCTCTTAATAGTCATCAGATCATTCAACAGAACACTCAGGGAACAAATAAAGGAGGGTACAACAGAGGCAATTACCAAGGCCAAGGTTCCAATAGTCAACCTCAACAATGGAACAATGCTGCAAATAGAGACAGTACCACCTATCAGCCGAAGAAGAGATCCTTAGAGGATATTGTGACATCCCTAGCTGAGAATACAGAGCGTTTCTCACGTGATACAAATCAGAGATTTAACAATGTTGAGTCATCCATTAAAAATTTAGAAACTCAGATGGGCCAAATAGTCGACGCAGTTCGCAAGAATGAACTAGAAAGGTTTCCTAGTCAATCAGAACAAGCCAAGGCATTGACTGTGTTGAGAAGTGGGCGAGTGTTAGACACTGAAGTTGTTAAAGGGCAAAAGAAAGAGGACACCAGGGGATCAGAAGAGGTGAGGGAGAAGGAGGATAGAGAAGAAGAAGAGGTAGTGGTAGGTCCACCACCAAAGAAGACCTCGGTTTTACATAAATCGTCAGACCCTTATATTCCACCCTCTCCATATGTTCCACCAATTCCTTTTCCTGGGAGACTTAAAACGGACAAGCTAAGTAAGGCATTCAAAGAGATTTTTGATGTTCTGTCCAAGGTACATGTGAACTTACCTCTTCTTGAGATGATAGAAAAGATGCCCGCATATGCGAAATTTTTCAAGAGCCTTCACACCAACAGGCAGAAGTTTGGACCGAATCATCAGGAATATATAGCAGGCAGTGCTAGTGTAGTTTTGCAAAGGAACTTCCTCCCAAACTGAAAGATCCGGGCAGTTTCTGCATCAATATCACAGTAGGAGGTACCCAACTTGAAAGAGCAATGCTAGATTTAGGTGCCAGTATTAATTTGATGCCTTATTCTATTTACAAGCAGTTAGGTTTGAATGAGTTGAAGCCTACCACAATGTCACTTCTGTTAGCAGATGGTTCAGTAAGATATCCGAGAGGGCATGTTGAAGATGTACTGGTCCAAGTTGGAAAACTATTATTCCAGTAGATTTTGTGGTATTAGACATGGAGGACGTTAGTAAAGAGACTAACATGAGACCTGTTCTTTTGGGTAGACCGTTCGTGGCCACAGCAAAGACATTTATTGATGTGCAGAATGGAAAACTTTCAATGACAGTGTTAGATGAGACAGTGGAGTTCAAACTATTTGAAGCATCATCATACCTTGCCGGAGCTGATGATTGTTCATTCATCGAGGTTTTAGACCCTGGGATTGATGGAATATTCAAGGATGAGGATTTGGCGGATTGGGATTTGGACGATCAAGACGACAAGACTGAAGATAGTTCTGAACTAGCTGAAGAAGAAGTTGAAGACTTCCAAGTTTCAACTGTCAGTTTTGCCAATGATCCACCACCAAAGTTGGAACTCAAGGAGTTACCAACAACTCTGAAGTATGTGTATCTAGGTGCGAATGAGACATACCCGGTAATTATTGCTTCAGAATTGCAGAGTATTGAGGAAGAAAGGCTCATTGGGGTTCTACAGAAACACAAGTCAGCTATAGGATGGTCAATTGAAGATATCAAGGGAATCAGTCCAACAATTTGCATGCACAAGATATTTCTCGAAGAAGAGTCTAGACCGTCAAGAGAGGCTCAGAGGAGATTAAATCCGATAATGAAAGAGGTAGTGAAGAAAGAGGTCCTGAAACTTCTACAAGTGGGAATAATTTATCCCATATCAGATAGTAAGTGGGTCAGCCCGATTCACGTAGTTCCTAAGAAATCAGGTATTACCGTGGTTTGCAATGAGTAGAATGAGTTGGTTCCACAGAGGCTTCAGACAGGATGGAGGGTGTGTATCGACTACAGGAAGCTGAACACTGCTACCAGAAAAGACCATTTTCCTCTTCCTTTCATAGATCAGATGCTTGAGCGATTAGCAGGGCACAGTCATTATTGTTTCCTCGACGGGTATTCAGGTTACAATCAGATAGCTATCGCACCGGAAGATCAAGAAAAAACTACTTTCACTTGTCCGTTTGGGACGTTTGCTTATAGAAGAATGCCGTTTGGTCTCTGTAATGCTCCAGGCACCTTTCAGAGGTGTATGATGTCAATTTTTTTAGATATGTTGGAGGAAATCATTGAGGTATTCATGGATGACTTCTCGGTGTTTGGGGATTCATTTGATTTGTGTTTGCACAACCTTACCTTGGTCCTTAAGAGATGCGAAGAGAACAACTTGGTGTTGAACTGGGAAAAGTGCCACTTCATGGTACAACAAGGGATAGTTCTCGGACATGTGATTTCAAGAAGAGGAATTGAAGTGGACAAAGCTAAGGTAGAGGTGATCAGTAGTTTACAGCCTCCAAAATCCGTGAAGGATGTACGGTTGTTTCTTGGGCACGCAGGTTTTTACAGAAGATTTATAAAGGACTTTTCGAAGATAACGAGGCCCTTGTGTTTGCTCCTACAAAAAGAAATTGATTTTGAGGTCAGTGAGGAATGCATGGTAGCTTTTAACACTTTGAAGAGTGCATTGACCACCGCACCAGTAATAATTCCACCTAATTGGGAATTGCCCTTTGAATTAATGTGTGACGCTTCAGATTATGCCATCGGAGCAGTTTTGGGGCAGCGGGTAGACAAGGTTCCTTACGTGATATACTATGCTTCTCGAACCTTGAATGACGCCCAATTGAACTACTCAACAGCTGAGAAGGAGCTTCTAGCAGTAGTTTTTGCATTGGAGAAATTCTGAACGTACTTGGTGGGCGCCAAAGTCATTGTATATTCAGACCATGCAGCCCTTCGTCATCTTCTTTAGAAAAAGGATGCCAAGCCTAGATTGATTTGGTGGATTCTCCTGCTACAAGAATTTGACTTGGAGATACGAGACAAGAAAGGTAATGAGAACGTGGTTGCTGATCATCTAAGTAGGTTAGTACTGAAAAATCCGGATGAAGTGGACAAATTACCATTGCATGAGAAGTTCCCGGATGAACAATTGTTGGCTGTGAAAGATAGTGAACCATGGTATGCTGATTTGTTTAACTATTTGGTAAGTGGAGTAGTCCTGCATGAGTTGAACTCACAAGGAAGACAAAGGTTCATTTCAAGAGCGAAAAAATACTTTTGGGATGACCCTTATTTATACACTCATGGTCCTGATTCTGTGATAAGAAGATGTGTTCCTGAGTCAAAGCAGAGAGACGTTCTGAAATTTTATCATGAGCTACAATGTGGAGGACATTTGGGTGCAAGAAAGACAGCTTTGAAAGTGTTGCAATCTGGATTCTTCTGGGAATCATTACACAAGGATGCAGTCCGGTTCTGTGTGGCATGCAACAGATGTCAACGTATAGGGAGTATAAGTAGGCGAAATGAGATGCCCTTATCTGGGAATTTGGTGATAGAGCTTTTTGACGTATAGGGCATCGATTTCATGGGACCATTCTCACCATCGTGTGGTAATAGTTACATCTTGGTAGCGGTTGATTATGTGTCAAAATGGGTAGAAGCAAAGGCCACAAGGAATAATGACGGTCAAACTGTGGTGAAATTTGTGAGGGAGACGATATTTGCAAGATTCGGGACCCCTAGAGCCATCATTAGCGATGGAGGTACGCATTTTTGCAACAGATCCTTTGCTGCACTTTTGAAGAAATATGGTGTACGGCATAAGGTTGCTACACCATACCACCCACAGACTTCAGGACAGGTTGAGGTCAGCAACAGGCAAATAAAGGGTATCCTGGAGAAGACTGTAGATTCAACTCGAAGGGATTAGGCTTTGAAGTTAGATGATGCACTGTGGGCGTACCGGACAGCTTTCAAAACGCCTATTGCGATGAGTCCATATAGGTTGGTCTTTGGGAAAGCGTGCCACCTTCCAGTAGAACTTGAACATAGAGCTTTCTGGGTAGTCAGAAAGTTGAACTTTGATTATGACAAGGCCGGTGAGGAGAGAAAACTTCAGCTGTGTGAGCTCGAAGAATTTTGCTTTGAGGCATATGAGAGTGCAAAACTGTACAAGGAGAAGACTAAGTTGATACATGACAAGATGATAGTGCATAAAGATCTTCGTCCAGGTATGCAAGTGCTGGTGTTTAACTCAAGGCTGAAGTTCTTTCCCGCTAAGTTGAGGTCCAGGTGGTTTGGACCTTACGTGGTAACTCACATTTTTCCCCACGGAGCTGTAGAAGTGCAGAACGAGAAGAATGGCGACAAGTTCAAGGTCAATGGGCATAGGGTAAAACCTTACATTATGGAGCTTGACAAGGTCGTTCAAATGGAGGATGTTGAGCTTACTGAGCCGTAGCGCTCTCACACGTCTTGCCTAGACGCTAAATACAGCGTTTGGTGGGAGGCAACCCACCTAGGTATCATTTTCTTTTTCTCGTTTATTTCGTTTATTTTCTTTAGAGTTTTTTGAGTCCGTAATTAGTGTGAGTCGTATGTTTAAGTGAAGAGTATTTTTCAATCCAGGTTTGGGGGTAGTGGAAATTCTAGATATGTGAGTTGTGTGCAGATATGCTTTATGTGTGCTTGTTGTCTTGGTCAGAATCAGGTTCGGACTGCAAAGTTTGGGAATTACCGCTGCCCGTGCCGCTCAAGGGACACATGCACGGTCAGCGGTCCAGTCTAACATGACAACACTGGAATGGCTCGCAGCCTAGACCGCTGAGGAGGACCTTGCATGGTCAGGATTAGGTTGCTTAATTCTCAAGCAATTGAACTAAGCCGACTTATACCGGGATTAGGTAGGTGTGTGATTATTTATCGGGATTAGGTTGTAATCGGTTTACACATTTAGTGGATTCGAGGTTCGAGTGTGGCTCACTTATTAGCTCGTGGTTTTTCCCGTGAGGGTTTCCACGTAAATATCAAGTGTTATTTACATTCCGCACCATATTACACTTGCTATACTATATTGACTATTAGGGGCATTTTCGTAATCTTGACCATACACGAAAATTTGGTAAAATCAATTAAAATCTATTCACCCCCCCTCTAGATTAATATTAAACACACCGAGTATTTGTTTCAATTGGTATCAGAGCGGGTTCCTAGATATACTTAGGTGATCGTTGCTCATTTTGGTGTGTTTTGCATTTTGTGTGATTTTTGATCATTCATACATTTGCATTCATTTCATTCATTCATAAACACTATGAGTGGAAACGGTGGAAATGGTGGTGGCAACGAGGGTGCTTCTAGCACAAGGCCTCCACTTCTTACCGGGTTGAATTATGCCTCTTGGAAAGGGAAGATGGAGTCGTACATATGTCAAATCTATGATCGGGCTTGGATGGCGGTTGAAGACAGCTACACATCACCCATGATGACTCCTACGGGTGGAGGAGAGGATGTGCTCAAGCCTAAGGCGCAATGGAACGCGCAAGAGTTTGAGGCATCAAAATGGAATAGGAAGGCGATGCATGCCATCCTATGTGCAATGGACGAAAATCAATATAAATTGATTCAAAATACTAGGATTGCTAAGGAGGCATGGGACATCTTAGAGATTGTACATGAGGGAACCGAAGTGGTGAAGGACTCTAAGCTTCAAGTCCTCTAAACTCAATTCGAGGTGCTTAAGATGGAGAAGAATGAGTGCTTCAACGATTTCGAGATCAAGTTGATGGACATAGTTAACCAAAGTCATCAACTTGGTGACCCTTACTCGGACAGGAGGATCAAGCAAAAGATTATGAGATCGCTTCTCGAGAGGTTTGAATCAAAGGTGACGGCTTTAGAGGAGAATAGCACATACAAGGATATGAAGCCGAGTAAGGTGATTAGAAGGCTTCTAGCTTATAAGTCTAGAAAGGGTCCTACCTCCACACCTCCCAAAAAGCAAAAGGGAATTGCTTTGAAAGCCTCCAAATTTGAGAAGGAGGAGAATGATGACGCGGACGAAGAAATGGCTTTGTTGATGAGAAGGTTCAAGAAATTCTATAAGTCCAAGAAGAAGGGTTTCAGATTCAAGGGCCAAGACTTCAAGAAAAAGACTCCATTTAAGAAGTTTGAGCCTAGGCAAGAGAAGACCGAAAGGAAAGAGGTCCGATGCTATGAGTGTGGTGGCATAGGCCACTTTGCCCCTGAATGTTCTAATCACATTAACAAGAAAAAGGGAAAAGAGATGGCTGCCACATGGAGTGGAAGTGATGACTTCAATAAGGGAGACGAGTCTTCGGATGATGAAGAGCTCATGACTAACTTCATAGCCTTTGCCTCCTCTCATAAAAGCAAAGGTTATAATGAAGAAGAGAATGAGAGTTAAGAAGAAATTGACTCAAGTGATGATGGCTATTCATCTCATTCCACTAATGGAAAAGTGGATAGGATGGATCTCAAAGAGTACATGGAGAAATTTGAGAGTTCAAGGTTAAAGAACAAGAGTGAAATTAAGAGATTAAAGGAAGAAAACCTAGAGCTGTCATCACAAGTTGACCAATTAAGTGAAGAAGTAGTGAGATCCACGAAGAATGAAGATAAGCTAAGAGAGGAGTTAGCCTTATCTAAGAGGAATGAAGAAGGTTTAAAGAGGGAGCTTGATGAAGCTAAAGAATCACTAGCTAGGATGGACTCTAGCACCAAGAAGCTTGACCATATACTTGGTGTTGGTAAGAGTCCGTGTGACAAAAGGGGTCTTGGGTATGAAGATTGTAAGGACATCTCAACCTCTAACAAGACCGTGTTTGTCAAGAGCTTAGGCTACAAAGAAGCTTCACCGGTGCAAACTCCAAGGAATAAAATTGATCTAGGACAATGTTTTAATAGTGCACAAGTGAAGGTGGCTCCAAGAAGGCAACCTCAAGCTCAACCTACAAGAGCTCTTCAAGCTAAGTCTTCTCAATAAATGGCTCAAAAAGGAAAGGGACCAATCATGCAAGCTATATCTCGGAAGCAAGCTAGACCAGTTCAACAACGAAGATGGATTGAACCTACTCAACCACAAAGACATGGGAAAGCTCTTATGTACACACAAGGACAAGGTATGATTCCTTATTTTATTCCTACGTGTCATTTTTGTGGTTTTGATGGTTATATTAGACCAAGATGCTTTCGTTATACTAAAATGTGTAAAACTAGAAGCATGATTGAGAAGAAAAAGAAAAGAGCCATGATGCATGTTCCTAGGAATGATAATATTGATTTGTATGATTTTAGGGCATCTAGAGCTCATGTACCAAAGACCACTAGGAAAGAGAATGTTTTACCTAGGTGGATTAGGAAGAATGAAAATGTTTGCCATGTTGCACAAATTGCCTTAAAGGCTAATTCTTCTAATTTTTGGTATTTAGATAGTGAGTGCTCTAGGCACATGACGGGAAACAAGATTTTATTCGAGACTTTTGTTGTAAGGTTCCCATTTGTTGATTGGCTCATTTCGTGGACAAACCACATGTTGGGCATCTTTGTAAGGGTAGCCTAAGTATCGGTCTTATTGTTCGAAGCCCTTTGAAGATCTCGTGTTGATAAGCACCGAAGGTAAATTTCTATGTGCTTACTTTTCTTTGAAGAGATTAGTTGCACACACACACTTAACATTCATTGCATATGTGTGCATTCTCTTCACTTGTCACATTTCACACTTGCACTTATTTATTATATTTTGTTGTGTGTAATTGTGTCTTGTTGTCGTGTAATTCGTTTCCCGATAACTTTCGGAAACGTCCGCGCATGCACTAGAATGTGCTTGGTTTAGCGCGAGGACCGCCTATGGAGAATGCCCTTGGCTTCTCCTTGGTTTTCACCTATCTAGGTGATCGGCGGTTATGATCGGCGGCCTGGCCGCCGAATGAAACCGCCGTTTCAGTCCAGATTAGTCTGAAGCATTTCTGCGGTTAAGATCGGTGGTCACGACCGCCGTTCGAAACCACCGATTCAAGACCTGATTGATTTATCTCTCAGTCTAATTCGGCGGTTGAATCGGCGGTCATGAAACCACCGTTCGAAACCGCCGTTCGAAACCGCCGTTCATACCTGATTGTTTTTAATCTCTCTTTTTTGATTCGGCGGTTGGGATTGGCGGTCACGAAACCGCCGAATGAACCGCCGTTTATGCTCTGTACTTCACGAGCTCAATTCGGCGGTCATGATCGGCGGCCTAGCCGCCGATTGAAACCGCCGATCGGCGCGTTTCTTTGAAACTTACTTAAACGACCACACTTTGATTTGGTCCCCTATATAAATGCCATTTTGTCTTTAGGTCAATTAAGAGAGTTCATATTCAGAATTCATACTTAGGATATTTTTCAAAGAGAAGAAAAATTCCAAGAACTCATTTTTTATTACTCAAACACTTTTTCATGATCATCAATCATCATCTAGCATCATCCTTGATCTTCTAGATGTCATCTTGCATGGATTCTTCATCATACTTTGCTTGGTAAGCTTTTCACTAATATCTTACATATTTTGTGTTTATCTTAGCTAGCAATCTCAATTAATTACTTGTATGTTATTTTATATACTTTGAATACAAGTTTGAGATTAGTATGATGTATGTTTGAGAAGTTTTTTTGTGATAGCTAATTAAGTTTTGTGCTTAATCTTGATTAGCTAAACTATTTTACATGTCATTTAGTTTTGATATCTAGGATTGTTCTAATTGCATATTAATCATCTTAGATAAGCATATAGGGTTTCCCTTGCTCTATGTTGCATTTGGATATTCATATATTCACTTAGGGTTGTATTCTCTTCATAGAGAAAGTAGGGTTGTATTCTCTTCATAGAGAAAGTAAGTCTTGTGTGTAGCATCCGGGATTAGGTTGCTTAGAACGCAAGCAAATTGGACTAGGTTCACTCATACCGGGATTGGTAGGTGTGTGATTACTTCCGGGATTAGGTTGTAATCGTTTTACACATTTAGTGGATTCGAGGTTCGAGTGTGGCTTACTTACTAGCCCGTGGTTTTTCCCGTGAGGGTTTCCACGTAAAAATCAAGTGTTATTTAATTTCCGCATATTTTACTTGATTTATTGCTTTATCTATTTAGGGGTAATTTTGTAATTTTGACTATCACGAAAAATTGGGTAAAAAGCTTAAAATCTATTCACCCCCCCTCTAGATAGTTTTATACACACCGTGCTATAATTTGTTTCACTTGTCATGGAGGAAGGAGGATGTGTCACCTTTGGTGATGAATCTAAAAAAAGAGTCATAGGGAAATGAACCATTTCCATTCCTGGATTACCCTCTTTATCCAATGCTTTATTTGTTGATGGCTTGAAAGCCAATTTGATAAGCATCTCACATCTTAGTGATGAAGGATGTTCCGTCTTGTTTAGTAAAGATGATTGCTCTATCCTAAAGCCCGATGGACAAACCTTGTTGAAAGGTATGAGATCTAGCGACAATTGTTACTGTCTTAAAGCTAGAATAGTCTCAAACAATGTGTCCATGGATGAGCAAATAAAGTTGTGGCATGAAAGACTTGGCCACATGAACTTTAGGGATTTAAGAACCCTTGGAAAGTTCAATTGTGTGCGTGGCCTCCCTAAGCTTTGGAAGAAAGCCAATGGTGTTTGTGGACCTTGCCAACAAGGAAAACAAACTAAAAGCATGCACAAAAAGGGCAAGTATCTCTCCACCAAGGAGCCGCTAGAGCTTCTCCACATGGATCTTATGGGTCCGATGCAAACCGAGAGTTTAGGTGGAAAAAGATACATTTTTGTTTGTGTAGTTGATTTCTCTAGGTTCACATGGACACATTTTCTTAGAGAAAAATCCGAAACTTTTGATAAGTTTAAAATGCTTTGTACTAAAATACAAAATGAAATGAATTCTAACATTAAAAGCATTAACCGGATTAGAAGTGACCATGAGAGGGAATTTGAGAATGCCTCTTTTGAAAGCTATTGCAATAGCTTAGGCATCTCCCATGAGTTTTCGGCTCCTAGGACACCTCAACAAAATTGAGTTGTTGAGAGGAAAAATAGGGTCCTTTAAGAAATGGCCCGTGTGATGTTGCTTAGCAACAATGTCCCTAGGAACCTATGGGCCGAAGCCGTCAATACGGCTTGCTATATAGGAAATAGAGTTTTCCTAAGACCCAGATCTAGAAATACCTCCTATGAGGTATGGAAGGGCAGGAAGCCAAATGTTAGCTACTTCCACACCTTTGGAAGCAAATGCTACATTTTGAATGACCGTGATCAACTTAGCAAGTTTGATGCTGTTAACCAAAAATTGTCACTGGGTGATATTTTCAATTAACAATTCAAGGGGGACTAGGATTGGGGTAGATCTTGGTCGGAGAGGTATCAGGTAGTTCGATACCTTTGGCTTCTAAAAATTCACTAAGAATGGTGTATGATAGTAGTAAGAAAAAAAAGGAGTCAAATATATGGTAGAACGAATACTCAACTTATTTTATTCAGAATAAACACATAGTAAAGTTACAATCAATCTTTAGCAAAACTATCGATATATGAACAAAGGCAGGCTAAACTTGATGGGCAATGGCGATGGAGCTCTAGTGTCTGTCGATAAGTGGAAAAGTATGAAATAGGGTTTTCCGTCCCTCTTTCTGTGATCGTAAGGTGAATATATATAGGTCCGTTTCTTGTCATGCACTCCTAGAACTTCGGTTTAGGGTTTTAGTGATTTAAGGATCCTTCATTGGCGATCAACGAGTTCGACGGGGAATTGATCCCCAAAATCAAGTGATTCCTTTTTGGTCGGATTGGATGGGAGTTGACTCCTATTTCAAGTAGGATTCCATATGGCAGGAATGCATGTAACATTCTGTCTTGAACAGTGGCATTTAATGCTTGTCTTTCTAATTGGCTTACTGTTCGGGATATCTGCTTCCTGCTTTAGGCGGGGTTGGGGCACCGGGGTCTTTATGTTAATATGCGACCGTTTATTCACCGAGTGCCTATCATTAGTTTTTTAGTGGATCGGGATACTCAAGTATCTCGCATCCTTCTCGCTCTTATTAAATTGTGCTTGACAGTGAAGGGGTACCGGGGTATCAGGGTACCGGAATACCGGAATACCAGGATACTTGGAGGTAGACAGGTGCTAGGATATCGTGGTAGTAGTGTCTTTGGGACCTTGTCTTTGGGGTTTCCTGGTACTTTCTGGGTTCTGGAGGCCTTGAACCTGATCGAGATGGGTAGGAGTCCACATTCTGGCCATTCTTGTAGGCAGGCGGGGTATCAGGATACACCTCCCATGGCACCTTTTTACCCCATCATAACTTCAAGAGATGATGGAAAATTCTTCTTTGGTCCCTACCATTATTGGCGGTTAATAGAAGTCCCCCCTGACTTGAACACCGGTATCTTGCTGGGGTTGGAGTAAGGATTTTTAGTCCGCTTGAAGGATTTTCTATCCTATCTGCCTAACTAGTCCTATCTAGCTGGCTCCCATTACTAAGGAGGAGATCTTCCTTGTATATGGCGGTATTTAATGGTGATCCACTTGTCAAACAGCGGTTGCTATGCAGATTTAAAAGGACAATTTTTGGCGCGGCATTCTCGAAACTGCCTCGTGCACGTCTCCAGCCATTATTCCATGTTTCCTTCTATGCCTCGGTAACTGCTCGTACACCTTGTAAGGTTCTCATTTGTTGATTGGCTCATTTCGTGGACAAACTGTAGGGATAAATACCGTAGTACACGCAGCGGAAGCGAGACTAAAAATAGATTTAGTGACTTTTAAAAAATTTTCCTTTTATGAACCTTAAACCCTTTAATCAATTAAACATATATATTATCTAACAAAAGAATAATACCTTTTGTCCCGTGATCCGATTGACTTACGTCGATGGTAATCCGCAAGATCTTCAATCCTAGCACGAACGTGGATCACCTAGGAGCGTGGTCTCCCTTTTCTTTGAATTGCAAACCTGTGAATGGACAAACAAACTTTTCTTTTCTTTGTTAGTCTAAAAAACAATCAAAAGAAATACCAAGATTATTCCGGTCACTTTTGAGTTCTCAATCTAATGATCGAAACTCGCGTGAACCTAGATCGATGTTGTATACACAAGCTTATTAATGATTAAGCAAATAGTATACCATCAAGGAATAATCTAACACTCTTTTATGTTTTAGAAGAATAAAATAATCTATCTATGAATTGAGAAGAAGAAGAAATTTGTATCAAGAACACATCTGGTGGCCGAATTCTATAAGAGCACTTATATAGGTGGCCAAATTTTCTTCTCTTCTTTTACTTAGGGTGGCCGAAAATCATAACCTAAAAGGGACTAGGGTTGCCGCAATTCTCAAGCCCAAAAGAGTTTGTATTGCACCCTAATTCCTATTTAGTTCAAGACTTTAAACCCTAATTTAATTCATAAAACTTTTATTCCTTTATTTGACTAAATAAAAAAGACTTCTTATTTGATTAAATAAATAAAATTAATTATTTATTTTCTTACCAAATAAGTCTTTTACTTTTAGTATACTACTAACAATAGTATAACACTAGGAATCATATTTCCTAATCAGAAAAGATTTGTTTCTTAATTAAACAATTAATTAATAAATTAATTAATTCTTATTTAATTAAAACAATGAAAACAAAATAATATCTTAGGTTAAAAATTTTACCTTGCCGCCCCACATAAAATAATTGGGCCAAATATTATTTTCTTATTTCATTTAATCCATTGAACTTTAAATAAAAAGCCCACATGTGAACCAGACCTATTCTTACTAAAAGAAACAAGCCCACATGTCTTTCATTAATATATTAATATAATTGAGCAGCCCATTACATAAATAATGTGCAAATTATATTCTTAATATATTAAATGCAATTCTAGATGGACCCTTAAATTGGTCCGGTAGAATATATCAAGTGATCCATGCAAGTCCGTGTGGATTGGGGATCTTGGCGGGTCATCTAAATTTAAGCTTCAATAGACATAACCTAATCACAATCAACAAATGATTCACTTAGGTCCGATCCATTAATTTTAACTCATTCCACTAAAGAGCTAAAACTGAACTCTTAAATAAAGATAGAAAAGGAAGATGCTCCTCATTCATACCCTAGACAATCATATTAGAGATAGTGTATCCTCGTGATTAATATCAGTAATCGCCAAGAGTTCATAGACCGCCTATAACTCTCCAAGTTACCATATTTACTCATATGACCACGTTTTGAACTTGGATATTTTGACTTGTCCAGAAGCCATGTTTTCAATAGACACTATCGAAAACTCAACGTTGAGATTTAATATCCAATTACCTCAAAACATCCATATGATGATATTATACTCTCATTTAATAAATGGAGCCACGATGTCCATATCTATAAATGAAGTCCTCTATCGATTAACAAATGAATATCACCAAACTATCGAGGATAGACTATGCGATATAATCGTACTCATTGATAACTCAAATGATATCACTTGCAACCATAAGTCCATCATTTATCTTAGGATTAAGATAGACTCTCCGATTGTCCTGATAATGAAAAGACTATTATCTATTGACGGTTCTAGATAAAGTATTTCATTGTGATCCAGTTCAATACACCCAGTG
Source organism: Acer yangbiense (assembly GCA_008009225.1). Classification (NCBI taxonomy): domain Eukaryota; kingdom Viridiplantae; phylum Streptophyta; class Magnoliopsida; order Sapindales; family Sapindaceae; genus Acer; species Acer yangbiense. The sequence continues at coordinate 10,567,279 of CM017765.1, read as the reverse complement.
CACTAGATCCTTTTGCTCGAAGACACTCCGATGATTTTAGACTCATCATATCTCATTTGATCCCACTCAAATGCTAGCAAAAGAATTCTACAACTTTAACAAGATAAAGGTGCCCAACCTTTAACTTAAGTTGTGAACATTATTCAAGACTAACTAAAGAATTGTGTCTACCACATACATATCCAGATGTACGAACAATTCTTCTTTTCTCATAGTCTTTAGACCTTATGATTATTTACTTTGACAATTATAATATTAAACTATAAATGCTAAACGATTTGTTAAACCAGAAATCACTTTATTAATATGAAAAAGATTGTTAATTACAACATTACACTCTTGCTATTGAGCATAATCCTAACACAAACCACATGTTGGGGTCCTTTGTAAGGGCAGCTTAGGTGTTGTTGTTATTGCTCAAGCCCTTTGAAGACCGCGTCTTGATAAGCACTCCAAAGGTATATCTCTAGTGCTTATTTTTCTTTGAAGAGATTAGTTGCACACACACACTTAACATACATTGCATATGTGTGCTTTCTCTTCACATACCACATTTCACACTTGCACCTATATGTTATTGTTTGTTGTGTGAATTTGTGACTTATAATTTGTTTCCCGATAGTATTCGAAAACATCCGCTCATGCACTAGAATGTGCTTGGTTTTACGCGAAGACCGCCTCCGAAGAATGCCTTTGGCTTCTCCTTGGTTTTCACCTATGTTGGTGATCGACGGTTATGATCGGTGGCTTAGCCGCCGAATGAAACAGCCGTTTGCTTCCAGAAGTGTCTGGAGCAATTCTGCGGTTACGATCGGTGGTCACGACTACTATTCGAAACCGCCGTTCAAGACCTGATTGATTTTATCTCTCGGTCTGATTCGGCGGTTGAATCGGCGGTCATGAAACCGCCGAATGAAACTGCCGTTCATACCTGATTGATTTTATCTCTCGGTTTGATTCGGCGGTTAGATCGGCGGTCACGAAACCGCCGAATGAAACCGCCGTTGTTCCCCTGTTCCTCTCGGGTTCAATTCGGCGGTTAGAATCAGCGGCCTGACCGCCGAATAAAACCGTCGATCAGTGCATTTCAGGGGCAAACTTGTCTTTTCACATGCTCTGTTTTTCATGCCTATAAATACATCACTTTCTCTTGTTCTGAGTGTGACTCTTTAATCATCAAGAACCCTACTTTCAAAAGAGAGAATTTTAAGAGAGAAAGCAACTAAGTTTGCTCATTAAGCACTCAAACCAAAAATCCATTTACATCAAAGTTCATCTAGCATTCTTTAGCATATCTAGGATGCTTGCTTGCATGGGTCTTTCATCATCACACTTGCTTTGGTAAGTTTTTCACTATTATCATATATAATTAGTGTTCTATTTATTATGGCATCTCTTTTATTACTTGATTGTTCTTAGATTATATTCTAATATTCAAGATAGAGATTGTTGTGTTGATTTGATTGAGTGTTGCTTTGTGATAGATATCTAGGTTTCTATAATCTATGATTATCTAAGCTAATTGACATGTCATTTAGCTTTAATATCTAGGATTGTTTTTAATTGCAAATTCATCATCTTAGATAAGCATATAGGGTTTCCCTTGCTCTATGTTGCATTTGAATATTCATATATTCACTTAGGGTGTTAATCTCTTTTTAGAGAATTAAGTCTTGTGTTGTGACCGGGATTAGGTTGCTTAATTCGCAAGCAATCAGACTAGGTTCGCTTATACCGGGATTAGATAGGTGTGTGATTACTTCCGGGATTAGGTTGTAATCGTTTTACATATTTAGTGGATTCGAGGTTCGAGTGTGGCTTACTTACTAGCCCGTGGTTTTTCCCATGAGGGTTTCCACGTAAATATCAATTGTTGTTTTAATTTCCCCACAATATTACACTTGCTATATTTTATTGACTATTAGGGGTATTTTCGTAATCTTGTCATTAAACGAAAATTGGGTAAAATTAGTTAAAATCTATTCACCCCCCCTCTAGAATAATAGTTTACACATCGTGAGTACTTTCACACCTCTTTAGCCATTTCTCTATATTTCCTTTTCTATTTCAGTAATCGTCCAACTTCTGTCTATAAATGCATCACTCATTCCCTTACTTGCTTACGCTCACTCTTTTTTCAGGAATCAAAAACTAAAATCTTTCTTCTTTCTTAAACTTCTTCCCTTTCTTTTTTCTACTACAATGGCATCCTCTTCGAAACTCCCTGCCTCTTCTCAGGATGCTCCTTCACCCTCTTTGCCTCCTCGGCCTGCCTCATCAATTTCTCGTTCAACCTCTGCCAATCCTCCTGACAATCTTAAAGATCCTTTGAACGTGCAGCAAGTGGACTCGGAAGGGAGTTCTCTGTCTATCAAGGGTAAGAAACGTGGATGGGGCGAAGGCGATGTCGCTAGCCATGGTATCCCATCTTAACGTCGTCGTTCTGGTAGGAATCCCCGAATCGGGTCAAGTTTTCACAATAGACCCGATGGCCCGGTCTAGATAGCGGATGAAGAGGATGGTGCCGATGTTGACGACAAGGAGGAGGAGGAGGAGGAGGAGTGATTGGACTTTTACAAGTACCAAAATTCCACACTTGGAATACACAAATCGAATGAGATGTATAATGGCAAGCGGGATCGTTCCTCAGGGAAAGGGAGGATATTTGGCTATAACTAAAATATGTACACTAATCTAAACTACGTGCGGAAAAGTAAAATTCATTTTTGGTTTTGGAATTCGTTTTACCAATTAAACTAAATGAAATTAATCAATCTAAAACAAGTAATTGAAAGCGATAGGTGTGATATATGATGATGGATATTGGGGAGTTGAGTTGACAACTAAAAGATTTCCTAATATAATGAACTAGTCCAATTAAACACTTTCATCCTACTCAACGGTTGTTCTTCAATTGATTTTATTCATTAATGTGCAAATTCAAACCTTGACTCAAGTAAGCCCTACTATGAGTCTTGGTGGAAATAGATTCAAGCTCTTACCCAAGTGAACCCCACTATGAGTAATTGCCCAAATAATATTCTTAAGAACAAATTAAAGGTCTTGTACCAAATAACACATGCATGCATCAATTTTCACTTCATATAAGCTAAAGATTGGAGAATGGGTTGAAAGCCATTCAAACCCTAAACCACAACCTTCATATGTGAACCATTTTTACCACAAGCTAAATTGAACCCCAATATTAACAAGTAAAGTAAAAATGGCAACTTCAAAGCAATGAAATGAAAATATACCAAGAGAGGATTTGATAAATATATGACTAGTTCAAATACATGGGACTATCACATTAGTTGTCTCATCAATTCCACAATAAAAGGGTTTAGTTACACATAATGAAAATAGAAATGAAAAGAGAAAGATTGTAGAGAAAACCCACAAAAATCTTCATAAGTCTTCTTGTTCCTTGATAAGCTTGGAATCTCCTTGACCTTGGTGACTCCTTTCTTCTCTCTTCAATTAATCTTCAAAATGAGGTGGAAAGAATGTTGTTGGAATGAATTAATGGAGCTTTGGAGTGATGGAAGTTAGAGAGAGGTTAGAGAGTTTTAGAGAGAGGAAAGGGTTTCATGAAACTGGTGGAGAGTGATGAGAGAAGGAGAAAAGGGGGATATTTATATGTGGTCCCATGAGGTAGGGTTGAAATCCCGGTGCTGCTGACGTGGCACGTGATGGACGGTTTCAAACGGCGGTTAGGCCGCCGAATGGAAACCGCCGAATGGAAAATGGACTTACTGGAATTGATCGGCGGTTGAACTGTGGCTGCCGAATGCACCTGACACTTCTAGAATGAAATGGTGGTTTCAAACGGTGGCCAGACCGCCGAATGGAACCGCTGAATTCTTCTTGTCTTGCCAAATGACCGTTTTGCCCCCAAATGCTCTCCTTATGCCGCTTTTAGCCCAAAATCACCGGATTTCTTCGTTCTTCAACCGAGAATAGAAAAAGTACCTATACAATCAACATTGAGCCGTAAATTTCATGAATTTACTCGAAAGTCAATCAAAAGTATCGGGAATAGGGGGTGTATTTCTATATATGTAATGGCTCGATCAAATACCCCCAAACCTAGCTTTTGCTCGTCCCCGAGCAAATTCAAAAACAAAACTAGGGAAATCCGATAAACCAAAAGAACATAACTAAGAACTAAGAACTAGAACTAAGGCCGCCGATATACACAATTATGAAAACAACCAAAAAGAGTGCGATTGCCAAATGTGATGAGATACCATGAGAAATGTGCTAAAATTGAAAGAACACAAAATCAATCCAATGAGTGCAATGCTAACCATGAATCCCACACTAAATTGTCCTAGCTTTGGCGACCACCCGCACAAGCGCTTCAGCTATATTTCGCCTCGACTCTAGGTCCTTACAAGATTCACTCTTATTTTTCCTCTCAGAACCTAGGTTTACACTCATACAAGCGTATGCGAATGAGTTTATGCAATGGGAGCAAATTAAGACGCATACATGAATTTCAAAAATTGAACGCTCTTTAAGTGAATAAGTCTCATGAAAGGAACCAAAAACCATGAACGTGGTAGAGCATGACAAGAGTTTGCATTCTCAAATGGGGCCGTGGGTGTTGTATGGTGAATGGTGGATACGGGAAATGTGGGGAATTTTTGATCAAGCTTACAACTCTAGAGCAATGAGCTAAGTTTGAGCTCAACAACTACAAAAATTCCAACTAAGCTCATTTTGAGCAACTTGTAACAACATTTGCTACTCAATGAGAGCAACACCAATTTGGACTCATACAAGGCACAAATTATTTCTATTTATTTCTTTATTCATCAAATTTTTTGAAACAAATTATAGCACGGTGTATATAAAACTATCTAGAGGGGGGTGAATAGATTTTAAGCTTTTTACCCAATTTTTCGTGTTGGTCAAAATTACGAATTTACCCCTAAATAGATAAAGCAATAAATCAAGTATAAAATGCGGAAATTAAATAAGACTTGATTTTTACGTGGAAACCCTCACGGGAAAAACCATGGTCTAGTAAGTAAGCCACACTCGAACCTCGAATCCACTAAATGTGTAAAACGATTACAACCTAACCCCGGAAGTAATCACACACCTACCTAATCCCGGTATGAGTGAACCTAGTCCAATTTGCTTGCGATCTAAGCAACCTAATCCCGGATGCTACACACAAGACTTACTTTCTCTATGAAGAGAATAACAACCCTAAGTGAATATATGAATATTCAAAATGCAACATAGAGCAAGGGAAACCCTATATGCTTTTCTAAGATGATTAATATGCAATTAGAGAAATCCTAGATATCAAAACTAAATGACATGTCAAATCAAATAGTTTAGCTAATTAAGATTAATCACAAAACCTAATTAGCTATCACAATACAACTTCTCAAACATACATCATACTAATCTCAAACTTGTATTCAAAGTATATAAAATAACATATAAGTAATTAAATGAGATTGCTTGTTAAGAGAAACACAAAATATGTAAGATATTAGTGAAAAGCTTACCAAGCAAAGTATGATGAAGAATCCATGCAAGATGTCATCTAGATGATCAAGGATGATGCTAGATGATGATTGATGATCATGGAAAAGTGTTTGAGTAAACTAAAATTGAGTTCTTTGGAATTTTTCTTCTCTTTGAAAAATCTCCCAAGTATGGAATCTGAATATGAACTCTTGTAATTGACCTAAAGTCAAAGAGGCATATATATAGGGGGCCAAAACAAGGTGTGGTCGTTTTGATAAGTTTGCCTCAAAATTGCCTTGGGCGCTATACGTAGAACGCCTCTTGTACAGCGCTTGTACAGCGCCCCTACTCTGTTCTCACGGGAAAATAGAGCGGCGTTGTACGTAGAGCGCTTTGTACAACGCTTTGTACAGCGACTCAACAGCGACCGAATTAAATTGATCATTAGAGCACTTTGTAATGCGCCTGTACAGCGACCCAACAGCTTTCTAAACATAACCCTTACAAGATAAATAAATTATTTTCATTACACGGTATGTTAGTAAGAAGTCTCAAGAGCTGGTGTTGGTGATGTCCCAAACTTAACCCAAAGTCCAAAGTTAACCCATAGTTAATTAAAGTTTGGGACACATGTCAACACTTGAGGTGGGGGTAATGTTTACCTCTAGTTAAGGGGGGTGAGCAAAGTTGCTCTCGTCAAAATAGGATACAGGTAATGATGACATCAGCGAAAATTGTACTGCTTTAATAGCGAAATAAATTAAAGGGATATTTGTAATTTTGTATAACACACGATATGTGCAGAGTAGAGTAAACAATACACGAAAAAAAAAGCGGGAAGATTTGAATATAATGGTACGAAAGCCACCTATACATCAAATTGATTTCATTTCCATATATTCAAAGAGTTAAGAAAGACAGTTGATTATAAAATGTCTATTAAAAATGTAAGGTTCCCATTTGTTGATTGGCTCATTTCGTGGACAAACCACATATTGGGGTTCTTTGTAAGGGTAGCCTAGGTATAGGGTTTATTGTTCGAAGCCCTTTGAAGACCTCGTATTGATAAGCACCGAAGGTAAATTTCTATGTGCTTACTTTTCTTTAAAGAGATTAGTTGCACACACTCACTTAACATACATTGCATATGTGTGCATTCTCTTTACTTGTCACATTTCACACTTGCACTTATGTGTTATATTTTGTTGTGTGTATTTGTGTCTTGTTGTCTTGTAATTTGTTTCCCGATAGTTTTCGGAAACATCCACGCATGCACTAGAATGTGCTTGGTTTAGCGCGAGGACCGCCTACGGAGAATGCCTTTGGCTTCTCCTTGGTTTTCACCTTTGTTGGTGATCGGCGATTATGATCGGTGGCCTGGCCACCGACTGAAACCGTCATTTGCTTCCAGTAGTGTATGGAGCAATTCTGCGGTTGGATCGGCAGTCTCGACCGCCGTTCGAAACCTGATTGATTTTATCTCTCGGCCTAATTCGGCAGTTGAAACGGCGGTCACGCATGAAACCTCTGTTTTCACACCTGATTGATTTTTCATCTCAGGTTTGATTCGGCGGTTGTATCGGCGGTCACGAAACCACCGAATGAAACCGCCGTTGGTCCCCTGTTCCTCTCGGGCTAATTCGGCGGTTATGAACGGCGGCCTAGCCGCAGATTGAAACCGCCGATCGGTGCGTTTTAGTGGCAAACTTGTCTTTTCACATGCTCTGTATTTCATGCCTATAAATACATCACTTTCTCTTGTTCTGAATGTGACTATTTGATTATCAAGAACCCTACTTTCAAAAGAGAGATTTTTAAGAGAGAAAGCAATCAAGTTTGCTCATTAAACACTCAAACAAAAATCCATTTGCATCAAAGTTCATCTAGCATTCTCTAGCATATCTAGGATGCTTGCTTGCATGGGTCTTTGATCATCACACTTGCTTTGGTATGTTTTTCACTATTATCATATATAATTAGTGTTTAATTTATTATGGCATCTCTTTTATTACTTGATTGTTCTTAGATTATAATCTAATATTCAAGATAGAGATTGTTGTGTTGATTTGATTGAGTGTTGTTTTTATGATAGATATCTAGGTTTCTCTAATCTATGATTATCTATGCTAATTGACATGTCATTTAGCTTTAATATCTAGGATTGCTTTTAATTGCATATTCATCATCTTAGATAAGCATATAGGGTTTCCCTTGCTCTATGTTGCATTTGAATATTCATATATTCACTTAGGGTGTTAATCTCTTTTTAGAGAATTAAGTCTTGTGTTGTGACCGGGATTAGGTTGCTTAATTCGCAAGCAATCGGACTAGGTTCACTCATACCGGGATTAGGTAGGTGTGTGATTACTTCCGGGATTAGGTTGTAATCGTTTACACATTTAGTGGATTCGAGGTTCGAGTGTAGCTTACTTACTAGCCCGTGGTTTTTCCCGTGAGGGTTTCCACGTAAAAATAAAGTGTTATTTAATTTCCGCATTTTATACTTGATTTATTGCTTTATCTACTTAGGGGCAATTTCGTAATTTGGACTAATACGAAAAATTGGGTAAAAAGCTTAAAATCTATTCCCCCCCCCCCCTAGATAGTTTTATACACACCGTGCTATAATTTGTCTCACCAATTAACAATTCAAAGGGGACCAGGATCGGGGTAGATCTTGGTCGGAGAGGTATCAGGTACTTCGATACCTTTGGCTTCTAAATATTCACTAAGAATGGTGTATGATAGTAGTAAGAAAAAAAAAGGAGTCAAACATATGGCACAACGAATACTCAACTTATTTTATTCAGAATAAACACATAGTAAAGTTACAATCAATTTTTAGCAAAACTATCGATATATGAACAAAGGCAGGATAAACTTGATGGGTGAAAGTTCTTAAAATACTCGAGGTGTGTTCATCAATATAAAGCTAGAGGGGGGGTGAATAGATTTTATCTAATTATTACCCAATTTTCGCATGCATGTCAATTTTACGAAAATACCCCTAGCAAGTCAACAAAACATACAAGTGTAATAAGATGCGGAAATAGTAAAAGACACTTGATGTATACGTGGAAAACCCAACCACTGGGAAAAACCACGGGCTGTTAAGTGCGCCACACTCGGACCTCGAAATCCACTATATGAAAAGACGGTTACACCCTCAAGTGATTCTCGGACCCTCACCCTAGATAACCTCAGGCTATGGACACTACCATTCGCCACTCTTGGTTCAATCCCTAGTGATATCCCCTGATACACTACTCTTGGCGTGAGCACCCTCTAATCTACCACGCGGGCCTTTTATAGCGGCTCTAGTCCAATTTGCTTGAGGCCTAAGCACACTTAGCCCCAAGACTTCAATCTCTCAAAAGAGATGCACAACCCTATGTGAATATGTATGAATATTCAATTAATGCAATAAGAGCTAGGGTACTCTAAATGCTTACCTAGGATTATAAGATGACAATATAATCAATCCTAGATATCACATATAGCTATATGACATGGCATATAACTTTAGCTAAGTAAAGGATCACCAATCCTAGATACAAAGCTATCATATAAAACCCACAAACATTCAAAGGATTAACTAGTTGATTAAAAAACAATCTATCAACCTAGTTATCAATACATCACACAAGAATGTTCATGGCATAGCTTTTAGGCAATAATGACCTAATCAAATAAGCTATGAAAAATAATCTCAATCAATAAATGAGATCAATTAGCTAGATGGCATATGAACATTAAAGCCTAGCTAACAAATAAAAACCCAATCAACACATAATCTCAATCTTATATGTAGAAATTAATCTAAACACATATAAGTAAAATATGAGATAAAATTGATAAGTAGAAACACTAATTATGTAAGATAAAAGTGTTCAACAAATCATACCATGTGTGTTGAAGAAGTCCCATGCATTAGCATATGCTAGATGATCCTAGATGATGCTTAGATGAAGATTTATGCATGTGGGAATGGGTTTAGAGAGATAAAGATATGATCTTTAAGCTTTCTCTCTCAAGTCTCTCTAAATATCTCTCTAGGGTTCTTATGATCAAAGACTTGTGTTCTGAACCAGAGATAAGGATGTATTTATAGAGACCAAAAACAGGGCAGGTGAAAATACAATTTTGCCCTTGAAACGCACCGATCGGCGGTTTAATTCGGTGGCCAGGCCGCCGAAATGAACCGCCGAATGGCTCCCGTGTGGAACAGGGGAACTTCGGCGACTTCATTCGGCGGTTTGGAAACCGCCGATCCCAACCGCCGTTTTGGACCCGAGAGATATATTTCAATCAGGTCTCATTCGGCGGTTTCGAACGGCGGCAAGGCCGCCGAACGTAACCGCCGATTCACCAAAAATGGTGAAACCAAGGAGAAGCCAAAGGCATCTCCACCGGCGATCATCGCGCAAATCAAAGCACATTACCGTGCACGCGCGGACGTTTCCGAACATCCTTAGGGAAACGAATTACTCCACACTAAAAGCTAACATACATGAAGTGCAAGTGTGGGTATTGAATGCATCCTAATGCCTAACATGTCATGGCATTATCATATAACAAGATGCAATCAATTCAACATGCAAGAAGAGATATTGAATAAATCAATAAAGCACAATGCACACAAAATATAAACACACCATACAAGAATAAGAGTTATGCATGTTGTGTGTGTGTGCAACTATATCTCTTCAAGCCAATGTAAGCACTAGATATATACCTTTGGTGCTTGTCCTCTTGAGGTCTTGGAAAGGGTCTTGATCTTCAACAAACACCTAGACTACCCTTACAACCAAACCCCAACATGTGGTTTGACCACGAAATAAGCCAATCAATAATGGGAATCCTTACAATGGGCAATGGCGATAGAGCTCTAGTGTCTATCGATAAGTGGAAAAGTATGAAGTAGGGTTTTCCATCCCTCTTTCAGTGATCATAAGGTGAATATATATAGGTCCGTTTCTTGTCATGCACTCCTAGAACTTTGGTCTAGGGTTTTAGTGATTTACGGATCCTTCCTTGGCGATCAACGAGTTTGTCGAGGAATTGATCCCCAAAATGTAGTGATTCCTTTTTTGTCGGATTGGATGGGAGTTGACTCCTATTTCAAGTAGGATTCTGTATGGCGGGAATGCATGTAACATTCTATCTTGAACGGTGGTGTTTAGTGCTTATCTTTCTACTTGGCTTACTGTTCGGGATATCTGCTTCCTGCTTTAGGCGGGGTTGGGGCATCGGGGTCTTTATGTTAATATGCGACTGTTTATTCACCGGTGCCTACCACTAGTTTTTTGGTGGATCGGGATACTCAAGTATCTCGCCTTCTTCTCGCCTTCTTCTCGCTCTTCTTAAATTGTGCTTGACAGCGTCGGGGTACTGGGGTATCAGGGTACCGGAATACCGGGATATCAGGATACTTAAAGGTAGACAGGTGCTAAGATCTCGTGGTAGTAGTGTCTATGGGACCTTGTCTTCGGGGTTTCTTAGTACTTTCTGGGTTTTGGAGGTCTTGAACCTGATCAAGGTGGGTAGGAGTCCAATTCTGGCCATTCTTGTAGACAGGCGGGGTATCAAGATACACCTCCCATGGCACATTTTTACCCTGTCATAACTTTAAGAGATGATGGAAAATTCTTCTTTGTTCCCTGCCAATTTTTGCGGTTAACAGATGAAAATTCTTTTTAGGTCCCTGCCATTTTTGGCGGTTAACAGATGCTAAGAGTGATGAGGGTATATTTATTGGCTATGCCTTGAACAGTAGGGCCTATAGAGTTTTCAACTTGAAAACTCGAACCGTCATGGAATCATCCAATGTTATCATTGATGATACAAGGCTCAAGTCTAATGACCATGAGGAGGAGGTTGCTTTAGATGATGATTCTCCATTGGAGAAGGTTGTGGAGACTCCTAATGTTGGGATGTCCAACCTTGATAAAGAGGCCACTCAACCTTTTGATAGAGTTCCTCTCGTGGACTCTAATGAACCCGCTCCATTGGTTAGAAGACTCCATAACAAAGAGGATGTTATTGGAGATGTGAATCAGGGTGTAAGGACTAGGCGTCAAATTGCTAATCTCATTAGCTTTACATGCTACACCTCTCAAATTGAACCCAAAAAGGTTGATGAAACCTTGAATGATGAATTTTAGGTTCTTGCCATGCAAGAAGAGCTAAACCAATTCGAAAGGAATGAGGTTTGGACTCTAGTTCCTAGGCCTAAAAGCACACATGTTATAGGCACTAAGTGGATTTATAGAAACAAATCCGATGAGGATGGCAACATAATGCGGAACAAGGCTAGACTTGTAGCACAAAGGTACTCTCAAATTGAGGGCATCGACTTTAAGGAGACTTTTGCTCCCGTTGCCCATTTAGAGTCCATTAGGCTTCTCTTGTCCATATCTTGTATTCACAAGTTCAAATTACACCAAATGGACGTCAAAAGTGCCTTCCTCAATGGCTTCTTGCAAGAGGAAGTATTTTTTGAACAACCCAAGGGGTTTGTGGATGCACAACACCCCAACCATGTCTATCGCCTCAAAAAGGCTTTATATGGGTTGAAACAAGCACCGAGGGCTTGGTATGAGCGCCTCACTCAATTTCTTGTTGACAATAACTACACAATGGGTAGTGTTGACAAGACTCTATTCATCAACAAAAACAAGGATGAGCTCTTTAAAGCTCAAATCTATGTTAATGATATAGTGTTTGGCTCCACCAACAACATCAATGTCCAACAATTTGTTGATGTTATATCTCATGAATTTGAGATGAGTCATGTTGGTGAGCTGAGTTACTTTCTAGGTTTGCAAATTAGGCAATTAGATGACATGATCTTCATTACCCAAGCCAAATATGCCAAAAACTTAGTGAAGAAGTTTGGTCTAGAAAATGCCAAACATTGTGATACACCCATGAGTACCACTTTGAAGCTTAGCAAGGATGCTAGTGGAAAAAGTGTGGAACAAACTCTATATCGGGCATGATAGGTAGCTTGCTTTATTTGACCGCAAGTAGGCCCAATATATCTTTTAGTGTGGGTGTGTGTGCTAGGTACCAAGCGGATCCTAAGGAGTCCCATCTCTCTTCCGTAAAGAGAATCATTCGCTATGTGAATGGGACATCCAACTATGGGATTTGGTACTCTTTTGACACTAATGCTAGTCTTGTAGGCTTTAGTGATGCGGATTGGGCAAGAAATTGCGATGATAGGAAAAGCACATCGAGCGGTTACTTCTTTCTAGGCAACAACTTGGTGTCTTGGTTTTGCAAGAAGCAAAACTCGTGAAACAAATTAGAGGCGTGTTCTATATAAAGCTAGAGGGGGGGTGAATAGATTTTACGCTTTTTACCCAATTTTTCGCATGCAAGTCAATTTTACGAAAATGCCCCTACTAGTCAAAAATACATACAAGTGTAATAAGATGCGGAAATAGTAAATGACACTTGATGTATACGTGGAAAACCCAACCACTGGGAAAAACCACGGGCTGTTAAGTGCGCCACACTCGGACCTCGAAATCCACTATATGAAAAGACGGTTACACCCTCAAGTGATTCTCGGACTCTCACCCTAGATAACCTCAGGCTATGGACACTACCAATCACCACTCTTGGTTCAATCCCTAGTGATATCCCCTGATACACTACTCTTGGCGTGAGCACCCTCTAATCTACCACGCGGGCCTTTTACAGCGGCTCTAGTCCAATTTGCTTGCGTTCTAAGCAACCTAATCCCGGATGCTACACACAAGACTTACTTTCTCTTTGAAGAGAATACAACCCTATGTGAATATGTATGAATATTCAATAAATGCAATAAGAGCTAGGGTACTCTAAATGCTTATCTAGGATGATGATATATTCAATTTAAATCAACCCTAGATATCAATTGCTAAATGACATGTCAAAAAGCATAGATGATCATAGATTATAAAAACCTAGATATCTATCAAAAACAACACTCAATTAATTCATCACAAATAATCTCTTTTCTTGTATTTAACATATGATCTAAAACATACAAGTAATTTAAAAGAGATGGCTTGGTATTTAAAATACTACAATAAGATGAAATTAATCAAAATCTTACCAAGCAAGTTGTGATGATGCAAACCCATACATGGATGCACTCTATATAGACATAGAAGATGCAATATGAAATTTGATGCACAAGGGATTTGATTTGAGTGATTAAAAATGAGTTCTTTGTGTATTTTTCTTCTCTTGAAAAATATCCTAAGTATAGAATATGAATATGAACTCTCTTGGCTGACCTAAAGTCAAAGTGTTATATATATAGGAGCCATAAGTGAAGTGTGGTCGTTTTGAAAAACGCACCAGAAATTGCTCTGTGCGCTGGTGGCATTGCGCTGGACGACAGGCGCACGACCAGCGCAAAGGCAAATATTGCACAGGCGCTTGACGACCAGCGCTAAAACAGGCGCACGACCAGCGTAGCCATACTGGGCGATCAGCGCTGGTGGCCTTGCGCTGGTGTAGACCAGCGCACGACCGGCGACAGACCACTGGGTGATCTGCGCTGGTCCGGCGCTTGACGACCAGCGCACAGCCCACTCCTTTGAACCCCACAAGAAAACATGCAAGGGGTAAAAAGGTAAAAGTAAGATGCATCCTAAAAGCCTAACATGCTATGACATTATAAACACAAGATGCATCAAAATAACAAGCAAGAAGAGATGAGAATAAGCATTGATGCACAACAAAAAGAAACACAACATACAAAGATAAAACATATGCATGAGTTGTGAGTGTGTGCAACTATCTCTTCAAGACAAGTAAGCACAAAGAAAATTACCTTCGGTGCTCATCAACACGAGGTCTTCAAAGGGCTTCGAACAATTAAACCAATACCTAAGCTACCCTTACAAAGTACCCCAACATGTGGTTTGTCCACGAAATAAGCCAATCAACAAAACGGGAATCCTTACAACTCGATTTCCTTGTCCACGGCCGAGGCCGAGTATGAGTACATAGCCGCGGGGAGTGGATGTACACAACTCCTATGGATGATGCAAATGCTAGTTGACTACGGATTCAATCAAGGTACTCTAACCCTCTTTTGTGATAATATGAGTGCTATTAATATTTCCAAGAATCAGGTACAACACTCTAGAACTAAGCATATTGACATCCGTCATCATTTCATTAGAGAGCTTGTTGAAAAGAAATGCATAGTACTTGAACATGTAGGTACAAATGATCAACTTGTGGACTTATTTACTAAACCCTTAGATGCTACTCGATTTAAAACACTTGGTAGATCTATTGGGATATGTCTTGTGGAGTGATGTGATTTGTGATTGACCCCATCTGGGGAACTCAAGCAAAGAGAGCTATTTTGCATACTTGTCACATGTAAAAATTTGAAATATCTTATGCTTCTTTTATTTAATTGCTTGAGTAAGCTTTGTTACACATATGTATATATGTTTTCTATTCAATAAGTGTGAACCATACTTGTTTACAATCCATGTCATATTTATGTTCAAACATGCATTTTTGGACTAAGAGATCTACATAGGAAGTATGATTTGAATGACCTATAATTATCTCCATGACTTGATGATTCTTGTATAACATGCTAATGTCAACTGAAAAAGCATGAAATTCATATAACATGCTCAAATGAAAAAGCATGAATTGATGATTGCGTTCTTAAATGCAAAACTTATGTGAAAAAGCTTATGAGACTCAAAAATGAATAAAAGATCTTGTATTCGTTCAAAGGAATTTAAATTCCAAATGTCTCTATTTCTTTATTAGTTGAACATGGCTACTATCATACAAGTTTCATTCCCGAAAAAATCAAATATGGTGTAAAGTTGCTCATGCCATGTTTCGCTTATAAAGTTGGATATAGTTGCTCTTAAATTAAAATCAATGAAATCTCTATATCCTTGCTTCTCTAATGATAATGGTGAAATTGGTTTGAATTCCTATTAGAAACCTTTGTCATTTGCTTTGCCAAATACCATTGTATTTTGGACTTGAATGCTACATGTCTTGTATGCAAAGCATGTTTGATTCACACATTTTCTTTAAATAAATCTCCTTGTTTCTCTCCAATTAATTGAGATGCTGAAACAAATTAGAGGCATGTTCTATATAAAGCTAGAGGGGGGGTGAATAGATTTTAACTATTATTACCCAATTTTCGCATGCAAGTCAATTTTATGAAAATGCCCATACTAGTCAAAAATACATACAAGTGTAATATAGTGCGGAATTTAAATAACACTTGATGTATACATGGAAACCCAACCACTGGGAAAAACCACGGGCTGTATAGTGCGCCACACTCGGAACTCGAAATCACTAATTGAAATGAAGTTTACAACCTATGTAGACCTCGTCTAACACTCCGGTCTGTAACCCCTCACTTCTACCCAGCGGGCCTTTATTAGCAACCCTATTCCAATTTGCTTGAGGCCTAAGCACTCTTAGCCTCAAGACTTACTTCTCAATGAAGAGAAACAACCTATGTGAATATATATATGAATATTCAAATAACAAACAAGGCTAGGTAACCTTAGATGCTTATCTAGGATGATGATATAATCAATTTAATCAACCCTAGATATCAATTGCTAAATGACGTGTCAAATAGCTTAGCTAATCAAGATTAAGCAAAAACCTAATTAGCTATCACAATCAACACTCAATCATTTTCATCACAAATAATCTCTAACTTGTATCTAGCATATAATCAAAAGCATAAAAGTAATTAAAGAGATGTATTAATATGAAAAACACTAAAGTAATATGAAATTAGTGAAGAACATATCAAATAAGATGTGATGATTCAAAACCATGCATGGATCAATTCTATGAAGGCATAGAAGATCAAATATGAAATTTGATGCAAAAGGGATTTGATTTGAGTGTTTAAAGTTGAGTTCTTGATTTGATTTTTTCTCAAAAATCTCTCTTGAATGTTTAGGGTTCTAATAACTCAAGAAGCTTGATCAGAGAATGAGAAAATAAGATATTTATAGACATCAAGAATTGGGCATGTGAAAAGACAATTTTGCCCCTGAAACGCACCGTTCGGCGGTTTCAATCGACGGCCAGGCCGCCGATGACGACTGTCGAATTGAGCTCGTGAAGAACAGAGCATTAACGGCGATTTCATTCGGCGGTTTCGCGACCGCCGATCCAACCGCTGAATCAAACCCGAGGGATTAAAATCGATCAGGTATGGACGGTGGTTTCGAACGGCGGTCGTGACCGCCGATCTGGACCGCATAATTGCTTCAGACCAATCTGGACTGAAACGGCGGTTTCATTCGACGGCCAGGCCACCGATCATAACGGCTGATCACCAACAATGGTGAAAACCAAGGAGAAGCCAAAGGCATTCTCCATGGGCGGTCTTCGCGCGAAACCAAGCACTCATTAGTGCAAGTGCGGACGTTTCCGAACAATGTCGGGAAACGAATTATAAGGCACATATACACACAACAAGATATATCAACCAAAGTGCTAGTGTGTAAAGTGACATGTGAAGAGATGCACATAAAAATAAGCAAATATGCAATCATAGCAAGAATGCTAAGTGTGTGTGTGCTACTAAATCTCTTCAAAGAAAACCAAGCACAAGAATTTATACCTTTGGCGTGCTTGTCCCTTGAGGTCTTGAAAGGGCCTTCGAGCTTCGACCTTAAACATTTAGACTACCCTTACATTCACAACCCCAACATATGGTTTGTCCACGAAATAAGCTAATCAAGATATGGGAATCCTTACAATCTCCCCCTTTGGCTATTTCGTGACAAAACCACCACTCACATTGATTCCTCACATTATAATAGAAACTACGAGTCTACTAAGATTTTCTACTTTACAAAGAGATATATAAAAATAAACTTGAAGTCTTCAAACTCAAGTAGAACAATCAATCCCTGAAAGCAAAGTTTCTATACTTTCCAATTCAAGTAAAAGTGAGATGAATCAAGTGAGGACATAAACAAGCATTTGCATTTCTAAGAAATTAAACACAACATCATGCAATGTATGATGAATGCAATGCTCCCCCTCAAAGGGTTACTCCCCCTCAATGTATTGTCTCCCCAACATGCATAATTGCAACCCCTCTTACCACCATTCTACTCCCCCTTTTTGTCATGATATAGGCAAAGGAGTAGTCCCCAACCGGGTCACTTAGCAAAGAGAGATGATAGCATTCAAGTCATTTGCATAATCACAAAATGCACTTTATGCAACTCTATCAAATGGAGAGAAACAAGGAGATTTATTTTGAAATAAATGTGTGAAACAAAACATGCTTTGCATACAAGACATGTAGCATTCAAGTCCAAAAGACAATGGTATTTGGCAAAGCAAATGACAAAGGTTTCTAAAAAGAATTCAAACCAATTTCACCAATGTCATGAGAGAAGCAAAGATATAGAGTTTTCATTAATTTTAATGTATGAGCAACTATATCCATCTTTATAAGTCAAACATGTCATGAGCAACTTTGCACCCTATTTGATTTTTTTGGGAATGAAACCCGTATGATAATCGACATGTTCAAGAAATAAAGAAAGAGAGATAATTTGGAATATAAATTCCTTTGAACGGATACAAGATCCTTTATTCATTTAGAGCCTCATAAGCTTTTTCACACAAGTTTTGCATTTAAAAATTGCAATCATCAATTCATGCTTTTTCATTTGAGGATGTCATTTGAATTTCATGCTTTTCATATGACATTAGCATGTTATAAACAACTCATGCTTTTCAATTTTTAAGCATGTCATTAAGAATCATCATGTCATGGAGATAACTATAGGTCATCCAAATCATACTTCCTATGTAAATCTCCTAGTCCAAAAATGCATATTTGAACATTAATATGACATGGATTGTAAACAAGCATGGTTCACACTTATTGAATTGAAAACATATATACAAATGTGCAACCAAGCTTACTCAAGCAATTAACAAAGAAGCATAAGATTTTTCAAATATTTGCATGCAACAAGTATGCATAAGCTCTCTTTGCTTGAGTTCCCCATATGGGGTTAGTATCATCCTTCATTAATGAAGGGCATGAGGTCCTATGGACCTACCAAGTCCATTGGACTTAGTTGAATCTATTTGAGACTTGTTAGTCTCGTAGCAAGCGGGTTCATTTTTCCTTATCCACATAGATATAACATTTTTCTTCCTAGTGAACAATGGTTCAAGAGTACTAGAAATAATAGGATCATGAACATGAATATTTTCCTTCCTATTAGCATGCATTCTAGCTCTTGTCATTCTCTTTTCAATCATGCTTTTGATTCTACATAATTTAATGAAATGAAAGCAATTTGGTCTAATGTGACCATTAATACCACAAAAGTGACATGTAGGGATAAATTTAGAATTCATACCATGTCCTTGTGCATGCATAGGAGCCATCCCATGACTTTGTGGTTGAGCGGGTTCAAACCTTCTTTGTTGTTGAACTGGTCTAGCTTGCTTCCTTGTTTCATTTTGCATGATTGGCCTCTTCCCTTGATGAATATGAGCTTGAGGGAAGTTAGGTTGAGGAACTTTTTGAGCTTGAGGTTGTCTCTTTGGAGCTACCTTCACTTGTGCACTTCTTGAACATTGTCCTAGATCAATTTTCTTCCTATGAGTGTGCACCGGTGAGGCTTCTATCTTGCCCAAACTCTTGACAAAGATGGTCTTGCTTGGAGTAGTGATCTCCTTGCTTACTTCATACCCAATACCTCTCTTGTCATAAGGGTTTTTTCCACTACCAAGAATGTGGTCAAGTTTCTTGGTGCTTGTAGTCATCTTAGACAATGACTCTATGGCTTCAACAAGCTCTCTCTTCAACCTTTCTTCATTCCTCTTCTTGTCTTCAATCTTCTTGGATGCCTCCACTTGTTTACTTAAGTGGTCATTGTGTGTTGAAAGTTCTAGATTTTCATCCTCTAAAATCTTCAACTTTATATTTTTCTTCTCCAATGAACTTTCACACTTGACTATAAAGTCATTTACATCCATTTTCTCTACACCTCCATTTGTAGAGTTAGATGAGGAGTCATCTTCACTTAAGTTATCTCCTCTACTCTCATTCTCACTAATGGAGTCATTTCCCTCATTTAGACCTCCACCTTGATCTCTTGAGTCAATGAGAGTCATATCCCAATGAGTAGCTACATTTATCTTCTCTAGAGCTACTTCTTCATCTTTTTCTTCTATGGGATCACTAGTCAAGTCATTCTTACCAACAACTTTATCTTCTACACAAGTGGCCCCAAATGCCGTGTAGTTGATGGTAAGCTCATCATCACTTGATGACTTATCTCCCTCTCCGGAGTCATCACTTTCACTCCATGTGGCGGTCATCACTTTTGCCATCTTGTTCTTCAAGTTCCCACAATCCGGTGAGATGTGACCTATACCACCATACTCATAGCATTGGACCCCTTTCTTCTCACTATGCTTTTGCCTAGGCTTAAAACTCTTGAAGGGAGCTTTTTTCTTCAAGTCTTGGCTTTTGGATCCAATGCCCTTATTCTCGAACTTGACAAACTTCTTGAATCTTCTAAGTAGCAAAGCCATGTCTTGGTCCGAGTCACCTTTTTCCTCCTTCTCAACCTTGGAAGCTTTCAAAGCAATTCCTTTTTGCTTTTTAGGAGGTGAAATACTAGGAGCCTTCCTAGATTCATAGGCGAGGAGTCTTCCAATCACCTCGCTCGGCTTCATATCCTTATATGTGCTATTTTCCTCCAAAGCCGTCACTTTTGATTCGAACCTAGCGGGGAGAGACCTCATAATTTTCTGCTTAACTCTCCTATCCGAATAAGGATCACCGAGTTGATGGCTTTGATTCACAATATCCATCAACTTGACTTCAAAGTCATTGAAGCACTCGTCCTCCTCCATTTTAAGCAACTCAAATTGCGTTTGAAGGACTTGTAGCTTGGAATCCTTAACGACATCGGTTCCCTCATGTGCAACCTGTAGGATATCCCATGCCTCCTTGGCTATCCTAGTGTTCTGAATCAGTTTGTACTGATTTTCATCCACTGCACATAGAAGAGCATGCCATGCCTTCCTATTCCATTTTGAAGTCTCAAACTCTTCAGGTGACCACTGGGCCTTTGGCTTGAGTACTTCTTCTCCACCACTCGTGGGAGTCATCATAGGAGGTGCATACCCATCTTCAATTGCCATCCATGCCCTATCATGGATTTGGCACACATATGCCTCCATCTTGCCTTTCCATAAGGCATAATTCACACCGGTGAGGAGAGGAGGCCGTGTGCTTGAAGCACCCTCATGGTTGCCACCGAATCCACTCATTGTATCAAATGAATGAATGAAATGTATGCAAAATGTATGAATGAGCAAAAATCACACAAATGCACAACACACCTAAAATGAGCTAGGATCACCTAAGTATATCTAGGAACCCGCTCTGATACTGAAACAAATAATAGCACGGTGTGTATAAAGCTATCTAGAGGGGGGGTGAATAGATTTTACGCTTTTTACCCAATTTTTCGTGTTAGTCAAAATTACGAAAATACCCTCAAGATAATATAAACAAGCAAGTGTAATATGGTGCGGAAATTAAAACAACACTTGGTTTTTACGTGGAAACCCTCACGGGAAAAACCACGGGCTATGTAAGTAAGCCACACTCGAACCTCGAATCCACTAAATGTGCAAACGATTACAACCTAATCCCGGAAGTAATCACACACCTACCTAATCCCGGTATGAGTGAACCTAGTCCAATTTGCTTGCGTTCTAAGCAACCTAATCCCGGATGCTACACACAAGACTTACTTTCTCTATGAAGAGAATACAACCCTAAGTGAATATATGTGAATATCCAAAATGCAACATAGAGCAAGGGAAACCCTATATGCTTATCTAAGATGATTAATATGCAATTAAGAGCAATCCTAGATATCAAAACTAAATGACATGTCAATTAGTTTAGCTAATCAATATTAAGCACAAAACCTAATATGCAAGCACAATATAAAATCTCAAACATACATCATACTCATCTCAATATTGTATCTAAAGCATACAAAATAACAAACAAGTAATTAATTGAGATTGCTAGATAAGAGAAACACAAAACATGTAAGATATTAGTGAAAAGCTTACCAAGCAAAGTATGATGAATATTCCATGCTAGATGACATCTAGATGATCTAAGATGATGCTAGATGATGATTGATGATCATGAAAAAGTGTTTGAGAATCAAGAATGGAGTTCTTGGAATTTTTCTTCTCTTTGAAAAATATCCTAAGTATGAATTCTGAATATGAACTCTCTTGATTGACCTAAAGTCAAAGTGGCATATATATAGGGGGCCAAAACAAAGTGAGGTCGTTTAAGTAAGTTTCAAAGAAACGCGCCGATCGGCGGTTTCAATCGGCGGCCAGGCCGCCGTTCATGACCGCCGAATTGAGCTCGTGAAGAACAGAGCATAAACGGCGGTTCATTCGGCGGTTTCGTGACCGCCGATTCCAACCGCCGAAACAGAACAGAGAGATCAAAATCAACCAGGTATGAACGGCGGTTTCGAACGGCGGTTTCATGCCCGCCGTTTCAACCGCCGAATTAGACTGAGAGATAAATCAATCAGGTCTTGAAACGGCGGTTTCGAACGGCGGTCGTGACCGCCGATCTTAACCGCAGAAATGCTTCAGACCAATCTGGACTGAAACGGCGGTTTCATTCGGCGGTCAGGCCGCCGATCATAACCGCCGATCACCTAGATAGGTGAAAACCAAGGAGAAGCCAAGGGCATTCTCCATAGGCGGTCCTCGCGCTAAATCAAGCACATTCTCGTGCATGCGCGGACGTTTCCGAAAGTTATCGGGAAACGAATTACACAACAACATGACACAATTACACACAACAAAATATAATAAATAAGTGCAAGTGTGAAATGTGACAAATGAAGAGAATGCACACATATGCAATTGTTAGGATTATGCTCAATAGCAAGAGTGTAATGTTGTAATTAACAATCTTTTTCATATTAATAAAGTGATTTCTGGTTTAACAAATCGTATAGCATTTATAGTTTAATATTATAATTGTCAAAGTAAATAATCATAAGGTCTAAAGACTATGAGAAAAGAAGAATTGTTCGTACATCTGGATATGTATGTGGTAGACACAATTCTTTAGTTAGTCTTGAATAATGTTCACAACTTAAGTTAAAGGTTGGGCACCTTTATCTTGTTAAAGTTGTAGAATTCTTTTGCTAGCATTTGAGTGGGATCAAATGAGATATGATGAGTCTAAATCATCGGAGTGTCTTCGAGCAAAAGGATCTAGTGCACTGGGTGCATTGAACAGGATCACAATGAAAAGCTTTATCTAGAACCGTCAATAGATAATAGTCTTTTCATTATCAGGACAATCGGAGAGTCTATCTTAATCCTGAGATAAATGATGGACTTATGGTTGCAAGTGATATCATTTGAGTTATCAATGAGTACGATTATATCGCATAGTCTATCCTCGATAGTTTGGTGATATTCATTTGTTAATCGATAGAGGACTTCATTTATAGATATGGACATCGTGGCTCCATTTAATTAAATGAGAGTATAATATCATCATATGGATGTTTTGAGGTAATTGGATATTAAATCTCAACGTTGAGTTTTCGATAGTGTCTATTGAAAACATGGCTTCTGGACAAGTCAAAATATCCAAGTTCAAAACGTGGTCATATGAGTAAATATGGTAACTTGGAGAGTTATAGGCGGTCTATGAACTCTTGGCGATTACTGATATTAATCACGAGGATACACTATCTCCTATATGATTGTCTAGGGTATGAATGAGGAGCATCTTCCTTTTCTATCTTTATTTAAGAGTTCAATTTTAGCTCTTTAGTGGAATGAGTTAAAATTAATGGATCGGACCTAAGTGAATCATTTGTTGATTGTGATTAGGTTATGTCTATTGAAGCTTAAATTTAGATGGCCCGCCAAGATCCCAATCCACACGGACTTGCATGGATCACTTGATATATTCTACCGGACCAATTTAAGGGTCCATCTAGAATTGCATTTAATATATTAAGAATATAATTTGCACATTATTTAAGTAATGGGCTGCTCAATTATATTTATATATTAATGAAAGACATGTGGGCTTGTTTCTTTTAGTAAGAATGGGTCTGGTTCACATGTGGGCTTTTTATTTAAAGTCCAATGGATTAAATGAAATAAGAAAATAATATTTTGGCCCATTTATTCAAGTGGGGCGGCAAGGTTAAGTTTTAACCTAATATATTATTTTGTTTCATTTGTTTTAATTAAATAAGAATTAATTAATTTATTAATTAACTGTTTAATTAAGAAACAAATCTTTTCTGATTAGGAAATATGATTCCTAGTGTTATACTATTGTTGGTAGTATACTAAAAGTAAAAGACTTATTTGGTAAGGAAATAAATAATTAATTTTATTTATTTAATCAAATAAGAAGTCTTTTATATTTAGTCAAATAAAGGAATAAAAGATTTATGAATTCAATTAGGGTTTAAAGTCTTAAACTAAATAGGAAATAGGGTGCAATACAAACTCTTTTGGGCTTGAGAATTGCGGCAACCCTAGTCCCTTTTAGGTTGTGATTTTCGGCCACCCTAAGTGAAAGAAGAGAAGAAAATTTGGCCACCTATATAAGTGCTCTTATAGATTTCGGCCACAAGAAGTTGTTCAAGAGACAATTTTTCTTCTTCTTCTCAATTCATAGAAAGCTTTTATTCTACTAAAACAAATAGGAGTGTTAGATTATTCTTTGATAGTATACTATTTGCTTAATCATCAATAAGCTTGTGTATACGATATCGATCTAGGTTCACGCGAGTTTCGATTGAGAACTCAAAAGTGACCGGAATAATCTCAGTCATTCTTTTGATTGTTTTTGTGACTAACAAAGAAAAGAAAGTTTGTTTTGTCCATTCACAGGTTTGCAATTCAAAGAAAAAGGGAGACCACGCTCCTAGGTGATCCACGTTCGTGCTAGGATTGAAGATCTTGCGGATTACCATCGACGTAAGTCAATCGGATCACGCGACAAAAGGTATTCTACCTTTTGGTTATTGTATATGCATGTTTAATTAATTAAAGGGTTTAAGGTTCATAAAGGAAAAATTTTAAAAGTCACTAAATCTTATTTTTAGTCTCGCTTCCGCTGCGTGTACTACGGTATTTTTCCCTACAGCAATGAATGTTAAGTGTGTGTGTGCAACTAATCTCTTCAAAGAAAAGTAAGCACATAGAAATTTACCTTCGGTGCTTATCAACACGAGGTCTTCAAAGGGCTTCGAACAATAAGACCGATACTTAGGCTACCCTTACAAAGAACCCCCACATATGGTTTGATCACGAAATAAGCCAATTAAAAACAACGGGAATCCTTACAGATACCAATTGAAACAAATTAGAGGCGTGTTCTATATAAAGCTAGAGGGGGGTGAATAGATTTTAACTATTATTACCCAATTTTCGCATGCAAGTCAATTTTACGAAAATGCCCATACTAGTCAAAAATACATACAAGTGTAATATAGTGCGGAATTTAAATAACACTTGATGTATACGTGGAAACCCAACCACTGGGAAAAACCACGGGCTGTATAGTGCGCCACACTCGGAACTCGAAATCACTAATTGAAATGAAGTTTACAACCTATGTAGAACTCGTCTAACACTCCGGTCTGTAACCCCTCACTTCTACCCAGAGGGCCTTTATTAGCAACCCTATTCCAATTTGCTTGAGGCCTAAGCACTCTTAGCCTCAAGACTTACTTCTCAATGAAGAGAAACAACCTATGTGAATATATATATGAATATTCAAATAACAAACAAGGCTAGGTAACCTTAGATGCTTATCTAGGATGATGATGTAATCAATTTAATCAACCCTAGATATCAATTGCTAAATGACATGTCAAATAGCTTAGCTAATCAAGATTAAGCAAAAACCTAATTAGCTATCACAATCAACACTCAATCATTTTCATCACAAATAATCTCTAACTTGTATCTAGCATATAATCAAAAGCATACAAGTAATTAAAGAGATGTATTAATATGAAAAACACTAAAGTAATATGAAATTAGTGAAGAACATACCAAATAAGATGTGATGATTCAAAACCATACATGGATCAATTCTATGAAGGCATAGAAGATCAAATATGAAATTTGATGCAAAAGGGATTTGATTTGAGTGTTTAAAGTTGAGTTCTTGATTTGATTTTTTCTCAAAAATCTCTCTTGAATGTTTAGGGTTCTAATAACTCAAGAAGCTTGATCAGAGAATGAGAAAATAAGATATTTATAGACATCAAGAATTGGGCATGTGAAAAGACAATTTTGCCCCTGAAACGCACCGTTCGGCGGTTTCAATCGGCGGCCAGGCCGCCGATGACGACCGTCGAATTGAGCTCGTGAAGAACAGAGCATTAACGGCGGTTTCATTCGACAGTTTCGTGACCGCCGATCCAACCGCCGAATCAAACCCGAGGGATTAAAATCGATCAGGTATGAACGGCGGTTTTGAACGGCAGTCGTGACCGCCGATCTGGACCGCATAATTGCTTCAGACCAATCTGGACTGAAACGACGGTTTCATTCGGCGGCCAGGCCGCCGATCATAACTGCCGATCACTAACAATGGTGAAAACCAAGGAGAAGCCAAGGGCATTCTCCATAGGCGGTCTTCGCGCGAAACCAAGCACTCATTAGTGCAAGCGCGGATGTTTCCGAACAATGTCGGGAAATGAATTATAAGGCACATATACACACAACAAGATATATCAACCAAAGTGCTAGTGTGTAAAGTGACATGTGAAGAGATGCACATAAAAATAAGCAAATATGCAATCATAGCAAGAATGCTAAGTGTGTGTGTGCTACTAAATCTCTTCAAAGAAAACCAAGCACAAGAATTTATACCTTTGGCGTGCTTGTCCCTTGAGGTCTTGAAAGGGCCTTCGAGCTTCAACCTTAAACATTTAGACTACCCTTACATTCACAACCCCAACATGTGGTTTGTCCACGAAATAAGCCAATCAAGATATGGGAATCCTTACAGATGCATAAAGTGACTTATATGATTATGCAAATATCTCGTCTGCTCATATCTCTCTTTGCTAGAAGTGACTCGGTTGGGGACTACTCCTTTGCCTATATCATGACAAAAAGGGGGAGTAGAATACGGTAAGGGGAGTTGCAAATTGTAATAGCAATTGTGCATGTTGGGGAGACTATACATTGAGGGGAAGTAACCCATTGAGGAGGAGTATTGCATACACATACATTGCATGATGTTGTGCTTAAAATTCTTAAATGCAAATGCTTGTTTTATTTTCACTTGATCATCTCACATACACTTGCTTTGGAAGTGTAATTTCTATTTTGAAGGGTTGATAGTTCTACAAGAGATTGAAGACATGAAGACTTTAATTTCTTAATATCTCTTTGTAATGTAGAATATCATTAATATCCCGTTAGCTTTAATTTAATTGTGAGGATCAATGTGAGTGGTGGTTTTGTCATGAAATAGCCAAAGGGGGAGATTGTAAGGATTCCCTTTCGGTTGGCTTATTTCGTGGACAAACCACAATTTGGGTTCATTGTAAGGGTAGCCTAGATATAAATGTTTAAGCTAAATGTTCTTTCAAGACTTCATCTTGATAAGCACCAAAGGTAAACTTCTTTGTGCCTAATTTGCTTTGAAGAGATTAGTTGAACACACACACTCACATCTCATGCATAATTCTTATTCTTGTATGTTGTGTGTGTTTTTGTTATGTGCAGATTAATGATCATTTATACCTCTTCATGCATGTTATTAAATGATTACATCATGTACATTGAAATGCTATAACATTTAGGCATTAGGATGCAAAGCCTTGCCTTTGTTGGCATGAGGTCAGGAGACCACTGCCGTTACCGCTGCGGAATCCGCAGCGGTGAGATGCTCTATTTGCATCACTCCTGACCGCTGTGGGTTTTTCGCAGCGGTTCGCACACAGTGCTTACCACTGTCATAACCGTTGTGGAAGCCACAACAGTAGGCACAACAATTTCATACTTGATGCATTTAAAATGCACCACTGTGGATACCATTGTGGTATTGGCAGCAGCACCCGCAGCGGTTTGCCCTATTTTTTTCAAAACGGCGTTTCATCAATCGGGACACCTATATAAACATTGCTTCAACTTTAGGTCGTCTCAAATGACTCAAATATCATATTTTTAATTGAGAGCATTTTCAAAGAGAGCTTTTTCATCAAGAACTCATCTTTGATCATCCTTGATCACTCAAATCAAAATTCATATGCATCAATCATCATCTAAGCATCATCCATGATATCTAGGATGTTCTAGTGCATAGGTATTCATCAACACACATGCTATGGTAAGTTGAACACTAATTTCATCTAATCTTAGTGTTTTCATTTATCTATTTATCTCTTTGATTTCTTGTATGTTCTTAGAATTAATTATAATTACAAGATTGAGATTATGTGTTGTATGTTTGAGTGTTGTATTGTGATAGCTATCTAGGTTTTCATAATCTATGTTTAGCTAAGCTATTTGACATGTCATCTAGCTTTTAATATCTAGGTTTGAATTAATTGCAAAATCATCATCCTAGATAAGCATATAGAGTAACCTAGCTCTAAATTGCATTTTGAATATTTATCATATTCACATAGGTTTTATTATCTCTTCTTAGAGAATTAAGTCTTGTGTTGTGACCGGGATTAGGTTGCTTAATTCGCAAACAATTGAACTAGGTCCACTTATACCGAGATTAGGTAGGTGTGTGATTACTTACCGGGATTAGGTTGTAATCGGTTTACACATTTAGTGGATTCGAGGTTCGAGTGTGGCTCACTTATTAGCCCGTGGTTTTTCCCGTGAGGGTTTCCATGTAAATATAAAGTGTTATTTACATTCCGCAACATATTACACTTGCTATACTATATTGACTATTAGGGGCATTTTCGTAATCTTGACCATACACGAAAATTTGGTAAAATCAATTAAAATCTATTCACGCACCACCCCCCCCCCTCCCCTCCCCTCCCCTCCCCTCCCCTCTAGATTAATATTAAACACACCGAGTATTTGTTTCAGTTTTCAATAGTGTCTATTGAAACATGGCTTCTGGACAAGTCAGAATATCCAAGTTAAAAATGTGGTCATATAAGTAAATATGGTAACTAGGAGAGTTATAGGCGATCTATGAGCTCTTGGCGATTATTGATATTTTTCACGAGGATACACTATCTCCAATAAGATTGTCTAGGGCATGAATGAGAAACATTTACTTATTCTATCTAAGTGAATCATTTGTTGATTGTCATTGGGTTATGTCTATTGAAGCTTAAATTTAGATAGCCTGCCAAGATCCCCAATCCACACGGACTTGCATGGATCACTTGATATATTTGACCAGACTAATTTATGGGTCCGTCTAGAATTGTAAATGGAGAGGTGTGGTCATATGTGATCAAGACTCGCGGTAACTCTTCAAGTACCTGGAATGGGCAGCCAAGGATGTGGGTATCCTTGGGTGGTCCTATTGGGGTGCAATTAGCATTCCATTAATACATTAAGAATATAATTTGCACATTTTTTATTTAGTGGGCTGTTAAATTATATTAATGTATTAATTTAAGGCATGTGGACTTGTTTCTTTTAGTAAGAATGGGTCTAGTTCACATCTGGACCTTTTATTAAAGTCTAATGGATTTAATAAAATAAAAAAAACAATATATTGCTCATATTTTGGACATGGGCGGCAAGGCTAAGATTATTGGCCTATTACATTGTTTTATTTTATTATTTAATTAAATGGAAGTTACTTAATTAATTAATTAATTAATTATTTGATTAAAAGTCAAAATCCTTTTCTAACTAGGAGAAGGTCTCTTAGTGTTATACTATTGTTGGTAGTATGATAAGAATCAAAGACTTTGTTTGATAAGAAGATAAATAAAAGGAATTTATTTATCCAGTCAAATTAGGAAGTTTTTGATTAAGTCACAATTTAATTTATATTCAATATATTTGGATAATACACTAAGGAGTTGGATTAGGGTTTGGATTCTAAAGTTGATAGGAGTTTGGTGAAACACAAATCCTCTTAGTGTGAGGATTTAGCCACCACCATATATTCTATCAAGGGAATTCGGGCAACCCTAATGTTTTTAGAGAGAGTTTTTCTTTTGCTTAAAAAAATAATAATCCAACTCTACGCATATAGTGTGAAATTCAGCCAAGAGGAAATAGAAGGGAAAGAACGTTTTGTGTTCGAAAGTGCACTACTAGTTTTTCTATTAAAAGGCTTTGTGCACAACATCGAATCGGGTTCATGCGAGTTTCGATCAAAAGATTGATAATTCACAAGTGACCAAACGTTCTTCGTTTTCTCAAGGAAGGTTATTGTGACTAACAAAAAGGAAAAAGTTTTTGTTTTCTATCCTCAGGTACACAATTCAAAGAAAGGGAGCCCACACTCCTAGGTGATTCACGTTTGTGATTGGATTGGAAGATCTTGCGGATTACTATCGACGCAACATCAATCGTCACGTGGAAAAATGTATGATATCTTTTATTATATGTTAATTAATTAAGGGTTAAGGTTCTTCTTTTAAAAGAAATTTTTTAAATATACAAATATATTTTTCACTTCTGCCGTGTGTATTTTCCCTACAATTGGTATCAGGGCCTTGGTTGTACCCTTGATTAATTGATGTATATGTACGTGAATCTATTTCTTTTATTGTAAATATGCATGCTTTAGAAAGAGATGGCACTCTAGGTATTCTCTTATGTAATTACATTGGAATGTATGGATTTATATATGTTTTTTTTTGGGTAAATAAATAGTATCATAGAAAGAGAGAAAGAATGTACAAAATACAAGGGGCATACCACCACTACAAAAAAAACAGGCTATTGGGATGATTTTTTTTCATCCCAATAGCCCAAAAACGTCCCAATAAGTCTATTGGGACGAATAAAATTCGTCCCAAATTTCGTCGCCTCAGGTGGGTTGCAATGGCTTCTTTGGGACGAAAATTGAAATTCGTCCCTTAAAACTACCTATAGGGATGATTTTTGTTCGTCCCCATTGATAATGTATAGGGACGAAAATATTCGTCCCAATAGACAACTTATAAGGACGAATTGTATTTTCGTCCCCTTTGACAACCTGTAGGGACGAAATATTTCGTCCCTTTAAATAATTTTTCGTCCCTTTAGATATCCTATAGGGATGAAATTATAAAAAATAAAAAAAACAAAATTAATTGTTGCCTCAGCCACCCACACACGCCTATTAACCCACCAGCCACCCACACAAATCAAATTTAATTGTTGTCCTCATGGTGAATTGAACCCTGCTCACACACGCCCACCCACCTTGCTGCTCCTTTGTTTGTGATAACAAAAGCATAATTTTTATGTATAACCTCTACTTGTTATTAATTTTGTATTGATTATTTTTCAATCAAAATTTTATTTGTAGATTGATTCCACTAATTTAAATTTTATTTTTATATGATAAACAAATTGATATTAAAAAACATTTATTATAAAATTTAATTAAACTATTTTGTTCAAATCATATATTGTCAGATCAAAGGGTCAATCGTTAATCGTACTCAGAATTAGACAGGACCCCGGTTTTGGTTCGCGATTTGGAACCAGCGGTTTCGATTTCCGATTCGGTCAGGTTTACAAAATACTCAAATAATAAAATGAAAAGGCTCAACAATGGAAGATTCAAAACCAAAAAAATCTCCGTAGCGCCACTAAACTAATTATCCAATGATGTTCAACCTCCATTGGAGGTCTGTTAAACAGACCTCTATGAAGAAGATGAAAGAATAATAAAAAAATTAAAAATTAAAAATTAAAAACTTCAAAGTAAGAGAATGTGTGTAAAGTAAGGGCATTTTTGTCCGTTCACCATAATAGGTGCCTTTCAAACTTAAGTTATTAAAGTGGTAACTTTCTTACAAAACCACTTTAAAAAGGTGGCATTTTCCACCATTTCCACATTTCGATTTTCGATTCAGAACCAACGGTTTCGGTTTCGGTTTCGGTTCTGACAGTTCAGTTTCGGTTCCAACGGTTCAGTTCCTTTTTTTTTAAATAATAGAAAACCTTTCAAGACTAATAATTATTGATCCTTACGAAGAACTTATTAGGAAAAAACAAAATTCATCTCAATAGAGAACCACTTTGGACGAACAAAATGAACCATATTGCATAATTTTCTAATATATATGGTAATTTAATTATTAATCCATCTTTAAAGAAAAAACTTCAAAAAAAATAAATCATGAATTTTCAACAAAATTAATTAATTAATTATTATAATTTGAAGGGTTAATATTATAAACCTCCCCTCACCTTTGAACTATTATTGGATGTATAGTTAAAAATGCTTTTATTTTAGAAACCTCCCCAATGGACTAACACCGTTAGCATTCCGTTTGTATTGACCGAGTTTGACCGTTAAAAGGACCAAAATATCTCTATTTAAGCTTCAATTGTATGAATTGACCATTAAACCCTCATACTTTTACCAAATAAATTAATAAACTGATACAAAATGCGAGAATGTTAACTTGTAAAAGAAAAGTTATTTTGTGGACAATTTTATCCATAAAAATAATGAAATTACAAACGAATCAAAACCATTGAAAATAAAATAGAATATGTATTTATTTATTTGTCTTTTTTTTTTTATAAATCCAAGCAAATACTCAGTTTCGATGCTTTTGGTTCATTTGTAATTTTGTTATTTTTAGTGATAAAATTGTCCACAAAATAATGTTCCCTTTGCAAGTTAACATTCCCGCATTTGTATTATTTTATTAATTTATTTGGTAAAAGTATGCGGGTATAATGGTCAATTCATACAATTGAAGCTTAAATATATGTATTTTAGACTTTTTAATAGTCAAACTCAGTCAACACAAACGGAATGCTAACAGTGTTAGTTTATAGGGGAGGTTTCTAAAATAAAAGCATTTGTAACTATATATCCAATAATAGTTCAAAGGTGAGGGGAGGTTTATAATATTAACCCTAATTTTAAATAAAAAGAAAACCTATTGGGACGAAAATAATTTGTCCCAATAGACAGTCTATTGGGAAGAATTATATATTTCGTCCCAATAGATGTCATATTGGGACGAAAACAATTCGTCCCTAAATTTCGTCCCAATAGGCAGTCTATTGGGACGAATTATGTGTTTCGTCCCAATAGATGTCCTATTGGGACAAAAGAAATTCGTCCCTAAAGGTCAACAAAATTTATTAACTATTATAATTTTAAATAATAAAAAACCTATTGGGACGAAATAAATTCGTCCCAATAGGCAGTCTATTGGTTCTATTGGGACGAAATATAT
The DNA here is from genome assembly GCA_008009225.1 of Acer yangbiense. Taxonomy (NCBI): domain Eukaryota; kingdom Viridiplantae; phylum Streptophyta; class Magnoliopsida; order Sapindales; family Sapindaceae; genus Acer; species Acer yangbiense. The sequence continues at coordinate 10,534,310 of CM017765.1, read as the reverse complement.
AATTCGTCCCTAAAGGTCTTACCACATTAGACAAAAATTATCCCAATAGACATTCTATTGGGACGAAATAAATATTCGTCGCAAAAGAATGTTTATTGGGACAAATTATGTCCAAGATGGTAAGACCTTTAGGAACGAACTTTTTTTCATCCCAATAAGATGTCTATTGGGACGAAATATAGAATTCGTCCCAATAGACTGCCTATTGGGATGAAATTTATATCGTCCCAATAGACCATCTATTGGGACAAAAAAAAAGCATCCCAATAGAGTTTCGTCCCAATAGGCCTTTTTTCTTGTAGTGCCCAGGAAAAACAAGAGCAAAAACAAAAGCTCAAACCAGCTCAAACACGAGCAAAAACAAGAAGCAAGAGCTAAACAAGGGCTCAAACAAACAAAAACACAAGGCAAACAAATCAACTAATAGAAATATTCCACTTTAAAGCAACATGAGGCCAATCCTTCAAGTTGATAGATAAGAGCCTACTACGAATAGTAGTAATAATGGAATGGGTAATGACTAAAAAGATATTCATTTTCCATGAAAAATGCAAATGTGGGATTTATATATGTTATTATAATATGATTTGTTGTTGCTCGATTTTGGTCCTAGAATTTCAATGTATTTTTGTTTTGGAATTGTAACAAGAAAGGTGGCCTATTATCGCCATAATTTCCATCTTGGTAGTTGCTAAGTTTTTTTTATTTATTATTTTACTATTGTAATAAAAAAAAAAAACTATAGTAATTTTAAATAAAAAAAAAAAAACTGCAGTAATATTAATAACAAAACTGCAGTAATAATAAAAAAATACTGCAGTAATAATAATAATAATAATTTCTGTTGTAATATATATTCAAGTTTCGAAGAATCGAAGAGTTGAAGAATTGGAAGCAGAAAAAGAAAGCAACCGGTACCAATCCTACACCGTGCGCACAAAAGCAACAAGCGTGCAGCTGCGTTTGTTGTGGTGTGGTAGTGCACGGCTGCCCATGGGGGATGGGTGCATGCACACGCCCATGGGTGGGGAAGCCAAGGTGCAGGCACGAGACGGCCGCTTGATGACTTGTTCACGAAGTTAGGGTTTTTGTATTTCCAACAAATGTAATTTACTTGCTTTTCTAGGATGGACCAAAATTGTGGCTATTTATTTTTCCGTAAATATTACAATGTTTGTCATTGTTTATTGTAGGGAAAAAACAATTTGCACGCAGCGGAAGCGAGACTAAAAACGAGTTTTAGTATAGTTTAAAATTTTTCCATAACTTGAACCTTAACCCTCTAATTAATTAACATATAATACTAAAGATATCATACCTTTGTCGTGTGATCCGATTGACATTACGTCGATGGTAATCCACAAGATCTTCCAATCCAATCACGAACGTGAATCACCTAGGAGCGTGGCTCCATTCTCTTTGAATTGTGTACCTGAGGATGGATTAACAAAACTTTTTCTTTTTCGTTAGTCACAATAAATTCCAAGAGGCTACAAAGAATGTTCCGGTCACTTTTGAATTCACAATCGTTAGATCGAAACTCGCATGAACCTTATTTGAAATTGTGCACAAAACCTTTTGATATAAAAGTTACTAGTGCACTATCGAAATAAGAACAAACTTTTCTCTCTTTTCCTCTTGGCCGAATTCTCACATTAATCTCTAGAGTTGGATTCTATTTTTCTCAAGCAAAAGAAAAAACTATCAAGCCTTGCATTAGGGTTTGCCTTTTATCAATATATATATATATATATATATATATATATATATATATATATATATATATAAATATATGAGTGTCACACGAATTGCTTGCTGAATATAATATATATGTTCAACCAATTATGCTCTCCTTATAAATAATATATACATATATCCTAATATATAGCGAATTATGCATCCCACCAATTCTGCATGCTATTTCAATATATATATATCTATATAAATAATATATATATATCAATATATACCGCATGCAATATAAAATCTATATATATTTATCGGCCAATTACCATATATATCTCTATATTGTAGCCAAAATCCTTTAACATGTAGGATTTGTGTCTTTTGACTTAAATCCTATCCCTAGGTAGATTTCCTTAGAATTCCAAACCCTAATCCAACTCTTTAGTGTATTTGTAACTATATAAAAGACTTCCTTATTTGACTAGATAAATAAATCCCTTATTTATCTACTTACCAAATAAAGTCTTTTATTTTATTTATACTATCACAATAGTATACTACTAAGAAACATATTTCCTAGTCAGAAATTTTTTTTGATTTTTAATTAAATAATTAATTAATCAATTAATTAATTTCCATTTAATCAAATAATAAAAATAAAACAATATAATATCATATATATATCTTGGCCATGTGCCATATATATTAATATATCTATATATTGTTTTTCTATTTTATTAAATCCATTGGACCTTAATAAAAGGCCCACATGTGAACCAGACCCATTCTTACTAAAAGAAACAAGCCCACATGCCTTTCATTAATATATTAATATAATTGATCAACCCATTAAATAAAAAATGTGCAAATTATATTCTTAATATATTAAATACAATTCTAAATGGACCCACAAATTGGTCCGGTAGAATATATCAAGTGATCCATGCAAGTCCGTGTGGATTGGGGATCTTGGCGGGCTATCTAAATTTAGGCTTCAATAGACATAACCTAATCACAATCAACAAATGATTCACTTAGGTCTGATCTATTAATTTTAACTCATTCCACTAAAGTGCTAAAATTGAACTCTTAAATAAAGATAGAATAAGTAAATATTTCTCATTCGTACCCTAGACAATCTTATTAGAGATGGTGTATCTTCGTGAAGAATATCAGTAATCGCCAAGAGCTCATAGACCGCCTATAGCTCTCCAAGTTACCATATTTACTCATATGACCACATTTTGAACTTGGATATTTTGACTTTTCCAGAAGCCATGTTTCAATAGACTCTATCGAAAAGTTAACGTTAAGATTCAATATCCAATACCTCAAAACATCCATATGATGATATTCTACTCACATTTAATAAATGGAGCCACGATGTCCATATCTATAAATGAAGTCCTCTATCGATTAACAAATGAATATCACCAAATTATCGAGGATAGACTATGCTATATAATCGTACTCATTGATAACTCAAATGATACCACTTGCAACCATAAGTCCATCATTTATCTCAGGATTAAGATAGACTCTCCGATTGTCCTGATAATGAAAAGACTATTATCTATTGACGGTTCTAGATAAAGTATTTCATTGTGATCCAGTTCAATGCACCCAGTGCACTAGATTCTTTTACTCGAAGACCCTCTGATGATTTTAGACTCATCATAACTCATTTGATCCCACTCAAATGCTAGCAAAAGAATTCTACAACTTTAACAAGATAAATGTGCCCAACCTTTAACTTAAGTTGTGAACATTATTCAAGACTAACTAAAGAATTGTGTCTACCTCATACATATCCAGATGTACGAACAATTCTTCTTTTCTCATAGTCTTTTGACCTTATGATTATTTACTTTTGACAATTATAATATTCAATCTATAAATGCTATAAGATTTGTTTAAATCAGAAATCACTTTATTAATATGAAAAGATTGTCAAAAACAATATTACACTCTTGCTATTGAGCATAATCCTAACAATCTCCCACTTGCACTATAGCAAATGTATCATATCTCTCATTCCCATGTTCTCTAGGTGCCCATCAAAACTCTTTTGTGGTAGAGCCTTTGTGAAGGGATCCGCTAGATTTTCTGCTGACGCGATTTTGGTAATCGTCACGTCACCCCTATGCACAATCTTCCTAAGAAGATGATACTTCCTTTCAATGTGTTTTCCTCTCTTATGACTTCTTGGTTCTCTCGAATTAGCCGCTGCTCCACTGTTATCACAGTAGATAGTGATCTGCTTATTCGCACTGGGAACCACTTCCAAGTCAATCAGGAATTGGTGGAGCCAAACAGCCTCTTTAGCAGCTTCGCATGCAGCAACATACTTAGCTTCCATGGTGGAATCAATAATACAAGATTACTTGATACTCCTCCATATGACTGTTCCTCTTCCAATAGTAAACACATATCCTGATGTGGATTTTCTGGTAGTTAGAATCCGACTGGAAATCAGAATCTGTATACCCAACGAGAATCAAATCCCCTCCTGAGTATACAAGCATATTATCTCTCGTTCTCCTGAGATACTTGAAAATATGCTTGACTGCCGTCCAGTGATCAGGACCAGGTTTCGATTGAAACCTGCTAACTATGCCCACAGCAAAACAAATATCTGGTCTAGTGTAGAGCATTGCATACATGAGACTTCCAACTGCCGAGGCATTTGGAATCCTACTCATGAATTGCTCTTCATGCTCATTCTTAGGAACTTGTTCCTTTAGAAAGTTTGATTCCATTTCTGAAAAGTAACATACCTTTCTTGGAATCTTGCATGGAAAATCTAGACAAGATTTTATCTATGTATGAAGGTTGGGATAGTGCAATCGTTCTATTCTTTCTATCCCTTATTACTGGGGTTTATTTTCTTCAATCGAACCAGCCCGAGCTCTGGATCCCTAAAGACGTAGTGGTTAAGAGTGAAATTGAACCGACCATGGAAGAGAAGATGAAGGGGTTCGTTTGGGGCTTCCCCACTTCAAATAAATTTTGGAAGAACAGCTGGTTCTTCGTGGGCGAACAATGGGGCCAATCAATCAGTTTTGATCTTGATGGCACTCGGGTGACTTGCAAGGTTCCTCGACACTTTTGTTCGCCTCAATGGAACCATATGACTCCTGCCTTCACCGACGAGGAGTTAAAGACTTTGGCTCGGGTAGCTGTTCGCCCTTTGGAAAAGAGGGGCAGACCTTATCTCTTCAACGAGGAGAAAATGATTAAAGCTCACCTTTTTCCCCAGATTTCTGCATGCCGTAAACGCCGTAAGTTTTTATAAGCTTTCCCTGGTTATTCTTGCATTCTGTCTTTTAAATCAGTTTACTGACTCAGGGAAACACCTTCCATTTCCTTTTTTTTTTTTCAAGTGTTCGACGTAGACATAGTCTGTGATGCTCAGGCACGTCGGATAAAAGGCATCGTGGAGGCGAGCCGAAGAGCGGCTCTTTGCCAGCGAGATGCTGAGATAGCTCCTCCTGAAGGTGACTCTGACGATAGTGCTCCCGAGAATCCTCTCGAGGGAGATGATGAAGAGGGAGCACCCGATTATGTGCCCGAGGAGACCCATGGTCAAGAAATGACTGCATATTAAGCAGAGGCTGTGGGCGATCTAGAGGGCTTTGGAGCAAGTAGGACCCACTTTGGAGCAAGTAGGACCCACTTTGGAGAAAGTAGGACCGCTGCTGGGCAGGACAATCAAGCGGGTCCTTCTTCTTCTAAGGGGAAAGAGAAGGCTGGGCACTCCTCTGAGCCTGCCTCTGAGCCAGAGCCAGAGCCAGCGGCTTTCTCCCGTGGAACCAACTCTCCCCACTCTGCTGCAAACATGCCAAGTGCTACATTCCAAGGTGCTGAAGCAGCTGGGGAACACTTGGGCGTGATGGCTTCGGAGACTCTGACTCCTGCCGAGCCAATTTCTACTCCTCCCAGGGTCAGCTGTGTTGAAATGAGGCATCCCGATCCAGATTCTAAAGATCCTGCGGCTGACTTGAATTCTCGCGGGAGGTAATCTGGAAAGAGAAAAGCCTTATTTTCTCCTAGTCGCCCTACCCCCAAGATTCCTCGAGTAGTTGAATATGTTGATTCATCTTCAAGTGATGAGGGGGGAGCAGAGGTTGGGAGAAAAACGGGTATGACCCCTCCACGGGACCAGATCAAGGACAGTGTTGGTGGCTCCGCTAGCTCTCCTCGGGTGGCCTCGACTGTCAGGCTCCCTGAAACTTGTGTGGGTGGTTTGGGCCCCTCGACCCATACAGACGATCCTACCCCCGAGACTATGCTGAGGGCCATGGCTTCAGGGTGAGCCTATATTGGAGAGGATTATTGGAGTCACCTCAGGGCTGGAATCATGTCCAACCGGCTTTTCAACTTCTTCAACAGTGCTTCCTATGTGAGTAACGCCTTGACTATATGCATAATTTTGTATTTTTCTTTTTCTTCTTTTTTGTTACTTCACCCCTGTTTGCTGTCGATTTGCTGCAGATGGTGGCCGAGATGTCCGGGGCTTGCCAGGTTGGTGAAGCCCAGGCAGAAAGAATAAGGCAGTTAGAAGCCCAACTGAAGGAGAGTGAGGACCATCGCTCTCGGGCTAAGTTAGCTTGTTAAGAGAGGGCTAGATCAAGTCAGGTGCTCCTGGATCAATGCCTGGCTCGTCAGATGGAGGCTGAACAGAAGGCGTCTTCTACTGCTGAGAAGGCCATAACCCTGCAAGATCAGTTATCTTACATTCAAGATGCTTTGCTCCAGGCCGAGCAGACCGCTGAGGACGCGAAAACCTCTTATGAACGCCGCATAGAAGACTTGGAGCGTCAGGCCTTAACAGTGAAATCTCTGTCAAAGGAAGCTAGGCTGGAGTTGGAGATACAGGGGGTCGACCGCTTTAAAAGATCTCTAGCCTATGATGCTTTGCTTCTTAGGGAGTTCCAACGAGGAATGGTCTCGGCTGGAGAATTCTTCAAGATGAAGAGTAGGGCGACCGACCGGGCCAGGGCCAACTAGAACCTCTCGATCAAGAAGCATGTGGATACGTCTCTGGAGTCTCTTCGGATCCAGATGAAAGAGTGGCGAGCATATTACCGAAGTAAAGGCAAGATGCCACATCCCATGCATCAGGAGGTTCCCACCGCCGATTCCTTCTCTACTTTTCACGCTTGTCAGAAAGCGGGGATCGATGGTGAGAATCCTGGATGGATGGATGGATGGATGATGATGACGAATAAGATGTGATTGTGTGGCCCTCCGAAGATAGCCTCCTCAGCGAGTACGTGATGGAGCCTGACCCGAGTGTCGGTGGGAGCAGTTCAGAACCCCCAGCGCCATCTTCTTGATTTTTTCTTCTGTACTTTTTTGTAACGATTCTTTGTATTATCCTTATATATATATGAATTTTCATTCTTACCGTTCTGCTTTCTAATTTTTGAGAACTTTCTTAACTGGTCGTTAGCTAGTTTAGCCAAGTATCTTATTTAACTGGCAATCAATTTGGCCAAGTATCATATTTAACTGGCGATTTATCTAGCGATTAATTTGGCTAAGTATCTTATTTAACTGGCAACTAACCGATCTCTTAGCCGAGTGTCTTATTCAACTGGCAATTAATGTGGCCGAGTATCTTATTTAACCGGCAATTAATGTGGCCGAGTATCTTATTTAACTGGCGTTTTGTCTTTTTGACCTATTGAGGTTTTACCTAAATGTTACGTCAAGGCTCACCACGACCATACGCTGAGGTCCTTACACAAGTCACCTAGGACATCTCCCGGTTTTGTCTGTGCAAGGTTTTGCCGAATCGTTGGGGTTTTATGTACCGACCAACACAGCTGCGCGTCTCACCAGCCTTTCTGGCAGCGCTCCGAGCAATTTTCCAATTACCCTGGTGCCTTGGTTTTGCCTTTTTGCCAAGAAGCGCATTTGCACTATCTTAACTAGGCGGGCGTGCTACTTCAGCTTCTTTGCCCTTCAAGCACTACTCGTCCGCTCTCTCGCGGCTTTGTAGCGCCCGAATTCTTTTATTTTTTTGCGTTTGTTTAGCCAACTATTAAGTGGCTGCTATTGTTCATAGGCTATGGAATATCTTTGACCATGAGACTCATCGACTTCAATGAACAACCTCTTTATTGGCAAATGAACTTTATTAGAAAATCAAATAAATCTGAACCAGTTGATGCAAAGCTAAAACGGGACAAAAAAACAAACTGAATTAACATAAGCATAGAGATGAGTTCCTTAGGGGTAGAAAATCATGAGGTACTGTGCATTGCATGGTCGGGGTAGTAGGCTCCCCCCTGGTCGGGCTATCATGTACGCCCCGTGCCCCGCGACTCCCTTGACGATGTATGGTCCCTCCCATTTGTCAGCGAGGGATCCTGCCGACCTGTCCTTGGTGTTCGGGGGCACTCTTCTTAGCACTAGATCTCCAAGCCGGAATCTAAGCACGCGAACATGGGAATTATAGTACCTCGCAGCCCTTTGCTGGTATGCAGCATTTCGTACTTGCGCTACATCCTTTATTTCTTCAAGCTCGTCTAGGTTTTGTTGTAGCATGTTAACATTGTGCTCGGGGCTGTATAGTTGTACCCTGGGTGATGTAAAACTTATCTCTGCTGGGATAACGGCCTCCGTCTCGACTACTAACGCAAAAGGAGTCTCCCATGTGGATGACCTTACAGTTGTTCGATATACTCATAGCACCTCTGGTAGCTTGTCCGCCCAGCTGCCTTTCTTGGCTTCCAACTTTGCTTTCAGTGTGTGCTTGATCACCTTGTTCACAGCTTCGGTCTGGCCATTGGGTTGAGGATGAGCAGGTGATGCATAGTAGTTTGCGATCTTATACTCTTCGCACATTTCTCTGAACTTGTTGTTGTCAAATTGGGTCCCATTGTCTGTTATGATGATGCTCGGGATTCCAAACCTATATATTATGTTCTTTCTGACAAAGCTGATGGTGTTTGCCTCAGTGATGTGCACAAGAGCTTCTGCTTACGCCCATTTAGTAAAGTAGTCTACTGCCACAATAGCATGCTTCGCACCCCCCTTTGTTCCAGTGGGCATTGGTCCTATCAGGTGGAGGCCCCACATGGCAAAGGGCCAAGGTGAAGTTAAGTTTCTGAGCAACTCCGGGGGTTACCGAATATCGTTTGCTATTCTCTAGCATGTCTCACAGCTCTCCGTGAACCGTTGTGCCTCTGCGAACAAAGTTGGCCAATAGAATCCTTGCCTAAGCACTTTATGCGCCAAACTCTTACCCCCAGTATGGTTCCCGCATACTCCACTATGAACATCCTTCAGGATCTTTTTGGTTTCTTCGCCAGCGATACACTTTTGCAGCACCTTTGAGAACCCTCTTCTGTACAATTCACCTCTCAAAATTGTGTACCGGGTTGACCTGTACTTGACACGTTTTGCTTCCACAGCATCCTCGGGTAAAATGTTTTCCTCCAAATACTTTCTGAGCTGTGTGGTCTAGTCACTTTGAACTGGTTAGATCTCCGACACCATGACTTCCTCAGATTCTGCTGTACTCGGCCTAGTCAGGTGCGCCACCGGTATCGCTTTGGACCTGATACTCATGGTGGCTGAAGCTAATTTGGACAAAGCGTTTGCTTTCTCGTTTTCTTCCCGAGGGATCTGACAGATCTTGTACATCTTGAATTTTCTAAGCAGTTTCTTTGCAATGTCCAGGTAAGCTATCATGTGCTCCTCCCTCGCCTGGTATTCATCCAATACCTGGTTAACCACAACTTGTGAATCACTGTAAATCTCCAACTCATCTGCTCTTAACGCTATACAGACCCTTAAGCCAGCCAACAAAGCTTCATATTCTGCTTGGTTGTTGGTTGCTTTGAAGTCGAACCTCATGGCACACTCTATAGTGACTCCCTCCGGGGTTGTTATGACTATCACGGCCCCGCTGCCATGGGTGTTTGATGATCCATCCACATGTAACCTCCATCGAAAACTATTCTCCTGTTTTCCTTCCATTATTCTTCTCACTTCGGCATCTAGCTCAGTGAATTCCACTATAAATCTGACACTGCCTGCCCCTTGACTGCGGCTTTTGGGGTGTACTTGATGTCGAATTCGCTCAACTCCACCGCCCATTTAGTCAGCCTACCTGACAGTTCTGGCTTTTGCAAGATAAGCTTCAGCGGACAATCAGTGTACACCTCTATTGCATACGCTTGGAAATACGGCCTTAGCTTCCTGGCTACCGTGATCAAGGCTAGCACTATCTTTTCTGCCGGTGAATACCTTATTTCTGTGGGTAGCAACGCCTTGCTGGTGTAATACACTGGTCTCTGTATTCCTTCCTCCATTCGGATCAACACCGAGCTTGTTGCCACTTCTGTGACGAAGAGGTATAGGTATAATGTCTCTCCAACTACTGGCTTTGAGAGGATGGGTGCTCGCCCTAAGTAATCTTTCAACTTCTGGAAGGCTGCTTCACATTCTTTGTTCCATTCGAGCCCTTTTCCTTTCTTTATTGCTTTAAAAAACATGGCCCATCTGTCTGTTGATTTTGCTATAAATCGGTTAAGTGATGTGAGACATCCCGTCAGCCTCTGTACGTCCTTCAACGTTCTTGGCGAAGCCATCTCTTCTAATGCTTTGATCTTCTCGGGGTTCACTTCGATTCCCCTCTGATGCACCTGGAAGCCGAGAAACCTACCTGATGGTACCCCAAACACACATTTAGTCGGGTTAAGTTTCATCTTATACCTTCTTAGAACTTTAAAGGTTTCTTTTAGATCTTCTGCGTGCCTCTCTGCCGTAACACTCTTGGTCAGCATGTCATCTACATAGACCTCCATGCTCTTCCCAATCTGCCGAGCGAATATCCTGTTCACTAACCTCTGGTACATTGCCCCGGTATTCTTCAATTTGAATGGCATCACCTTATAGCAATACAACCCCTGGTCTGTGGTGAATGCCGTCATTCGGATCTGATTGTACCCCGAGTAAGCATCCATGAAGCTTAACAATTCGTGCCTTGCTGTTACGTCCACTAGCTGGTCGATCCTTGGTAGTGGGAAGCTATCATTCGGGCAAGCCTTATTTAAATCCGTGAAATCCACACACATCCTCCACTGGTTGTTCTTTTTCTTTACTAGCACCACATTGGCCACCCATTCCGGGTACTTGACTTCCCTTATCGATCCTGCGATAAGTAACTTTTTTACTTCATTTTTAATAGCTGTACTTCTTTCGGTGTTGAACAGCCGCCTTTTCTGCCTCACCGGGCGAAACTCTGGGTTGATGGAGAGGCAATGTGATATCACCTTCGGGTCTATCCCCAGCATATCTTCGTGGCTCCAAGCAAAAACGTCATTGTACTCTTTCAGTAGTGTGACAAGCTGGGCTTTGACATGTACATTTAGACTTGCGGTAATTGGATATTAAATCTCAACGTTGAGTTTTCGATAGTGACTATTGAAAACATGGCTTCTGGACAAGTCAAAATATCCAAGTTCAAAACGTGGTCATATGAGTAAATATGGTAACTTGGAGAGTTATAGGCGGTCTATGAACTCTTGGCGATTACTGATATTAATCACGAGGATACACTATCTCCAACATGATTGCCTAGGGTATGAATGAGGAACATCTTCTTATTCTATCTTTATTTAAGAGTTCAATTTTAGCTCTTTAGTGGAATGAGTTAAAATTAATGGATCGAACCTAAGTGAATCATTTGTTGATTGTGATTAGGTTATGTCTATTGAAGCTTGAATTTAGATAACCCGCCAAGATCCCCAATCCACACGGACTTGCATGGATCACTTGATATATTCTACCGGACCAATTTATGGGTCCATCTAGAATTGCATTTAATATATTAAGAATATAATTTGCACATTATTTGTTTAATGGGCTGATCAATTATATTAATATATTAATGAAAGACATGTGGGCTTGTTTCTTTTAGTAAGAATGGGTCTGGTTCACATGTTGAAAGTAATTAAAAATACTCGAGGTGTGTTTATCAATATAAAGCTAGAGGGGGGGTGAATAGATTTTATCTAATTATTACCCAATTTTCGCATGCAAGTCAATTTTACGAAAATACCCCTAGCAAGTCAATAATACATACAAGTGTAATAAGATGCGGAAATAGTAAATGACACTTGATGTTTACGTGGAAAACCCAACCACTGGGAAAAACCACGGGCTGTTAAGTGCGCCACACTCGGACCTCGAAATCCACTATATGAAAAGACGGTTACACCTTCAAGTGATTCTCGGACCCTCACCCTAGATAACCTCAGGCTATGGACACTACCAATCGCCACTCTTGGTTCAATCCCTAGTGATATCCCCTGATACACTACTCTTGGCGTGAGCACCCTCTAATCTACCACGCGGGCCTTTTATAGCGGCTCTAGTCCAATTTGCTTGAGGCCTAAGCACACTTAGCCCCAAGACTTACTTCTCTCAAAAGAGATGCAACCCTATGTGAATATGTATGAATATTCAATTAATGCAATAAGAGCTAGGGTACTCTAAATGCTTACCTAGGATTATAAGATGACAATATAATCAATCCTAGATATCACATATAGCTATATGACATGGCATATAACTTTAGCTAAGTAAAGGATCACCAATCCTAGATACAAAGCTATCATATAAAACCCACAAACATTCAAAGGATTAACTAGTTGATTAAAAAACAATCTATCAACCTAGTTATCAATACATCACACAAGAATGTTCATGGCATAGCTTTTAGGCAATAATGACCTAATCAAATAAGCTATGAAAAATAATCTCAATCAATAAATGAGATCAATTAGCTAGATGGCATATGAACATTAAAGCCTAGCTAACAAATAAAAACCCAATCAACACATAATCTCAATCTTATATGTAGAAATTAATCTAAACACATATAAGTAAAATATGAGATAAAATTGATAAGTAGAAACACTAATTATGTAAGATAAAAGTGTTCAACAAATCATACCATGTGTGTTGAAGAAGTCCCATGCATTAGCATATGCTAGATGATCCTAGATGATGCTTAGATGAAGATTTATGCATGTGGGAATGGGTTTAGAGAGATAAAGATATGATCTTTAAGCTTTCTCTCTCAAGTCTCTCTAAATATCTCTCTAGGGTTCTTATAATCAAAGACTTGTGTTCTGAACCAGAGATAAGGATGTATTTATAGAGACCAAAAACAAGGCAGGTGAAAATACAATTTTGCCCTTGAAACGCACCGATCGGCGGTTTCATTCGGCGGCCAGGCCGCCGAACTGAACCGCCGAATGGCTCCCGTGTGGAACAGGGGAACTTCGGCGACTTCATTCGGCGGTTTGGAAACCGCCGATCCCAACCGCCGTTTTGGACCCGAGAGATATATTTCAATCAGGTCTCATTCGGCGGTTTCGAACGGCGGCAAGGCCGCCGAACGTAACCGCCGATTCACCAAAAATGGTGAAACCAAGGAGAAGCCAAAGGCATCTCCACCGGCGATCATCGCGCAAATCAAAGCACATTACCGTGCACGCGCGGACGTTTCCGAACATCCTTAGGGAAACGAATTACTCCACACTAAAAGCTAACATACATGAAGTGCAAGTGTGGGTATTGAATGCATCCTAATGCCTAACATGTCATGGCATTATCATATAACAAGATGCAATCAATTCAACATGCAAGAAGAGATATTGAATAAATCAATAAAGCACAATGCACACAAAATATAAACACACCATACAAGAATAAGAGTTATGCATGTTGTGTGTGTGTGTGCAACTATATCTCTTCAAGCCAATGTAAGCACTAGATATATACCTTTGGTGCTTGTCCTCTTGAGGTCTTGGAAAGGGTCTTGATCTTCAACAAACACCTAGACTACCCTTACAACCAAACCCCAACATGTGGTTTGACCACGAAATAAGCCAATCAATAATGGGAATCCTTACAATCTCCCCCTTTGGCTATTTCGTGACAAAACCACCACTCACATTGATTCCTCACAACATAATAGAAACTACAGGTCTACTTATGATTTTCTACTTTACAAAGAGATAAGATAAATAGTCTTGAAGTCTTCAATCTCAAGTAGAACAATCAATCCCTGAAAGCACAGTTTCTATACTTTCTAATACAAGAAAAGGTGAGATGAATCAAGTGAGATAAAACAAGCATTTGCATTTAAAAATTTAAGTACAACATCATGCAATGTATGAATGTGCAAATGCTCCCCCTCAAAGGGTTACTCCCCCTCAATTAGTATTCTCCCCAACATGCACAATTGCTACTACAATTTGCAACTCCCCTTACCACAACATACTCCCCCTTTTTGTCATGATATAGACAAGGGAGTAATCCCCAACCGGGTCACTCAAGGCAAAGAGAGTTAGTAGCATTCTAGTATATGCATAATCAATATAAGTCACTTTATGCAATCTCAAATTTATTGGAGAGAAACAAGGAGATTTATTTAAATAAAATGTGTGAATCAAAAAATTGCTTTGCATACAAGACATGTAGCATTTAAGTCCAAAATATCATGGTATTTGGCAAAGCAAATGACAAAGGTTTTCAATATGAATTCAAACCAATTTCACCAATGTCAAGAGAGAAGCAAGGATATAGGTTTTCATTGATTTCAATTTAAGAACAACTATATCCAACTTTATAAGCTAAACATGTCATGAGCGACTTTGCACCCTACTTGATTTTTCCGGATAAGATATCCGTATGATAGTAGACATGTTCAACCAATAAAGAAAGAGAGACATTTGGATTGTAAAATCCTTGAATGGATACAAAATCCTTTTTCATTTGAGTCTCATAAGCTTTTTCACACATTATTTTGCATTTAAAAAATGCAATCATCAAAACATGCTTTTCAAGATTAGCATTTAGCATGTCATTTTAGCAATCATCATGTCATGGAGATCATTATAGGTCATTCAAATTAAATCCTATGTATATATCTCCTAGTCCAAAAATGCATGTTTGAACATAAATATGACATGGATTGCAATACAAGCATTGATCACACTTATTGAATAGAAAATATGTATACATAGTGTAACCAAGCTAACTCAAGCAACAAAAAGAGAAGCATAAGATATTTCAAATTTTTTGCAAGTGACTAGATGCAAAATAGCTCTCTTTGCTTAAGTTCCCCATATGGGGTCAAATATCCACACCACTTCAATGAAGGGCATGTGGTTTAAAAGACTTACCAAGTCCATAGGACCTAGTTGAACCTATTTGAGACATGTTTGTCTCGTAGCAAGCGGGTTCGTCTTTTCTAATCCACTTAGGTGCCTCAAAAACATACCTAGTGGTCATAGGTTCTAGAGTTCTAGATGGCAAAGAATCATGCAAATGATTTTCTTCCTTTTTAAGGACATGCATCTTAGCTCTAGCCTTTTTCTTTTCAATCATGCATATAAGATTACATATTTAAATGTAATGCAAGCAACTTGGTCTAACATGACCAACAATGCCACACAAAAGACAAGAGGAGATAAGGTTAGGAATTATACCATTCCCTTGAGCATGCAAAAGTGCTTTCCCTTGTCGTTGTGGTTGTCTTGGTAGTTGGATAGGATCTCTCCTCCTTTGATGATGACCAAGACAAAGTTGCTTGCTCGGTTGAGCTTGCATGATTGAACACTTCCCTATTAAGATCGTAGGTTGAGGGAAGATAGCCTTCTTGGTTGGTTAGACCAAGATTGAGGAAGGCTTGGGCTTGAAGCTCTTTGGTGATGTGAGCAACGCCCTTTCATCTTCGTCTCCTCTCTCTCCTTAGAGGGACATCTCCTCATCGGAGTCATTTTCTTCTCTCATAAAATCACTCATAGTGTTTGCGTTGAATGAATGCAAATGAGAAGAATGCAAGATGTATGTCAAAAACAATAATCATACAAAATGCACAACACACCAAAAATGAGCTAGGATCACCTAAGTATATCTAGGAACCCGCTCTGATACCAATTGAAAGTAATTAAAAATACTCGAGGTGTGTTTATCAATATAAAGCTAGAGGGGGGGTGAATAGATTTTATCTAATTATTACCCAATTTTCGCATGCAAGTCAATTTTACGAAAATACCCCTAGCAAGTCAATAATACATACAAGTGTAATAAGATGCGGAAATAGTAAATGACACTTGATGTTTACGTGGAAAACCCAACCACTGGGAAAAACCACGGGCTGTTAAGTGCGCCACACTCGGACCTCGAAATCCACTATATGAAAAGACGGTTACACCCTCAAGTGATTCTCGGACCCTCACCCTAGATAACCTCAGGCTATGGACACTACCAATCGCCACTCTTGGTTCAATCCCTAGTGATATCCCCTGATACACTACTCTTGGCGTGAGCACCCTCTAATCTACCACGCGGGCCTTTTATAGCGGCTCTAGTCCAATTTGCTTGAGGCCTAAGCACACTTAGCCCCAAGACTTACTTCTCTCAAAAGAGATGCAACCCTATGTGAATATGTATGAATATTCAATTAATGTAATAAGAGCTAGGGTACTCTAAATGCTTACCTAGGATTATAAGATGACAATATAATCAATCCTAGATATCACATATAGCTATATGACATGGCATATAACTTTAGCTAAGTAAAGGATCACCAATCCTAGATACAAAGCTATCATATAAAACCCACAAACATTCAAAGGATTAACTAGTTGATTAAAAAACAATCTATCAACCTAGTTATCAATACATCACACAAGAATGTTCATGGCATAGCTTTTAGGCAATAATGACCTAATCAAATAAGCTATGAAAAATAATCTCAATCAATAAATGAGATCAATTAGCTAGATGGCATATGAACATTAAAGCCTAGCTAACAAATAAAAACCCAATCAACACATAATCTCAATCTTATATGTAGAAATTAATCTAAACACATATAAGTAAAATATGAGATAAAATTGATAAGTAGAAACACTAATTATGTAAGATAAAAGTGTTCAACAAATCATACCATGTGTGTTGAAGAAGTCCCATGCATTAGCATATGCTAGATGATCCTAGATGATGCTTAGATGAAGATTTATGCATGTGGGAATGGGTTTAGAGAGATAAAGATATGATCTTTAAGCTTTCTCTCTCAAGTCTCTCTAAATATCTCTCTAGGGTTCTTATAATCAAAGACTTGTGTTCTGAACCAGAGATAAGGATGTATTTATAGAGACCAAAAACAGGGCAGGTGAAAATACAATTTTGCCCTTGAAACGCACCGATCGGCGGTTTCATTCGGCGGCCAGGCCGCCGAACTGAACCGCCGAATGGCTCCCGTGTGGAACAGGGGAACTTCGGCGACTTCATTCGGCGGTTTGGAAACCGCCGATCCCAACCGCCGTTTTGGACCCGAGAGATATATTTCAATCAGGTCTCATTCGGCGGTTTCGAACGGCGGCAAGGCCGCCGAACGTAACCGCCGATTCACCAAAAATGGTGAAACCAAGGAGAAGCCAAAGGCATCTCCACCGGCGATCATCGCGCAAATCAAAGCACATTACCGTGCACGCGCGGACGTTTCCGAACATCCTTAGGGAAACGAATTACTCCACACTAAAAGCTAACATACATGAAGTGCAAGTGTGGGTATTGAATGCATCCTAATGCCTAACATGTCATGGCATTATCATATAACAAGATGCAATCAATTCAACATGCAAGAAGAGATATTGAATAAATCAATAAAGCACAATGCACACAAAATATAAACACACCATACAAGAATAAGAGTTATGCATGTTGTGTGTGTGTGTGCAACTATATCTCTTCAAGCCAATGTAAGCACTAGATATATACCTTTGGTGCTTGTCCTCTTGAGGTCTTGGAAAGGGTCTTGATCTTCAACAAACACCTAGACTACCCTTACAACCAAACCCCAACATGTGGTTTGACCACGAAATAAGCCAATCAATAATGGGAATCCTTACACATGTGGGCTTTTTATTTAAAGTCCAATGGATTAAATAAAATAAGAAAATAATATTTGGCCCATATATTTAATGTTGGGCGGCAAGGCTAAATATTTAGTCAAAAATATTATTTTATTTTATTGTTTGATTAAATGAGAATTAATTAATTTATTAATTAATTATTTAATTAAGAAACAAAATCTTTTTCTGATCAGGAAATATGTTTCCTAGAATTATACTATTGGTAGTAGTATATTAAAAGTAAAAGACTTGTTTGGTAAGAAAATAAATAATTAAGTTTATTTATTTAATCAAATAGGAAAGTCTTTTATTAAGTCAATAAAAGAATAAAAATACTTATGAGTTAAATTAGGGTTAGGATTCTAAAGTTGATAGGAATTAGGGCAAGGCACAAATCCTTTTTTGTAGAGGATTTTCGGCCAACCCTAATTGTATCACAAGTAGGATTCGGCCAACCCTAAAGGAAGAGGAGAAGAAATTTCGGCCACCCTATATAATACATGCTATAGAATTCGGCCACCCAACTGGTTCACTGAATCAATTTTCTTCTTCTTCTCAACTCATAGAAAACTGTTTTGATTATTCTACCAAGACATAAAAGAGAGAAGAGATTATTCTTTTGATTGTACACTAATTGCTTGTTCATCAATAAGCTTGTGTGTACAACATCGAATTAGGTTCACGCGAGTTTCGATCATTAGATTGAGAACTCAAAAGTGACCGGAATAATCTTTGTGGTCTTTTGATTGTTTTGTGACTAACAAAAGAAAAAGAAAGTTTGTTTGTCCATTCTCAGGTACGCAATTCAAAGAAAAGGGAGACCACGCTCCTAGGTGATTCACGTTCGTGCTAGGATTGAAGATCTTGCGGATTACCATAGACGTAAATCAATCGAATCACGCGACAAAAGGTATTCTACTTTTTGTTACTTTATATATGGTTAATTAATTTAAAGGGTTAAGGTTCATAAAAAGGAAAAATTTTAAAACATACTAAAACTATTATTAGTCTCGCTTCCGCTGCGTGTACTACGATTTTTTCCCTACAATTGGTATCAGAGCCTAGGTTGTACCCTTTTAATTAATTAACGTATATATACGTGAATCTATTTCTTTTTATTGTGATTATGCATGTTTAGAAAGAGATGGCACTCTAGGTATTCGCATATATAATTACATGTGAATGTATGGATTTATAAGTGTTATTATTTTATATGTGGATTGTTGTTGCTCGATTTTGGTCCTAGAATTTCAATGTATTTTTTGTTTCGGGTTTGTAACAAGAAGGGTGGTCTATTATCGCCATAATTCCTTCTTGGTAGTTGCTATTTTTTTTATTTTAGTGTATTAATATTATGTGCAGTTTTTTTTATTATTGTATTAAATTTAGGTGCAGTTTTTTATTGTAAAAAAGACTGCAGTGATTAAAAATAAAATAAAAAATACTGCAGTATTATATTAGTTTATATACTGCTGTAATGTATTCGGGTATTGAAGATTCGAAGACATGAAGAAAAGGAAGCAACCGGAACCAAGAACGAGCATCGTGCGCACCCTAGGAGTGGATTGGGCTGCGCATGGCAAGCCCAAATCATGGTGGGCTGCGCACGGCAGCCCCTTTGTGGGGTTGTGGGGTTGTGGGGTGTGCATGCCTATGGGGGGCAGCCGAGGGATGAGTGTATGGTTGATGGCCACTTGAAGATGTTGTATTCCTAAGCAATTGTAATTTACTTGCTTTTCTAGGATGGACCAAAATTGTTGCTATTTATTTTTTGCATAAATATTACAATATTTGTTATTGTATGATAACATGACATATAGAATAGGAGTGCCACTCAAATATCTCTTTTGGTATGAACATGCATTGAATGATTTAGGTATCTAAATTGGCATCTAGATAACTTGGGAAATCATTCTATGGGATTTAATCACACGCCTTAAATAATTGAGTGGGAGAAGGTGTTTTGTAACACCTATGGCCTCCAAGGTTGGTTGAGCTTTATTATTTATTGGTAATCCCCCCAAGGGGCATCCATGAATGGAATTTAGCAAAATAATTCCTTACAAGGATAGACTAGACAATGGACTCAAATGAGATCTACTCCCCAAGGAGGGATTTTCGTGAGAGAAAATTGAGGGTCGATATCTTGGTAACACACTCAATGTAATTTTATTGATATCCTCCAAAGAGTTCTTGTCAGTAAAATTGCAAGGCTAAAATTGAAAACGCTGGTTGTTATGTTAACAATTAGGTGGGACCTAGTCTAACTAGTAAATGGTGTGAACTCCCAAAGGAGGCGTAACATTTATGGGTGTTGGATCACCGTTGAATTTTTATGATTGATTTATTTATTTAATTCAAGATAAATATTTAAAAGTGCTTTATCATGATTATTTACTCATATAATTTTTGTTTTATTCAGAAATCATGACCCCATCACTAATGAACATCCTGAAAGATAACACTTTAACTGGAGATAATTATGTCACATGGAAAAGGAAAATTGGGTTGTTGCTGCAAAGTGAAAAACATAAGTTTGTTCTAACTACTCCTAAACCACCTGCTCCTAATAATGAATCTAGCATAATGCAAAGAGATGAGTATGAGCAGTGGAAGACTTCAGATGATATGGCCAAATGTTATATTATGGCTACTATCTCCGACGTGTTGCAACAGCAGCATGAAGGAATGGAGTCTGCTGCTGATATAATAATGTCTCTAGAGGAGATGTTTGCTATGAAGTCCAGGACGACTAAGAGAGAGGCAATGACTGCTTTTATGAATCTTAGGATGAAACCTGGACAGACTGTGAAGGATCACATGATGAAAATCATAGCACATCTCAACATTGCTGAACTGCATGGCGCTGAGATAGATGGTGAGACAAAAATGGATATGGTTGTCAATTCATTGTCATATTCCTTTGATCAGTTCAAATTGGACTACACTTTGAACAAAAAGGAATATACCTTACAAGGCCTGATGCAAGATGTTCAAAGCGCTGAAAAGATCCTTATGAAAAGCAAAGGTCAAGAGATTCATATGGTGGTAAAGTTGCTACTGTTAAGACCCGTCAGAAGGTCAAGAAACAACAGAAGAAAAAGCAACTTGGGCCTACCAAGAAGGAGACCAAGAAAGTAACCAAGATCAAAGGGAAATGCTTCCTTTGTGGTGAAAAGGGACATTGGAAAAGAAATTGCCCAAAGTCCTAGAATAAGAAGGAAGAAGGTAATGTTAATTATCTTGAAACATGTTTTCTCGCAGATTCTACTGATTCTTGGATCATAGACTCTGGAGCCACTAATCATGTTTGTTATTCCTTGCAGGGGTTCCAAGAAAGGAGAAGGCTGAGTAAGAATAAAATCAATTTGTGCTTGGGCAACGGAACATTAGTGTCTGCAAGTGCAGTGGGAGATATTAGAGTTTATTTGGATTCTAGAAGGCATTTAGATTTGATAGACGTTTATTATGTACCTCAATTCAAGAGGAATTTAATTTCAGTTTCTTGTTTAAATAAATTTGGATATTCGGTTACTTTTAATAAAGTTTTTATTATTAGTAAGAATGACAAAATTATTTGCAAAGGTACATTGGAAAATGGTCTATACTTCTTGCATAGAAATATCTCTCACTCGTTAGACACAGAATTAACGGAACTTAATCATAAAAGAGTAAAATTATCAATAGATGAAACCTACCTATGGCATTTACTCCTAGGTCATATTAACCTTAATAGGATTAAAAGATTGGTATGTGACGGACCTTTAAGTGACTTAAAGGTTGATGATCTACCAACTTGTGAATCTTGTTTGGAAGGTAAAATGACCAAAAGGTCGTTCTCGGCCAAAGGCATAAGAGCCACTGAATGTTTAGGATTGATACACACTGATGTATGTGGTCCTATGAGCATTCAAGCTAGAGGTGGATATGAGTACTTCATCACCTTCACAGATGATTACTCAAGATTTGGCTATGTGTATCTCATGCGACATAAGTCGGATGCTTTTGACATGTTCAAAGCATTCAAAGCTGAAGTAGAAAATCACCTTGAGAAACACATAAAAATCTTGAGATCTGATCGTGGTGGAGAATATCTATCTAGTGAGTTTCAGCAATATCTTATTGATAATGGGATAGTTTCTCAGTTTTCTGCACCAGGTACACCTCAATAGAATGGGGTAGCAGAAAGGAGAAATAGAACTCTTTTCGATATGGTTAGGTCTATGTTGAGTTATTCAACACTTCCTATTTCTTTTTGGGGATATGCTTTACAAACTGCTATATACATTCTAAACGATGTACCATCTAAGTCCGTTCCTAAAACACCGCATGAGTTGTGGACTGGGCGCAAGCCTAGTTTACAACACTTAAGGATATTTGGTTGTCCTGCGCATGTGTTAAAAGGAAAGACAGAAAAGATGGAGTCCCGTTCGGAAACATGTATATTTGTAGGGTATCCAAAAGAAACTAAAGGATATTATTTCTATAGTCCTTCAGATCTTAAAGTATTTGTTTCGACAAATGCTAAATTTCTGGAAAAAGACTATATGAATGATTTTGTAACTAGAAGTAGAATTGTCCTGAATGAGATGTCAGGAGATACAATTCCACGAGAGGTTACACAACCTAACCCAATTGTAAGTTCCGATCCAACACAAGATCAACAACCTACCATTCCTCGTCGTAGTGGGAGGGTTAGAACACAACCTGAAAGATACATCAGTCTGGGAGAATCAGTGGAGAATCTCCCGGACGACGATGATCCCTACACGTATAAGGAAGCAATGGAGGATGTTGATAGTCGCCATTGGCAAAAGGCAATGCAATCTGAGATTGAATCTATGTTCGATAACAAAGTCTGGTCCCTTGTAGACTTGCCTAAAGGGATAAAACCCATTGGGTGCAAGTGGGTACACAAGAGGAAAAAAGGTATGGATGGAAATGTGGAAACCTTTAAATCTAGATTGGTAGCTAAAGGGTATACACAGAAAGAAGGTATCGATTACGAGGAAACCTTCTCTCCTGTGGCCATGCTTAAATCCATTAGGATACTCTTGGCCATTGTAACATCTTTAGATCTAGAGATTTGGCAAATGGACGTCAAGACAGCTTTCCTTAATGGAAGTCTTGACGAAAGCATCTACATGATGCAACCAGAAGGATTCATTGAAAAGGGCCAAATGGAAAAGGTATGCAAGTTGCAGAAATCCATATATGGATTAAAGCAAGCATCCAGATCCTGGAACATAAGGTTCGATCAAGCTGTCAAAGGTTTTGGATTTATTCCGAATCCTGACGAACCTTGTGTATACAGAAGGATTAAGGGCGACAAGTTGGTTTTCCTGATTCTTTATGTTGATGATATACTACTCATTGGAAACGATGTAGGTGTATTGACATCGGTAAAATAATGGTTAGCAAAACAATTTGATATGAAGGACTTAGGAGAAGCAAGTTTTATTCTAGGTATCCAAGTAATAAGGGATAGAAAGAATAAAACGATTGCATTATCCCAAGCTTCATACATAGACAAGATCTTGTCTAGGTTTTCCATGCAGGATTCCAAGAAAGGTATGTTACCTTTCAGATATGGAATCAAACTTTCTACGGAACAAGTTCTTAAGAATGAGCATGAAGAGCAATTCATGAGTAGAGTTCCACATGCCTCAGCAGTTGGAAGTCTCATGTATGCAATGCTCTGCACTAGACCAGATATTTGTTTTGCTGTTGGCATAGTTAGCAGGTTTCATTCGAAACCTGGTCCTGATCACTGGACGGTAGTCAAGCATATTTTCAAGTATCTTAAGAGAACGAGAGATAATATGCTTGTATACTCTGGAGGGGATTTAATTCCCGTTGGGTATACAGATTCTAATTTACAATCAGATTCTGACTCTAGAAAATCCACATTAGGAGCTGTGTTTACTATTGGAGGAGGAGCAGTCATATGAAGGAGTATCAAGCAATCTTGTATTGCTGATTCCACTATGGAAGCTGAGTATGTTGCTGCATGCGAGGCTGCCAAAGAGGTTGTTTGGCTCCGCCAATTCTTAATAGACTTGGAAGTGGTTCCTAGTGCGAATAAGCAGATCACTATTTACTTTGACAACAGTGGAGCAGTGGCTAATTCGAAAGAACCAAGAAGTCACAAGAGAGGAAAACACATTGAAAGAAAGTATCATCTTTTAAGGGAGATTGTTCAAAGGGGTAACGTGACGATTACCAAAATCGCGTCAGCAGAAAATCTAGTGGATCCCTTCACAAAGGCTCTACCTCAGAAGAGTTTAGATGGGCATCTAGAGAATATGGGTATGAGAGATATGACACATTTGCTATAGCGCAAGTGGGAGATTGTTAGGATTATGCTCAATAGCAAGAGTGTAATGTTGTAATTAACAATCTTTTTCATATTAATAAAGTGATTTCTGGTTTAACAAATCTTATAGCATTTATAGTTTAATATTATAATTGTCAAAGTAAATAATCATAAGGCCTAAAGACTATGAGAAAAGAAGAATTGTTCGTACATCTGGAAATGTATGAGGTAGACACAATTCTTTAGTTAATCTTGAATAATATTCACAGCTTAAGTTAATGGTTGGGCACCTTTATCTTGTTAAAGTTGTAGAATTCTTTTGCTAGCATTTGAGTGGGATCAAATGAGATATGATGAGTCTAAAATCATCGGAGTGTCTTCAAGTAAAAGAATCTAGTGCACTAGGTGCATTGAACTGGATCACAATGAAAAGCTTTATCTAGAACCATCAATAGATAACAGTCTTTTCATTATCAGGACAATCAGAGAGTCTATCTTAATCCTGAGATAAATGATGGACTTATGGTTGCAAGTGATATCATTTGAGTTATCAATGAGTACGATTATATAGCATAGTCTATCCTCGATAGTTTGGTGATATTAATTTGTTAATCGATAGAGGACTTCATTTATAGATATGGACATCGTGGCTCCATTTATTAAATGAGAGTATAATATCATCATATGGATGTTTTGAGGTAATTGGATATTAAATCTCAACGTTGAGTTTTCGATAGTGACTATTGAAAACATGGCTTCTGGACAAGTCAAAATATCCAAGTTCAAAACGTGGTCATATGAGTAAATATGGTAACTTGGAGAGTTATAGGCAGTCTATGAACTCTTGGCGATTACTGATATTAATCACGAGGATACACTATCTCCAACATGACTGTCTAAGGTATGAATGAGGAACATCTTCTTATTCTATCTTTATTTAAGAGTTCAATTTTAGCTCTTTAGTGGAATGAGTTAAAATTAATGGATAGGACCTAAGTGAATCATTTGTTGATTGTGATTAGGTTATGACTATTGAAGCATGAATTTAGATAGCCCGCCAAGATCCCCAATCCACACGGACTTGCATGGATCACTTGATATATTCTACCGGACCAATTTATGGGTCCATCTAGAATTGCATTTAATATATTAAGAATATAATTTGCACATTATTTGTTTAATGGGCTGATCAATTATATTAATATATTAATGAAAGACATGTGGGCTTGTTTCTTTTAGTAAGAATGGGTCTGGTTCACATGTGGGCTTTTTATTTAAAGTCCAATGGATTAAATAAAATAAGAAAATAATATTTGGCCCATATATTTAATGTTGGGCGGCAAGGCTAAATATTTAGTCAAAAATATTATTTTATTTTATTGTTTGATTAAATGAGAATTAATTAATTAATTAATTAAGAAACAAAATCTTTTTCGGATCAGGAAATATGTTTCCTAGAATTATACTATTGGTAGTAGTATATTAAAAGTAAAAGACTTGTTTGGTAAAAAATAAATAATTAAGTTTATTTATTTAATCAAATAGGAAAGTCTTTTATTAAGTCAATAAAAGAATAAAAATACTTATGAGTTAAATTAGGGTTAGGATTCTAAAGTTGATAGGAATTAGGGCAAGGCACAAATCCTTTTTTGTAGAGGATTTTCGGCCAACCCTAATTGTATCACAAGTAGGATTCGGCCAACCCTAAAGGAAGAGGAGAAGAAATTTCGGCCACCCAACTGGTTCACTGAATCAATTTTCTTATTCTTCTCAACTCATAGAAAACTGTTATGATTATTCTACCAAGACGTAAAAGAGAGGAGAGATTATTCTGTTGATGGTACACTAATTGCTTGTTCATCAATAAGCTTGTATGTACAACATCGAATTAGGTTCACGCGAGTTTCGATCATTAGATTGAGAACTCAAAAGTGACCGGAATAATCTTTGTGGTCTTTTGATTGTTTTGTGACTAACAAAAGAAAAAGAAAGTTTGTTTGTCCATTCTCAGGTACGCAATTCAAAGAAAAGGGAGACCACGCTCATAGATGATTCACTTTCGTGCTAGGATTGAAAATTTTACGGATTACCATCGACGTAAGTCAATCGGATCACGCGACAAAAGGTATTATACTTTTTGTTACTTTATATATGGTTAATTAATTTAAAGGGTTAAGGTTCATAAAAAGGAAAAATTTTAAAACATACTAAAAATATTTTTAGTCTCGCTTCCGCTGCGTGTACTATGATTTTTTCCTACAGAATCAACCCTTAAGGGAACTACTCATCTACTTCTCACAAGAAGAAGTGGATTCCACTATTGTGTGCATACCTTCCCAGCCACAAGCCAAACCGTGATTCCAAGATACGGAGTTATTGATTGGGAATAATACTCCAATCTCACCCATGGTATTTCAAGAAACACGATCTAACTCAAAAGAGTCAGTAAGATACTCAGGATTTAGATCACTCATATACAGCCATCATTTTTGATATATATGAATCTTTTCTGAAACTAATTAGGCGTGTCTAAGTATACCTAGAGGGGGGGCGGGGGTGAATAGGATTTAATCAAATTAATTACCAACTTTTCTTGATTAGTCAATATTCAAAATTTCACCCAATCTAAGCAAAAAACAATCAACTAATTCTAAGTGCGGAAAACAGTAAATTGTAACCCACAATTGGGAAAAACTCACGGGCTAATATACTAGCCACACACGGTCCTCAAATCCACTATATGTAATGATGTTTACAACCTTGGTTGACTTCAGCCATTATCGGTCACTAACCCACAACTACTACCCAACGGGCCTTTAATAGCGATTCTAGACCTACTTGCTTGTGCACTAAGCAACTTAGTCACAAGACTTTAGTCACAATGAAGAGAACACAACCTATGTGTAAATCAAGTGCATAAATGCTAAATCAACACTGAAACAAATTATAGCACGGTGTGTATAAAACTATCTAGAGGGGGGGGGGGGGGGGGGGGTGAATAGATTTTAAGCTTTTTACCCAATTTTTCGTATTAGTCCAAATTACGAAATTATCCCTAAATAGATAAAGCAATAAATCAAGTATAAAATGCGGAAATTAAATAACACTTGATTTTTACGTGGAAACCCTCACGGGAAAAACCACGGGCTAGTAAGTAAGCCACACTCGAACCTCGAATCCACTAAATGTGTAAACGATTGCAACCTAATCCCGGTATGAGTGAACCTAGTCCGATTGCTTGCGAATTAAGCAACCTAATCCCGGTCACAACACAAGACTTAATTCTCTAAAAAGAGATTAACACCCTAAGTGAATATATGAATATTCAAATGCAACATAGAGCAAGGGAAACCTTATATGCTTATCTAAGATGATGAATATGCAATTAAACACAAACCTAGATATTAAAGCTAAATGACATGTCAATTAGCATAGATAATCATAGATTAGAGAAACCTAGATATCTATCATAAAAACAACACTCAATCAAATCAACACAACAATCTTTATCTTGAATATTAGATAATAATCTAAGAACAATCAAGTAATAAAAGAGATGCCATAATAAATTAAACACTAATTATGTATGATAATAGTGAAAAACTTACCAAAGCAAGTGTGATGATCAAAGACCCATGCAAGCAAGCATCCTAGACATGCTAGAGAATGCTAGATGAACTTTGATGCAAATGGATTTTTGTTTGAGTGTTTAAAGAGCAAACTTGATTGCTTTCTCTCTTAAAATTCTCTCTTTTGAAAGTAGGGTTCTTGATAATCAAAGAGTTACATTCAGAACAAGAGAAAGTGATGTATTTATAGGCATGAAAAACATAGCATGTGAAAAGACAAGTTTGCCCCTGAAACGCACCGATCGGCGGTTTCAATCGGCGGTTTCAATCGGCGGCCAGGCCGCCGTTCATAACCGCCGAATTGGCCCGAGAGGAACAGGGGACCAACGGCGGTTTCATTCGGTGGTTTCGTGACCGCCGATTCAACCGCCGAATCAAACCTGAGATGAAAAATCAATCAGGTGTGAAAACGGCGGTTTCATGCGTGACCGCCATTTCAACCGCCGAATTAGGCCGAGAGATAAAATCAATCAGGTCTTGAACGGCGGTCGAGACCGCCGATCCAACCGCAGAATTGCTCCATACACTACTGGAAGCAAACGGCGGTTTCAGTCGGTGGCCAGGCCACCGATCATAACCGCCGATCACCAACAAAGGTGAAAACCAAGGAGAAGCCAAGGGCATTCTCCGTAGGCGGTCCTCGCGCCAAACCAAGCACAATCTAGTGCATGCGCGGACGTTTCCAAAAACTATCGGGAAACGAATTACAAGACAACAAGACACAAATACACACAACAAAATATAACACATAAGTGCAAGTGTGAAATGTGACAAGTAAAGAGAATGCACACATATGCAATGTATGTTAAGTGAGTGTGTGCAACTAATCTCTTTAAAGAAAAGTAAGCACATAGAAATTTACCTTCGGTGCTTATCAATACGAGGTCTTCAAAGGGCTTCGAACAATGAAACCAATACCTAAGCTACCCTTACAAAGTACCCCAACATGTGGTTTGTCCACGAAATGAGCCAATCAACAAATGGGAACCTTACAATCTCCCTCTTTGGCTATTTCGTGACAAAACCACCACTCACATTGATTTCTCAAAAAAAAATAGAAACTACGGGACAACTATGATATTCTTCAACACAAAGAGATAAGAAAATAAAACTTCAAGTCTTCAATCTCTTGTAGAATAATCAAGCCCTGAAAAGAAAGTTTCTAACATTTCCAATACAAGTAAAAAGTGAGATGAATCAAGTGAGAACAAAAACAAGCATTTGCATTTTAAAATATTAGGCACAACATTATGAAATGTATGTGTATGCAATGCTCCCCCTCAACGGGTTACTCCCCCTCAACGAATGTTCTCCCCATTATGCACAATTGCCTCTAATTTGCAACTCCCCTTACCATATCCTACTCCCCCTTTTTGTCATGATATAGGCAAAGGAGTAGTCCCCAACCGGGTCACTCATAGCAACGAGAGATAGAAGCATGCAAGATATTTGCATATATATATAAGTCACTTTTTGCACCTCAATTAATTGAAGAGAAACAAGGAGATTTATTTGAAAGAAAATGTGTGAATCAAACATGCTTTGCATACAAGACATGTAGCATTCAAGGTTTCTAATAAGAATTCAAACCAATTTTACCAATGTCATGAGTAAAGCAAGGATATAGAATATATTGATTTCAATTTAAGAACAACTATATCCAACTTTAAAAGCGAAACATGGCATGAGCGACTATGCACCCTTTTTGATTTTTCTGGATAAGATATCCGTAAGATAGTAGCCATGTTCAACCAATAAAGAAAGAGAGACATTTGGAATGTTAATTCCTTTGAACAGATACAAGATCCTTTATTCATTTTGAGTCTCATAAGCTTTCACACAAGGTTTTGCATTTTAAGAATATGCAATCATCAATTCATGCTTTTCATGGGAGCATGTGATGTGAATTTCATGCTTTTTCATTTGATATTAGCATGTTTGTAAAGAATCATCATGTCATGGAGATAATCATAGGTCATTCAAATCATACTTCCTACATACATCTCCTAGTCCAAAAATGCATGTTTGAACATAAATATGACATGGATTGTAAACAAGCAAGGTTCACACTTATAGGATTGAAAACATATATACATATGTGCAACCAAGCTTACTCAAACAATTAAAAGAAGAGGCATAAGTTATTTAGAATTTTTTGCAAGAAACAAGAATGCAAAATAGCTCTCTTTGCTTGAGTTCCCCATATGGGGTCAATCATAGAACATCACTCCACAAGACATATCCCAACAGATCTACTAAGAGTTTTTAATTGAGTAGTATCTAAGGGTTTAGTAAATAAGTCCGCAAGTTGATCATTAGTACCTACATGTTCAAGTACTATGCATTTATTTTCAACAAGCTCTCTAATGAAGTGATGGCAGATGTCAATATGCTTAGTTCTAGAATGTTGTACCGGATTCTTGGAAATATTAATAGCACTCATGTTATCACAAAAGAGAGTGAGAGTACCTTGGTTGAATCCATAGTCTATTAGCATTTGCTTCATCCACAGGAGTTGTGTGCATCCACTCCCCGCGGCTATGTACTCGGCCTCGGCCGTGGACAAGGAAATCAAGTTTTGCTTCTTGCAAAACCAAGACACCAAGTTGTTGCCTAGAAAGAAGCAACCGCCCGATGTGCTCTTTTATCATCACAATTTCCTGCCCAATCCGCATCACTAAAGCCTACAAGACTAGCATTAGTGTCAAAAGAGTACCAAATCCCATAGTTGGAAGTCCCATTCACATAGCAAATGATTCTCTTTACGGAAGAGAGATAGGACTCCTTGGGATCCGCTTGGTACCTAGCACACACACCCACACTAAAATAAATATCGGGCCTACTTGCGGTCAAATAAAGCAAGCTACCTATCATGCCCCAATATAGAGTTTGTTCCACACTTTTACCACTAGCATCCTTGCTTAGCTTCAAAGTGGTAATCATGGGTGTATCACAATGTTTGGCATTCTATAAACCAAACTTCTTCACTAGGTTTTTGACATATTTGGCTTGGGTTATGAAAATCCCATCATCTAGTTGCCTAATTTGCAAACCTAGGAAGTAACTAAGCTCACCAACAAGACTCATCTCAAATTCATGAGACATAACATCAACAAATTGTTGAACCTTGGTGTTGTTGGTGGAGCCAAACACTATATCATCAACATATATTTGAGCTATGAAAAGCTCATCATTGTTTCTTTTGATGAATAGTGTCTTATCAACACTACCACGTGTGTAGTCATTGTCAACAAGAAATTGAGTGAGGCGCTCATACCAAGCCCTCGGTGCTTGTTTCAACCCATATAGTGCCTTCTTGAGGCGATAGACATGGTTGGGGTGGTGTGCATCCACAAACCCCTTGGGTTGTTCAACAAACACTTCCTCTTGCAAGAAGCCATTGAGGAAGGCACTCTTGACATCCATTTGGTGCAATTTGAACTTGTGCACACAAGAAATGGACAAGAGAAGCCTAATAGACTCTAAACGGGCAATGGGAGCAAATGTCTCCTCAAAGTCGATACCCTCAATTTGAGAGTACCCTTGTGCTACAAGTCTAGCCTTGTTCCGCACTATGTTGCCATCCTCATCGGATTTGTTCCTAAATATCCATTTAGTGCCTATGACATTAGTGGTCTTAGGCCTAGGAACTAGAGTCCAAACCTCATTCCTTTCGAATTGGTTAGCTCTTCTTGCATGGCAAGAACCCAAAATTCATCATTTAAGGCTTATTCAACCTTTTTGGGTTCAATTTGAGAGGTGTAGCATGTGTAGCTAATAAGATTAGCTATTTGACGCCTAGTCCTAACACCCTCATTTACATCTCCAATAACATCCTCTTTGTTATGGAGTCTTCTAACCCATGGAGCGGGTTCATTAGAGTCCAAGAGAGGGACTCTAGTAGTAGGTTGTGTGACTTCATCATTTTCATTAGATGTCCCAACATTGGGAGTCACCACAACCCTCTCCAAAGGAGAGTCATTACTAAAAATAACCTCCTCCGCATGATCATTTGACTTGAGCCTAGTATCATCAAATACGACATTGGATGATTCCATAACACTTAGAGTCTTTAAATTGAAAACTCTATAGGCTCTGCTATTCAAGGCATAGCCAATAAAAATACCCTCATCACTCTTAGCATCGAATTTGCCAAGTTGATCACGGTTATTCAAAATGTAGCATTTGCTTCCAAAAGTGTGGAAGTAGCTAACATTTGGCCTCTTGCCTTTCCATAACTCATAGGAGGTATTTCTTGTACCGGGCCTTAGGAAAACATGATTCCCTATATAGCAAGCCGTATTGACGGCTTCGGCCCATAGGTTCCTAGGGACATTGTTGCTAAGCAACATCACACGGGCCATCTCTTGAAGGACCTTATTCTTCCTCTCAACAACTCCATTTTGTTGAGGTGTCCTAGGAGCCGAGAACTCATGGGAGATGCCTAAGCTATTGCAATAGCTTTCAAATGAGGCATTCTCAAATTCCCTCCCATGGTCACTTCTAATCCGTTTAATGCTTTTAATGTTAGAATTCATTTCATTTTGTATTTTAGTACAAAGCATTTTAAACTTATCAAAAGTTTCGGATTTTTCTCTAAGAAAATATATCCATGTAAATCTAGAGAAATCATCAACACAAACAAAAATGTATCTCTTTCCACCTAAACTCTCGGTTTGCATAGGACCCATGAGATCCATGTGGAGAAGCTCTAGGGGCTCCTTGGTGGAGAGATACTTGCCCTTTTTGTGCATGCTTTTAGTTTGTTTTCCTTGTTGGCAAGGTCCACAAATACCATTGGCTTTCTTCTCAAGCTTAGGGCACACTCGAACTTTCCAAGGGTTCTTAAATCCCTAAAGTTCATGTGGCCAAGTCTTTCATGCCACAACTCTATTTGCTCATCCATGGACACATTGTTTGAGACTATTCTAGCTTCAAGACAATAGCAATTATCGCTAGATCTCATACCTTTCAATAAGGTTTGTCCATCGGGCTTTAGGATCGAGCAATCATCTTTACAAAACAAGACGGAATATCCTTCATCACTTAGATGTGAAATGCTTTTTAAATTGGCTTTCAAGCCATCAACAAATAAAGCATCGGATAAGGAGGGTAATCCGGGAACGGAAATGGTTCCTTTCCCTACAACTTTCTTTTTGGATCCATCACCAAAAGTGACATATCCACCTTCCTCCATAACAAGAGTCTCGAAGAAACTCTTGTTTCCCGTCATGTGCCTAGAGCACCCACTATCTAAATACCAAAAATTAGAAGAATTTGCCTTCAAGGCTATTTGAGCAACATTGCAAACATTTTCATTCTTTCTAATCCACCTAGAAACAATCTTAGCTTTCTTAGTGGTCTTTGGTACATGGGCTCTAGATGTCCTAGGATCATGCATAATAATATTATCATTCCTAGGAACATGCATCATGGCTCTTTTCTTTTTCTTCTCTATCATGCTTCTAGTTTTGCACATTTTTATGTATCGAAAGCAATGTGGTCTAATATGACCATCAAATCCACAAAAGTGACATATAGGAGTAAAATAAGGAATCATACCTTGTCCTTGTCTTTGTGGATGAAAGGGTTCAATCATTCTTCGTTGTTGAACCGCTCTAGCTTGCTTCCTAGCTTGAGGTTGCATGATAGGCCCTTTTCCTTTGTGAGCCAATCGTGGAGGAATGTTGGCTTGAGGGACCCTAGGGGGTTGAGCTTGAGTTTGCCTTCTTGGCCCCATCTTCACTTGTGCATTTGAACATTGTCCTACTTCTAACTTCTTCCTAGGAATTTGCACAAATGAAGTTTCTTCGTTCTTCAAACCTTTGACAAACACGGTCTTGTTAGAGGTTGAGATCTTCTTGTCATCTTCATACCCAAGACCCCTCTTGTCACATGGACTCTTTCCAACACCAAGCATATGGTCAAGCTTCTTGGTGCTAGAATCCATCCTAGTCATAGAATTTCTAACTTCTTCAAGCTCCCTCTTTAGACTTTCTTCATTCCTCCTAGATAAGACTAACTCCTCTCTTAGCTTATCTTCCATCTTCTTGAATTTTTCCACTTGTTCACCTAAGTGGTCATTGTGAGATGCAAGCTCAAGATTTTCTTCTCTCAACATCTTGATCTTTCTTGTGCTCTTGATTGCTAAATCATTAAACTCGACATGGCATTTAGCAAGCACCTTTTTCTCCACAAAACTACTTATGGAGTTAGACGAGGAATCACTTTCTTCTTCACTTGAGTCATTTTCCTCTTGACTCATTTCCTCTCTCTCACTAGCACTTTTGCTTTTATGGGAGGAGGCAAAAGCTAGGAGATTAGCCATGAGCTCTTCATCACTTGAAAACTCATCTCCCTCAATGGAGTCATCACTACTTCCACTCCAAGTGGCGGCCATCACTTTTCCCTTTTTCCTCTCATTGTGATTTGCACATTCGGGGGCAAAGTGACCTATACCACCACACTCGAAACATCAGACCCCTTTCCTTTTGGTCCTTTCTTGCCTAGGTTCAAACTTCTTGAAAGAGCCCTTTTTCTTCAAATCTTGACCTTTTGATCCAAAGCCCTTTCTTCTAAACTTCATAACTTTGTTGAACCTTTTTACAAACAAGGCAAGGTCTTCATCCGAGTCAACCTTCTTTGCCTCATTTTCATCCTTGGAGGTTTTTAAAGCAATTCCTTTTTGCTTTTTAGTGGGTGTGGAGATAGGCCCTTTCCTAGACTCATAAGCTAGAAGTCTTCCAATCACCTCACTCGGCTTCATATCCTTATAACCACTATTTTCTTCTAAAGCCGTCAAACCTATCGGGTAGAGATCTCATAATCTTTTGCTTGATTCTCCTATCTGAATATGGATCACCAAGTTGATGGCTTTGGTTGACTATATCCATCAACTTGATCTCGAAGTCGTTGAAGCACTCATTCTCCTCCATCTTAAGCATCTCGAATTGAGTTTGAGGACTTGAAGCTTAGAGTCCTTCACCACTTCGGTTCCCTCATGTGCAATCTCTAGGATGTCCCAAGCCTTCTTAGCTATCCTAGTATTTTGAATCAATTTATATTGATTTTCATCCATAGCACACAAGATGGCATGCATCGCCTTCCTATTCCACTTTGAAGCCTCAAACTCTTGCGCGTTCCATTGCGCCTTAGGCTTCAATACTTCTTCTCTTCCACCATCGGGAGTCATCTTGGGTAGATCATATCCGTCTTCCACCGCCATCCATGCACGGTCATGAATTTGGCATATGTAGGATTCCATCTTCCCTTTCCATTGAGAATAGTTCAATCCGGTAAGAAGTGGAGGCCTTGTGCTTGAGGCACCTTCGTTGCCACCACCATTTCCACCGTTTCCACTCATAGTGTTTATGAATGAATGAAATGAATGCAAATGTATGAAAGATCAAAAATCACACAAAATGCAAAACACACCAAAATAAGCAAGGATCACCTATGTATGTCTGGGAACCCGCTCTGATACCAATTGAAACAAATTATAGCACGGTGTGTATAAAACTATCTAGAGGGGGGGTGAATAGATTTTAAGCTTTTTACCCAATTTTTCGTATTAGTCCAAATTATGAAATTACCCCTAAATAGATAAAGCAATAAATCAAGTATAAAATGCGGAAATTAAATAACACTTGATTTTTACGTGGAAACCCGCACGGGAAAAACCACGGGCTAGTAAGTAAGCCACACTCGAACCTCGAATCCACTAAATGTGTAAACGATTACAACCTAATCCCGGAAGTAATCACACACCTACCTAATCCCGGTATGAGTGAACCTAGTCCGATTGCTTGCGAATTAAGCAACCTAATCCCGGTCACAACACAAGACTTAATTCTCTAAAAAGAGATTAATACCCTAAGTGAATATATGAATATTCAAATGCAACATAGAGCAAGGGAAACCTTATATGCTTATCTAAGATGATGAATATGCAATTAAACACAAACCTAGATATTAAAGCTAAATGACATGTCAATTAGCATAGATAATCATAGATTAGAGAAACCTAGATATCTATCATAAAAACAACACTCAATCAAATCAACACAACAATCTTTATCTTGAATATTAGATAATAATCTAAGAACAATCAAGTAATAAAAGAGATGCCATAATAAATTAAACACTAATTATGTATGATAATAGTGAAAAACTTACCAAAGCAAGTGTGATGATCAAAGACCCATGCAAGCAAGCATCCTAGATATGCTAGAGAATGCTAGATGAACTTTGATGCAAATGGATTTTTGTTTGAGTGTTTAAAGAGCAAACTTGATTGCTTTCTCTCTTAAAATTCTCTCTTTTGAAAGTAGGGTTCTTGATAATCAAAGAGTTACATTCAGAACAAGAGAAAGTGATGTATTTATAGGCATGAAAAACATAGCATGTGAAAAGAAAAGTTTGCCCCTGAAACGCACCGATCGGCGGTTTCAATCGGCGGCCAGGCCGCCGTTCATAACCGCCGAATTGGCCCGAGAGGAACAGGGGACCAACGGCGGTTTCGTGACCGCCGATTCAACCGCCGAATCAAACCTGAGATGAAAAATCAATCAGGTGTGAAAACGGCGGTTTCATGCGTGACCACCGTTTCAACCGCCGAATTAGGCCGAGAGATAAAATCAATCAGGTCTTGAACGACGGTTTCGAACGGTGGTCGAGACCGCTGATCCAACCGTAGAATTGCTCCATACACTACTGGAAGCAAACGGTGGTTTCAGTCGGTGGCCAGGCCACCGATCATAACCGCCGATCACCAACAAAGGTGAAAACCAAGGAGAAGCCAAGGGCATTCTCCGTAGGCGGTCCTCGCGCCAAACCAAGCACAATCTAGTGCATGCGCGGACATTTCCAAAAACTATCGGGAAATGAATTACAAGACAACAAGACACAAATACACACAACAAAATATAACACATAAGTGCAAGTGTGAAATGTGACAAGTAAAGAGAATGCACACATATGCAATGTATGTTAAGTTAGTGTGTGCAACTAATCTCTTTAAAGAAAAGTAAGCACATAGAAATTTACCTTCGGTGCTTATCAATACGAGGTCTTCAAAGGGCTTCGAACAATGAAACCAATACCTAAGCTACCCTTACAAAGTACCCCAACATGTGGTTTGTCCACGAAATGAGCCAATCAACAAATGGGAACCTTACAAACACATTTAATGCTTGTCAAATCATGCATGAGCATGTCAAGCAGTCATAAATATCATGTGTCTACATGTCATATAAAACTTAGCTATAAAAGATTAAAAACAGTCCTAGATACAATAGCTATCAAAGTACAACAACTTAATCAATCAACACAAAAATCTCAATCTTATATATAAAATCTAATCTAGATGAATGCAAGTAATAAATGAGATTTCTTGCTAAGTAAGAACACAAAAATAGATTAAAATGGTGTTCAACTTATCAAGTCATATGTGTTGAAGAAGGCCCATGCAAGAGTCCATCCTAGATGAAGCTAGATGAAGCTAGATTATGCTAGATGATGCTAGATGATGTTTGATGCACATGGAAATTAGTTTGAATGATCAAAGATGAGTTCTTGGATGATTTTCTCTCTTGGAATATGCTATCTCTCAAAAATATGATTTTGAACTCTTAGAAACTGACCTAGAGATAAAGTGGCACTTATTTATGAGGTTTTCATGAAGCTACATCATTTTGATCATATTTTAAAATCAAAAACTGTCACCACCGCTATGCGTACCGTGGTACGGACAAGTTGTCTGTGCAGTGGTACACCAAGCGTGAAGGTTCTAGAATTC
This sequence comes from Acer yangbiense, assembly GCA_008009225.1. Lineage (NCBI taxonomy): Eukaryota > Viridiplantae > Streptophyta > Magnoliopsida > Sapindales > Sapindaceae > Acer > Acer yangbiense. Next base: position 10,496,930 of record CM017765.1, on the reverse strand, counting down.
TTTACAGTGGGGGACTGCTCCAGAGGCAAGGTGACTCAGCCGCAGTATGCATGGCGTAAAAGCATTAGTTGTTGGACCTGATCAATAACTACCTCCGGAGCGTTAAAGTACTGATTAATGGCCTCTGGGGTTATAAGGACCTCAACTCCCTGCACTAAAACTGGGCCCCCAGCTAAAAGCCTCTCTGGTACAGCACTAGCATAATATTCTGCCACAATCCCCCTGTTCGGCCTTGGTGGGCGTGCAACATATCCACCCCATCTGCGGTCTTCAACCACCGCTGGAACAGGTGTCTGTACCAAACTCTCAACGTTATTCCCCTCTCAATAATCCAAGGTCGCGTGAGGAAGTTGCTAAAACGACTTTTAAAGTCCGTGTTTTGTGCCTGTTTCGGCACTGCCTTATGTTTCCTCTTATCGGGTGTACCAACTCGAGGACGCTTCCCTTGATTAGTCCGTGCCATCTTGTTGTTGAACGAGGAGAGAAGGAACCTTGGAGAGAAATTGAGAAGAGAAGAAAAGAATTTGGAGGGAAAGTGAAAGAAGACAACGCAGCAGCTGTGGGTCAAATGAGACCCACCAAAGCTGCATGTCAGATATAACCAAAGAGGGCAAATTTTTACCCTACCGCTGACCAGGCACTCTGCATGAGCAGTGGTCCGTCCAGCAGTAAAGCATAAATAAGCTCACCTGGTGAAGTCAAACACTCCGTTTCATTTAAGTTACCGCTGACTAGGCCCGTGCATCATGAACGGCACACCCAGCGAGTCATTCCAGAATGTTGTCAAAATAATACCGCCATGTGGACAGTGGTGCCCCTTGAGCGGTACGGTCCGCGGTAATTCCCAAATTTACAGGTCTTCAATTTACCGCTGGCTGGACACGTGCATCTGGAGTGGTCTCTTGAGCGGTCTATCTTGGAGGAAGTCAGGTCTCCAATTTCTGCGGCCCATGCATGGTCCTCCTCAGCGGTCTAGGCTGCGAGCCATTCCAGTATGTTGAAGTTGCTCGTACCGCTGCCCGTGCATGTGTCTCTTGAGCGGTACGGGCAGCGGTAATTCTCAAATTTGCAGCCCGAACCTGATTCTGACCAGGACAAACAAGCACACAAAACATATCTGCTCAAAGCTCAGCATAACTAGAATTTTCACTTCCCCCAAACCTGGAATGAATAATACCCTTCACTAAGCATATGACTCACACTAATTACTGACCCAAATTAATCTAAAGAAAATAAATGAAATAGAAAAATGTTACCTGGGTGGGTTGCCTCCCACCAAGCGCTTTATTTAGCGTCTAGGCAAGACGTGTGAGAGCATTACGGCTCAGAAGGCACGAAGACTTTCAACTGAGCGACCTCTCCGCTCGTACTACCACCATTTGTGTCAAGGAGTTTAAGACACTCTTTCATATCAGGGGCGTTCTTCCCATCAGTGATAGTTTCTTTTACTTGGTCCAATTTGTCCTTGCGGACCCAAACCTGTCGAATTCTCCTTGGTTTCCCTCTAGGCTTTCTTTGTTTCTTTTTGCATCTTTCAATAAACTCCGCACATTGGGCCCTTTTATGACCCCTAGTATGGCAAAAGTAACAATTGTAAGGAAAAAATGGAGGACCACATGTGACAGTACTAACCTTTGTGTTGGGATGGCTTGAATCTCCTTTGATGATGTTATGCCCGAAAGTCTCTCCCTTAACGCCTTGTTCCTTGGTCAAGATCTTGATAGTACTTTCGGCCTTTTCAAGCTCCACTAAATAATCTCTTTCCTTCACCTTTGCTATTCTCAAAGTATTCTCGTTTTTGCACAGTTCCTCATTTATGGTATCTAGTGTCAGGTCTTTCAACTCTGCTTGCCTTTGGATTTTCCTTGTCTTGTGGGCAAAATCTTCCTCTTGTTCTTCAACCAACCTTGCAAGCTCTTCCGCCTTCGTAACTGGCTCATCTCTTTCCTTCCTAAGGGTCTCCACTTCCATCATCAAATTAGCATTTTCACTTTTCAACTTATTAATTTCTGACGACGTTTGTGTTTCACAAGTCTCCCCTGTATGAACATATTTCTCACCTTTGTCCTCAAATAACGATAGAAAGAACTCGCTCGCATTCTTTAGGTAGTCTTCTGATTGCATTGTATCCACGGCAAAACAATCAACTGAGCAAATGTCCTTTAAATCTGACTCGAAAACCTTAAAATCTACCGTTTCATCCAAAACGGTCATGGAAAGCTTCCCTTCATGTACATTAATGATTGTTCTTGCTGTCTTCATGAATGGTCTACCTAAAAGGATAAGTCTCATGTTTGTTTCCCTACTCACATCATCCATGTCTAGAACTACGAAATCTGCCAGAATGATGAGCTTATCCACTTGAACCAACACATCTTCCATAATTCCTCTCGGATACCGAGCTGATCCATCGGCCAATAAAAGTGACATCGTTGTCGGTTTAAGCTCATTCAACCCAAGTTGCTTGTAAATAGAGAAGGGCATCAAATTAATACTAGCTCCTAAGTCTAACATTGCCTTCTCAAGCTTAGTACCCCCAACTGTGATGTTGATGCAAAAACTGCCCAGATCCTTAAGCTTGGGTGAAAGCTCTTTTTGTAGAACTGCACTCGCATTTCCCGTTATGTATTCTTGATGGTTAGGACCAAACTTATGCCTGTTGGAGTGGAGACTCTTGAAAAACTTAGCATAAGCAGGCATATTTTCTATCATATCGAGCAGGGGAAGGTTTACATTCACCTTCGTGAGGATGTCAAAAATATCCTTAAACGACTTGTTGAGCTTGTCTCTTTTCAGCCTCTCAGGGAATGGAACTGGTGGAACATAGGGAGGAGGTGGAATATAAGGATATGATGACTTGTGTAAAACTGATGTCTTTTTAGGTGTTGACTCAACCACTACCTCTTCTTTTTCTATCATAGCTTCCTTCTTACTCACATCTTCCGACTCCTTAGTTTTCTTCTGCCTTGGCTCGTCAATTTCTTCCTTATTCAGCACTCGTCCACTTCTCAAAACTGTCACAGCACTGGCTTGCTCTGATTGGCTAGGAAACCTTCCTGGTTCATTCTTGCGAACTGCGTCGACTATTTGTCCCATCTGTGTTTCTAGATTCTTAATAGATGACTCAACATTGTTAAATCTCTATTCTGTATCACGTGAGAAACGCTCTGTATTCTCAGCAAGGGATGACACAATATCCTCTAAGGATCTCTTCTTCGGCTGATAAGTGGTACTGTCTCTATTTGTAGCATTGGTTCATTGTTGAGGTTGACCATTGGAACCTTGGCCTTGGTAATTGCCTCTATTGTACCCTCCTTGATTGGTTCCCTGAGTGTTCTGTTGAATAAGCTGATGACTATTTAGAGCAGCGTTTGGATCAGAATAGGAGAGATTCGAGTGATTACGCCATTGATCAGTCTAATTCTATGCTTATATGTCGCCCGTTTTTCCTTTGTGTTTGCTTGTTTCTTGGGTCCTTTTGGTGGGTTTATGTGTTTGTTGAGCCTTTGTAGGTTGCTTACCATGGAAGTAGTGATCGGATCTCATTTGGGAGAAGATGGAGTCAAAAATTGCGATTTTCCGCGGCCTATGCCGCTTAAGAGGCAAGTGTACCTCCAGCGGCACAGCAGGCGATGAGAAGGAACTGATTTTCCGCGGCCCATGCCGCTCAGCGTGCAAGTGCACCACCAGTGGTCTACCCAGCGAGTCAAAGCAGTGTGTGCGTGCCTATTTTCCGCTGCTCATGCAAGTGCCTATCCAGCGGCACGGGCAGCGGTGACCCGCCTTTTCAGTTCCTCGAGCCAGGTCAGAAGACCTAATAAAAAGGAAAATATAAGGGGGCTGTAAGAGAATATAAAAAGAGAGGACACACAACACAGACAGGGATGATACCGATTCCATTCATTCATTCTACCATAAGCTCCATCAATTGAGGATTATTGGAAACAAGAAGACGACGCAGACTTCAAGACAAGAGCATCTCACCATTATGGGTTTTCTCTTCTTCTCTTCTATGTTTTTGTTCTCTCCATTGATCTGTAACTAAACCTATAACTAGGGGATGATGTAACCGATTTTGGATAACTCTATGTGAACAATTAGTCTATCTTTTGTTAATCAATTTGGTTTCGTTTTGTTTATTGAATTAATTGCTCTATTCTACTTTCTTTGATTATGTTGTGACCGCAAATGATTTGAGTTTTGTAGTTTAGTTTATCTATGAGATTAGGGTTTAGGTGTGGATGACCGTTCCATTTAAATCTGAATCAAAAGCTTAATAAACAGGAAAATTGATATATGCATGACCGTGCTATGTTAATTTGGCTTAGAGTTTTGTGTAAAATATGGGTTTTGACAATTGCTCATTACATGACCGTGTGTGAGTAGTAGGAAGAACCCTAGATCATTAATCCGTATTTGTTGCATGACCGTGTGCGAGTATTGGAAAGGATCTTCGAACCTAATTGAATTATCTTGAAAACAAGCCCGTAACTGGATTGAAGTGTTTAACGAGACTGATTGTGAGCATTGAGTGTCTAAGAAAGGTGCATCGATTCCCTAGTATTTCTCTCCATATATTCATTCTTTGATTTGATTATTCTTTGATTTGATTTTAATTGATTTTAAGTTTTTAGTTCAAGTAGTCATAATTTAGGTTAATTTTAGAGTTAAACAATCTTCCAAAGAAAAGCATTATGCAATTTAATTTTCGCATTTAGAGTAACCTTTTGCTAGATTAATTGGTTTTGACCGATAAAATCGCCGATCCCAGTGAACGAACTTTCTTAGTAAATTGAACATATATTTTACTGCATCAATTTTGGCGCCGCTGCCGGGGATTGGTATAAATTCTATTAGTTGAATCTAGTTAGTTAAGTTAGGTAGTGTGTGTCATTAGACTTTGTTTTAGTTTTTCTTTTGTGTCTTTTTATCTCGTGGTAGTTGTGTTTTTGGTGTTTCAGGTTTTACAGGTGTATGAACGGACATCGTTCGCTCTGAGGTATTCTAATCCTTACTAACGACGAGATTGACCGAGTAGGCCGGACAAACAGACAGTTCGAAGAGTTAGATCCTTTGGTTGAGGACATGGGTGATCACGGTGAGCAATGTGACCGGGTTATTCGAGCTGAAAGAGAGGTTCATGATGAACAAGGTGTTCAAAATAGACAGGAAGTTCGAAACAATCCACCGGGTTCTCCAAGACGTGCACTAGAAGATGATATCAGAATAATGAGAGAGTCTGGACAGCCTATGCTGGGAGACCAACCTCAGCCAGTTGTGTTAGATGCCGTAGCCAGGAGTTATGAGTTGAGGAGTAGCTATTTAAATATGCTGCCATCTTTTCACGGTTTGGCAACAGAAGACTGCCTCCAGTTTATGAAGGACTATCAAGCTACCGTAGGGAATTTCCCGATGGGCCGATTGATAGAAGAGCAGTTAAGGATGAGGTGTTTTTGGTATTGTTTGAAGGACAAGGGCATCAAGTGGTACAATTCAGTAAGGGCAGGATATTTGAGATCATGGGTTGACGTGTGCACTGCATTCTTCAACAGATTTTTCCCTGCTTCAAAAGCAAAAGAAGTCCGGATCAAGATAGCTAGTTTCGGTGAAGAAGATGGTGAGTCGTTCCATGAAGCATGGTCGCGATATAAGGAGCTGTTAGATCAAATCCCCCCTCACATGGTGACAGAGGAGTACAAAGTCCGCACTTTTTATGATGGATTGACACCTTTCACACAAAACATTGTTGACAACGCTTGTGGGGGTATCATTACCAGGAAATCTGCTTTAGAGATTGCTGAGATCTATGAAACTTTGGCTCTAAACTCCCAGCATAGAAGTTCAACTGTCAGAAATCGAGGTAAGTATGAAGTCAACCAGACAACTGGGGTGGAAATTCAGATTGCAAATCTAGCTAAGCAAGTACAAGCTATGATGGCCCAGAACTCGAATAGGAATCAATAGCAAGGAGGGGTGAACTCAGTGCAAGATGGAGACGGGGTACCATTTGAGACAGAGGAGGTTCAAGCTTTCAATTACCAAAGGGGGAGAAACGATCCTTACTCGAACACCTATAATCTTGGATGGCGTAACCACTCGAATTTATCTTATTCTGACCCTAACACTGCTCTTAATAGTCATCAGCTCATTCAACCGAACACTCAGGGAACAAATCAAGGAGGGTACAACAGAGGCAATTACCAAGGCCAAGGTTCCAATAGTCAACCTCAACAATGGAACAATGCTGCAAATAGAGACAGTACCACCTATCAGCCAAAGAAGAGATCCTTAGAGGATATTGTGACATCCCTAGCTGAGAATACAGAGCGTTTCTCACATGATACAAATCAGAGATTTAACAATGTTGAGTCATCCATTAAAAATTTAGAAACACAGATGGGCCAAATAGTCGACGCAATTCGCAAGAATGAACCAAGAAGGTTTCCTAGTCAATCAGAACAAGCCAAGGCATTGACTGTGTTGAGAAGTGGGTGAGTGTTAGACATTGAAGTTGTTAGAGGGCAAAAGAAAGAGGACACCAGGGGATCAGAAGAGGTGAGGGAGAAGGAGGATAGAGAAGAAAAAGAGGTAGTGGTTGGTCCACCACCAAAGAAGACCTCGGTTTTACACAAATCGTCAGACCCTTATATTCCACCCCCTTCATAGCTTCCACCAATTCCTTTTCCTGGGAGACTTAAAAGGGACAAGCTAAGTAAAGCATTCAAAGAGATTTTTGATGTTCTGTCCAAGGTACATGTGAACTTACGTCTTTTCGAGATGATAGAAAAGATGCCCGCATATGCAAAATTTTTCAAGAGCCTTCACACCAACAGGCAGAAGTTTGGACCGAATCATCAGGAATATATAGCAGGCAGTGCTAGTGCAGTTTTGCAAAAGGAACTTCCTCCCAAACTGAAAGATCCGGGCAGTTTCTACATCAATATCACAGTAGGAGGTACCCAACTTGAAAGAGCAATGCTAGATTTAGGTGCCAGTATTAATTTGATGCCTTATTCCATTTACAAGCAGTTAGGGTTGAATGAGTTTAAGCCTACCACAATGTCACTTCTGTTAGCAGATGGTTCAGTAAGATATCCGAGAGGGCATGTTGAAGATGTACTGGTCCAAGTTGGAAAGCTTATTATTCCAGCAGATTTCGTGGTATTAGACATGGAGGACGTAAGTAAAGAGACTAACATGAGACCTGTTCTTCTGGGTAGACCGTTCATGGCCACAGCAAAGACATTTATTAATGTGCATAATGGAAAACTTTCAATGACAGTGTTAGATGAGACAGTGGAGTTTAAACTGTTTGAAGCATCATCATACCCTGCCGGAGCTGATGATTGTTCATTCATCGAGGTTTTAGACCCTAGGATTGATGGAATATTCAAGGATGAGGATTTGGCGGATTGGGATTGGGACGATCAAGACGACTAGACTGAAGATAGTTCTGAACTAGCTGAAGAAGAAGTTGAAGACTTCCAAGTTTCAACTGTTAGTTTTGCCAATGATCCACCACCAAAGTTGGAACTCAAAGAGTTACCAACAACTCTGAAGTATGTGTATCTAGGTGCGAATGAGACATACCCGGTAATTGTTGCTTCAGAATTGCAGAGTAATGAGGAAGAAAGGCTCATTGGGGTTCTACAGAAACACAAGTCAGCTCTAGGATGGTCAATTGAAGATATCAAGGGAATCAGTCCAACAATTTGCATGCACAAGATATTTCTCGAAGAAGAGTCTAGATCGTCAAGAGAGGCTCAGAGGAGATTAAATCCGATAATGAAAGAGGTAGTGAAGAAAGAGGTCCTGAAACTTCTACAAGTGGGGATAATTTATCCCATATCAGACAGTAAATGGGTCAGTTCGATTCACGTGGTTCCTAAGAAATAAGGTATTATTGTGGTTCGCAATTAGCAGAATGAGTTGGTTCCACAGAGGCTTCAGACAGGATGGAGGGTGTGTATCGACTACATGAAGCTGAACACTGCTACCAGAAAAGACCATTTTCCTCTTCCTTTCATAGATCAGATGCTTGAGCGATTAGCAGGGCACAGTCATTATTGTTTCCTCGACGGGTATTCAGGTTACAATCAGATAGCTATCGCACCGGAAGATCAAGAAAAAACTACTTTCACTTGTCCATTTGGGACGTTTGCTTATAGAAGAATGCCGTTTGGTCTCTGCAATGCTTCGGGCACCTTTCAGAGGTGTATGATGTCAATTTTTTCAGATATGTTGGAGGAAATCATTGAGGTATTCATGGATGACTTCTCGGTGTTTGGGGATTCATTTGATTTGTGTTTGCACAACCTTACCTTGGTCCTTAAGAGATGCGAAGAGAACAACTTGGTGTTGAACTGGGAAAAGTTCCACTTCATGGTACAACAAGGGATAGTTCTCGGACATGTGATTTCAAGAAGAGGAATTGAAGTGGACAAAGCTAAGGTGGAGGTGATCAGTAGTTTACAGCCTCCAAAATCCGTGAAGGATGTGAGGTCGTTTCTTGGGCACGCAGGTTTTTACAGAAGATTTATAAAGGACTTTTCAAAGATAACAAGGCCCTTGTGTTTGCTCCTACAGAAAGAAATTGATTTTGAGGTCAGTGAGGAGTGCATGGTAGCTTTTAACACTTTGAAAAGTGCATTGACCACCGCACCAGTAATAATTCCACCTAATTGGGAATTGCCCTTTGAATTAATGTGTGACGCTTCGGATTATGCCATCGGAGCAGTTTTGGGGCAGCGGGTAGACAAGGTTCCGCACGCGATATACTATGCTTCTCGAACCTTGAATGATGCCCAATTGAACTACTCAACAACTGAGAAGGAGCTTCTAGCAGTAGTTTTTGCATTGGAGAAATTCCGAACGTACTTGGTGGGCGCCAAAGTCATTGTATATTCAGACCATGCAGCCCTTCGTCATCTTCTTCAGAAAAAGGATGCCAAGCCTAGATTGATTCGGTGGATTCTCCTGCTACAAGAATTTGACTTGGAGATACGAGACAAGAAAGGTATTGAGAACGTGGTTGCTGATCATCTAAGCAGGTTAGTACTGGAAAATCCGGATGAAGTAGACAAATTGCCATTGCATGATGAAACAAATAATAGCACGGTGTGTATAAAGCTATCTAGAGGGGGGTGAATAGATTTTACGCTTTTTACCCAATTTTTCGTGTTAGTCAAAATTACGAAAATGCCCTCAAGATAATATAACCAAGCAATTGTAATATGGTGCGGAAATTAAAACAACACTTGGTTTTTACGTGGAAACCCTCACGGGAAAAACCACGGGCTATGTAAGTAAGCCACACTCGAACCTCGAATCCACTAAATGTGCAAACGATTACAACCTAATCCCGGAAGTAATCACACACCTACCTAATCCCGGTATGAGTGAACCTAGTCCAATTTGCTTGCGTTCTAAGCAACCTAATCCCGGATGCTACACACAAGACTTACTTTCTCTTTGAAGAGAATACAACCCTAAGTGAATATATGTGAATATCCAAAATGCAACATAGAGCAAGGGAAACCCTATATGCTTAATGATTAATATGCAATTAAGTATAATCCTAGATATCAAAACTAAATGACATGTCAATTAGTTTAGCTAATCAATATTAAGCACAAAACCTAATATGCAAGCACAATATAAAATCTCAAACATACATCATACTCATCTCAATATTGTATCTAAAGCATACAAAATAACAAACAAGTAATTAATTGAGATTGCTAGATAAGAGAAACACAAAACATGTAAGATATTAGTGAAAAGCTTACCAAGCAAAGTATGATGAAGATTCCATGCTAGATGACATCTAGATGATCTAAGATGATGCTAGATGATGATTGATGATCATGAAAAGTGTTTGAGAATCAAGAATGGAGTTCTTGGAATTTTTCTTCTCTTTGAAAAATATCCTAAGTATGAATTCTGAATATGAACTCTCTTGATTGACCTAAAGTCAAAGTGACATATATATAGGGGGCCAAATCAAAGTGTGGTCGTTTAAGTAAGTTTCAAAGAAACGCGCCAATCGGCGGTTTCAATCGGCGGCCTGGCCGCCGTTCATGACCGCCGAATTGAGCTCGTGAAGAACAGAGCATAAACGGCGGTTCATTCGGCGGTTTCGTGACCGCCGATTCCAACCGCCGAAACAGAACAGAGAGATCAAAATCAACCAGGTATGAACGGCGGTTTCGAACGGCGGTTTCATGCCCGCCGTTTCAACCGCCGAATTAGACTGAGAGATAAATCAATCAGGTCTTGAATCGGCGGTTTCGAACGGCGGTCGTGACCGCCGATCTTAACCGCAGAAATGCTTCAGACCAATCTGGACTGAAACGGCGGTTTCATTCGGCGGCCTGGCCGCCGATAATAACCGCCGATCACCTAGATAGGTGAAAACCAAGGAGAAGCCAAGGGCATTCTCCATAGGCGGTCCTCGCGCTAAACCAAGCACATTCTCGTGCATGCGCGGACGTTTCCGAAAGTTATCGGGAAACGAATTAACACAACAACAACACACAATAACACACAATAAAATATAATAAATAAGTGCAAGTGTGAATTGTGACAAATGAAGAGAATGCACACATATGCAATGAATGTTTAGTGTGTGTGTGCTTCTAAATCTCTTCAAAGAAAGGTAAGCACATAGAAATTTACCTTCGGTGCTTATCAACACGAGGTCTTCAAAAGGGTTTCGAACAACAAGACCGATACTTAGGCTACCCTTACAAAGAACCCCCACATATGGTTTGATCACGAAATAAGCCAATTAAAAACAACGGGAATCCTTACACATGAGAAGTTCCCGGATGAACAATTGTTGGCTGTGAAAGATAGTGAACCATGGTATGCTGATTTGGTTAACTATTTGGTAAGTGGAGTAGTCCCGGATGAGTTGAACTCATAAGGAAGACAAAGGTTCATTTCAAGAGCGAAAAAATACTTTTGGGATGACCCTTATTTATACACTCATGGTCCTGATTCTGTGATAAGAAGATGTGTTCCTGAGTCAGAGCAGAGAGACGTTCTAAAATTTTGTCATGAGCTATAATGTGGAGGACATTTTGGTGCAAGAAAGACAGCTTTGAAAGTGTTGCAATCTGGATTCTTCTGGGAATCATTACACAAGGATGCAGTCTGGTTTTGTGTGGCATGCGACAAATGTCAATGTACAGGGAGTATAAGTAGGCAAAATGAGATGCCCTTATCTGGGAATTTGGTGATAGAGCTTTTTGACATATGGGGCATCGATTTCATGGGACCATTCCCACCATCTTATGGTTATAGTTACATTTTAGTAGCAGTTGATTATGTGTCCAAATGGGTAGAAGCGAAGGCCACAAGGAATAATGACAGTCAAACTGTGGTGAAATTTGTGAGGGGGACGATATTTGCAAGATTCGGGACCCCTAGAGCTATCATTAGCGATGGAGGTACGCATTTTTGCAACAGATCCTTTTCTGCACTTTTGAAGAAATATGGTGTACGGCATAAGGTTGCTACACCATACCACCCACAGACTTCAGGACAGGTTGAGGTCAGCAACAGGCAAATAAAGGGTATCCTGGAGAAGACTGTAAATTCAACTCGAATGGATTGGGCTTTGAAGTTAAATGATGCACTGTGGGCCTACCGGACAGCTTTCAAAACGCCTATTGGGATGAGTCCATATAGGTTGGTCTTTGGGAAAGCGTGCCACCTTCCAGTAGAACTTGAACATAGAGCCTTCTGGGCAGTCAGAAAGTTGAACTTTGATTATGACAAGGCCGGTGAGGAGAGGAAACTTCAGCTGTGTGAGCTCGAAGAATTTCGCTTAGAGGCATATGAGAGTGCAAAACTGTACAAGGAGAAGACTAAGTTGATACATGACAAGATGATAGTGCATAAAGATCTTCGTCCAGGTATGCAAGTGCTGGTGTTTAACTCAAGGCTGAAGTTGTTTCCCGGTAAGTTGAGGTCCAGGTGGTTTTGACCTTACGTGGTAACTCACTTTTTTCCCCACGGAGCTGTAGAAGTGCAGAACGAGAAGAATGGCGACAAGTTCAAGGTCAATGGGCATAGGGTAAAACCTTACATTATGGAGCTTGACAAGGTCGTTCAAATGGAGGATGTTGAGCTTACTGAGCCGTAGCGCTCTCACACGTCTTGCCTAGACACTAAATACAGCGTTTGGTGGGAGGCAACCCACCTAGGTAACATTTTCATTTTCTTTTCTATTTCGTTTATTTTCTTTAGAGTTCTTTGAGTCCGTAATTAGTGTGAGTCGTATGTTTAGTGAAAAGTATTATTCAATCCAGGTTTGGGGGTAGTGGAAATTCTAGATATGTGAGTTGTGTGCAGATATGCTTTATGTGTGCTTGTTGTCTTGGTCAGAATCAGGTTCGGACTGCAACGTTTGGGAATTACCGCTGCCCGTGCGGCTCAAGGGACACATGCACGGTCAGCGGTCCAGTCTAACATGACAACACTGGAATGACTCGCGGCCTATACCGTTGAAGAGGAAATTGCATGGTCAGCGGTAACTCCAGCGTGAGTAACACTGGAATGGTTCGCTGGGCTGACCGCCTATGCTGCTGGTGCATGGTCAGCGGTAACGTAAATGAAACGGTGCGTTTGGACTCTCCAGGTAAGCATAATTGCGCCTTACCGCTGGTAGGACCGCTGCGCATGCAGCGTGTCTCATCAGCGGTAGGTAAAAAAGTTGCCCTATTCTTTATAACTGACGAGCAGTCTGGTGGGTCTCATTTGATCCACAGTTGCTGCGTCTTCTCTTGTTCTCTCTTCCCTCCACTTTCTTTTCTTCTCTTCTCAAATTCTCTCCAAGGTTCCGCCTCTCCTAGTTCGACATCAAGGTATGCGTTTCTTCTCTTCTATTATATTTTCTATGGAGTTATCTCATGAAGTTTGATTGATACACAAAGACATGAAGAGATTGTGAGTGGTTGGTGCCTGAATTCGGATTCCTAATTCACTAGACCAATGGGTTTTGTTCTTCGTGGATTATTTAAGCATGATACAGTGTATTGTGGTGTGTTTTACTTGGTATTTAAGGAATTCCGAATTACTGTGTTCTTGAGAGATTTTGAATGTTTTGTTGAATAATGGTTGCCATGCTTGAATTTGAAGGATAGATTGGGTTTAGATGAACCTTGCATGTGATTATTTGGTGTTCCATGTGATTTATATGGCATTGTAAACATAGTTGGAGCCGAATTTTGAAACAAAATGCTGCCGAATTTTTGGTAGAGACTTGTTGTGTAATTTTGGCTTGTGTTATCTGCAGATGGCAATGACTAATCAAGGGAAGCGTCCTCGGGTCAGCACACCCGATAAGAGGAAACAGAAGGCAATACCGAAACAAGCACAAAATAAGGACTTTAAAGATCGTTTCAGCAACTTCCTCAGGCGACCTTGGATTATTGAGAGGGGAATTGATGTTGAGAGTTTGGTGCAGACGCCTGTTCCAGAGATGGTTGCGGACCGTAGATGGGGTGGATATGTTGCACGCCCACCAAGGCCGAACAGGGGTATTGTGGCGGAGTATTATGCTAGTGCTGTACCAGAGAGACTGTTGGTTGGAGACCCGGTTTTAGTGCAGGGTGTTGAGGTCCATATAACTCTGGAGGCCATTAATCAGTACTTTGACGCTCCGGCGGTGGCTATCAGTAACGGTCGAGGAATAGAATATATTGCAGATCTTGACCCTTACAGAGGGAGAGTGGCTGCAGGCCTTAGGATGGATTGACAGGAGGAATGGGGTACATTAGTGAAGCTATACCAGCGCGACACGCATGCTGATGTTACCTTTTGGAACCTTTTCCTGACATACTCACTGATGCCATCCCAGCACCGTACAGAGATCTTTTATGACCAGGCCCGTGTGTTGCTCCGTTTGAGGACAGGTGGCCCTATCAATATTGGACGGATGATTTTCAATGCCATTCATGACGCTAGTGCGCACAATGACCAGTCCATGATATTTCCGTGTTTGATCACTGCTTTCTGTAGACAGGCAGGCATTGATGTGAGTGCAGGGTTAGAGAATCATGACCCGAGTATGATGAACTCGACGAACTGGAACCAACAGTTAGTCCTTAGGGGCCTTCCTCCTATTGGAAATTATGGGGAGAGAAGACGTCGCCGAGAGGCAAGAGAGGCTGAGGCAGCAGCACTTTTACAGGACCAGCCTTTAGGGGCACCAGATGCCGCTCAGCTAGGCGGAGCTCAGCCAGGAGGTGATCCATTTACCACTCTTTTGCAGGCTATGCAGACTCACATGGATTTACGTTTCGGGCAGTTAGAGGGACAGATGGATGCTCGTTTTGACACTATCGAGACGAACATAGAGGAGCTGCGCGGGATGATGACTAGCCAGTTTTCTGTGGCTAGTGGGAGTGGAGCACCGTTTCAGACCCCTATTCCAGACCCGGATCCTTTTGCAGCTGGTGGATCAGGTCTCGAGCCGCAGAACTTTGACCAGCGGACCCCGATCTTGCACTTTGATGATGAGGAGCCGATGCAGGATGACCAGATAGACTCCGATCAAGGGACCGAGATCTTGCAGCTATCAGATGAGGATTGAGGAGATTAGCAGGCTATGGATTTTCTTTTTGAACTTTTATTTTCTTTTGTTTTTTTTTTGTCTTTCACTGCCTGTCTTTTCTTGATTATCAACATTGGGGACAATGTCGAGTATAGGTTTGGGGTGTGTGTCGTTGTTTTGAGTCTGTCGTTCCTGCATTAACTTTGATGAGATGTTTTGGTATGTGACTTTGAAATGATATGCTTAAATCACTGGGTTTAAACTAACATCTTGCCACTGAGAGTATTGCATTGCATTTTTCATAACTTATGACATGCTCTTGATGTGATAGTGGATAGGATGCATAGTCGGATTGCCATGATTAATAGTGGAGACTACCCTGTGAGTTCACTAAGCCAAAGTGCGTACATAAATGATATATATGAGGGATTATTTTGAGTCTGTCGTTCCTACATTAACTTTGATGAGATGTTTTGGTATGTGACTTTGAAATGATATGCTTAAATCACTGGGTTTAAACTAACATCTTGCCACTGAGAGTATTGCATTGCATTTTTCATAACTTATGACATGCTCTTGATGTGATAGTGGATAGGATGCATAGTCGGATTGCCATGATTAATAGTGGAGACTACCCTGTGAGTTCACTAAGCCAAAGTGCGTACATAAATGATATATATGAGGGATTATTTTGTTTATACTCTTTAAACACTCAAGTAGGTTCCTAGCTTTAGATTTGATCTCTATAGGTTGAACATTGAGCATTATAGAGCATTCATCATAAAAAGATTTCACATGTTATCTTTAATCTTGAGTAAGTCGAACCAGTGGAAGTGATTTTAGACTATGTGTGCATGAACTACTTAAAAGGCTTGTAATATTTCCTACCCTTGTGTGTGTGCTCCATAGCCCTGTTTGAAGCCAAACACTGGTTGCCTTTTCTTTCTTCACCATATTTACTGTAACCCATGCAAGCCATATTATAGCCATACCTGTTAACTTGGGATCATATGTTTTTGTTCTCTCCATTGATCTGTAACTAAACCTATAACTAGGGGATGATGTAACCGATTTTGGATAACTCTATGTGAACAATTAGTCTATCTTTTGTTAATCAATTTGGTTTCGTTTTGTTTATTGAATTAATTGCTCTATTCTACTTTCTCTGATTATGTTGTGACCGCAAGTGATTTGAGTTTTGTAGTTTAGTTTATCTATGAGATTAGGGTTTAGGTGTGGATGACCGTTCCATTTAAATCTGAATCAAAAGCTTAATAAACAGGAAAATTGATATATGCATGACCGTGCTATGTTAATTTGGCTTAGAGTTTTGTGTAAAATATGGGTTTTGACAATTGCTCATTACATGACCGTGTGTGAGTAGTAGGAAGAACCCTAGATCATTAATCCGTATTTGTTGCATGACCGTGTGCGAGTATTGGAAAGGATCTTTGAACCTAATTGAATTATCTTGAAAACAAGCCCGTAACTGGATTGAAGTGTTTAACGAGACTGATTGTGAGCATTGAGTGTCTAAGAAAGGTGCATCGATTCCCTAGTATTTCTCTCCATATATTCATTCTTTGATTTGATTATTCTTTGATTTGATTTTAATTGATTTTAAGTTTTTAGTTCAAGTAGTCATAATTTAGGTTAATTTTAGAGTTAAACAATCTTCCAAAGAAAAGCATTATGCAATTTAGTTTTCGCATTTAGAGTAACCTTTTGCTAGATTAATTGGTTTTGACCAATAAAATCGCCGATCCCAGTGAACGAACTTTCTTAGTAAATTGAACACAGATTTTACTGCATCAGCCATCCAGAATTGTAGGTGTTCGAGTAAGGATCGTTTCTCCCTCTTTGGTAATTGAAAGCTTGAACCTCTTCTGTCTCAAATGGTATCCCGTCTCCATCTTGCACTTAGTTCACCCCTAACTGCTGTTGAGTCCTATTCGAGTTCTGGGCCATCAGAGCTTGTACTTGCTTAGCTAGATTTGCCATCTGAATTTCCACCCCAGTAGTCTGGTTGACCTCATACTTACCACCCTTTCTGACAGTTGAACTTCAATGTTGGAAGTTTAGAGCCAAAGTTTCATAGATCTCAGCAATCTCTAAAGCAGATTTCCTGGTGATGATACCCCCACAAGCGTTGTCAACAATGGCCTGTGTGAAAGGTGTCAATCCATCATAAAAAGTGTGGACTTTGTACTCTTCTGTCACCATGTGAGGGGGAATTTTATCTAACAGCTCTTTATATCGCGACCATGCTTCATGGAACGACTCACCATCTTCTTCACCGAAACTAGCTATCTTGATTTGGACTTCTTTTGCTTTTGAAGCAGGGAAAAATCTGTTGAAAAATGCAGTGCACACGTCAACCCATGATCTCAAAGATCATGCCCTTACTGAATTGTACCACTTGATGCCCTTGTCCTTCAAGCAATACCGAAAACACCTCATCCTTAACTGCTCTTCTGTTAATCGGCCTATCGGGAAATGCTCTACGACACCTTGATAGTCCTTCATAAACTGGAGGCAGTCTTCTGTTGCCAAACCGTGAAAAGATGGTAGCGCATTTAAGTGCATACTTCTTAACTCATAACTCCTAGCTACGCCATCTAACACAATTGGCTGTGGTTGATTGCCCAGCATCGGTTGTCCGGACTCTCTCATAATTCTGATATCATCCTCTAGTGCACGTCTTGGAGAACCAGGTGGATTGTCTCGAATTTCCTGTCTATTTTGAACACCTTGTTCATCATGAACCTCTCTTTCAGCCTGAATAACCCAGTCACATTGCTCATCTCAATCACCCATGTCCTCAACCAAAGGATCTAACTCTTCAAACTGTCTAGCAACCCGGCCTACTCGGTCAATCTCGTCGTTAGCAGGGATCAGAATACCTCCACGCGAACGACGTCCGTTCATACTTCTGTAAAACCTGAAACACCAAAAACACAACTACCACGTGGTAAAATGAAACAAAAGAAAAACTAAAACTTAAAACAAAATCTAATGACACACACTACCTAACTTAAACTAACTAGATTCAACTAATAGAATCTATACCAAACCCCGGCAGCGGCACCAAAATTGATGCAGTAAAATCTATGTTCAATTTACTAAGAAAGTTCGTTCACTAGGATCGGTGGTTCTATCAGTCAAAGCCAATTAATCTAGTAAGGATTTACTCTAAATGCGAAAGGACTAAATTGCATAATGCTTTACTTTGGAAGTTTGTTGAAATCTAAAATTAACCTAAATTATGAGAATCTAAACTAAAAGACTAAAATCAAATTAAATCAAAGATCACACAAGGGATGAATATATGGAGAGAAATACTAGAGAATCGATACACCTTTCTTAGACACTCAATGCTCACCATCAGTCTTGTTAAACACTTCAATCTAGTTTACGGGCTTGTTTTCAAGATAACTCAATTAGGTTCAAAGATCCTTTCCAATACTCGCACATGGTCATGCAACGAATACATAATAATGATCTAGGGTTCTTCCTATTACTCACACACGGTCATGTAATGAGCAATTGTCAAAACTCATCTATTACATAAAACTCTAAGCCAAATTAACATAGCACGGTCATGCATATATCAATTTTCTTGTTTATTAAGCTTTTGATTCAGATTTAAATGGAACGGTCATCCACACCTAAACCCTAATCTCATAGATAAACTAAACTACAAAACTCAAATCACTTGCGGTCACAACATAATCAGAGAAAGTAGAATAGAGCAATTAATTCAATAAACAAAACGAAACCCAATTGATTAACAAAAGATAGACTAATTGTTCACATAGAGTTATCCAAAATCGGTTACAACAATCCCCTAGTTAGAGGTTTAGTTACACATCAATGGAGAGAACAAAAACATAGAAGAGAAGAAGAGAAAACCTATAATGGTGAGATGCTCTTGTCTTGAAGTCTCCGTCGTCTTCTTGATTCCAATAATCTTCAAATGATGGAACTTCTGGTAGAATGAATGAAAATCCTCGTGTGTTTTATGTGTGTCTCTCTTTATTCCCCCCTAGTCGGCCTCTTTATATTTTTCTTTTTCATTAGGTCTTCTGCCCTGTCCTGAGAAACGAAGAATGCGGAGGACCGCTGCCCGTGCCGCTAGAGAGGCACTTGCATGGGCAGCGGTAATTCAAGCGGCCACATACTGTTCTGGCTCGCTGGGTAGGTCGCTGGGTGGGAGCTTGCATGCTGAGCGGCATGGGCCGCGGTAAATCAACCTTTGCCATCCGCCTACTCACCGCTGGTGGTGCACATGCATATTGAGCGACATGGGCCGCGGTAAATCACACTTTTAGCCTATTTCTTCATCTTTTGACTCCATCTTCTCCCAAATAAAATCCGATCAATACCTCAATGGAAAACGACCTACAAAGGCTCAACAAACACATCAACCCACCAAAATAACAAGCAAAACATAGGAAAAACGGGCGAAATAAAAGCATCGAATTAGACTGATCATTATAATTTCTATATCCTTGCTTTAATTCATGACAAATGGTGAAATTGGTTTGAATTTTTTAGGAAACCTTTGTCATTTACTTTGCCAAATACCATTGTTTTTGGACTTGAATGCAACATGTCTTGCAAGCAAAGCATTATTATCACACATTTTCATAAAATAAATCTACTTGCCTCTTTCCCATTTAATTAAGTTGCATAACGTGGCTTATATGATTATGCAAATATCTTGTATGCTACTATCTCTCTTTGCTACAAGTGACCTGGTTGGGGATACTCCTTTGCCTATCTCATGACAAAAAGGGGGAGTAGTATGTATTAAGGGAGTTGTAGTAGTTGATTCGCATATTGGGGAGATTGCTTATTGATGGGGAGTAACCCATCGAGGGGGGGGGGGGGGGGGGGGGCATTGCATTGCACTTCATAGCACGTTGTTGCTTATTTTCTTTAATGCATATGCTTGTATTTTGTTTTGATTACACTTGATCACTTCACATACACTTGTCTTGGAAAGTGTAGTTATTTTGTTTTGAAGGATTGGCTGTTCTACAAGAGATTGAAAACTTGAAGATCTAGCTTTTAGATATCTCTTTGTAATGTAGAAAAACCTTGTTGTCCTTAAGTTTATTTTGTGAGGATCAATTGTGAGTGGTGGTTTTGTCACGAAATACCCAAAGGGTGAGATTGTAAATTCCTCATTTTTGATTGGCTTATTTTGGTGGCAAACCACATTTGGGGTTTTAATATGTAAAGGTAGCTTAGGCACTTAATTGTTGGTGATTATGCTCAACAAAGGCCCTCTCAAGACCTCAAGATGATAAGCACTTCAAAGGTAAATCACTTGTGCTTAATTCCATTGAAAAGACTAGTTGCACACACACACAACTCATGCATTTCCATACTTCTTGTATTTTATGTGTTTCATGTTGTGCACATTCATGTTCTTAAACTCTCTTCATGCATATTATATATGCTTACATCTTGATTGATTATTGCCAAATCATTTTAGGCATTAGGATGCATTCTCTTCACACTTCACACTTGCACATCTTTGTTGGTTTGTGTTGTGTTGTTAGTATGTCAAATAATTCATTTCCTGAAGTTTGTTCGGAAACGTCCATGCATGCACATTGGTGTGCTTGGTTTAGTGCAAGGATCGTCATATGTTAAGGCTCTTTTCTTCTCCTTTGGTTTCACCATATTTGGTGAAATAGCGGTTATATCGGCGGCCCCAACCTCTGAATGAAACCGTCATCTTATTCCAAAAGGTTCTAGAATGAATCTGCAGTTATGATCGGTGGCGTGGCCGCCGAATAGAACTGCTATTTTTTTACCTGATGCTCTCGAGTTCAAAATCACGGTTGTGATCGACGGTCATGAAACCACTGAATTAAACCGTCGATGATACCTGATGCTCTCGGGTTCATTTCTACGGTTGTGATCGGCGGTTTCCAACTACCGATTGAAACCGCAGATCGGTGCATTTTAAGGGCAAACTTGTCTTTTCACCTCGCCTTTTCTTGCTCTCTATAAATATATCATTGTCTCATTCTCTTGAACTCAGCTCTTGAATATTAAGAACCTTAAAGAAACATTAAGAGATACTTGAGAGAAAATGCAAAAAGATTGCTCCTTTAATCCTCTAAACTCATTTCCATGTGCATCAAACATCATCTAGAATCATCTAGGATGTATCTATGCATGGGTCTTCTTTAACACACATAACATGGTAAGTTGAACATCATCTATTCATTTTTTGTGTTCTTACTTAGTAAGAAATCTCATTTATAACTTGTATGCATTTAGATTATGTTCTATCTACAAGATTGAGATTTTTGTGTTGATTGATTAAGTTGTTGTTTTGTGATAGCTAGGATTTCAAGTTTATATAATATCTAGCTAAGTATCTCATTGATTGATTGAGATTGGTTGACATGCTTATACATGATTAGATTAGCATTTATTGTGTGACTAAATGCTTTGATTCTACCACATGAATATATGTTAAGTATAAGTTGAATACTTTCTGAAACATATTGTTGATTGATTGTGGTTATTTGTGATAGCTAGCATATTAAGTGATTTCATGCCATCTAGCTAGGTATTTATGTTTATTCATTTAGACATTGACTATTAGAGTTTATTGATTTGTCTTTAAATCTCTCATTAAGCATCTAGTGTAACCTAACATTATTTGCATCTTGAATATCATCATATTCACATAGGTTGTGGATCTCTTCTTTGAGAAGATAAGTCTTGTGGCTAAGTTGCTTAGAGCACAAGCAAGTGAGTCTAGAACGATATTAAAGGTCTGTAGGGTAGTAGTGGTGGGTTAATGACTGAGAATGGTTGAGGGCAACCTAGGTTGTAAACATCATTACAAATAATGGATTTGAGGACTGTGTGTGGCTAGCATAATAGCTCGTGGTTTTTCCTTACTGAAGGTTTCCACGTAAAAAATCAAGTGTTCTTTAATTTCCGCACTTGATTTTATTGTTTGTTGAATTAGGTTTATTTTTGAATATTGACTAATCCGAAAAAGTTGGTAATAATCTGATTAACAACCCGTTCACCCCTCTTTATGTTGTTTTAGACTTGATGGCTAGCAAAATAGCTCATGGTTTTTCCTTACTGAAGGTTTCCACGTAAAAAATCAAGTGTTCTTTAATTTCCGCACTTTATTCTTGATTTTATTGTTTGTTGAATTAGACTTATTTTTGAATATTGACTAATTTGAAAAAGTTGGTAATAATCTGATTAACAACCCGTTCACCCCTCTCTATGTTGTTTTAGACGCACACGTAATATTTGTTTCACTAAGCAAAATACAATCAACTAATTCTAAGTATGGAAAACAATAAATTGCAAGTTGATTGATTTACGTGAGAAATCCACGACTGGGAAAAACTCACGGGCTAATATGCTAGCCACATATGGTCCTCAAATCTACTACTTGTAATGATGTTTACAATCTAGGTTGATGATGAACACATAAAAATGCATGTTTAATAGAGTTGAAATTATTATTTTACACTAGTAGTGTCATTAACTCTCCTAACTTAAGCACATATACACTTTTGTCTTTTATTTTTGATATTGTTATTTTGATGCAGGTTACTTGAAATTGGCATAACTTTTCATTAAATTATCAGATTGATCCCATTCTTTTTCCTATGGAAAGATGATTCAATTTCCTACAAAAATGCATCTATGTTGAATTCAAGATTCAGACGTTTTGAAGGCCAAACAGAGGATGGAAGAGGACATATTCACAGTTTCCGCACACATTAAACATGCTTCAGATTTTTGAGCATAACTTGAGCTACAGATTTTAGATAATTACAAACCAAACCATTCTGGACAGCTAAGTCAAAAATACACACTTCTTATGTTCATGTCAAAGGCCAATTCAGAAGCAAGCAGCACAAAATCTGGGTTCAAAGACAGTATATGCATAGGCAATCCAAAATTGTCAATGTTAGGCGGCTAAACATTAATTAACCATGTTCCCCTTTTGTGACCCATTTGCCCTTTGAGCTCTCTATAAAAAGAGGCCTTGTAGATGGCTGAAAATACACCTTGAAAATCTTAATTTATCTCTTGAATCATCTTGGTTCATTGCAAGTTTACCTTGCATGTATTATTATTATTTCTCTATTTCAATATAAACTTTCTTCTTGCCAATCAATTTTCTTTTATATGTTTTTCATTTTATATTTCCATACTTATTTCTATTTCCATGAGTAACTAGTTTCATTATGCTAACGTGAAAAGGTGAAGCTCTTAGTATGAAAATAAAGGTTTATTAAAACTCTTAAATTGTGATTAATGTTTATATTCATTTGTTATTCACTTATATGATTTATATTTCTTTTTTCTTTATTAACCTGACTTTAACCTTGATTTCTCTCTTGTGTATGAGGATCTTGACTTATTCTAGACAATCCTATAAATGGATACTTGAATCCTTTTGGACGGTTGTGTCCTTCTAGATATTGTAAGGTTTTAGTTATACCTACGCCTCTAGCAAAGGAATCTTGACTCATGGTAGTGAGAGTACCTAAAACCCATTAAATCAAAGAGTGGGTAATCCTTGTAATTTAATAAAATGGAAAGAAATATAATATCATATATATATATATATATATATATTCAAACGAGCTTAGATTGTTGTATTTTCCAATTGGAATCTCCTTTGTGTGTGGATTCCAATTGAGTTATAAAAAGAGTTAAATAAACCTTTATTCTAAAAACCAAGAGTGGAACCTCTAACCTTAGCATACATATTTTTATTTGAGTAATTTTATCATTATATTTGCCCATCATTCACCAATTTAATCATTTTATTTCTTGATATCTCTTGAGATTATTGTTGGTTATTGTGAACATTAAAACTCCTTCCCTGAGGAATGACCCCGTACTTAAAGGGTTATATTATTACTTTGACACTCTTACACTTGGGAGTAAAATTCCTTTTTCCAGACATGTCAGTTGACCTCAACCATTTTCGGTCACTAACCCACCACTACTACCCAACGGGCCTTTAATAGCGATTCTAGACCTACTTGCTTGTGCACTAAACAACTTAGTCACAAGGCTTTAGTCATAATGAAGAGAATACAACCTATGTGTAAATCAAGTGCACAAATGCTAGGTTAACACATTTAATGCTTGTCAAATCATGCATGAGCATGTCAATCAATCCTAAATATCATGTGTCTACATGTCATATAAAACTTAGCTATAAAAGATTAAAAACGATTCTAGATGCAATAGCTATCACAATTCAACAACTCAATCAATCAACACAAAAATCTCAATCTTGTATATAAAATCTAATCTAGATGAATACAAGTAATAAATGAGATTTCTTGCTAAGTAATAACACAAAAAATGGATTAAAATGATGTTCAACTTACCAAGTCGTATGTGTTGAAGAAGGACCATGCAAGAATGCATCCTAGATGAAGCTAGATGATGCTAGATTATAATTGATGCACATGGAAATTAGTTTGAATGATCAAAGATGAGTTCTTGGATGATTTTCTCTCATGGAAAATGCTGTCTCTCAAAAATATGATTTTGAACTCTTAGAAACTGACCTAGAGACAAAGTGGCACTTATATATGAGGTTTACATGAAGCTACAACGTTTTGATCATATTTTATGTAAGGATTCCCGTTGTTTTTAATTGGCTTATTTCGTGATCAAACCATATGTGGGGGTTCTTTGTAAGGGTAGCCTAAGTATCGGTCTTAATGTTCGAAGCCCTTTGAAGACCTCGTGTTGATAAGCACCGAAGGTAAATTTCTATGTGCTTACTTTTCTTTGAAGAGATTAGTTGCACACACACACTTAACATTCTTTGCATTCTTACATTTGTGTGCATTCTCTTCATATGTCACATTACACACTAGCACTTTGATTGTTATATCTTGTTGTGTATTTATGTGTCTTGTAATTCGTTTCCCGATAGTGTTCGGAAACGTCCGCGCATGCACTAGAATGTGCTTGGTTTTACGTGAAGACCGCCCACGGAGAATGCCCTTGGCTTCTCCTTGGTTTTCACCTCTGTTGGTGATCGGCGGTTATGATCGGCGGCCTGGCCGCCGAATGAAACCGCCGTTTGCTTCCAGGAGCAATTCTGCGGTCACGATCGGCGGTCACGACCGCCGTTAGAAACCGCCATTCATACCTGATCGATTTCGATCTCTCGGGTCTGATTCGGCGGTCACGAAACCGCCGAATGAACCGCCGTTTATGCTCTGTTCTTCACGAGCTCAATTCGGCGGTCATTATCGGCGGCCCGGCCGCCGATTGAAACCGCCGAACTGTGCGTTTCAAGGGCAAACTTGTCTTTTCTCATGCCCTGTTCTTGATGCCTATAAATATCACACTTTCTCATTTTCAGATTTAATGTTCTTTAACTCTAAGAACCCTAAACTTAAAAGAGAGACATTTGAGAGAAAATCAAATCAAGAACACCTTTTTAACACTCAAAAACCATTCTCATATGCATCAAAATATCATCTAGCATTTTCTAGCTTAGTTAGGATGCTTGCTTGCATGGGTTTTGGTCAACACATATTCTTTGGTAAGTTCTTCACTATTATCATACATAATTAGTGTTTTATTTATCATTGACATCTCTTATATTATTTGTATGCTCTTGAATATATTCTAGATACAAATTAGAGATTGTTGTGTTGACATGATTGAGTGTTGTATTTTTGATAGCTATCTAGGTTTTGTTAATCTATGTTTAGCTAAGCTATTTGACATGTCATCTAGCTTTTAATATCTAGGATTGAATTAATTGCATATTCACTATCCTAGATAAGCATATAGAGTAACCTAGCTCTTAATTGCATTTTGGATATTTTATATATTCACATAGGTTGTATATTCTCTTCATAAAGAAAGTAAGTCTTGTGTGTAGCATCCGGGATTAGGTTGCTTAGAACGCAAGCAAATTGGACTAGGTTCACTCATACCGGGATTAGGTAGGTGTGTGATTACTTCCGGGATTAGGTTGTAATCGTTTGCACATTTAGTGGATTCGAGGTTCGAGTGTGGCTTACTTACATAGCCCGTGGTTTTTCCCGTGAGGGTTTCCACGTAAAAACCAAGTGTTGTTTTAATTTCCGCACCATATTACAATTGCTTGGTTATATTATCTTGAGGGCATTTTCGTAATTTTGACTAACACGAAAAATTGGGTAAAAAGCGTAAAATCTATTCACCCCCCCTCTAGATAGCTTTATACACACCGTGCTATTATTTGTTTCAATTGGTATCAGAGCGGGTTCCTAGACATACATAGGTGATCCTTGCTCATTTTGGTGTGTTTTGCATTTTGTGTGATTTTTTTATTTATTCATACATTTTGCATTCATCTCATTTGCATTCATCCAAACACTATGAGTGGTTTCGGGATAAGCAAAGAGGGAGCGTCGAGCGTGAGGCCACCGTTGCTCACCGGCGATAATTACTCCTCATGGAAGGGGAAGATGGAAGCATACATATGCCAAATCCATGATAAGGCATGGATGGCGGTTGAAGATGGATATGCTCCACCTATGATGACTTCTACGGATGGAGGAGAAGAAGTTCTCAAGCCTAAGGCACAGTGGAGTCCTCAAGAATTTATTGACTCCATGTGGAACAACAAGGCTATTCATGCCATCCGATGTGCAGTGAGTGAAAATCAGTACAAACTGATTCAAATTACTAGGATTGCTAAAGAGGCATGGGACATCCTAGAAGTTGCACATGAAGGCACCGAGGTTGTCAAGGACTCAAAGCTTCAAGTCTTTCAAACTCGGTTTGAGACCATTAGGATGGAAGAGCACGAGCACTTCAATGACTTCCAAGTGTGACTAATGGACATTGTGAACCAAAGTCACCAACTTGGTGATCCTTACTCGGATAGAAGAATCAAGCAAAAGATCATGCGATCACTTCCCGAGAGGTTCGAACCCAAAGTGACGACTTTAGAAGAAAATGACACTTACAAGGAAATGAAGCCGAGTGAAGTCATTGGAAGACTTCTAGCCTATGTTTATTCTTGTATTTTGCATCTAGACTTTTATTACTTGTGATTTCACATGTTTAGGTCTATTTGTACCATGGAATGTATTGATCACATGTTCTATGTTGAATTGATTGTTTGCATCATTTGCATTCACATGATCACACTAGGAAGTCCTTGTAAAAGGCATGAAGTCTTGGTTAGAGTCGGGATGACTCGGATAGCCAAGCAAGAAGACTTGCCTAGAGTCGGGATGACTCGGATAGGTAAGCATGAAGTCTTGGTTAGAGTCGGGATGACTCGGATAGCCAAGCAAGAAGACTTGCCTAGAGTCGGGATGACTCGGATGGGTAAGCAAGAAGTCATGGCTAGAGTCGGGAGGACTCGGATAGTCATGCATGGGAGGTTCCCTAGAGGCATGAGTGCCTTGGATAGGGAGTTGGCTATTATATTGGTAGGCCTAGGCGTATGGTTAGACATAGACTCCAAAAGAGCGGGGTACACGGGAGGTGTATGCACTCTTGAGGAATTTCTAATCTTCCATCGATGTTGGTTTTGTGTGTTGTCCAATATATGGTGGTTCCGCATCATTGAGGGATTTCATACTTTCCAATAGGGTTGGGTAGACTTAGACTCCACTAGGTTGGGTGAGCTAAAGATTGGTCACTTTGTGGATTCTCTATTTTTATCATCCAATATATATAGTACCCTAATGGTTGTATTTCAACCTGTGGATGTTTCCTCCTTGGAGGTTTTACCACGTTAAAAAATCTCTTGTGTTAATTCTTCCTATCTCTATATTTTATATTTTATTTGTGTAAATTATTATCTTGTTTCATATTATTCACTTGTGATATATAGTGAAGCAAGTATTTGTAAAGTGTGATTTGTGCATTCATTCTTTTGATCATTTTTGTATATATGATTCTTTTGTATATTGTAATTTTTGTATAGTGATATTTGATCACTCTTGTAACTCATTGAACATCTATTGAAATACAAGTATTATTTGTTGATGTGTTTATTTGTTCTTATACCTCACACAACTAGGTGATATACATAGACCTTGTTCACATGATTATATTCTCATATTGTCTATGTATGTCTTTCTTGGTTTATTTTGTTGTGTGTAAGGCTACCTTGAGGGACAAACAAAAGTTTGTTCAAGGGATTGAAAATAGGTGTAAAAACCTATTCACCCCCCTCTAGGTATGCCTTTAGCAATTTAACTACGTTTGTATACTTTCACATCCATAAGATGATATTATACTCTCATTGTATAAATGGAGCCACGATGTCCATATCTATAAATGAAGTCCTCTATCGATTAACAAATGAATATCACCAAACTATCGAGGATAGACTATGCTATATAATTGTACTCATTGATAACTCAAATGATACCACTTGCAACCATAAGTCCATCATTTATCTCATGATTAAGATAGACTCTCTGATTGTCCTGATAATGAAAAGA
Organism: Acer yangbiense; assembly: GCA_008009225.1. Taxonomy (NCBI): domain Eukaryota; kingdom Viridiplantae; phylum Streptophyta; class Magnoliopsida; order Sapindales; family Sapindaceae; genus Acer; species Acer yangbiense. Next base: position 10,468,865 of record CM017765.1, on the reverse strand, counting down.
CTTTTATCTATTGACGGTTCTGGATAAAATATTTCATTGTGATTCAGTTCGATGCACCCAGTGCACTATATTCTTTTACTCGAAGATCCTCCGATGATTTTAGACTCATCATAACACATTTGATCCCACTTAAATGCTAGTAAAAGAATTCTACAACTTTAACAAGATAAAGGTGCCCAACCTTTAACTTAAGTTGTGAACATTATTCAAGACTAACTAAAGAATTCTGTCTACCTCATACATATCCAGATGTACGAACAATTCTTCTTTTCTCATAGTCTTTTGACCTTATGATTATTTACTTTTGACAATTATAATATTCAATCTATAAATGCTATAAGATTTGTTTAAAACAGAAATCACTTTATTAATATGAAAAGATTGTCAAAAACAATATTACACTCTTGCTATTGAGCATAATCCTAACAATATTTTTGATTGATATTGGCTAGAATATTTTGTTGGATAGCATGTATTAAGGGGGAGCATACTGTAAGGATTCCCGTTGTTTTTAATTGGCTTATTTCGTGATCAAACCATATGTGGGGGTTCTTTGTAAGGGTAGCCTAAGTATCGGTCTTCTTGTTCGAAGCCCTTTGAAGACCTCGTGTTGATAAGCACCGAAGGTAAATTTCTATGTGCTTACTTTTCTTTGAAGAGATTTAGAAGCACACACACACTAAACATTCATTGCATATGTGTGCATTCTCTTCATTTGTCACAATTCACACTTGCACTTATTTATTATATTTTGTTGTGTGTTATTGTGTCTTGTTGTTGTGTTAATTCGTTTCCCGATAACTTTCGGAAACGTCCGCGCATGCACGAGAATGTGCTTGGTTTAGCGCGAGGACCGCCTATGGAGAATGCCCTTGGCTTCTCCTTGGTTTTCACCTTTCTAGGTGATCGGCGGTTATGATCGGCGGCCTGGACGCCGAATTAAACCGCCGTTTCAGTCCAGATTGGTCTGAAGCTTTTCTGCGGTTAAGATCGGCGGTCACGACCGCCGTTCAAAACCGCCGTTTCAAGACCTGATTGATTTATCTCTCGGTCTAATTCGGCGGTTGAAACGGCGGGCATTAAACCGCCGTTCAAAACCGCCGTTTCAAGACCTGATTGATTTATCTCTCGGTCTAATTCGGCGGTTGAAACGGCGGGCATTAAACCGTCGTTCGAAACCGCCGTTCATACCTGGTCGATTTTGATCTCTCTGTTCTGTTTCGGCGGTTGGAATCGGCGGTCACGAAACCGCCGAATGAACCGCCGTTTATGCTCTGTTCTTCACGAGCTCAATTCGGCGGTCATTAACGGCGGCCTGGCCGCCGATTGAAACCGCCGATTGGCGCGTTTCTTTGAAACTTACTTAAACGACCACACTTTGATTTGGCACCCTATATATATGCCACTTTGACTTTAGGTCAATTAAGAGAGTTCATATTCAGAATTCACACTTAGGATATTTTTCAAAGAGAAGAAAAATTCCAAGAACTCCATTCTTGATTCTCAAACACTTTTCATGATCATCAATCATCATCTAGCATCATCTTAGATCATCTAGATGTCATCTAGCATGGAATCTTCATCATACTTTGCTTGGTAAGCTTTTCACTAATATCTTACATGTTTTGTGTTTCTCTTATCTAGAAATCTCAATTAATTACTTGTTTGTTATTTTGTATGCTTTAGATACAATATTGAGATGAGTATGATGTATGTTTGAGATTTTATATTGTGCTTGCATATTAGGTTTTGTGCTTAATATTGATTAGCTAAACTAATTGACATGTCATTTAGTTTTGATATCTAGGATTATACTTAATTGCATATTAATCATCTTAGATAAGCATATAGGGTTTCCCTTGCTCTATGTTGCATTTTGGATATTCACATATATTCACTTAGGGTTGTATTCTCTTCAAAGAGAAAGTAAGTCTTGTGTGTAGCATCCGGGATTAGGTTGCTTAGAACGCAAGCAAATTGGACTAGGTTCACTCATACCGGGATTAGGTAGGTGTGTGATTACTTCCGGGATTAGGTTGTAATCGTTTGCACATTTAGTGGATTCGAGGTTCGAGTGTGGCTTACTTACATAGCCCGTGGTTTTTCCCGTGAGGGTTTCCACGTAAAAACCAAGTGTTGTTTTAATTTCCGCACCATATTACAATTGCTTGGTTATATTATCTTGAGGGCATTTTCGTAATTTTGACTAACACGAAAAATTGGGTAAAAAGCGTAAAATCTATTCACCCCCCCTCTAGATAGCTTTATACACACCGTGCTATTATTTGTTTCACATACATGATCCATTTGAACTTTAAATGTTTTATTTTCTTGCCAATGAATGTATATTGCCATATGTGTTGTCTCTTGGATATTTTTGTGCTTTCAAGTTATTTTTAGGTGATATCAAGAGAAGACCAAGATAAAGTTCAAGACTTGTTGTTGGAAATTTGTCTAGAAAATGTGCAACTCATTGTACTTGTTGTGACCAAATTTTCTTTGTAATTGTTTTAGTATATGTATAGGGGTTTTGACATGGAATTTGCCAAAGGGGGAGATTGTTAGGTTTTTGGTTTGTCTTGGCATATATTCCATATCAAAGCGATGTTTTTCTTGTATCGATTAGTGGTCTTAGGATTGATGATTTGAAGCTTCAAAGAAAGGCTCGGCCACATTTCATGCAAGTTGGTGTTGTTCAAGGAGGAACGTGCTTCATTGCACAATAAAGGTAAAATAGACCTCTTTCCTCTTACAAGGCTAAGCACACACACACATGGCATTCATTTGTGTCCTTGCATAGTTGTACACCATTTATATATCATTTTCACACACTTGGTAATGTATGCTCATGCATTAGATTTAAATTGATAAACATTGTTAATTGCATGGTCTAGGATTATGTCTAGGAAATGGCATACGTGTGTGACTTTGTGTTTATTTGTTTCCATTTTATTGATTTTGTACTTGAACATCATCTTTTATGATTCCTTATTGAGTCCCGGTCATTTCGGTTACTCATTCATTAGGTTTCGAGTCCAAACGATGTAGCTACGCTACTTTTTGTTCTCATTCGTTGAGTTGTTTTCGTCATCGTATTCCGAGATGAATTCTTAACTTTTTATCAAAGTTTCATAGTTGTCGTTATGTGTGAGGGAGTCATGATTCGTAATCCAAAGACGAATTTAACATTGAAGTTCGGAGGCCCGGATATGGCGGAAGAACCCAAGCGGAGTGCGAGAGGAGCAAGCATGGCCAACGGCCAAGCTAAGTGGTCACATGTGGAGGCCGTGTGCCACACGGCCAGGCAGGCCCTTTGCCCACGTGTGCAACACGCGCCCCACACTGATGAGAATCAAGAAGCATCACCAAAGGATCACTTGCATGTTCCAGTTGGGCCAATTACAAGGGGCCAAGAGGATCAAAGAAGCATTTAATGATGGGCTGATTCTGAGTTGCTGAAGTCCAAGTTCGGTCCACATGAAGACCAAATCCGGGCTGAACTTCGTGGGCCTCTATAGAGAGCATCTAAGATTGGATCGTCTACTATAATATGTTTCTGGAAAGCCCAAGACGAGCCCTACAGATGTTATGAAGACTCCGTCCTCCGTAAAAGATCACAACAGGCCCAAATTCGGACATCTATCTTGTTGCATGAAGACTTGAGTTGAGGAGTCCGAATTTCAGCTTTTTCCTTTTTTAGTTTCCAAAGAATAATGAGCTGATTTGTTTCCCAAATTAAGGGGCTGATTTGTTTCCAAATTTAGCCTTCCAAATAGGGAGCAAGTCAACTAATTGCATGTTTTAATCTTTATTTTCTTTCCTATTTGTAAGGCAATTATTGCCCAATTTGGTTTCCTGATTGTAAGGCATTAATTGCCGAATAGTTTATTTCATTTTCTTTTTCTATCTAGGGTTTAGATCTTTTCTTAGTATTTAAAGGACGCATTGATGTATTATTAGGTAGACTAGATTTTGGAATGAAAAAAATATTATTTGAGAGAACATTTTCTCTTGGTTCTTCATTGAACTATGAACTTATCAAGGTTCTACCTTGTGGCGTTCAAACCTTGACTTATCACTCACCTTCTTCTTGTTCCTGAGTGTGGCGTCTACAACCTTCTTGATACCATTGGTTCTTATCTCCATATAGATAACGGGTCGCTGTCCTTTTTATTTTCTTTGTTTATAAACTTGAATTAGAAAACGATCCTTCGTTCCCATATATTGGTTCCGGGTCTCACTACTCTTGGTGAGGTTCATATCACACATGGGCTGCTGATGTGGCACCACGTGATTGGTGGCTTCTTTCCTTCTCTCTCTTCCTTTTAAATATTTCCTTTCCCTCCCATTTTATTCCAAGAAGAAAAATTAGAATATCTCAAGTGCTGAAATTTTCTCTCAACTTTTCTCACCTTCCAAACACCATAACTTTCTCATACAAAGTCGGAATTGGTTGATTCAAGTTGTAGATTGTTTGTATTCCAGTACTCTACCTTTTCCAAGTGGTCTTGCAGTAGTTTGATCAATATTTCAAGTGGTTTCACCATCAAAACCGAACCAGCCTGTGATTGCAAGGTAGTTGTCATATCTTTGAGATTTCTTCTTTTATAACCTTCAATTTGCTTGAGGTTTCTTCTTCTATATGTATATATATGTATGGTGAATGCTATTGAGAAAGCTAGCTTCATAATCAAACCTAATCAAAAGTCTAATTAGAGACATATGTGAACTAGCTTCTTGGATTCTAGGTTTTTCACATGACTAAGAGTTGTATTGTGATTAGTTTGATATCTAGGATTTTTTGTGACTTGATTGAATCATTTTATGATTAATAATCCTTGAAATATGCTTTGATCATTTGATTGATAATATCTAGGATTAATGCTTGTATATGTGTTTTTAGAGACATCTAGGATTTAATTGATTTATCATTATATGCTTGTTCTAAATCTTTGGCTACAATATTCATTGAATACATTTTGTACTTCTAGCATTTTTGTGTATGTTTGTAACATCTTGAATATGTGCTTCATGATTATGATTTATTCAAGTGTTATATGTGTGAATGAAACTATGAGCTTTTGTGTTAGGTGTTTTTCACATGCTCTAGGTTTAATTCATGTTTTGGCATCTAGACTATATTACTTGTGTTCTCACATGGTTAGGTCTAGTTGTTCCATGGAATGTATTGATCACATGTTCTATGATGAATTGATTGTTTGCATCATTTGCATTCACATGATCACACTAGCTAGGAAAGTCCTTGTAAAAGGCATAAAGTCTTGACTAGGACGAGATGTCCGGATAGTCAAGCAAGGAAGCCTTGGTTAGGATGTGAGATCCAGATAACCAAGCAAAAAGCCTTAATTAGAGTCGGGATGACTTGGATAGTTAAGCAAGAAGTCATGGCTAGGATCGGGAAGGTCCGGATAGTCATGCATGGGAGGCTTTCTGGAGGCATGGTGCCTTGGATAGTGAGTTGGCTACATTATTGGTATGCCCAAGCATTTGGTATGACATAGACTCCAATAGAGTGTGGTACATGGGATGTGTATGCATGCTTGAGGAATTTCTAATCATTTAATGATATTGGTTTGGTATGGAGTCCAATATATGGTGGTTTCGCATCATTGAGGGATTTTGTTTCGGGCGTTCCTTTTTACATGCAGAAGTTCTTTTTTCACATGCAAGCATTCTTTTATAAATGCAGGTTTGTTTTTTGGAACACAAGAGTACATTTTAGTTGTCGAGCATGATTTTTTGTTCCCTAGTGTTCTTTTTTGCATGCAAATGTTCTTTTTGGCATGTAGGCATTCTTTTTAGCATTCGTGTATGCTTTTCTGAATGCGGGAGTTCTTTTTAGTTCTTGAGCATTCTTTTTAGTTACCTATTATTCCTTTTGGCTTTCGGGCGTACTTTTATGCATGCAAACATTCTTTTTGGATTGTAAGAATTCTTCTTGGCATGCGTGCATGCATTTTGGAACGCATAAGTTCTTTTTAGTTATTGAGCATTCTTTTTAGTTCGTTACCATTCTTTTTGGCTTTCAATCGTTCTTTTTTGCATGCAAACGTTCTTTTTAGCAAGGAGACATTCTTTTTGGAATGCGTGCATGCTTTTGGGAACGAGGGAGTTCGTTTTAGTTCTAGAGTATGTTGTTTAGTACCTAGGCGTTCTTTTATGGTTTTGGGCATTCTTTTTTGCTTGTAGAAGTCCTTTTTCATATGCAAGCATTCTTTTTGAAATGTAGGTTTTCTTTTTGGAACACGAGAGTGCTTTTTAGTTATCGAGCATGATTTTTAGTTCCCTGGCATTATTTTTGGCTTGGGGCATTCTATTTTGCTTGGAAACATTCTTTTTGGCGTGTAGGCATTCCTTTTGGCATGCGTGCATGTTTTTTGGAATGCGGGAGTTCTTTTTGTTCTCAAACATTCTTTTTAATTCCCTATTATTCTATTTGGCTTTCGGGCATTCTTTTTTGCTTGCAAACGTTTTTTTTTTTGTTTTTTGATTTTGTTTTCGAGTAAGTAAATAGTATCATAGAAAGAGAGAAAGAATGTACAAATACAAGGGGCATACCCCAGAAAGCAAAGCAAGAGCTAAACAAAGGCTCAAAACAAGCTCAAAGCACATGAGCAAACAAGAAAGCAAGAGCTAGACAAGGGCTCAAAACAAGCTCAAAGACAAGAGCAAGCAACAAACAAGAGCACGGCTCTAAAATCAATTAGCATTAACATTCTAATTCAAAGCAATGAGAGGGTGATCCTTTAGATTGATAGAGAAGAGCCGGCAGCGAATGGTGTCAATAATGGAGTGCGCAACAACCGAAATAGTCTATTTGGTGCCTTTAAAAATGCGACAATTACGCTCTCTCCTAATATGATAAACAGCAACTCCAACACAAAGCTTTTTTTTGACAACAATAAGGTTATCCCCTCTCCAATGCTAAGACGCCCAAGCAATAAAAGCATTCCAACAAAGGCCATTCCAAGGAGACCCACAATAGTTCAGAAGTTGAGTCCAAATGGCTCTACTGAAAGAACACTCAAAGAACAGGTGAGAGTGAGACTTAAGATGGTAGTTGCAAAGAACACAAGTAGTAATAGCCCTTGGGTCATATTTATGAATGCGGTCACAGGTAGAGAGTCTACCTCTAACAGCCATCCAAAGGATGAAACTCATTCTCAGAATGTTTTGAGGGAACCAAACCAGCTTGAACCAAGGAACAAGAGGGTGATGGGCTCTAAGAGAAGCCAAAGCAGAAGAAGCTGAGTAAATACCATTGGAAGAATTGAGCCACTGGATACTATCCTTTAGATTGGAGTTAGGATTGTAAGTAGGCATGCAACTTCTAATTTCAACAAGATCTATGGACATAGTAGCAGGCCATCTCCAAGAATCACCAGGAACAATGGCATTAACCGTTGCAGTGTTAGGAAGGCCAGAGTCATAGACCACATGGGGGCTCCATTTCAAAAGGAGAGGACCATCCGGATGCCAATTGTCAAACCATAAGGAGGTACTAGATCCATTGCCAATGAAGTGCTAAATTAAAGGACGAACAATAGGCCGAAGATGAATGAGTTTCCTCTAATTCCAAAAGCAGGTATAAAGAGCTTTAGCCTCCTATAAGTTAGAGCCTTTGAGGTGACAGGCTTTGATCCAAGAAGACCAGAGGTTATTCGTACCATAAATAAGAATCCAAAGATGCCTAATCATCAGCGCCTTGTTCCAAGAATAGAGGTCTTTGATTCCAAGACCACCCTCTTTCTTAGGGAGACAAATATCAAACCATGAAATTTTTGCACCCTTGCTATCACCTTCAACCCCTGTCTACAAGAAACTTTTGAATTTTTGTTATATAATCTTCAAAATCTTGACAAGGAGGCAAAGATAACTAGCCCAAAAGACTTGTAAACTAGACAAGATCGAGACAATGAGCTGCAAGCGACCGACATAAGAAAGGCTGCGGTTCAGCCAAGAAGAACGTTTGCTCAAGACTTTGTCCACAAGGGTGGAGCAATCACGAAGACAAAGCTTAGTAGAGATGACCAGGATACCTAGATAACAAATGGGAAGAGAACCAACTGTATAACCAAAAAGGTTAATAAGTTGCTGATTTGTAGTAGAGGATAAACCCGAAGTGAAGATGTTGCTCTTGGCATGATTAGCAATGAGGCCAGATAGCAAGGAGAACTCATCAATGGTAGCCTTAAGGACTTGAGCTAAAGTAGGGGAGCCATGGCATAGCATAATTAGGTCATCAGTAAAACAAATGTGGGAAAGCTTTATCTTATCACACTTCCAATGAAACTTGAAGCTAGGAGAGTCCGCAATGCGCTTGGCCAGAATTTTAGATAGAACTTTCATAGCAATAACAAAGAGGTAGGGGGACATATGATCCCCTTGCTGAAGAACCCTTTTTCCAGAGAAAAAACCAGCTAGTTCACCATTGAAAGAGATAGAGAACTTGGGGGGTAGTAAGGCAAGCTTTGATCCACATAATAACCCTAGGAGGAAAGTGAAAAGCAGTAAGAGTTTCAAGTAAGAAGCCCCAGTCCACCATGTCAAAGGCCTTTATCAAATCCACTTTGAGAGCCAACCTAGGGCAGCCAATATCCTTATGATAATTCCTCATAAGTTCTTGCACAAGAAGGATGTTGTCCCCAATGCTCCTACCAGCCACAAGTCGATTGAGAAGGGCTGATAATATCCTGGAGACAAGGCTTAATCCTATTGGCAATAATCTTAGCAATGATTTTATAGATAGTGTTGCAACAAGAGATAGGTCTAAAGTCTTTCATCTTAGAAGGATTAGGGATTTTAGGGACCAAAGCAAGAATCGTAGCATTGAGTTCCTTGAGAAGATGACCAGACCTAAAGAACTCTTAGATAGCATTAATCACGTCTTCACCAATAATGCCCCAAGTTTTCTTGAAAAAATGAGCGTTGAAGCCATCGGGACCAGGGGCCTTGTTAGGGTGGAGAGAGAAGCAAACCTCACGAATTTCATCATTAGTGACATCTCTATCCACGAAATCAAGCTTGATCATTGGAGATGACATTATCAATCATATTGGTCAAAGTACCAAAACCATGTCTAGTGGGCATAGAGCAGCCAAGAATATTCTAAAAATGACGGATAGCTTCATTCTTGACCGAAATGTCACCTTCAATCAAGGAGCCATCATCTCCAGTAATAGAGTGGATCTTGCTTCTATTGCGTCTACCATTGATGGCTTTGAAGAAGTAAAAGGAGTTACGGTCACCAGCCTTGAGCCATTGGATTCTAGATTTTTACTGGAGGAGGTCTTCTTCAGCTTGAAGAGTCAATGTGTAGCCATTTATAAGTTCATTTTCCTGCATTCTAAGGTTAGTATCAAGGGGCTGCAGATCAAGAAGGTGTTAACAAGCATCTAGGGCGGCCTTAGCTTCAATCGACTTAATTGCCACGTCCCCCACCTTGTCATTGTTAAGGGTCTTTATAGCCTTCTTCAAATTACGGAGCTTAAAGCAAAGCTTGTGTTGCATAGTGCCATGAACTTGCTCCTGCCAAACGGTCTCAACTAAGGGGAGAAATGATGAGAATCAAGAAGCTTCACCAAAGGATCCATTGCATGTTCCAGTTAGGCCAATTACAAGGGGCCAAGAGGATCAAAGAAGCATTTAATGATGGGCTGATTCTGAGTTGCTGAACTCCAAGTTCGGCCCACATGAAGACCAAATCTGGGCTGAACTTCATGAGCCTCTATAGAGGGAATATGGGGTCGGATTATCTATAATAATATGTTTCCGGAAAGCCCAAGACAAGCCCTACAGATGTTATGAAGACTCTGTCCTCCGTAATAGATCACAATAGGCACAAATTTGGCCATCAATCTTGTTGCGCGAAGACTTGAGCTGAGGAGTCTGAATTTCAGCATATTTCCTATTTCAGCATATTTCCTACTCTATTTATTTCCCAAATAAAGAGTCGATTTGTTTCCGAAATTAAGGGGTTGATTTGTTTCCAAATTTAGCCTTCTAAATAGGGAGCAAGTCAACTAGTTGCTAGTTTTAGTCTTTATTTCTTTCTTGATTGTAAGGTATTAATTACCCATTTTGGTTTCCTGATTGTAAGGCATTAATTGCCGAATATTTTATTTCCTTTATCTTTCTTTCTAGGGTTTAGATATTTTTAGTATTTAAGGGACGTATTGATGTATTATTTGAGCGACTAGACTTTGAATTAAATAATATTATTTGAGAAAACGTTTTTTCTTGGTTCTTCATTGAACTATGAACTTATCAAGGTTCTACCTTGTGGCATTCAAACCTTGACTTATCACTCACCTTCTTTCTTGTTTTTGAGTGTGGCGTCTATAACCTTCTTGATACCATTGGTTCTTATCTCCATATAGATAACGGGTCGCGGTCCTTTTTTTAATTTTCTTTGTTTATAAACTTGAATTAGAAAACGATCCTTGTTACTATATATTGGTTCCGGGTCTCACTGTTCTCGGTGAGGTTCATATCAGTTGATATCAGAGCTTACGCTTCTAAAATCAGGTTTGATCTGTCCTTTTTGTTTTTTTATTATTATTATTTCGGTTTGATAAAAAAAAAAGCTTGATAAGATTTTGTTTCAAAAAAAAAAAGTTTGATCAGGTCCGTTTCAAAAAAAAAAAAAGTTTGAAAAGATTTCATTTCAAAAAAAAAAAAACAAAAAAAAGTTTGATCAGACTCGTTTCAAAAAAAAAAATTCCCAAAATCTTTGCTTGTTTTCGTTTGATCATGTAGGTTAAAAAAAATAATAAATAAATAAAAATAAAACTTGATCAGGTCCATGACAAAAAAAAAAAAAAAATCACAGAATCTTTGCTTGTTTTTGTTCGATCAGGTAGGTTAAAAAAAAAAATAAAGTGCGAACTAATCAGAGGGTAAAGCCGACATTGAGTGAAACACAAGAGTTAGTGCCATCATTATTGAGAGTAAAACACGTGAGGGAGTGTTTGTGAGGCTTAATAATTTGTTTTTGCAGGTTAAGAAAAAAAAATGTCTTACAATGTACTAGAAACAATTGATATCAATTTTTGTTACAAGGCCATGGTACAAACTTTTGAGCGGACGGAGAGTAAGTTTGATGAGGTTCATATAAGATTGATGAGGTTGGATCAACGATTAAAGAGTATGGGTTATACACGAGTTGGGCAACATTCGTGTTTTACTTCATCATGGGAACCGAATTGGAACAAGAGGGATGACCAGCCTAGTTTCAAGGCCAAGGCCAAACCTTCTTTGATACAGTTTTTTAGATAGTTGTATGAAGATCAAGTGAGGTTAGGAAAATAGAGTGAAAGTGCAAAAGAAAAAGAAATATAAATTTTTGCTAGTGAAGAAAAAAAGAGTGAAAAAGAAACATAAATTTTTGTTAGTGAGGAAAAAAAGAGTGAAAAAGAAACAAAAATTTTTGCTAGTGAGGGAAAAAAAGAGAGTTCTGGTATGACGTTTCTCTTTGGTTCTATTGAGTCCATACCACCTTTGGAGGATGCAAGTGACATTGAGTATCCGGTGGATGGAGAGCTTTTGGTCACAAAAGGAGCACTTTGTGCACACTCCAAGGAAGATGATGAGTTGAATGCCTTGTTTTCAAATCAGCCAACTTCTTGGCCTAGTGTTCTTGTTTCTCTTTTGCAGGAATTTGATGAAGTGTCGAAGGCTATCAACAATATTTCAGTGAAGATTCGAGGACGAATCCTTTTGAAGAGAGTGGGAATGATGAGAATCATGAAGCTTCACCAAAGGATCCATTGCATGTTCCAGTTAGGCCAATTATAAGGGGCCAAGAGGATTAAAGAAGCATTTAATGATGGGCTAATTCTGAGTTGCTGAAGTCCAAGTTTGGCCCACATGAAGACCAAATCCGGGCTGAACTTCATGAGCCTTTACGGAGGGCATATGGGGTCGGATCGTCTATTATAATATTTTTTTCGGAAAGCCTAAGACAAGCCCTACAGATGTTATGAAGACTCCGTCCTCAATAACAGATCACAACAGGCCCAAATTTGGCCATCAATCTTGTTGCGCGAAGACTTGAGCTGAGGAGTCCGAATTTCAGCATATTTCCTACTTTATTTATTTCCCAAATAAAGAGTCGATTTGTTTCTGAAATTAAGGGGTTGATTTGTTTCCAAATTTAGCCTTCTAAATAGGGAGCAAGTCAACTAGTTGCTAGTTTTAGTCTTTATTTCTTTCTTGATTGTAAGGTATTAATTACCCATTTTGGTTTCCTGATTGTAAGGAATTAATTGCCGAATATTTTATTTCCTTTATCTTTCTTTCTAGGGTTTAGATATTTTTAGTATTTAAGGGACGTATTGATGTATTATTTGAGCGACTAGACTTTGAATGAAACAATATTATTTGAGAGAATGTTTTCTCTTGGTTCTTCATTGAACTATGAACTTATCAAGGTTCTACCTTGTGGCATTCAAACCTTGACTTATCACTCACCTTCTTTCTTGTTTTTGAGTGTGGCGTCTACAACCTTTTTGATACCGTTGGTTCTTATCTCCATATAGATAACGGGTCGTGGTCATTTTTTTAATTTTCTTCGTTTATAAACTTGAATTAGAAAACGATCATTGTTACCATATATTGGTTCTGGGTCTCACTGTTCTTGGTGAGGTTCATATCAATTGGTATCAGAGCTTAGCCTTCTAAAATTAGGTTTGATCTATCCTTGTTGTTTTTTTTTATTATTATTTCCGTTTGACCAAAAAAAAAAAGTTTGATCAGATTTCGTTTAAAAAAAAAAAAAAGTATGATCAGGTCCATATCAAAAAAAAAAAAAAGTTTGATAAGATTTCGTTTCAAAAAAAAAAAGTTTGATTAGGTCTGTTTCAAAAAAAAAAGAACGTTTGATAAGATTTCATTTCAAAAAAAAAAAAAAAAGTTTAATTAGACCCGTTTCAGAAAAAAACAAAATTCCCAAAATCTTTGCTTGTTTTCGTTTGATGATGTTGGTTAAAAAAAATAAAAAAATAAATAAAAATAAAACTTGATCAGGTCCATTACAAAAAAAAAAAAAATCCCAAAATCATTGCTTGTTTTCGTTTGATCAGGTAGGTTTAAAAAAAATAAAGTGCGAGCTCATCAGAGGGTAAAGCCGACATTGAGTGAAACACAAGTGTTAGTGCCGTCATTATTGAGAGTAAAACACATGAGGGAGTGTTTGTGAGGCTTAATAATTTGTTTTTGCAGGTTAAAAAAAAAATGTCTTACAATGTACCAGAAACAATTGATATCAATTTTTGTACAAGGCCATGGTACAAACTGATATGAACCAGCAAGTTGATCACCATTCGGCTAAGGATGGAAAAGATCCAGATCCTTTAACCATTCATGGAGGACCAATGACACGTGCTAAAGCTAAAAGGATGAAAGAAGCCTTAATTTGTTTAATGGAAAGCATTTGGAAGAAGCAAGCTAGTCAAAATTTGGTCTCGGTTCTAAGGATACAAGAAGAGTCTAAATTGGTCAACATATTTGAAGCAAGTCCAAATCATGAACACAAGAGTCCAGCTTTGTTAGAATGAAGTATTTAGCCTATCTTGAAGAATAAAAGGCCATTTGGCCATGTTGGGTTTTGTGGGCTTATTTAATGTTACTTGGGTTTTAATTGTGTTGGGTTTTATGGGCTTGGTTTTTAATTTTGTTGGGTTTTTAACTTGAATATTTAGGGTTTTATTTTGTTAAGTGTGAGTTCATGTGTCCTTTGATTAGGAAAAAGGAGTTTCAAAGGCTGAATAATTTATGGCCAACATTCATGGTCTAGTTGTCTTATTAATGGGCGGTTACATAGTTAATGGTCGGTTACACATTTAATGGGCTGTTACTTCTGTGTTTAGTGGCTGATATCTTTCTTTGTAACTGTTCTTGGCCTGTGTTCTATATAAACAAGGTTGATTTTCTTTGTAATGACATATTTGAGTAATAAACTTATTTGAGCACTTTATGAGTGTTTTGTTTTTAAGTTCTTGCATGAACTTTGGAACTTATCAAGCTTATTCAGCTTGTGGCATTCAAAAAACCTTAAAAATCTTTGTTTTCTTTAAACTTATCAAACTTCATAGTTTGTGGCATTTTTAGGGAAATCAAAGTGCTGTTCTAATTATTTTATCATCATTCCACTGGTAAAGTGATTAGAATAGTTTCTCTTACTTCAATCTTGAACGATCAGATTTAATTCAATTAGTTAGAGGGTGTTAATTTGCATTCCATATGTATCATAGCTATTTAGCTATTTGGGTGTATGGTTGCTAAGTTGATGATTTCCATCATTTGGTATCAGAGCTTGGCTCAAGTTTGAGGTTTGCGTATCCATTTATTTACTGTTCTTTTAGTTTTCACTTTCTTTTCCTCTTCCTCTTTTAGCACCGTATCTATAGTTGTTGTTCTTTCTTCATCTTAATTGTTCTGCTTCTTGAGGTTATTTCCATTCTTCTTTGTTTTCCGCACAAAAAAAAAAAAAAAAACAAATAAAAAGAAAAAAAAAGGAAAAGAGAAAAGCATTGTGGATTCAAGGAATTACAAAATTCCAGAAATCTTTCTTTGTTCATATGATTTCTTGTTTTGGTTTGGGAAGTATTTATATAATGTCTTCTTAACCAAAACGAACAGAATTCTTGTTGGGATAGAAATTGATATTTCAGTTTTAATATTTGCTTGCGTTAAGTTTTGTGTAAACCACTTTAAATTGGCCTACCTTTTGTTTACCTTTTAGACCTGTCCAATTTTCACTCCACTGAATTTGCCATAATCTGAATTGTTTGTTTAAGGACCTTAGTTAATCTAAGAACCCAAAAAACAAAACAAGAGAGGTAAAAGGCAAGAGTGGTGAGATTAGCATCGAGAAAAGCCAAATAATTGTGTGAAACACGAGTGGTGTGAACCAATTCTTTGAGTGAAACACGTGAGGGAGTGTTTGTGAGGCTATTCTAATTTTTTTTTTTTTAGGTTTTAAAACATGTCCAACAACGATAAAGAAGTGAGTTCTTCCTTAAATGATCAAGTGATTCAAGCAATGCAGCAACAATTTGAATGTCTGTTCAAAGTGATGGGAGATGTAAGAGATCATCTAGAAAGACATGATGAAGAAATTACCAGATTGCAAGGAGAACCACGGCATGGAAGACAACCAGCCTTTGTCAATGATGTATATAATGGTGGAGAAGACACGGATGATGGCCAAGCTACCATAATTTTTCAAGATGTTAATCCTAGGAGACAAACTAGGAGAGGACATTTTGATGGTGTGGACCGAAACATAGGCAGCATCAAAATGAAAATTCCTTCTTTTCAAGGGAAGAACAATCCAGATGCTTATTTGGAATGGGAACGAAAAGTGGAGCTGATCTTTGAATGTCATAACTACTCCGAAGAGAAAAAGGTAAAACTAGCCGCTGTTGAATTTTGTGATTATGTTATTGTTTGGTGGGATCAATTGTGTAAAGACAGGCGTAGAAATGGTGAAAGACCCATAG
This sequence comes from Acer yangbiense, assembly GCA_008009225.1. Classification (NCBI taxonomy): domain Eukaryota; kingdom Viridiplantae; phylum Streptophyta; class Magnoliopsida; order Sapindales; family Sapindaceae; genus Acer; species Acer yangbiense. Next base: position 10,453,341 of record CM017765.1, on the reverse strand, counting down.
AGACTTGGTTGGAGATGAAACAAATCATGAGGAGGAGATTTGTCCCTAGCCATTACTATAGGGATTTACATCAACAGTTGCAAACTTTGACACAAGGTTCCATGAGTGTAGAAGAATATCACAAGGAGATGGAGATAGCCATGATAAGGGCTAATGTGGAGGAGGATCGTGAGGCCACCATGGCTCAGTTTTTGAGTGGGTTAAACAAGAACATTACTGATCTTGTGGAGTTGCAACATTATGTGGAGATTGAGGACATGGTGGATGTGGCCATGAAGATTGAAAGGCAACTCAAAAGAAAAGGCAACTCAAAAGAAAAGGCACCAGGTATGATTCAAAACCTTATTCGGGTTCTTCTTCTTCTTCTTGGAAACCGAATTGGAGTAAAAAGGATGACAAACCCATTATTAAGCCTAAAATTGATGAAACTAAAAGCAAAAATGAAATAGGCAGCAAGGGTTGAGGTGAGAATCAACCTAATCAAACTAGAGGCATTAGGTGTTTTAAGTGCCTTGGACATGGTCATGTGGAGTTACAACATTATGTGGAGATTGAGGACATGGTGGATGTGACCATGAAGATTGAAAGGCAACTCAAAAGAAAAGGCACCAGGTATGATTCAAAACCTTATTCGAGTTCTTCTTCTTCTTCTTGGAAACCGAATTGGAGTAAAAAGGATGATAAACCCATTGTTAAGCCTAAAATTGATGAAACTAAAAACAAAAATGAAATAGGCAGCAAGGGTAGAGGTGAGAATCAACCTAATCAAACTAGAGGCATTAGGTGTTTTAAGTGCCTTGGACATGGTCATGTGGCACATGAATGTCCTAATAAAAAGGTAATGATCATGAGGGATGGGGCGATTGAATCCTACAGTGAGAGAGAGGATGAAGATGACATGCCACATTTAGAAGATGCTAGTGATGTAGAGTATGCTAGTGGGGCAAATTTGGTTGTACAACATACACTTAGTTTGCAAAGTAAAAATAATGAACATGGTGAGCAACGTGAAAATTTGTTTCATACTCATTGTTTGATTGCTAACAAGTTGTGTAATGTGATTGTTGATAGTGGAAGTTGTACAAATGTGGCAAGTACCTTGCTTGTGGAGAAACTGAAATTACCTATCATTAAACATCCAAAACCATACAAGTTACAATGGTTGAATGATAGTGGTGTTGTGAAGGTAAATCGGTTTCTTTTTCAATTGGTAGATACAAGGATGAGATTTGGCGTGATGTGGTACCTATGTATGCTGGTCAAATGTTGTTGGGGAGACCATGGAAATATGATCGAAGGGTAATGCATGATGGGTTTAAGAACCGTTATTCTTTGATCATAAAGGGACAGAAATACCAACTTGGACCTTTGCCTCCAAAGACAATTTTTGAAGACCAAATGCGTATAAAACAGCAATATGAAGAGTTTGAGTCTTCATTAGCCGAAACTTTGGGAAGGGAGTAAGAAAGAGAGAGAAAAAAAAGGTGAGTTGAGTGGTAAAAATGAGAGCAATGGGAAACACAAGGGGAGAGAAAACAAGGAAGGCTTGAGTGAAAGAAAAATGAGTGTTTATGCAAAAATGTGTGATGTGAAGAAAGCATTGACCATAAGGCAGCCCTTACTTGTACTTGTGTACAAGGACGTTTTAATTGTTTTCTAACGAAATTGATAAGAGTTTGTCTAGTGTTATTGTTTATCTTTTGTAGGAAAGAGATCCTTATTTTCCGGGTTCAAGCATACCAAATAGGCCAGCATATAGATGCAACCCTGAAGAGACCAAGGAAATCCAAAAGCAGGTAAGTGAGCTTATGGAAAAAGGGATATGTGCGTGAAAGCATGAGTCCATGTGCGGTTCCTGTTTTGTTGGTGCCTAAAAAGGATGGTTCTTGGAGAATGTGTGTTGACTGCCGAGCCATCAACAAAATCACGGTAAAGTATAGACATCCTATCCCTAGGTTGGATGATATGTTGAATGAATTGCATGGTTCTTGTGTGTTTTCAAAGATTGATTTGAAATCTGGATATCATCAAATAAGAATGCGTGAGGATGATGAATGGAAAACTGCTTTCAAAACTAAACATGGTCTATATGAATGGTTAGTAATGCCTTTTGGCCTAACTAACACACCTAGTACTTTCATGAGATTGATGAACCATGTTTTGCGTGTTTTCATTGGAAAGTTTGTTGTGGTTTATTTTGATGATATACTTGTGTATAGCAAAAATTTAGACAAGCATGTAACACATTTAAGGGTTGTTTTTGATGTGCTAAGAAAAGAAAAGTTATATGCTAATCTAAAGAAAAGCATTTTTTTTCACTAATGAACTTACTTTTCTTGGTTATGTTGTTAATGATAAAGGAATACATGTTGATCAAGAAAAAGTGAAAGTAATTAGGGAGTGGCCGAAACCCACTTGTGTTAGTGATGTAAGAAGTTTTCATGGTCTTGCTAGCTTTTATAGAAGATTCATTAAGAATTTTTCTACCATTGCTTCACCATTAACCGAATGCATCAAAAAGAATGTGGGATTTAGGTGGGGTAAGGAACAAGATTGAAACAAATATTGCACGGTGTGTATAAAACTATCTAGAGGGGGGGGGGGGTGTGAATAGATTTTAAATGTATTACCCAATTTTTCGTGTGAAGTCAATATTACGAAATTACCCCTAACTAGATAAAGCAATAAATCAAGTATAAAATGCGGAAATTAAATGACACTTGATATTTACGTGGAACCCTCACGGGAAAAACCACGGGCTGTTATGTGCGCCACACACGAACCTCGAATCCACTAATTGAAATGATTACAACCTAATCCCGGTTTAATAATCTAATCCCGATCAATAATCATCACAACTACCTAATCCCGGTATAAGTGGACCTAGTCCAATTGCTTGTGATTTAAGCTACCTAATCCCGATAGCAACACAAGACTTAATTCTCTAAGAAGAGATAATACAACCGAAGTGAATATATGAAATATCCAAAAATGCAATTAGAGCTAGGTAACCCTATATGCTTATCTAGGATGATGATTTTGCAATTAATTCAATCCTAGATATTAAAAGCTAGATGACATGTCAAATGGCTTAGCTAAATATAGATTATAAAAACCTAGATAGCTATCAAAATACAACACTCAATCATGTCAACACAACAATCTCTATTTTGTATCTAGAATATATTCTATGAACATTCAAATAATAAAATAGATGTCTTGATAAATAAAACACTAATTATAAATGATAATAGTGAAGAACATACCAAGGGAAGTGTGTTGACCAAGACCCATGTAAGTAAACATCCTAACTATGCTAGAAAATGCTTAGATGATATTTTGATGCATATGAAAATGGGTTTTGAGAGTTAAAGACAAGTTCTTGGGAGTTTCTCTCTTGAAGATATTTGTCTCTCAAAAGTATGTTGTTGGTCAAAAAATGAAGAAGAAAAAATATATATATATATATATATGTGAATCAGGTTTTGCAACAGAAAAAAGAGATGCACGATTTTATGAATATATATATATATTAACACATAAAACGCACAGCATTTGGATCATGAAAAGTAAAAAGCAAATGAAAATGATCCAGTGTGGTGAGCTCACATCAGAGATACACAAGAGGACAAAAGATATGACAAAGTCATGCACATGCAATCACAACAAACATGAGGTCACATTAAATCACAACACTCAATTAAATGCCTTTGAAAAATCAAAAGCAAAATGAAGCAAATCAGGTGAGTGTGCGTTGAGAGAGGGCGTGGCACAAACGGGGGTAGAGAACCCACTTTGCCGTGAGGAGCCCGTGGCTCACACGCCACCCCTTGCTTGGTGTGGCTATCATGCCACACTAAGGATAGCCACACCAAGCGGGCTTCAGTCCAAGCGATCTTCGATCCAGTTGACCTCGGAACTTAGAATTCGATTCCGTCTTCGGATTAGAAATTCGAACTCAATCATAAATATGGAAAATTATATAACTTTCCATTTTAAGCTCGGAATTGAATTTCAGTTTCCGATAAAAACACGGAATGTCCCAAATGTCTCGGAAATCATCCGAAACACATAGATAAGTTTGTGAATCACTCGGAACTAATTTAGGGACAAATCCACACATGAAAATATAACAAAGAAGTGCAATTGTGGAATGTGACATGTGAAGAGAATATACACAAATGCTAGTATGCTAAGTGTGAGTGTGCAATCTAAGTCTCTTCAAAGAAAAATAAGCACTAGAGATATACCTTTGGAGTGCTTGTCACCTTGAGGTCTTGAAAGGGCCTTTGAGCTTGTTTCTCAATCACCTAAACTACCTTTACACATCAAACCCCAAAATGTGGTTTCTTCACGAAATAAGCCAATCAACAAATAGGAATCCTTACAAAGATGATGCTTTTAACTTGCTTAAAAACAAACTTAGTTCAGCACCTTTGCTTGCTTTGCCTAACTTTGCTAAAACTTTTGAGATTGAGTGTGATGCAAGTGAAATAGGTATTGGAGGTGTCTTAACACAGGAGGGCAGACCCATTGCGTTCTTTAGTGAGAAGCTAAGTGGAGCAAGTCTTAACTACCCGACGTATGACAAGGAGTTTTATGCCTTGGTGAGAGTGTTAGAGACATGGCATCACTATCTTTGGTACAAGGAATTCATTATACACACCGATCATGAGTCCTTGAAATATATCAAAAGGCAAGGAAAGCTAAGCCGTAGGCATGCAAACTAGGTGGAGTTTATTGAATCCTTTCCATACATCATCAAGTACAAACAAGGTAAGGAAAATGTAGTTGCTGATGCTCTTTCTAGAAGGTATGCTCTAATTTCTAAACTTGATGCAAAATTATTGGGTTTTGAGTACTGTAAGGATTCTCATTCTTTAATTGGCTTATTTCGTGGACAAACCATGTGTTGGGGTTTATTGTGTAAGGGTAGTTTAGGTGATTGAACTTCAAGCTCGAAGGCCCTTTCAAGACCTCAAGGGACAAGCACGACAAAGGTATATTCTCTAGTGCTTGGTTTTCTTTGAAGAGATTTAGATTGCACACACACACTTAGCATTCTTGCATTTGTGTGCATACTCTTCACATATCACATTTCACACTTGCACTTTTGATGTTGTATCTTGTTGTGTGTATTTGTGTCTTGTAATTCGTTTCCCGATAGTATTCAGAAACGTCCGTGCATGCACTAGAATGTGCTTGGTTTTCCGTGAAGACCGCCTACGGAGAATGCCCTTGGCTTCCCCTTGGTTTTCACCTCTGTTGGTGATTGGCGATTATGATCGGTGGCCTAGCCGCCGTTCGAAACAGCCGTTCATACCTGATCGATTTATTCTCTCAGGTTTGATTCGGCGGTTACAAAACCACCGAATGAAACCGCCGTTGATGCTCTGTTCGTCTCGGGCTCAATTCGGCTGTTGTGATCGGTGGCCTGGCTGCCGATTGAAACCGCCGATCGGTGCGTTTTAGGGGCAAACTTGTCTTTTCACATGCTCTGTATTTTATGTCTATAAATATCTCACTTTCTCATTCTCTGAATTAGTTCTTTTTACTCCCAAGAACCCTAAACTTAAAAGAGAGAATTTTGAGAGAAAATCAAATCAAGAACTCACCTTTGACCACTCAAATAAAATCCCTTTTGCATCAAATTTTATATTGCATCAACTATGCCTTCATAGAATGCATCCATGTATGTTTTTGGATCATCACATCTTCCTTGGTATGTTCTTCACTAATCTCATCTAATTTTAGTGTTTTTCATATTAAGACCTCTCTTAGATTACTTGTATGTTTTTAAATAATATGCTAAATGCAAGATATAGATTATTTGTGATATTTTGATTGAGTGTTGTATTGTGATAGATATCTAGGTTTTTATAATCTATGTTTATCTATGTTGTTTGACATGTCATTTAGTTTTAATATCTAGGATTGTTCTAATTGCAAATTCATCATCTTAGATAAGCATATAGGGTTTCCCTTGCTCTATGTTGCATTTGGATATTCATATATTCACTTAGGGTGTTAATCTCTTCATTGAGAACATAAGTCTTGTGTGTAGCATCCGGGATTAGGTTGCTTAGATTGCAAGCCTTCGAACTAGGTTCACTCATACCGGGATTAGGTAGGTGTGTGATTACTTCCAGGATTAGGTTGTAATTTTTATCACTTAGTGGATTCGAGGTTCGGGTGTGGCTCACTTATTAGCCCGTGGTTTTTCCCGTGAGGGTTTCCACGTAAAAAATCAAGTGTTATTTAATTTCCGCATTTTATACTTGATTTATTGCTTTATCTAGTTAGGAGTAATTTCGTAATATTGACTTCACACGAAAAATTGGGTAATACATTTAAAATCTATTCACCCCCCCTCTAGATAGTTTTTTACACACCGTGCAATATTTGTTTCAATTGGTATCAGAACGGGTTCCTAGATATACTTAGGTGATCCTTGCTTATTTTGGTGTGTTTTGCATTTTGTGTGATTTTTGATCATTCATACATTTGCATTCATTTCATTCATTCATAAACACTATGAGTGGAAACGGTGGAAATGGTGGTGGCAACGAAGGTGTTTCTAGCACAAGGCATTTCGCTTCTTACCAGGTTGAATTATGCCTCTTGGAAAGGCAAGATGGAGTCGTACATATGCCAAATCCATGACCGAGCTTGGATGGCGGTTGAAGACGGCTATACATCACCCATTATGATTCCTACAGGTGGAGGAGAGGATGTGCTCAAGCATAAGGTGCAATGGAACGCGCAAGAGTTTGAGGCATCAAAATGGAATAGGAAGGCGATGCATGCCATCCTATGTGCAATGGACGAAAATCAATATAAATTGATTCAAAATACTAGGATAGCTAAGGAGGCATGGGATATCCTAGAGATTGCACATGAGGGAACCGAAGTGGTGAAGGACTATAAGCTTCAAGTCCTTCAAACTCAATTCGAGTTGCTCAAGATGGAGGAGAATGAGTGCTTCAACGATTTCGAGATCAAGTTGATGGACATAGTCAACCAAAGTCATCAACTTGGTGATCCTTATTCGGATAGAAGGATCAAGCAAAAGATTATGAGATCACTTCCCGATAGGTTTGAATCAAAGGTGACGGCTTTAGAAGAAAATAGTGGATATAAGGATATGAAGCTGAGTGAGGTGATTGAGATACTTCTAGCTTATGAGTCTAGGAAAGGTCCTATCTCCACACCCACTAAAAAGCAAAATGGAATTGCTTTGAAAGCCTCCAAGGATGAAAAAGAGGCAAAGAATGACTCGGATGAAGACCTTGCTTTATTTGTGAAGAGATTCAAGAAGGTTATGAAGTTCGGGAAAAAGGACTTTGGTTCCAAAGGTCAAAATTTCAAGAAAAAGGGTTCCTACAACAAGTTTGAGCCTAGGAAAGAGAAGACCAAAAGGAAAGGAGTTCGATACTTTGAATGTGGTGGGATAGGTCACTTTGCCCCCGAATGTGCAAATCACAATGAGAAGAAAAAGGGAAAAGTGATAGCCGCCACTTGGAGTGGAAGTAGTGATGACTCCAATGAGGGAGATGAGTCTTCGGATGATGAAGAGCTTATGGCTAACCTCCTAGCTTTTGCCTCCTCCCATAAAAGCAAAAGTGCTAGTGAAAGAGAGGAAATGAGTCAAGAGGAAAATGACTCAAGTGAAGAAGAAAGTGATCCCTCATCTAACTCTATAAATGGATTTGTGGAGAAAAAGGTACTTACTAAATACCATGCCGAGTTTAATGATTTAGCAATCAAGAGCACAAGAAAGATCAATGTTGAGAGAAGAGAATCTTGAGATTTTATCTCATAATGACCACTTAAGTGAACAAGTGGAAAAATTCAAGAAGATGGAAGATAAGCTAAAAGAGGAGTTAGTCTTATCTAAGAGGAATGAAGAAGGTTTGAAGAGGGAGCTTGATGAAGCTTTAGAATCATTAGCTAGGATGGATTCTAGCACCAAGAAGCTTGACCATATACTTGGTGTTGGAAAGAGTCCGTGTGACAAGAGAGGTCTTGGGTATGAAGATGGCAAGAAGATCTCAACCTCTAACAAGACCGTGCTTGTCAAGAGTTTGGGGAACGAAGAAGCTTCATTGGTGCAAACTCCTAGGAAGAAGTTAGAACTAGGACAATATTCAAATGCACAAGTGAAGATGGTGCCAAGAAGGCAACCACAAGCTCAACCCTCTAGGGTCCCTCAAGTTAACATTCCTTAACAATTGGCTCACAAAGGAAAGAGACCAATCATGCAACCTCAAGCTAGGAAGCAAGCTAAACCGGTTCAACAACGAAGATGGATTAAACCCACTCAACCACAAAGACATGGACAAGCTCACATGCATGCTCTAGGACAAGGTATGATTCCTTATTTTATTCCTACATGTCATTTTTGTGGATTTGATGGTCATATTAGACCAAATTGCTTTCGATATATTAAAATGTGTAAAACACAAAGCATGATTGAAAAGAGAAAGAATAGAGCCAAGATACATGCTCCTAGGAATGATAATATTGATGTGCATAATCCTAAGACATCTAGAACCCATGTACCAAAGACCACTAAGAAAGCTAATATTGTTTCTTGGTGGATTAGAAAGAATGAAAATATTTGCCATGTTGCTCAAATAGCCTTGAAGGCAAATTCTTCTAATTTTTGGTACTTAGATAGTGGGTGCTCTAGGCACATGACGGGAAACAAGAGTTTCTTCGAGACTCTTGTTATGGAGGAAGAAGGATGTGTCACCTTTGGTGATGGATCCAAAAAGAGAGTTGTAAGGAAAAGAACCATTTCCATTCCCGGATTACCCTTCTTATCCAATGCTTTATTTGTTGATGGCTTGAAAGTCAATTTGATAAGCATATCACACCTTAGTGATGAAGGATATTCCGTCTTATTTTGTAAAGATGATTGCTCTATCCTAAAGCCCGATGGACAAACCTTGTTGAAAGGTATGAGATCTATTGACAATTTCTATTGTCTTGAAGCTAGAATAGTCTCAAACAATGTGTTCATGGATGAGCAAATTGAGTTGTGGCATGAAAGACTTGGCCATATGAACTTTAGGGATTTACGAACTTTTGGAAAGTTCAATTGTGTGCGAGGCCTCCCTAAGCTTGGGAAGAAAGCCAATGGTGTTTGTGGACCTTGCCAACAAGGAAAACAAACCAAAAGCATGCACCAAAAGGGCAAGTATCTCTCCACCAAGGAGCCCCTAGAGCTTCTTCACATGGACCTCATGGGTCCTATGCAAACCGAAAGCTTAGGTGGAAAGAGATACATCTTTGTTTGTGTTGATGATTTCTCTAGGTTCACATGGACATATTTTCTTAGAGAAAAATCCGAAACTTTTGATAAGTTTAAAATGCTTTGTAATAAACTTCAAAATGAAATGAACTCTAACATTAAAAGCATTAAACGGATTAAAAGTGACCATGGGATGGAATATGAGAATGCCACATTTGAAACCTATTGTAATGGTTTAGGCATCTCCCATGAGTTTTCGGCTCCTAAGACACCTCAACAAAATGGAGTTGTTGAGAGAAAAAATAGGGTCCTTCAAGAGATGGCCCGTGTGATGTTGCTTAGCAACAATGTCTCTAGGAACCTATGGGCTGAAGCCGTCAATACGGCTTGCTATATAGGAAATAGAGTTTTCCTAAGGCCCGAAACTAGAAATACCTCCTATGAGCTATGGAAAGGCAAAAGGCCAAATGTTAGCTACTTCCGCTTCTTTGGAAGCAAATGCTACATTTTAAATGACCGTGATCAACTTGGCAAATATGATGCTAAGAGTGATGAGGGTATCTTTATTGGCTATGCCTTAAATAGTAGAGCCTATAGAGTTTTCAATTTAAAGATTCTAAGTGTCATGGAATCATCTAATGTAGTCTTTGATGATGAAAGGCTTAAGTCTAGTAACCATGAGGAGGAGGTAGTTTTAGATGATGATTCTCCCTTGGAGAAGGTTGTGGAGACTCCCAATGTTGGGACATCCAATGGTAATAATGAGGTCACACAACCTCTTAATAGAGTCCCTCTCTTGGACTCTAATGAACCTGCTCCATAGGTGAAAAGACTCCATAACAAAGAGGATGTTATTGGAGATGTGAATGAGGGTGTTAGAACTAGGTGTCAAATAGCTAATCTAATTAGCTACACATGCTACACCTCTCAAATTGAACCCAAAAAGGTTGATGAAGCCTTAAACGATGAATTTTGGGTTCTTTCCATGCAAGAAGAGCTAAACCAATTCGAAAGGAATGAGGTTTGGACTCTAGTTCCTAGGCCTAAGAACACACATGTTATAGGCACCAAGTGGATCTATAGGAACAAATCCGATGAGGATGGCAACATAGTGTGGAACAAGGCTAGACTTGTAGCACAAGGGTACTCTCAAATTGAGGGTATCGATTTTGAGGAGACATTTGCTCCCGTTGCCCGTTTAGAGTCCATTAGGCTTCTCTTGTCCATCTCGTGTATTCACAAGTTCAAATTACACCAAACGGACGTCAAGAGTGCCTTCCTAAATGGCTTCTTGCAAGAGGAAGTGTTTGTTGAACAACCCAAGGGGTTTGTGGATGCACACCACCCCAACCATGTCTATCGCCTCAAGAAGGCACTATATGGGTTGAAAGAAGCACCGAGGGCTTGGTATGAGTGCCTCACTCAATTTCTTGTTGACAACAACTACACAAACAGTAGTATTGATAAGACTCTATTCATCAAGAAAGACAAGGATAAGCTCTTTATAGCTCAAATCTCTGTTGATGATATAGTGTTTGGCTCCACCAACAACACCAAGGTCCAACAATTTGTTGATGTTATGTCTCATGAATTTGAGATAAGTCTTGTTGGTGAGCTTAGTTACTTCCTAGGTTTGCAAATTAGGCAATTAGATAATGGGATCTTCATTACCCAAGCCAAATATGCCAAAAACCTAGTGAAGAAGTTTGGCTTAAAAAATGCCAAACATTGTGATACACCCATGAGTACCACTTTGAAGCTAAGCAAGGATGCTAGTGGTAAAAGTGTGGAACAAACGTTATATCGTGGCATGATAGGAAGCTTGCTTTATTTGACCGCAAGTAGGCCCGATATCTCTTTTAGTGTGGGTGTGTGTGCTAGGTACCAAGCAGATCCTAAGAAGTCCCATCTCTCTTCCGTAAAGATAATCATTCGCTATGTGAATGGGACTTCCAACTATGGGATTTGGTACTCTTTTGACACTAATGCTAGTCTTGTAGGCTTTAGTGATGCGGATTGGGCAGGAAATTACGATGATAGGAAGAGCACATCGGGCGGTTGCTTCTTTCTAGGCAACAATTTGGTGTCTTGGTTTTGCAAGAAGCAAAACTCGATTTCTTTGTCCACGGCCGAGGCCGAGTACATAGCCGTGGGGAGTGGATGCACACAACTCCTATGGATGAAGCAAATGCTAGTAGACTACGAATTCAACCAAGGTACACTCACTCTCTTTTGTGATAATATGAGTGCTATAAATATTTCCAAGAATCCGGTACAACACTCTAGAACTAAGCATATTGACATCCGCCATCATTTCATTAGAGAGCTTGTAGAAAATAAATGCATAGTACTTGAACATGTAGGTACTAATGATCAACTTGCGGACTTATTTACTAAACCCTTAGATGCTACTCGATTTAAAACACTTAGTAGATCTATTGGGATATGTCTTGTGGAGTGATATGATTTGTGGTTGACCCCATATGGGGAGCTCAAGCAAATAGAGCTATTTTGTATTCTTGTCACTTGCAAAAAATTTGAAATATCTTATGCTTCTTCTTTTAATTGCTTGAGTAAGCTTGGTTGCACATATGTATATATGTTTTAAATTCAATAAGTGTGAACCTTGCTTGTTTACAATCCATGTCATATTTATGTTCAAACATGCATTTTTGGACTAGGAGATTTACATAGGAAGTATGATTTGAATGACCTATAGTTATCTCCATGACATGATGATTCTTTTATAACATGCTTATGTCAAATGAAAAAGCATGAAATTCATATAACATTCTGAAATGAAAAAGCATGAATTGATGATTGCGATAAATGCAAAACTTGTGTGAAAATGACTTATGAGACTCAAAATGAATAAAGGATCTTGTATCCGTTCAAAGGACCTAAAAAATCCAAATGTCTCTCTTTCTTTATTGGTTGAACATGGCTACTATCATACGGATATCTTATCCGAAAAAATCAAATAGGGTGCAAAGTCGCTCATGCCATGTTTCGCTTATAAAGTTGGATATAGTTGCTCTTAATTTTAAATCAATGAAATCTCTATATCCTTGCTTTTCTCATGACAATGGTGAAATTGGTTTGAATTTTTATTAGAAACCTTTGTCATTTGCTTTGCCAAATACCATTGTATTTTGGACTTGAATGCTACATGTCTTGTATGTAAAGCATGTTTGATTCACACATTTTCTTTCAAATAAATCTCCTTGTTTCTCTTTAATTATTTGGGTTGCATAAAGTGACTTATATTATGATGCAAATATCTTGCATGCTACAATCTCTTTTTGCTAAGAGTGACCTGGTTGGGGACTACTCATTTGCCTATATCATGACAAAAAGGGGGAGTAGATTGTGGTAAGGGGAGTTGCAAATTGTAGTGGTAATTGTGCATGTTGGGGAGAATATTCACATATGGGGGAGTAACCTGTTGAGGGGGAGCATTGCATACACATACATTGCATGATGTTGTGCCTAAATTCTTAAATGCAAATGCTTGTTTTATTCTCACTTGATCTTCTTACATACTCTTGCTTTGGAAAGTATAATCTTTTGTTTTGAAGGGTTGATAGTTCTACAAGAGATTGAAGACTTGAAGTTTTCTTTTATATATTCTTATATCTCTTTGTAATGTAGAATATCTTTATTATCCCGTAGACTCAATTATGCTTGTGAGGATCAATTTGAGTGGTGGTTTTGTCACAAAATAGCCAAAGGGGGAGATTGTAAGGATTCCCATTCTTTAATTGGCTTATTTCGTGGACAAACCATGTGTTGGGGTTTATTGTGTAAGGGTAGTTTAGGTGATTAAACTTCAAGCTCGAAGGCCCTTTCAAGACCTCAAGGGACAAGCACGACAAAGGTATATTCTCTAGTGCTTGGTTTTCTTTGAAGAGATTTAGATTGCACACACACACTTAGCATTCTTGCATTTGTGTGCATACTCTTCACATATCACATTTCACACTTGCACTTTTGATGTTGTATCTTGTTGTGTGTATTTGTGTCTTGTAATTCGTTTCCCGATAGTATTCGAAAACGTCCATGCACTAGAATGTGCTTGATTTTACGCGAAGACCGCCTACGGAGAATGCCCTTGGCTTCTCCTTGGTTTTCACCTCTGTTGGTGATTGACGGTTATGATCGGCGGCCTGGCCACTGAATGAAACCGCCATTTGCATCCAGAAGTGTCTGGAGCAATTCTACGGTTACGATCAGCGGCCACGACCGCCGTTCAAAACCGCCGTTCATACCTGATCGATTTATTCTCTCGGGTTTGATTCGGCGGTTACAAAACTGCCGAATGAAACCGCTGTTGATGCTCTGTTCGTCTCGGGCTCAATTCGGCAGTTGTGATCGGCGGCCTAGCCGCCGATTGAAACCGCCAATCGATGCGTTTCAGGGGCAAACTTGTCTTTTCACATGCTCTGTTTTTTATGTCTATAAATATCTCACTTTCTCATTCTCTGAATTAGTTCTTTTTACTCCCAAGAACCCTAAACTTAGAAGAGAGAATTTTGAGAGAAAATCAAATCAAGAACTCACCTTTGACCACTCAAATCAAATCCCTTTTGCATCAAATTTCATATTGCATCAACTATGCCTTCATAGAATGCATCCATTTATGTTTTTGGATCATCACATCTTCCTTGGTATGTTCTTCACTAATCTCATCTAATTTTAGTATTTTTCATATTAAGACATCTCTTAGATTACTTATATGTTTTTAGATAATATGCTAAATACAAGATAGAGATTATTTGTGATATTTTGATTGAGTGTTGTATTGTGATGGATATCTAGGTTTTTATAATCTATGTTTATCTATGCTGTTTGACATGTCATTTAGTTTTAATATCTAGGATTGTTCTAATTGCAAATTCATCATCTTAGATAAGCATATAGGGTTTCCCTTACTCTATGTTGCATTTGGATATTCATATATTCACTTAGGGTGTTAATCTCTTCATTGAGAACATAATTCTTGTCTGTAGCATCCGGGATTAGGTTGTTTAGATTGCAAGCATTCGAACTAGGTTCACTCATACCGGGATTAGGTAGGTGTGTGATTACTTCTGGGATTAGGTTGTAATTTTTATCACTTAGTGGATTCGAGGTTCGGGTGTGGCTCACTTATTAGCCCGTGGTTTTTTCCGTGAGGGTTTCCAAGTAAAAAATCAAGTGTTATTTAATTTCCGCATTTTATACTTGTTTTATTGCTTTATCTAGTTAGGAGTAATTTCGTAATATTGACTTCACACGAAAAATTGGGTAATACGTTTAAAATCTATTCATCCCCCTTCTAGATAGTTTTTTACACACCGTGCAATATTTGTTTCAAGTACATTAAAGACTTATACAATTCTGACCTTGATTTTGCTAATGTTTATGGGGCATGTGAGAAAGGGGGTTTTGACAAGTTTTTTAGGCATGAAGGTTTTCTTTTCAAAGAAAACAAGCTGTGTGTTCCTCAATGTTCAATGAGAGAATTGCTTGTGAGAAAGGCACATAGTGGCGAGTTAATGGGGCATTTTGGAGTTAAAAAGACTTTGGGTGTGTTAAGTGATCATTTCTTTTGTCCACACATGAAAAGAGATGTCGAGAGAATATGTGAGAAATGTATTACTTGCAAATGGGCTAAATCTAAAGTAATGCCCCATGGGCTGTATACTCCTCTTCCTATACCTAGTGAGCCTTGGGTTGATATATCCATGGACTTTGTCTTGGGATTACCTAGGTCAAAAGGGGGGAGAGATTCTATTTTTGTTGTTGTTGACAGGTTCAGCAAGATGGCACATTTCATTCCTTGCCACAAAACAGATGGTGCTACACATGTTGCGGGGCTATTCTTCAAAGAAATTATGAGGATACATGGCATTCCAAGGACAATTATGAGTGATAGAGATGTGAAGTTCCTTAGCCACTTCTGGAAAACGCTTTGGAGCAAGTTGGGTACAAGACTGTTGTATTCAACCACTTGTCATCCACAAACAGATGGACAAACGGAGGTGGTAAATAGAACTTTATCAACACTTTTGAGGGCCATAATTCAAAGGAATTTGAAGAATTGGGAGGAATGTTTGCCACATGTGGAGTTTGTGTAGGGAAAAATGCCGTAGTACACGCAGCGGAAGCAAGACTAAAAATAAGATTTAGTGACTTTTAAAATTTTTCCTTTATGAACCTTAAACCCTTTAATTAATTAAACATGCATATACAATAACCAAAAAGTAGAATACCTTTTGTCGCGTGATCCGATTGACTTACGTCGATGGTAATCCGTAAGATCTTCAATCCTAGCACGAACGTGGATCACCTAGGAGCGTGGTCTCCCTTTTTCTTTGAATTGCAAACCTGTGAATGGACAAAACAAACTTTCTTTTCTTTGTTAGTCACAAAAACAATCAAAAGAATGACTGAGATTATTCCGGTCACTTTTGAGTTCTCAATCTAATGATCGAAACTCGCGTGAACCTAGATCGATATCGTATACACAAGCTTATTGATGATTAAGCAAATAGTATACTATCAAAGAATAATCTAACACTCCTTTTTGTTTTAGTAGAATAAAAGCTTTCTATGAATTGAGAAGAAGAAGAAAATTGTCTCAAGCTCAACTTCTTTTGTTGGCCGAAATCTATATATGGGAATATATAGGTGGCCTACATTTTCCTCTCCTTGTCTTTTAGGGTTGCCGAAATCTCTCTTCTTTTTGCACTAGGGTTGCCGCAAATCACCACCTCCAAAGGTTTGTGTTGCACCCTAATTTCCATAAAAGAATAGACTTCTAACCCTAATCCAACTCATAGTTATTTTATTCTTTTTAATGACTAAATTAAAAGACTTCTTATTTGATTAAATAAATAAAATTAATTATTTATTTTCTTACCAAATAAGTCTTTTACTTTTAGTATACTACCAACAATAGTATAACATTAGGAATCATATTTCCTAATCATAAAAGATTTGTTTCTTAATTAAACAATTAATTAATTAATTAATTAATTCTTATTTAATTAAAACAAATGAAACAAAATAATATATTAGGTTAAAACTTAACCTTGCCGCCCCACTTGAATAAATGGGCCAAAATATTATTTTCTTATTTCATTTAATCCATTGGACTTTAAATAAAAAGCCCACATGTGAACCAGACCCATTCTTACTAAAAGAAACAAGCCCACATGTCTTTCATTAATATATAAATATAATTGAGCAGCCCATTACTTAAATAATGTGCAAATTATATTCTTAATATATTAAATGCAATTCTTGATGGACCCTTAAATTGGTCCGGTAGAATATATCAAGTGATCCATGCAAGTCCGTGTGGATTGGGATCTTGGCGGGCCATCTAAATTTAAGCTTCAATAGACATAACCTAATCACAATCAACAAATGATTCACTTAGGTCCGATCCATTAATTTTAACTGATTCCACTAAAGAGCTAAAATTGAACTCTTAAATAAAGATAGAAAAGGAAGATGCTCCTCATTCATACCCTAGACAATCATATAGGAGATAGTGTATCCTCGTGATTAATATCAGTAATCGCCAAGAGTTCATAGACCGCCTATAACTCTCCAAGTTACCATATTTACTCATATGACCACGTTTTGAACTTGGATATTTTGACTTGTCCAGAAGCCATGTTTTCAATAGACACTATCGAAAACTCAACGTTGAGATTTAATATCCAATTACCTCAAAACATCCATATGATGATATTATACTCTCATTTAATTAAATGGAGCCACGATGTCCATATCTATAAATGAAGTCCTCTATCGATTAACAAATGAATATCACCAAACTATCGAGGATAGACTATGCGATATAATCGTACTCATTGATAACTCAAATGATATCACTTGCAACCATAAGTCCATCATTTATCTCAGGATTAAGATAGACTCTCCGATTGTCCTGATAATGAAAAGACTATTATCTATTGACGGTTCTAGATAAAGCTTTTCATTTTGATCCTGTTCAATGCACCCAGTGCACTAGATCCTTTTGCTCGAAGACACTCCGATGATTTAGACTCATCATATCTCATTTGATCCCACTCAAATGCTAGCAAAAGAATTCTACAACTTTAACAAGATAAAGGTGCCCAACCTTTAACTTAAGTTGTGAACATTATTCAAGACTAACTAAAGAATTGTGTCTACCACATACATATCCAGATGTACGAACAATTCTTCTTTTCTCATAGTCTTTAGACCTTATGATTATTTACTTTGACAATTATAATATTAAACTATAAATGCTATACGATTTGTTAAACCAGAAATCACTTTATTAATATGAAAAAGATTGTTAATTACAACATTACACTCTTGCTATTGAGCATAATCCTAACAATCTCCCACTTGCACTATAGCAAATGTGTCATATCTCTCAAGCCCATGTTCTCTAGATGCCCATCGAAACTCTTCTGAGGTAGAGCCTTTGTGAAGGGATCCGCTAGATTTTCTGCTGACGCGATTTTGGTAATCGTCACGTCACCTCTTTGAACAATCTCCCTTAAAAGATGATACTTTCTTTCAATGTGTTTACCTCTCTTGTGACTTCTTGGTTCTTTCGAATTAGCCACTGCTCCACTGTTGTCACAGTAGATAGTGATCTGCTTATTCGCACTAGGAACCACTTCCAAGTCAATCAAGAATTGGCGGAGCCAAACAGCCTCTTTGGCAGCCTCGCATGCAGCAACATACTCAGCTTCCATGGTGGAATCAGCAATACAAGATTGCTTGATACTCCTCCATATAACTGCTCCTCCTCCAATAGTAAACACAGCCCCTGATGTGGATTTTCTGGAGTCAGAATCTGATTGGAAATCAGAATCTGTATACCCAACGGGAATCAAATCCCCTCCAGAGTATACAAGCATATTATCTCTCGTTCTCTTAAGATACTTGAAAATATGCTTGACTGCCGTCCAGTGATCAGGACCAGGTTTCGATTGAAACCTGCTAACTATGCCATCAGCAAAACAAATATCTGGTCTAGTACAGAGCATTGCATACATAAGACTTCCAACTGCCGAGGCATATGGAACTCTACTCATGAATTGCTCTTCATGCTCATTCTTAGGAACTTGTTCCTTAGAAAGCTTGATTCCATGTCTGAAAGGTAACATACCTTTCTTGGAATCCTGCATGGAAAACCTAGACAAGATCTTGTCTATGTATGAAGCTTGGGATAATGCAATCGTTCTATTCTTTCTATCCCTAATTACTTGGATACCTAGAATAAAACTTGCTTCTCCTAAGTCCTTCATATCAAATTGTTTTGCTAACCATTCTTTTACTGATGTCAATACACCTACATCGTTTCCAATGAGTAGTATATCATCAACATAAAGAATCAGGAAAACCAACTTGTCGCCCTTAATCCTTTTGTATACACAAGGTTCGTCAGGATTCTGAATAAATCCAAAACCTTTAACAGCTTGATCAAACCTTATGTTCCAGGATCTGGATGCTTGCTTCAATCCATATATGGATTTCTGCAACTTGCATACCTTTTCCATTTGGCCCTTTTCAATGAATCCCTCTGGTTGCATCATGTAGATGCTTTCGTCAAGACTTCCATTAAGGAAAGCTGTCTTGACGTCCATTTGCCAAATCTCTAGATCTAAAGATGCTGCAATGGATAAGAGTATCCTAATGGATTTAAGCATGGCCACAGGAGAGAAGGTTTCCTCGTAATCGATACCTTCTTTCTGTGTATACCCTTTAGCTACCAATCTAGCTTTAAAGGTTTCCACCTTACCATCCATACCTCTTTTCCTCTTGTATACCCACTTGCACCCAATGGGTTTTATCCCTTTAGGCAAGTCTACAAGGGACCAGACTTTGTTATCGAACATAGATTCAATCTCAGATTGCATTGCCTTTTGCCAATGGCGACTATCAACATCCTCCATAGCTTCCTTGTACGTGTAGGGATCATCGTCGTCCGGGAGATTCTCCACTGATTCTCCCAGACCGATGTATCTTTCGGGTTGTGTTCTAACCCTCCCACTACGACGAGGAATGGTAGGTTGTTGATCTTGTGTTGGATCGGAACTTACAATTGGGTTAGGTTGTGTAACCTCTCGTGGAATTGTATCTCCTGACATCTCATTCAGGACAATTCTACTTCTAGGCACAAAATCATTCATATAGTCCTTTTCCAGAAATTTAGCATTTGTCGAAACAAATACTTTAAGATCTGAAGGACTATAGAAATAATATCCTTTAGTTTCTTTTGGATACCCTACAAATATACATGTTTCTGAACGGGACTCCATCTTTTCTGTCTTTCCTTTTAACACATGCGCAGGACAACCAAATATCCTTAAGTGTTGTAAACTAGGCTTGCGCCCAGTCCACAACTCATGCGGTGTTTTAGGAACAGACCTAGATGGTACATCGTTTAGAATGTATATAGCAGTTTGTAAAGCATATCCCCAAAAAGAAATAGGAAGTGTTGAATAACTCAACATAGACCTAACCATATCCAAAAGAGTTCTATTTCTCCTTTCTGCTACCCCATTCTGTTGAGGTGTACCTGGTGCAGAAAACTGAGAAACAATCCCATTATCAATAAGATATTGTTGAAACTCACCAGATAGATATTCTCCACCACGATCAGATCTCAAGATTTTTATGTGTTTCTCAAGCTGATTTTCCACTTCAGCTTTGAATGCTTTGAACATGTCAAAAGCATCCGACTTATGTCGCATGAGATGCACATAACCAAATCTCGAGTAATCATCTGTGAAGGTGATGAAGTACTCATATCCACCTCTAGCTTGAATGCTCATAGGTCCACATACATCAGTGTGTATCAATCCTAAACATTCAGTGGCTCTTGCACCTTTGGCAGAGAACGTCCTTTTGGTCATTTTACCTTCCAAACAAGATTCACAAGTTGGTAGATCATCAACCTTTAAGTCACTCAAAGGTCCGTCACATACCAATCTTTTAATCCTATTAAGGTTAATATGACCTAAGCGTAAGTGCCAAAGGTAGGTTTCATCTGTTGATAATTTTACTCTTTTATGATTAGGTTCCGTTATTTCTGTGTCTAACGAGTGAGAGATATTTCTATGCAAAAAGTATAGACCGTTTTCCAATGTACCTTGGCAAATAATTTTGTCATTCTTACTAATAATAAAAACTTTATTAAAAGTAACCGAATATCCAAATTTATTTAAACAAGAAACTGAAATTAAATTCCTCTTGAATTGAGGTACATAATAAACGTCTATCAAATCTAAATGCCTTCTAGAATCCAAATAAACTCTAATATCTCCCACTGCACTTGCAGACACTAACGTTCCGTTGCCCAAGCGCAAATTGATTTCATTCTTACTCAGCTTTCTCCTTTCTTGGAACCCCTGCAAGGAATAACAAACATGATTAGTGGCTCCTGAGTCTATGATCCAAGAATCTGTAGAATCAGCAAAAAACATGTTTCAAGATAATTCACATTACCTTCTTCCTTCTTATTCTGGGACTTTGGGCAATTTCTCTTCCAATGTCCCTTTTCACCACAAAGGAAGCATTTCCCTTTGATCTTGGTTACTTTCTTGGTGTCCTTCTTGATAGGCCGAAGTTGCTTTTTCTTCTGTTGTTTCTTGACCTTTTGACGGGCCTTAACAGTAGCAACTTTACCAACCATATGAATCTCTTGACCTTTGCCTTTCACAAGGATATTTTCAGCACTTTGAACATCTTGCATCAGGCCTTGTAAGGTGTATTCCTTTTTGTTCAAAGTGTAGTCCAATTTGAACTGATCAAAGGAATCTGACAATGAATTGACAACCATATCAATCTTTGTCTCACCATCTATCTCAGCGCCATGCAGTTCAGCAATGTTGAGATGTGCTATGACTTTCATCATGTGATCTTTCACAGCCTGTCCAGGTTTCATCCTAAGATTCATAAAAGCAGTCACAGCCTCTCTCTTAGTCGTCCTAGACTTCATAGCAAACATCTCCTCTAGAGACATCATAATATCAGTAGCGGACTCCATTCCTTCATGCTGCTGTTGCAACACGTCGGAGATAGTGGCCATAATGTAACATTTTGCCATATCATCTGAAGTCTTCCACTGCTCATACTCATCTCTATACATTATGCTTGATTCATTATTAGGAGCAGGTGGTTTAGGAGTAGTTAGAACAAACTTATGTGAAACAAATAATAGCACGGTGTGTATAAAGCTATCTAGAGGGGGGGTGAATAAAGCTATCTAGAACAAACTCATGCCATAATGCTTGATTTTACTCTTTTTACCCAATTTTTCGTGTTAGTCAAAATTACGAAAATGCCCTCAAGATAATATAACCAAGCAATTGTAATATGGTGCGGAAATTAAAACAACACTTGGTTTTTACGTGGAAACCCTCACGGGAAAAACCACGGGCTATGTAAGTAAGCCACACTCGAACCTCGAATCCACTAAATGTGCAAACGATTACAACCTAATCCCGGAAGTAATCACACACCTACCTAATCCCGGTATGAGTCAACCTAGTCCAATTTGCTTGCGTTCTAAGCAACCTAATCCCGGATGCTACACACAAGACTTACTTTCTCTATGAAGAGAATATACAACCTATGTGAATATATAAAATATCCAAAATGCAATTAAGAGCTAGGTTACTCTATATGCTTATCTAGGATAGTGAATATGCAATTAATTCAATCCTAGATATTAAAAGCTAGATGACATGTCAAATAGCTTAGCTAAACATAGATTAACAAATCCTAGATAGCTATCAAAAATACAACACTCAATCATGTCAACACAACAATCTCTAATTTGTATCTAGAATATATTCAAGAGCATACAAATAATATAAGAGATGTCAATGATAAATAAAACACTAATTATGTATGATAATAGTGAAGAACTTACCAAAGAATATGTGTTGACCAAAACCCATGCAAGCAAGCATCCTAACTAAGCTAGAAAATGCTAGATGATATTTTGATGCATATGAGAATGGTTTTTTAGTGTTAAAAAGGTGTTCTTGATTTGATTTTCTCTCAAATGTCTCTCTTTTAAGTTTAGGGTTCTTAGAGTTAAAGAACATTAAATCTGAAAATGAGAAAGTGTGATATTTATAGACATCAAGAAAAGGGCAAGTGAAAAGACAAGTTTGCCCTTGAAACGCACCGTTCGGCGGTTTCAATCGGCGGCCAGGCCGCCGATAATGACCGCCGAATTGAGCTCGTGAAGAACAGAGCATAAACGGCGGTTCATTCGGCGGTTTCATGACCGCCGATCCTAACCGCCGAATCAGACCCGAGAGATCGAAATCGATCAGGTATGAACGGCGGTTTCGAACGGCGGTCGTGACCGCCGATCGTGACCGTAGAATTGCTCCTAGAAGCAAACGGCGGTTCCATTCGGCGGCCAGGCCGTCGATCATAACCGCCAATCACCAACAGAGGTGAAAACCAAGGAGAAGCCAAGGGCATTCTCCGTGGGCGGTCTTCGCGCAAAACCAAGCACATTCTAGTGCATGCGCGGACGTTTCCGAACACTATCGGGAAACGAATTACAAGACACATAAATACACAACAAGATATAACAATCAAAGAGCTAGTGTGTAATGTGACATATGAAGAGAATGCACACAAATGTAAGAATGCAAAGTGTGTGTGTGCTTCTAAATCTCTTCAAAGAAAGGTAAGCACATAGAAATTTACCTTCGGTGCTTATCAACACGAGGTCTTCAAAGGGCTTCGAACATTAAGACCGATACTTAGGCTACCCTTACAAAGAACCCCCACATATGGTTTGATCACGAAATAAGCCAATTAAAAACAACGGGAATCCTTACATTATGTTTTTCACTTTGCAGCAACAACCCAATTTTCCTTTTCCATGTGACATAATTATCTCCAGTTAAAGTGTTATCTTTCAGGATGTTCATAAGTGATGGGGTCATGATTTTTGAATAAAACAAAACATATATAAGTAAATAATCATGATAAAGCACTTTTAAATATTTATCTTGAATTAAATAAATAACTCAATCATAAAATTCAACGGTGATCCAACACCCATAAATGTTACGCCTCCTTTGGGAGTTCGCACCATTTACTAGTTAGACTAGGTCCCACCTAATTGTTAACATAACAACCAGCGATTTCAATTTTAGCCTTGCAATTTTACTGACAAGAACTCTTGGGAGGATATCAATAAAATTACATTGAGTGTGTTACCAAGATATCGACCCTCAGTTTTCTCTCACGAATATCCCTCCTTGGGGAGTAGATCTCGTTTGAGTCCATTGTCTAGTCTATCCTTGTAAGGAAGTATGTTGCTAAATTCCATTCATGGACGCCCCTTGGGGGGATTACCATAAATAATAAAGCTCAACCAACCTTGGAGGCCATAGGTGTTACAAAAACACCTTCTCCCACTCAATTATTTAAGGCGTGTGATTAAATCCCATAGAATGATTTACCAAGTTATCTAGATGCCAATTTAGATACCTAAATCATTCAATGCATGTTCATACCAAAAGAGATATATGAGTGGCACTCCTATTCTATATGTCATGTTATCATACAATAACAAATATTGTAATATTTAAAGCATAAATTAAATAGCAACAATTTTGGCCCATCCTAGAAAAACAAGTAAATTACAATTTGTTTTAGGAACACAAGATCTTCAGGTGGCCCATCAACCATAAGCTCATCCTTCGGCCTTCTCCTATGGGCGGCACACACCACAACCCCACAAAGGGGCTGCCATGCGCAGCCCATAAGTCCTCCAAGGCTGCCGTGCGCAGCCCACCTTGAGATGGGCTTGCCATGCGCAGCCCAATCCATTCCTAGGGTGCGCACGGTGCTCGTTCTCGGTTCCGGTTGCTTCGTTTTTCTTCGTGTCTTCGAATCTTCAAGACCTAAATATATTACGGCAGTATTTAAACAAATAAAATACTGCAGTATTTTTTTTTTTTTTTTTAATCACTGCAGTACCTTTTACATACAAAAACTGCACATAATAAAAAAAATAAAACTGCAGCAGTATATAAAAAAAAATACTGCACCAAAAAAAATAATAAAACCTAGCAATCTACCAAGAAGGAATTATGGCGATGATAGACCACCCTTCTTGTTACATCTCCGAAACAAAAAATTACATTGAAAATCTAGGACCAAAATCGAGCAATAACAATCCACATAAACATATATAAATCCATACATCCACATGTAATTATATATTCGAATACCTAGAGTGCCATCTCTTTCTAAACATGCATAATCACAATAAAAAGAAATAGATCCACGTATATATACGTTAATTAATTAAAAGGGTTTAACCTAGGCTCTGATACCAATTGTAGGGAAAAATGCCGTAGTACACGCAGCGGAAGCAAGACTAAAAATAAGATTTAGTGACTTTTAAAATTTTTCCTTTATGAACCTTAAACCCTTTAATTAATTAAACATGCATATACAATAACCAAAAAGTAGAATACCTTTTGTCGCGTGATCCGATTGACTTACGTCGATGGTAATCCGCAAGATCTTCAATCCTAGCACGAACGTGGATCACCTAGGAGCGTGGTCTCCCTTTTTCTTTGAATTGCAAACCTGTGAATGGACAAAACAAACTTTCTTTTCTTTGTTAGTCACAAAAACAATCAAAAGAATGACTGAGATTATTCCGGTCACTTTTGAGTTCTCAATCTAATGATCGAAACTCGCGTGAACCTAGATCGATATCGTATACACAAGCTTATTGATGATTAAGCAAATAGTATACTATCAAAGAATAATCTAACACTCCTTTTTGTTTTAGTAGAATAAAAGCTTTCTATGAATTGAGAAGAAGAAGAAAATTGTCTCAAGCTCAACTTCTTTTGTTGGCCGAAATCTATATGTGGGAATATATAGGTGGCCTAAATTTTCCTCTCCTTGTCTTTTAGGGTTGCCGAAATCTCTCTTCTTTTTGCACTAGGGTTGCCGCAAATCACCACCTCCAAAGGTTTGTGTTGCACCCTAATTTCCATAAAAGAATAGACTTCTAACCCTAATCCAACTCATAGTTATTTTATTCTTTTTAATGACTAAATTAAAAGACTTCTTATTTGATTAAATAAATAAAATTAATTATTTATTTTCTTACCAAATAAGTCTTTTACTTTTAGTATACTACCAACAATAGTATAACATTAGGAATCATATTTCCTAATCATAAAAGATTTGTTTCTTAATTAAACAATTAATTAATTAATTAATTAATTCTTATTTAATTAAAACAAATGAAACAAAATAATATATTAGGTTAAAACTTAACCTTGCCGCCCCACTTGAATAAATGGGCCAAAATATTATTTTCTTATTTCATTTAATCCATTGGACTTTAAATAAAAAGCCCACATGTGAACCAGACCCATTCTTACTAAAAGAAACAAGCCCACATGTCTTTCATTAATATATAAATATAATTGAGCAGCCCATTACTTAAATAATGTGCAAATTATATTCTTAATATATTAAATGCAATTCTTGATGGACCCTTAAATTGGTCCGGTAGAATATATCAAGTGATCCATGCAAGTCCGTGTGGATTGGGATCTTGGCGGGCCATCTAAATTTAAGCTTCAATAGACATAACCTAATCACAATCAACAAATGATTCACTTAGGTCCGATCCATTAATTTTAACTGATTCCACTAAAGAGCTAAAATTGAACTCTTAAATAAAGATAGAAAAGGAAGATGCTCCTCATTCATACCCTAGACAATCATATAGGAGATAGTGTATCCTCGTGATTAATATCAGTAATCGCCAAGAGTTCATAGACCGCCTATAACTCTCCAAGTTACCATATTTACTCATATGACCACGTTTTGAACTTGGATATTTTGACTTGTCCAGAAGCCATGTTTTCAATAGAAACTATCGAAAACTCAACGTTGAGATTTAATATCCAATTACCTCAAAACATCCATATGATGATATTATACTCTCATTTAATTAAATGGAGCCACGATGTCCATATCTATAAATGAAGTCCTCTATCGATTAACAAATGAATATCACCAAACTATCGAGGATAGACTATGCGATATAATCGTACTCATTGATAACTCAAATGATATCACTTGCAACCATAAGTCCATCATTTATCTCAGGATTAAGATAGACTCTCCGATTGTCCTGATAATGAAAAGACTATTATCTATTGACGGTTCTAGATAAAGCTTTTCATTTTGATCCTGTTCAATGCACCCAGTGCACTAGATCCTTTTGCTCGAAGACACTCCGATGATTTAGACTCATCATATCTCATTTGATCCCACTCAAATGCTAGCAAAAGAATTCTACAACTTTAACAAGATAAAGGTGCCCAACCTTTAACTTAAGTTGTGAACATTATTCAAGACTAACTAAAGAATTGTGTCTACCACATACATATCCAGATGTACGAACAATTCTTCTTTTCTCATAGTCTTTAGACCTTATGATTATTTACTTTGACAATTATAATATTAAACTATAAATGCTATACGATTTGTTAAACTAGAAATCACTTTATTAATATGAAAAATATTGTTAATTACAACATTACACTCTTGCTATTGAGCATAATCCTAACAGTTTGCTTATAACTGAAGTGTGCATGCTACAACAAACCATTCACCATTTGAAGTTGTGTACGAGTTCAATCCATTATCTCTTATGGATTTACTACCTTTACCTTTGGAAAAAGCTAATTTGGATGGTAAGCAAAAAACTGATTTTGTCAAAGCCTTGCATGAAAGGGTGCGCACACAAATTGAAAAGAAAACTCTACAATATGTGAAGCAACAAAACAAGGGCCGAAAGCAAGTAGTATTTGAACCTGGTGATTGGGTTTGGGTACACTTGAGGAAGGAACGATTTCCTAGCCAAAGGAAGTCTAAACTCATGCCAAGAGGGGATGGATTATTTCGAGTCCTTCAAAGAATCAATGACAATGCATATAAGTTGGAACTACCAAGTGAGTATGGCAATGTTAGTGTAACCTTCAATGTTTCTGATTTGTCTTTGTTTGATGTAGGTGATGAAGGTGCTGATTCGAGGACGAATCCTTTCGAGGAAAGAGGGAATGATGTGGACCAGCAAGTTGATCACCATTCGGCTAAGTGTTAGGATTATGCTCAATAGCAAGAGTGTAATAGTGTTTTTGACAATCTATTCATATTAATAATGTGATTTCTGGTTTAACAAATCTTATAGCATTTATAGTTTAATTATTATAATTGTCAAAAGTAAATAATCATAAGATCAAAAGACTATAAGAAAAGAAGAATTGTTCGTACATCTGGATATGTATGAGGTAGACACAATTCTTTAGTTAGTCTTGAATAATATTCACAACTTAAGTTAAAGGTTAGGCACCTTTATCTTGTTAAAGTTGGTTAGCATTTGAGTGGGATCAAATGAGTTATGATGAGTCTAAAATCATCGAAGGGTCTTCGAGTAAAAGAATCTAGTGCACTGGGTGCATTGAACAGGATCACAATGAAATACTTTATTTAGAACCGTCAGTAGATAAAAGTCTTTCATTATCAGGACAATCGGAGAGTCTATCTTAATCTTGAGATAAATGATGGACTTATGGTTACAAGTGATCATTTGAGCTATCAATGAGTACGATTATATAGCATAGTTTATCCTCGATAGTTTGGTGGTATTCATTTGCTAATTGATAAAGGATTTCATTTATAGATATGGACATCGTGGCTCCATTTATTAAATGAGAGTATAATATTATCATATGGATGTTTTGAGGTATTGGATATTAAATCTCAACGTTGAGTTTTCGATAGTGTCTATTGAAAACATGGCTTCTGGACAAGTCAAAGTATCCAAGTTCAAAACGTGGTCATATGAGTAAATATGGTAACTAGGAGAGCTATAGGCGGTCTATGAGCTCTTGGCGATTACTGATATTATTCACGAGGATACACCATCTCCAATAAGATTGTCTAGGGTATGAATGATAAACATCTTCTTATTCTATCTTTATTTAAGAGTTCAATTTTAGCTCTTTAGTGGAATGAGTTAAAATTAATAGATCGAACCTAAGTGAATCATTTGTTGATTGTGATTAGGTTATGTCTATTGAAGCTTAAATTTAGATAGCCCGCCAAGATCTCCAATCCACACAGACTTGCATGGATCACTTGATATATTCTACCGGACCAATTTATGGGTCCATCTAGAATTGTACTTAATATATTAAGAATATAATTTGCACATTATTTATTTAATGGGCTGTTAAATTATATTAATATATTAATGAAAGACATGTGGGCTTGTTTCTTTTAGTAAGAATGGGTCTAGTTCACATATGGGCTTTTTATTAAGGGCCAATGGATTTAATAAAAAGAAAAAATAATATATGGCCCATGATAGAGTACTTGGGCGGCAAGGCTAATAAATTAGCTTATTATATTATTTTATTTTATTATTTAATTAAATGGAAGTTAATTAATTTATTAATTAATTATTTAATTAATGATCAAAATCTTTTTCTGACTAGGAAATATGTTTCTTAGTAGTATACTATTGTTGGTAGTATAATAAGAATCAAAGTCTTTATTTGATAAGAAGATAAATAAAAGGAATTTATTTATCTAGTCAAATTAGGAAGTCTTTGATATAGTCACAAATACACTAAAGAGTTGGATTAGAGTTTGGAATTCTAAGGAAATCTACCTAGGGTTAAGATTTAAGTCAAAAGACACAAATCCTACATGGTAGAGGATTTCAGCCACAATATATAAATATATATGATATATATATGGCACATGGCCGTAAAATACATATAGAATGCATGCAGAATTGATTAGTGCAATATAGATATATATATATATATATATTGTTTAGGCGTGCAGATTTTGTGCACTTATAATATGTGTGCAGAATTTATGCAATATATATAGTGATATATGATATTATATGGCAAGTAGAATTCAAATATACATATATAGATTTTGGCAAGTGATTTGCGGCAAATATATATATATATTCTTGATATAGAATTAAAAGAACCCTAAGGCTAGGCTTGAGAGTTATTTTCTTTTGCTTGAGAAAAATAAAATCCAACTCTTAGACTAGTGTGATAATTTCGGCCAAGATGTATAGAGAGAAGAGTTTGTTCTTATTTCGATAGTGCACTAGTAACTTTTACATCAAAAGGTTTTGTGCACAATTTCGAATAAGGCTCACGCGAGTTTCGATCATTAGATTGAGAATTCAAAAGTGACCGGAACATTCTTCGTTATCTCTTGGAAGTTTTTGTGACTAACGAAAAAGAAGAGATTTTGTTATCCATCCTCAGGTATGTAATTCAAAGAAAGGGAGACCACGCTCCTAGGTGATTCACGTTCATGATTGGATTGGAAGATCTTGTGGATTACCATCGACGAAAAGTCAATTGGATCACGCGACAAGAGGTATGATACTTTTAATTATGTATGTTTAATTAATTAAAGGGTTAAGGTTCAAAATATGGAAAAATTTTAAACTATACTAAACCTATTTTTAGTCTCGCTTCCGCTGCGTGCACTGTATTTTTCCCTACACTAAGGATAGAAAAGATCTAGATCCTTTAACCATTCATGGAGTACCAATGACACGAGCTAAAGCTAAAAGGATGAAAGAAGCCTTAACTTGTTTAATGGAAAGCATTTGAAAGGAGCAAGCTAGTCAAGATTTGGTCTCGATTCTAAGGATGCAAGAAGAGTCTAAATTGGTCAACATATTTCAAGTAAGTCCAAATCATGAAGACAAGAGTCCAACCTTGGTAGAATGAAGTATTTAGCCTATCTTGAAGAATAAAAGGCCATTCGGCCATGCTGGGTTTTGTGGGCTTATTTTATTTTACTTGGGTTTTAATTGTGTTGGGTTTTGTGGGCTGGGTTTTAATTTTGTTGGGTTTTGTACTTGAACATTTAGGGTTTTATTTTGTTAAGTGTGAGTTCATGTGTCCTTTGATTAGGAAAAAGGAGTTTCAAAGGCTGAATAATTTATGGCCAACATTCATGGTCTAGTTGTCTTATTAATGGGCGGTTACATAGTTAATGGTCGGTTACACATTTAATGGGCTGTTACTTCTGTGTTTAGTGGCTGATATCTTTCTTTGTAACTGTTCTTGGCCTTTGTTCTATATAAACAAGGTTGATTTTCTTTGTAATGACATATTTGAGTAATAAACTTATTTGAGCACTTTGTAAGTGTTTTGTTTTTAAGTTCTTGCATGAACTTTGGAACTTATCAAGCTTATTCAGCTTGTAGCGTTCAAAAAACCTTTAAAATCTTTGTTTTCTTTAAACTTATCAAACTTCATAGTTTGTGGCGTTTTTAGGGAAATCAAAGTGCTGTTCTAATTATTTTATCATCATTCCACTGGTAAAGTGATTAGAATAGTTTCTCTTACTTCAATCTTGAACGATCATATTTAATTCAATTAGTTGGAGGGTGTTAATTTGCATTCCATATGTATCATAGCTATTTAGCTATTAGGGTGTATGGTTGCTAAGTGTTAGGATTATGCTCAATAGCAAGAGTGTAATGTTGTAATTAACAATCTTTTTCATATTAATAAAGTGATTTCTGGTTTAACAAATCTTATAGCATTTATAGTTTAATATTATAATTGTCAAAGTAAATAATAATAAAATCTAAAGACTATGAGAAAAGAAGAATTGTTCGTACATCTAGATATTTATGAGGTAGACACAATTCTTTAGTTAGTCTTGAATAATGTTCACAACTTAAGTTAAAGGTTGGGCACCTTTATCTTGTTAAAGTTGTAGAATTCTTTTGCTAGCATTTGAGTGGGATCAAATGAGATATGATGAGTCTAAAATCATCGGCGTGTCTTCGAGTAAAAGAATCTAGTGCACTGGGTGCATTGAACAGGATCACAATGAAAAACTTTATCTAGAACCGTCAATAGATAATAGTCTTTTCATTATCAGAACAATCGGAGAGTCTATCTTAATCCTGAGATAAATGATGGACTTATGGTTGCAAGTGATATCATTTGAGTTATCAATGAGTACGATTATATAGCATAGTCTATCCTCAGTAGTTCGGTGATATTCATTTGTTAATCGATAGAGGATTTCATTTATAGATATGGACATCGTGGCTCCATTTATTAAATGAGAGTATAATATTATCATATGGATGTTTTGAGGTAATTGGATATTAAATCTCAACGTTAAGTTTTTGATAGTGACTATTGAAAACATGGCTTCTGGACAAGTCAAAATATCCAAGTTCAAAACGTGGTCATATGAGTAAATATGGTAACTTGGAGAGTTATAGGCGGTCTATGAACTCTTTGCGTTTAC